>LR738711.1:325857537-325878432 GCA_902687465.1 Secale cereale | reverse complement strand
AAAAAAAAACAAAAAGGAGAGAGCCAAAAATAAAAGAAAAGAGTCAACGAACAGAATAAAATGATGGACATTTTTATAAGGCTTTACGGATTAATTCCAACCTTACAAAAATAGTTCCAACAGAAAGGGAAGGTTTAGATTTTGGAGGAGCCTCGAAACAACGGAAAGAAATTATCGGCAAGGTTTTGAAGGTGAAACTCGAAGTGAAATAAACATGGGGAATTATGCAAGTGTGTTATGGTGATTCCGAAGCAATGGAATAATTTAAATATAGCTCCATAAATATTAGGAGGCTCTTATATGTTATAAAGAGAAGACATCTTCCCTCGATTTAAATGGACCGAAGGTCCACACGATTTATTTAGGTTGAGATGCAAAAATAAAATATGACATGATGGCATGATGACATGATGCAATGCAAAAATTAAATAACACAAGCACAAAAGGACACACGGACAACCCGGAACATCTGGAACTTCTGGAATCTTCTGGAATCTTCTGGGACGTCGGTCTCGGGCGTCACACACAAAGCACATAATTTTTTCAAAATGGATGACAAGAAAAACTTAGTTTTAGTTCTCTACAAAAAGCATTTCGGACCTACCAATTTGTTAAACTCGGTGACACCGAAGCAATTCTGGAGCCTGAACTAGTGAACTCGGTCAAAAGGAGTTACAGTTTGGTGGCACCGGTATTGCTAGGGTTTCACAGAGAGTTTAACTCGGTCACACCGATTTGCAACTTTTGGAAAGACCGAAAAGAGCAAGTGCACTGGCCAAAGCCAAATTGGTGGGACCGATTTCTACAATTCAGTCGGTCCGAGATGAGTTCGGCGGAGACCTAACCGTATTTTTTTGAATCAAAACTACTTTCTACGGATTTTTTGCTGGATAGGAACTCATACGTGGAAGCGAACATGGCAATGCAATGTGCTCCAAATCGGAGTTAAGGAATATCACAAAGAATCAAGTTCATAACCTAACTCGGTGGTGAACTTGCTACAGCGGCAACGGCGGCGAAGATTGTCATTGACGGCGGCGGAGTCCAGTGGCGGGAGGTCGCTGGCGGCGAGAAGATGATCCGGAGACCCGAAGAGGTAGAGCAGATCACGCGCGGGCTGGAGGGTTTGCAAAGTTTTCCAAAATTTGTCCCGTCGGTATATATAACCTGACACTGACGGTGTGTCCGAGTGGAACAACTCGGTGGCACCGAGATGCAAAACTGCAAGCAGTTACTGCAACTCGGTTGGACCGAAAAGTTCAAATCGGTTCCACCGAGATTGAAATCCTAGATCAACTTAGTGAACTCGGTGTGCCCGAAGTGGATGACTCAGTCATACCGAAATGCACAAAGAGGTTTTGGATGTTTAAGCCTATGACGAATCGGGTAGTCCGAGTGCTCCTTACACAGAGTGGTTCGAATCTGACTTGATCAAGCTTTGTGATGAAGCATGAATAGAGTTTGAGATGACACTAGTAGATAAAGGGACATCTGACCCGGTTCGTTTGGGCCTTTAGCCCCGGTTTTTGAACCGGGACTAAAGTGTCGGTACTAATGCCCTGGACCTTTAGTCCCGGTTCAATCCAGAACCGGGGCAGATGGGTCTCCACATGGCCTGTGCGCGGAGCCCAGGCAGGAGGGCCTTTGGTCCCGGTTGGTGGCACCAACCGGGACCAAAAGGCATCCACGCGTCAGCATTTCTGTGGCTGTGGTTTTTTTTTGAAATGGGAGGGGGGTTTGAGGTTTTGGGGGGTTAATTTAGGTGTTTCATATTGTGTTAGCTAGCTAATTAATAGAGAGAAGTGTCCTCTCTTATGTCCGTGCTTGGTCGACGCTACGTTACACATACGTATAGAGAGGACTAGACACGCTAGCTAGCTAGCTAGTAAGCAAACGAAGGAAACAGAAGATCGTAATCAACATATATATGCATACAAAGAGAAGTAATATCGACCACCTCTCCTTCTCCGAGAGATTGGTCGAACAACAAGTTCTCGTATATCTATCCGACACTACCAGGTACATATATACAATAATTATCTCTTACAAATATAATCTCCTATACGATGGACGCATGGTCCACATAGTATTTGTAATGCCCCGGATGTAATACTTTCCCTTTTGGGTATATAATATATCTCCGGCTTCATCTATTTCCATTACGGGTTCTTTGTCTTTCGGGTTTTCGTCGTTTTGTTGTGTGAGTGTGTGGCATTCATTCATATCATGTAGACATGTGCATCGCATTGCATTTGTGTTGTCGGTTGCATCCGGTTCCGCGTGTTCCTTCCCGTTGTCCGTTTCGCGTTCCGGAGCTCCCTCACGTGTCCGTGACGTCCCGTAGGCCTACTTTGTTGTTCGGGCGTGTAACGTTACCGGTGTGCCGCGAGGTTGTTGTGTGTGTTGTTGTTTTGTTGTGTGCAACCCGCCTCTCAAATCTCGTCTCGTTTGGACTCCGTTGGCTTTTCCATCCGTTGTCCGTGTGGGTCCGAAGTGCCTTCACTTTGTGTCCCGGAAACACCCCTACCGCAGTCTGTTATCTTCTCCTAGGCCTTTAAAACTATCCCCGCGATCGGATCCATCGGATCGCGATCGGAGGGCTCCTAGCGCCCCTAAATCCCCCTAACCCTAGAAAAACTGCTGTATTTAGGCCCTCCTATGTCCATTTTGGGCATCCCTATCCTCTAGGTCCTTCCCCCTCCTCTTTTTCCGTGCAGATCCAGTCCCCTCTTAAGAAAATCGCGCCGGCCGGTCGAAGGGAGCCGACCGCCGCCGAAAAATCCGCTGGGTCGAAGCTCCGTCGCAGATCCCTCGATAAGTGCCAAGTCAACGCCCGCCGCCTGGCTCCCGAAGGAAAACTGCGTCGCCCGATCCTTCGGTGGACCACATCGCCACGCCGCCGCCAGGCCGAGGCCTCGCTTCGCCTTCCCACGCCGCCCCTCCGCAACTGGGCCGCGCTGCCTCCGCGAGCGCCAGGCGGGCCGCCGCCCCGCTCCGCGGCTGGGCCTCCCGCGCCGCCCGGCCTCTCCGACCAGGCCGCAGGCAGCAGCGCCAGCCGCCTGGGCCGCTCCTCCGCCCCGCGAGCCGCCTTCCCGCGCCGCTGAGCCAGGCCGCGGCCTCCGCAGGCCGCCACCTCCCCGCCGGCCCAACAACCCCCGTGTGCCAGATTCTCTTCCCCAGGCCGCACCCGCAACTCCAGATCGGGCTGGATTCAACACCGGGGCCCGTGGAAGTTTTTTCCCAGTTCTGTTTTGAGGTTGACTCCACCACTCCTAAGTCCCTGATCTGTTTATCTAAAATGCAATGTTTGACCTGCTGTAACTTTTTGCCTGCTGCTCCGTTTCGCGCGTGTAGTATGTCCAGACGTTCGTGGAGATGTGCTCTACGTTTCCTCTGTTGTTGTCATGCATGTTAGAGATCATCTAGGTGCTTGTTTTGCTGTTGCAAGAGTGCATCATGAGTTAAACTGCTGCTATGTGTTATTTTTATGCCACCTTTGCCATGTGATATCTTTTAGCTCGTTTGTCCGATCGATGCAAATGACATGTCCACGTGTTCGTCTTGCCACGAACCACGTGTTGCTTATGATAGGTTGCATGGTAGATTCATTATTGCCTTGTTATCATCGTTGCAAAGTGCCATGTTCATATGATGTGTTTTCACTTGTTATGAAATGCCATCTTGTTGAGCTCGTTGCTATCGTTGTGTTTACCTCTATGATGCATGCTTGTGTGTTTCGGGATCACCTTCATGTGTACTTTGATGAGGTGCTTACCCTTTGCCATGTTTAGTTTCGAGGTGACTTAAACATGCTCCTTTTGATGCCATGATAATATTGCTGTTTTAGGACTTAGTGGTTTTTCACTAAGTCTGAAATCTGTAACGTTCCGATGCCATGTTTGTGTGATGTTCTAGGACAAAGCATGATAGTTTTGGAGTGGATTTTGATTGTTCCTTGTAGTATATATTGTTGTCTTTCCATCCATGTCCTCACATGTCCATTTAAGTGGCTGTAGCATGTTTATCTTTTGCTCTAAAGTTTCAATAAAATTCTGCTGTCAGAATTTTATTGTCAAGTTCAATATGTCCAAGATCATTGCTATTGATCCGTGACTCCGTTGGGGGTGAACCTTTGGACTTAGTTGCTGTACTATATGTCTAGTTTGTGTTCATGTCCTTTGCCATGTTTTTTGGGTGCTGTAGCTTAATTATTTTGAGCTCCGAAGTTGCTATGTTGCTGTAATTTTCAGCTTTCGCTCAAATCTTGTTTCGGGCGTAACTTTTAGCCCGTAACTCCGATTTCAGCGAATCTTATATCAAACTTGGTTGTTTTTCTGTGTAGATTAGTAATATCAGATTGTTATCTTGTTTTGAGGTGTTTTGCTTGAGTGATATTTTTTCCGTGCTCCGTGTGCATCCTTAGTGCATCCATCATGCATTCATCTTTTCCGAGTGCGCATTGCATCTTGTTGATTGGTGCTTGGTGTGATTGTTTTGTTTAGAGCCGGAAGCCGAGACCGAGTACGAGGTTGAGCACGAGGTTTCCAACGAGGTTGAGCACGAGGACCCTTCTTACGATCCAAACGACTTCTCTTCAGGCAAGATGACCGAACCCCGATAACATTACTATCTTTGCCTATTGCTAGTAGTCTCGATCTATAGTTTTGCCTCGATGCCCATGATCTTCTTGTCAGCCTCCTACTTGTAGCCATTTGCCATGTTTAACCAACCTACCTATGCAAACCGTTGCTTGGCTAAGTACGCTTCGCTCAGCCCTTCTTATAGCATTGCTAGTTGCAAGTGAAGATCGAAGATGCTTGCTTCATGTTGAAGTTTGGTTGGGTTATATCACACTATATAAATGCTTAAATGAAATCATCTATATATTGGCAAGGGTGGAAGGCTAAGCCTTTTGCTTGGTGATTTGTTCCACTCATGCCGTTAGGATCCGTATAAGCCGGTATTATGTTCCTTGATTATGCGTTCCTAACACGGTTGGGGTGTATGGGACCCCCTCGATAAACCGCTAAGTGCTAAGTCTTTTCCAGCAAGTCCCAACCTTGGTACTATTTGCCTAAACAACTAAAACTTTCCGAGGGAGTAATTAACCCGAGGCTTAATTAATTCAACCCCCTGGGCCAGTGCTCGACTTGAGTGTTGGTCCAAACTAGAGCCACTTGCGGATACCACTCGGTTCGCTGGGATCTTCGGTATCTGTACGTACTGCTCATCCGGACGTGTCCTGTGACCTAGATACGCGCGTCTACTATCAGGGTGTCGACACGTCGGGAGGATTTGCTGGATTAGCCTTACCTTAGCTCGGTATATCTTGAGCACGGGATTCCAAGGATACTCGGGTCTTCCCACTTTGGAGTTGCGACTCCGCGGATCGTGGGCTTGTAATGGGTCAAGTTGGAACACCCCTGCAGGGTTTGAACTTTCGAAAGCCGTGCCCACGGTTATGTGGAAGATGGGAGCTTGTTAATTCCGGTTGTAGATAACTTGACACAATGTTACTAATACACTACCAGCGTGTGTTCCGTGACTGTCAATTTCCGAATAGGGATTCGGGAGTTGAACACGGAGGGGTTATGATTGTGGAGCTTGTAGCTAGGATCACTTCGTGATCACTTCTCGCCGAGGCTTTCTCTTCTCGCTCTCACTTACGTAAGCTAGATGCTAGTTGTTGCTGCAGACACTTATTCTTTTCTTCAGCCTTTTCCTCACCCAAAGGCTTTGATAGTCTTGTTACCCGGAGACGGGATTGCTGAGTCCTCTGTGGCTCACAGTTACTTCACACACCAGATGCAGGTCCAGCTGTGAGCTATCAAGGTGATGGCACCGAGCTGGATTGGGAGTACGACGAGGAGCGTAGTCGGTACTATGTGCGCTACCCGGACGATCAGTAGTGGAGTCTCTTACTAGGATTCGATCCGCCTGTGGTTTATTTATCTGAGTTTGGTACTTTGACATTTGGCTTTTGCCCTTAGAGGGTTGTGATGTTCTTAATGTATGATGTTTGAGACTTGTACTGTAATTCTGTGACGTGGCGAGTGTAAGCCAACTATTTTCAGTTTACTATCCCCTCTTTTACATGAGTTGTGCAAAGATTACCAAACTTGAGATCATTCTAGGATGGACTTATGCCTTTAAGTCGTGCCTCGACACGTAGGAGGTATAACTCCATCCTGGGCATTACAAGTTGGTATTCAGAGCCTTCTCCGACCTAGGAGCCCCCACTGTTTGATCGAATCGTTGACGGTCGAGTCTAGGCACACACTGAAAACTTTTTGAGTCCTATATTATATCGGAGAGTAGGATTTCTTTGCTTCTCATCCCCTTTCTCTCTGGTGAGGACTCCTGACGTCTACTCTTGTCTCTCCTATCTTCAAAATTTGCACAAATTTTTTTTTAGGAATCCCGCGAGTATTCTGGGATTGTTTCGATGTTCTTGTGACAAGGATATTGTTCTCGATGCCTCCTGTTACCGAGGAGTTGAGCTTCGGTGTATCATTGTAACAAGCATATCGCGGCAGTACTAAATACTTAAGACGGCCGACATCGAAAATCTCCCCTATACGGCCAGTGGCAAGATAACCCCGACATCACCCAGTACTGGGGAGGTAGTTCGGGAGTATTGCCATAGCTTGTTATAGTGGATGCTTTTCGAAGGTCCGAGGTACACAGTTTCCGAGAAAGACTGGTTATGTGTTGAAGGATGGATACACCTGGATGTAGGTTTAGAGTTGATTGCGCGGTGCTTCCCGTGTATCCCCAACACCTGATTGCATAACTGGAATCTTTCGGAAAACTATAGGTGGGTTTTATCTAGTAGATCGTAGGCATTCTTCCAACGAATGCAGGTTAGTGAGTTCGGGGTTCGACATTGAGTGAAGGGGTTATATGACCGATGTTACTATCAGGAGTTGCATCTTAAAGGGTCCTTGGCTACGCTGATCCGGGGATTGCAAAACCTTTTCGTAACGCGTTCATATGCTTTCAGCACAAAGATGTTAGAACAAAACTCCTCTCTTGTGTTTGTTCCCGTCTGTACCTTGTTGTTTTTTCTTATTTTATCCTTTTGATCCCTATGTGGCTTCTCGTGAAGATTGATGTTATCATTTAACCGAGAAATTCATTCGTTCCTCTTGTTCGGATGATTTCATTCGTTCTTATTGTTCGAATGATTATTGTGAAGACTTGTTGCAATTCATTCCATTGATTCAGCTTTACCTTTTGTCAATCAATTGCTGATTCGTGGTCATCTCTTACAGGATGGCTCCGAAAAAGGTTCCCAACGCTAACCAAGAGGTGGAAGAGGTCCCAGAACATCCTCCTTCCCCTCCTCCTCCGCCTGAGGCTTGGAGAGCAATTATGCAGACTACTGCCCAGAACACTCAGTTGATGATGCAGATGATGCAGCAGATGCAAACTATGCAAGCTAATCAGGGTGTTCCAGTGAATCAAGGCAACTTCTTCCAGCAGCACCATGCTACTCTCAACCAGTTCCTGGCTAACAATCCTAAAGCTTTCAGTTACTGTGTCGACCCTCTTGATGCTGAGGATTGGTTGACCGACATAAAGAAGCATTTTGAGTGCAGTAACGTGAAAGAAGATGACTATGTGAAGTTTGCAGCCTTCCAACTGAAAGATCAAGCAGCTGACTGGTGGCAGCAGTACAAAGACTCCAGGCCAGGTCAAGTGATCTCTTGGGAGAATTTCTGCAAGGATTTCCGCTCGCACCACATTCCTACAAGTGTCATCGAGGGTATGCGTGAGCAATTCCGCAACCTCAAGCAGGGCTCCATGACAGTCTATCAGTATAATGTCAAGTTCCAAAACCTCGCTCGCTATGCTAAGCAAGACATTCCTGATGCCAAGAGTAAAATCTATCAGTTCCGTGGAGGTCTCAAAGATGAACTTCAGCTTGCTCTCACTTTGTTCGAGCCGGATGAATTCGACAAGTTCTATAACATGGCTTTGAAACAAGAAGCAGCTCAGCTTAAGATGGAGGCTTCTAAGAAGAGAATTCGAGATGCTGTTCACTCTTCCTCATCGTCTCAGTTGGCTGCGAAACAACAGAAATTCTGGCTTCCTCCTCCTCCAGTGATTCGAGCTCCTTAAAACAACTTCAACAACTCCAACAACAAGAACTCTAGTGGTCGTGGTTTCTCCCACCCACCCAACCCGAGCAACCAGTCGAAGAAGCAGTTTCAGTCTCAAGGCTCCAAGTCCAGTGGCTCTCATTTCCGTCCTCTCTCTGAAGTGGTGTGCAACAAGTGTGGCCAGAAGGGTCATTATGCCAACAGATGTCCGAATCCGAAGCGTCTTCCTCCTCCTCCACCTGTGAGTTCAGCTATTGTCAGGCATGATCCAAAGGCAGCAAGGGTCAATCTGATGAATGCAGCGCAAGCGGAGAATGCTTCTGATGTCATTTTGGGTAACCTTCCAGTGAACTCTTTTCCAGCTAAAGTATTGTTTGATTCGGGTGCATCTTTGTCCTTCATTTCAAGACCTTTTGTTGGTAAGCATGAATTTGTCACTCAAGTGATGCCGAAGCCGTTGAGCATTATTTTTCCTGGTTTACAAATGACCTCTCGGGTGCATGTTCCGGATATTTCTATTCGCATGGGTGATTATCGATTTTTGGCTTCTCCGGTGGTTCTTGGTAATTCTGACATTGACCTCATCCTCGGAATGGATTGGCTTTCTCAGCACGATGCTCACATTGATTGTGCTCAAAAGGAAGTCAATTTGACTCATTCTGATGAAGATGTGATTATCTTCGCCTCCAGGGATAATACTATTCGGCTTTTCTCTCTTAATGATAAGGGCGAAATTAATGCCATAAATCAAATCCCGGTGGTGAACGAATATCAAGACGTCTTTCCAGAAGAACTTCCAGGCATGCCTCCACACCGTCAGGTGGAGTTTGTCATTGAACTCGAGCCGGGCACTGAGCCTGCATGCCGGCGTCCATACAAGCTCTCTCCGGATGAATTGAAGGAATTGAAGAAGCATCTTGATAAGTAGGAGAGTATGGGTCTCATCAGACCGAGTACATCTCCGTGGGGCTGTGGTGTCTTATTTGTCAAGAAGAAAGATGGCACGGAGCGTCTCTGTGTTGACTACCGGCCATTGAACAAGAAGACGATTAAGAACAAGTATCCGCTCCCCAACATCAACGAACTCTTTGAGCAGCTCAAAGGAGCTAAAGTGTTCTCTAAGCTTGACCTCCGAATGGGCTATCATCAAATTCGCATTCGCGAGGAAGACATTCCCAAGACGGCCTTCAGAACGAGCTACGGTTCATACGAGTATACCGTCATGTCCTTCGGTCTCGCCAATGCTCCTCCTACCTTTTCAAGGATGATGCATTACATCTTCAACCCCTATACTGGCGAGTTTGTGCTTGTGTATCTGGATGATATTCTGGTGTTTTCCAAGAATGAAGAAGATCACGAAAAACACTTACGCCTGGTTCTTGATCGACTCCGAGAGCATAAATTCTATGCCAAGTTCTCCAAGTGCGAGTTTTGGCTCGATAAGGTTTTGTACCTGGGCCACATTATCTCAGCTGACGGTATTGCGGTTAATCCCGAGAAAGTTGAAGCAATTGTCAACTGGGAAGCTCCTCAGAACGTCAAGCAGCTCCGCAGTTTTCTAGGTCTTGCCAGCTATTGCAGAAGGTTTGTTGAAAACTTCTCCAAGATTGCCAAGCCTCTTTCCAACCTGCTTCAGAAGAATGTCAAATACTTTTGGTCTCCAGAATGTGAATTGGCATTCAAAACCCTCAAAGATAAGCTTGTTTCTGCTCCAGTTCTGACTCCTCCGGATGAAACCAAGCCCTATGAAGTATTCTGTGATGCTTCTCTTCAAGGTCTTGGTGGTGTGCTTATGCAAGATAAGAGAATTGTGGCATATACTTCTCGGCAGCTCAAGCCCAGTGAGAAGAACTATCCCACACATGATATCGAGCTAGCAGCTGTGGTACATGCTCTGATTACGTGGAGACATCTGTTGTTGGGCAGAAAGGTCGACATCTTCACTGATCACAAGAGCTTGAAGTACATCTTCACACAGCCGCATCTGAACCTCCGCCAGACTCGTTGGGTCGAGATGATCCAAGAGTACAATCCCAGCATTGAATACACTCCTGGCAAGCCGAATGTGATTGCAGATGCTTTGAGCAGAAAGGCTTATTGCAACAGCCTTCTTATCAAGCCATATCAGCCTGAGCTTTGTGAAGCATTCAGGAAACTCAACCTCCAAGTTGTTCCGCAGGGTTTTCTTGCAAATCTCCAAATTGCTCCTACCTTGGAAGATCAAGTCCGTGAGGCCCAGCTCAGTGATACCATGGTGAAGAAAGTGAAACATGGGATTGCAAAGGGCACTCCAAAATACAAGTGCTTCCGTGTTGATGAGAGAGATACCTTGTTCTTCGAGGACAGACTCGTTGTTCCCAAAGGTGATCTCAGGAAGCTCATAATGGAAGAAGCTCATGATTCTCTCCTTTCCATTCATCCTGGCAGTTCCAAGATGTATCAAGATCTCAAGCAATCTTACTGGTGGACACGCATGAAAAGGGAGATTGCCCAATTCGTGAACGAATGTGATGTATGCAGAAGAGTGAAAGCAGAACATCAACGTCCAGCCGGACTTCTCCAACCTCTTCCTATCCCCGAGTGGAAGTTCGACCACATTGAAATGGACTTCGTCACTGGTTTTCCTAAATCCAAGCGAGGCAATGATGCTATCTTTGTGGTGATTGACAAGCTTACCAAAGTCGCTCACTTTCTTCTAGTCAAAGAATCAATCAATGCAGCTCAACTTGCAGAGCTGTACACTTCCAGAATTGTGTCCCTACATGGCATTCCTCAAGTGATATCCTCAGACCGTGGAAGCTTGTTCACATCAAGATTCTGGGACTCCTTTTAGTCCGCCATGGGCACTAAGATCAGGTTCAGCACTGCCTTTCACCCTCAGACTAGTGGTCAAGTCGAGCGTGTGAATCAGATTCTAGAAGACATGCTCAGAGCCTGTGTCATCTCTTTTGGCATGAAATGGGAAGACTGCCTTCCATTTGCCGAGTTCTCTTACAACAACAGCTTTCAAGCAAGTGCAGGCAAAGCACCATTTGAAATTCTCTATGGCAGAAAGTGCCGTACCCCTCTCAACTGGTCTGAAACAGGCGAACGCCAACTTCTTGGCAATGACTTGATCTCAGAAGCCGAAGAAATGTGCAAAGTCATACGTGAGAATCTCAAGGCCGCTCAGTCGTGTCAGAAGAGCTACTATGACGGAAAGCATTGTGATTTGGCTTTCGACATCGGTGATCATGTCTATCTCCGAGTTTCTCCGATGAAAGGAACCCAAAGATTCGGTATCAAAGGAAAACTTGCTCCTAGATACGTCGGGCCTTTCAAGATTCTTGGCAAAAGAGGCGACCTAGCCTATCAACTTGAGCTCCCTTCCAACTTTGCAAATGTTCATGATGTCTTCCATGTGTCTCAACTTCGCAAATGCTTCAAGGCACCTGAGCGCATGATTCCGTTTGAAGAGATTGATCTTCAACAAGACCTATCCTACCGAGAGCATCCAGTTGCTATTCTCGAAGAAACCGAACGCAAGACCCGCAACAAATCCATCAAGTTTCTGAAAGTCAAGTGGTCACATCACACAGACCGAGAAGCTACCTGGGAACGAGAAGATCATCTTCGTTCCGAGTACCCTTCCTTTTTCCAGTCTTAGATCTCGGGACGAGATCTTTTTGTAGTAGAGGAGAGTTTGTAATGCCCCGGATGTAATACTTTCCCTTTTGGGTATATAATATATCTCCGGCTTCATCTATTTCCATTCCGGGTTCTTTGTCTTTCAGGTTTTCGTCGTTTTGTTGTGTGAGTGTGTGGCATTCATTCATATCATGTAGACATGTGCATCGCATTGCATTTGTGTTGTCGGTTGCATCCGGTTCCGCGTGTTCCTTCCCGTTGTCCGTTTCGTGTTCCGGAGCTCCCTCACGTGTCCGTGATGTCCCGTAGGCCTACTTTGTTGTTCGGGCGTGTAACGTTACCGATGTGCCGCGAGGTTGTTGTGTGTGTTGTTGTTTTGTTGTGTGCAACCCGCCTCTCAAATATCGTCTTGTTTGGACTCCGTTGGATTTTCCATCCGTTGTCCGTGTGGGTCCGAAGTGCCTTCACTTTGTGTCCCGGAAACACCCCTACCGCAGTCTGTTATCTTCTCCTAGGCCTTTAAAACTATCCCCGCGATCGGATCCATCGGATCGCGATCGGAGGGCTCCTAGCGCCCCTAAATCCCCCTAACCCCAGAAAAACTGCTATATTTAGGCCCTCATATGTCCATTTTGGGCATCCCTATCCTCTAGGTCCTTCCCCCTCCTCTTTTTCCGTGCAGATCCAGTCCCCTCTTAAGAAAATCGCGCCGGCCGGTCGAAGGGAGCCGACCGCCATCGAAAAATCCGCTGGGTCGAAGCTCCGTCGCAGATCCCTCGATAAGTGCCAAGTCAACGCCCGCCGCCGGGCTCCCGAAGGAAAACTGCGTCGCCCAATCCTTCGGTGGACCACATCGCCACGCCGCCGCCAGGCCCAGGCCTCGCTTCGCCTTCCCACGCCGCCCCTCCGCAATTGGGCCGCGCTGCCTCCGCGAGCGCCAGGCGGGCCGCCGCCCCGCTCCGCGGCTGGGCCTCCCGCGCCGCCCGCCCTCTCCGACCAGGCCGCAGGCAGCAACGCCAGCCGCCTGGGCCGCTCCTCCGCCCCGCGAGCCGCCTTCCCGCGCCGCTGAGCCAGGCCGCGGCCTCCGCGGGCCGCCACCTCCCCGCCGGCCCGACAACCCCCGTGGGCCAGATTCTCTTCCCCAGGCCGCACCCGCAACTCCAGACCGGGCTGGATTCAACGCCGGGGCCCGTGGAAGTTTTTTCCCAGTTCTGTTTTGAGGTTGACTCCACCACTCCTAAGTCCCTGATCTGTTTATCTGAAATGCAATGTTTGACCTGCTGTAACTTTTTGCCTGCTGCTCCGTTTCGCGCGTGTAGTATGTCCAGACGTTCGTGGAGATGTGCTCTATGTTTCCTCTGTTGTTGTCATGCATGTTAGAGATCATCTAGGTGCTTGTTTTTCTGTTGCAAGAGTGCATCATGAGTTAAACTGCTGCTATGTGTTATTTTTATGCCACCTTTGCCATGTGATATCTTTTAGCTCGTTTGTCCGATCGATGCAAATGACATGTCCACGTGTTCGTCTTGCCACGAACCACGTGTTGCTTGTGATAGGTTGCATGGTAGATTCATTATTGCCTTGTTATCATCGTTGCAAAGTGCCATGTTCATATGATGTGTTTTCACTTGTTATGAAATGCCATCTTGTTGAGCTCGTTGCTATCGTTGTGTTTACCTCTATGATGCATGCTTGTGTGTTTCGGGATCACCTTCATGTGTACTTTGATGAGGTGCTTACCCTTTGCCATGTTTAGTTTCGAGGTGACTTAAACATGCTCCTTTTGATGCCATGATAATATTGCTGTTTTAGGACTTAGTGGTTTTTCACTAAGTCTGAAATCTGTAACGTTCTGATGCCATGTTCGTGTGATGTTCTAGGACAAAGCATGATAGTTTTGGAGTGGATTTTGATTGTTCCTTGTAGTATATATTGTTGTCTTTCAATCCATGTCCTCACATGTCCATTTAAGTGGCTGTAGCATGTTTATCTTTTGCTCTAAAGTTTCAATAAAATTCTGCTGTCAGAATTTTATTGTCAAGTTCAATATGTCCAAGATCATTGCTATTGATCCGTGACTCCGTTGGGGGTGCACCTTTGGACTTAGTTGCTGTACTATATGTCTAGTTTGTGTTCATGTCCTTTGCCATGTTTTTTGAGTGCTGTAGCTTAATTATTTTGAGCTCCGAAGTTGCTATGTTGCTGTAATTTTCAGCTTTCGCTCAAATCTTGTTTCGGGCATAACTTTTAGCCCGTAACTCCGATTTCAGCGAATCTTATATCAAACTTGGTTGTTTTTCTGTGTAGATTAGAAATATCAGATTGTTATCTTGTTTTGAGGTGTTTTGCTTGAGTGATATTTTTTCCGTGCTCCGTGTGCATCCTTAGTGCATCCATCATGCATTCATCTTTTCCGAGTGCGCATTGCATCTTGTTGATTGGTGCTTGGTGTGATTGTTTTGTTTAGAGCCGGAAGCCGAGACCGAGTACGAGGTTGAGCACGAGGTTTCCAATGAGGTTGAGCACGAGGACCCTTCTTACGATCCGAACGACTTCTCTTCAGGCAAGATGACCGAACCCCGATAACATTACTATCTTTGCCTATTGCTAGTAGTCTCGATCTATAGTTTTGCCTCGATGCCCATGATCTTCTTGTCAGCCTCCTACTTGTAGCCATTTGCCATGTTTAACCAACCTACCTATGCAAACCGTTGCTTGGCTAAGTACGCTTCGCTCAGCCCTTCTTATAGCATTGCTAGTTGCAGGTGAAGATCGAAGATGCTTGCTTCATGTTGAAGTTTGGTTGGGTTATATCACACTATATAAATGCTTAAATGAAATCATCTATATATTGGCAAGGGTGGAAGGCTAAGCCTTTTGCTTGGTGATTTGTTCCACTCATGCCGTTAGGATCCGTATAAGCCGGTATTATGTTCCTTGATTATGCGTTCCTAACACGGTTGGGGTGTATGGGACCCCCTCGATAAAACGCTAAGTGCTAAGTCTTTTCCAGCAAGTCCCAACCTTGGTACTATTTGCCTAAACAACTAAAACTTTCCGAGGGAGTAATTAACCCGAGGCTTAATTAATTCAACCCCCTGGGCCAGTGCTCGACTTGAGTGTTGGTCCAAACTAGAGCCACTTGCGGATACCACCCGGTTCGCTGGGATCTTCGGTATCTGTACGTACTGCTCATCCGGACGTGTCCTGAGACCTAGATACGCGCGGCTACTATCAGGGTGTCGACACGCCGGGAGGATTTGCTGGATTAGCCTTACCTTAGCTCGGTATATCTTGAGCACGGGATTCCGAGGATACTCGGGTCTTCCCACTTTGGAGTTGCGACTCCGCGGATCGTGGGCTTGTAATGGGTCAAGTTGGAACACCCCTGCAGGGTTTGAACTTTCGAAAGCCGTGCCTGCGGTTATGTGGCAGATGGGAGCTTGTTAATTCCGGTTGTAGATAACTTGACACAATGTTACTAATACACTACCAGCGTGTGTTCCGTGACTGTCAATTTCCGAATAGGGATTCGGGAGTTGAACACGGAGGGGTTATGATTGTGGAGCTTGTAGCTAGGATCACTTCGTGATCACTTCTCGCCGAGGCTTTCTCTTCTCGCTCTCACTTACGTAAGCTAGATGCTAGTTGCTGCTGCAGACACTTATTCTTTTCTTCAGCCTTTTCCTCACCCAAAGGCTTTGATAGTCTTGTTACCCGGAGAGGGGATTGCTGAGTCCTCTGTGGCTCACAGTTACTTCACACACCAGATGCAGGTCTAGCTGTGAGCTATCCAGGTGATGGCACCAAGCTGGATTGGGAGTACGACGAGGAGCGTAGTCGGTACTATGTGCGCTACCCGGACGATCAGTAGTGGAGTCTCTTACTAGGATTCGATCCGCCTGTGGTTTATTTATCTGAGTTTGGTACTTTGACATTTGGCTTTTGCCCTTAGAGGGTTGTGATGTTCTTAATGTATGATGTTTGAGACTTGTACTGTAATTCTGTGACGTGGCGAGTGTAAGCCAACTATTTTCAGTTTACTATCCCCTCTTTTACATGAGTTGTGCAAAGATTACCAAACTTGAGATCATTCTAGGATGGACTTATGCCTTTAAGTCGTGCCTCGACACGTAGGAGGTATAACTCCATCCTGGGCATTACAGTATTCTCCGTCTGGCGGGATCACGTGTTCAAGGAATAATGCCGCCAATTCCTCTTGAATTGCTCGCAGACGATCTCGTGCTAGTAGTTCATCCCGTATCCGAAACATCTAATTTGAAGAAGGGGGTCAATACATGAAATGATGCTATAAAATTGTGAATATTATTAATTAATTGCTTACGCACTTCAAATGATGGTAATGAAATAAAATTGTGAATATTATTAATTGCTTATGCACTTCAAATTGTGCTTCAGAGTAGCCCCGCTCACAGGTCGTGTGGCGGATGGACTCGCAAATGTAGTATCCACAGAAATCATTCCCAGGTTCCTGCCACAACCACTTTACAAGAAATAGAGGTCAATCAAACTGATAAGCAAGAATGCCAAATGGTATTGATGAAACTAGCGCTTGAATCAAGATATAGGAGATGCGCGGAACATGATACTATATAGTACTTACTTTCGGGTGCCTAAATTCTAGCTTCTTCGGCAGTCCCGGAGCTTTTTTGGTGAATTTTCTCCAAACCCTGCCAGACAAACAAAACAATTACTTGATATCAGAAATGAACAAAGTTGCTGATGATATGCATGGTGGATAATATTGATCGATTTAACTTACGTGTCGAGCATTTGAGTCATGTCCGCATACTCCTTGGGATCTTTACGTTTAGAGTCCAAAACAGTTACTACTCCCTTCTCAAGCTTAATCTCTAAGAGAATATAGTGGAAGCTGCGCACGCATGCATGAACTCATCAATTACATTACTATAACCTTGACTGATATATAAGGGAAACCAAATATGCACAAGACAGTAACACTCACTTGAAGTTGTAAGGAAAGAGTATTATATCTTTGTTTTCATTTACCACCAACGATCGTAGCAAGTTGGTCTCGGTATCTGAGGCACGCCATTTAACCTCGGTTGCATCTATGAGGTATGTGTTAATGAACCCAATATCACCGACTTGTCTTTTCTTCAATTCGACGATCTTCAATCTGCATAATATAGTGAGGATAATTATAAATACATGCAATGAAAGAGCTGAGCTATATACAGAGACTTAATGACAGAAGTAGTACTACTTGCAGACAGTAGCAGGTGACCGTTGCTTTATCGAGGGCCAATTGATTGAAAAACTGATAGAACTCCTCAAATGGAATAGACAACAGTTCAATTCCAACGAGGTCATGCTCCGGTTTAACTCTCACATACAAACTATCCCTCCCCCAGACTCTCTGCAGATTTTCAAGTACCAATCATGCAATCTTTGCATATTCGTTGATAGAGATTTTTCATTTTTGACGAGAGGCTTCCCGTACTCGTATCTTTGTACCTGCACCTCCAAGAAATAATAATGTACATCGTCGGGCAGGTAATCTCCAAGATTGCTATAACCGGGCACCATCCTTGGATCATTAGCGACCATGTCGCTAGATACCTTGAGCGGGGGGCACGATTGGTCCGCTTGTTCGCCGAGCTGGGCAATTTGTTTCCCAGCTCGTCCTTCTGCTAACCTTTGATCACTTTTAGTACTTCCCGACCGCTTCGCTTCTTGAAATGACTTTTCAATAATGCGGTCATAGTTGTCCTTCGACTTACTTTTCGCTGGTTTCTTCAGGGCAGCAAGAGTGCGCTTTGCTTTCACCGGATCTATCTTCTCCTTCGGAGGTGGATGTCTCTATGCTTTCAACCCTTCAAGCCAGTCCTTCACTTTGCCTTGAGCGATCTTCGTGTTTTCCTCGTCGGACCTCTCGTATGGTAACTTCTCTAGAGGCGTGAGAGAAGGACCGAATCTGCATTGCCTCCCGCCTCTGGCTGTACTGCTAGACGTCGGCAAACCAGACGAAGCGGCTGTCTTCTTTCCTTGCTTACGCGCCGGAGCAGGAGCAGCCAGAGCGGCGGCAGGTCTCTTCCGCCCTTGCTAACTAGGTGGAGAAGGAGGAGCAGGCTGGCTGCTCGGGCGCGCCGGCGCAGGCGGAGAAGGAGGCGGAGTGCCGCCACGCGCCGGAGAAGGAGCCGGAGTGCCCTGATCATCACTCGCTGGAGGAGGAGGTGGTGGAGGAGGCGGAGTGCCCTGACTCGTCGGAGGAGGAGGAGGAGGAGGCGGAGGCGTCTAGTTGAGAATGTTGATGAGGTCCTTCCGCCATAGGCATGGAGTCTTCAGTGAAGAACCCAGCCGAGTCTCCCCTTCACCGGTAGGGCGGTCAAGGTGGAGCTCCTCAAATCCCTCCGTAATTTCATCCACCATCACGCTAGCATATCCTTCTGGAATCGGCCGGCAGTGAAAAGTTGCACCGGGTCCAGTAGGATAAACAGAGCTAGCAGCCGCCTTGACCTTCATATTTATCCACTGCATCATAAGGTGGCAATTTTGTACCTCCGTGATAGCATCCACGGGATAGCTGGCAGTAGCCGTCAAGACATGCTCCGGCTGAAGCAGCTCGGTGGAAGCCACGCTGCTTCTCCGTTGAAATGGCGGGGTAGCTTCGGGGTAAGCTTCGGCAATTCTTTTGTCCCGATTTGCTTCTCGTTCCTCTATCGCTTGTATTCTGGCGCGTAGCGCCTACAGTTCGGTCTGCTGCATTTTCTTCCTCCTCTCGTGGCATTTGTAGCCGCCTGCGTTCGGAAACCCAGCACTCCACGGAAGGGAGCCTGGCATGCCTCGTGTCCGTCCAGGGTGCTCAGGATTCCCGAGGGCCATTGTCAGCTCGTCGTTCTCTTTGTCGGGGAAGAACGTCCCTTGCTGCGCTGCTTTGATATAGTGTCGAAGCTTCCTGAGTGGTATTTCCAATTGCTTGTCCGTCCAAATGCACCTCCCTGATACAGGGTCCAAGGTTCCGCCAGCCCCGAAAAACCAAGTCCGGCAACGGTCTAGCTAGTGCATTGTCTCTGGTTCGATCCCTTTCTGAAGCAGATCATTCTCAGCCTTGGCCCACTTAGGCCGGGCTCTGAGGTAGCCACCTGACCCCGTGCGATGGTGATGCTTCTTCTTCACATCATTTATCTGGTTTGTCGCCGACATCTTCTTACTCTTTTCCGATGTCTTATAGGCCACAAATGCGGGCCAGTCATCTTTGATCTTCTCATATATGCCCACGAATTCTGGAGTCTTTTTTTCGCGGACAAACTTATATAGTTTTTTCTTCCATGCCCTGAATTGGTCTGCCATCTTCGTAAGAGCAGCAGACTTGATTAATTCCTCTTTAACTGGATTCGCCGGATCATCCTCTGTCGGTAGCATGAAATTTGACTTCAGCTCAGTCCAAAGATCTTCTTTCTGCATATCAGTGACATAAGACACCTGAGCGTCTTTTGCAGCCGGCTTTAACCATTGATGGATGCTGATCGGGATCTTGTCCCTAACCAGAACCCCGCACTGATTAACAAATGCGTTCTTTGTCCGGATGGGTTCAATCGGTTCGCCGGAGCGCGAGATTTCTGAGATATCAAACTTTTCATCCGGCCTCAACTTTTTCTTCGCGCCTCGTTTCTTTACCGAAGATTTGATCGATCCGGAGGGCTAGAAAAAGGAACAAAGACGAGAGTTAATGAATGCATCAATTAACTAGTCAGCACAGACTTAACTAACATATATACCTCCTGGCCGGACTCGGTTCGGTCACCGGAGCCAGCATCACGGTCTCCTTCTTGCACCGGCATTGGGTCACCGGAGCCGTCCTCACGGTCTACTTCTTCCATGTGCATTGGGTCACCGAAGCCATCAATATCATAGCCTAGATCTTCCAACAGCCCTCTTTCCACCAGCTCATTGGTGTCGTTGAGAAACGACAAGACGGCATCTTGTCCGTCTGCGATTATGTCCATCAACATCGCTTCTTGTGCTTGGTCTCGGGTGTTGTCGTTCATAGTTTCTACAAATATTTACAACATGCCAATTATTATTCAAACATGACAGATGCATATATTAATGGCAAACGTAGAACTAGCTTCGACCCTCGACCCCTGGACGACCCTCGACTGCTCGGCGATCCACAACCCTAGACCCCCTCATGTCACATTTTGTCTAGTGTCAAAGGATTCAACAAAACCAATACTTCATCATTAGGCGAAAGTAATAGTCGCATGATGGTACGAAGCTCTCCAAAGTTATTTTGGAACGGAGCCCCATATAGGATAATTCATAACAAAAGACGGATTATCCTATCAGGAACTCCGTTCCAAAACAACTTTGCAGAACTTCGTACCAACATGCCCCGGTTACTTCTGGCAAATGATGAAGTCATGGATTTCTTCAATACTTTGACACTAGCTAGGTAACCTCTCGACACCTCGACCCTCGACTGCTCGGCGATCCACAACCGTAGACCCCCTCATGTCACATTTTGTCTAGTGTCAAAGGATTCAACAAAACCAATACTTCATCATTAGGCGAAAGTAACAGTCGCATGATGGTACGAAGCTCTCCAAAGTTATTTTGGTACGGAGTCCCAGATAGGATAATTCGTAACAACAGACGGATTATCCTATCAGGAACTCCGTTCCGGAACAACTTTGCAGAACTTCGTACCAACATGCCCCGGTTACTTCTTGCAAATGATGAAGTCATGGATTTGTTCAATACTTTGACACTAGCTAGGAAACCTCTCGACCCCTCAACCCTCGACTGCTCGGCGATCCACAACCCTAGACCCCCTCATGTCACATTTTGTCTAGTGTCAAAGGATTCAACAAAACCAATACTTCCTCATTAGGCGAAAGTAACAGTCGCATGATGGTATGAAGCTCTCCAAAGTTATTTTGGAACGGAGTCCCAGATAGGATAATTCGTAACAAAAGACGGATTATCCTATCAGGAACTCCGTTCCAGAATATCTTTGCAGAACTCCGTACCAACATGCCCCGGTTACATCTGGCAAATAATGAAGGCATGGATTTCTTCAATACTTTGACACTAGCTAGGCAACCTCTCGACCCCTCGGCGATCCCTCGACCCTTGACGACCCTCGGTCCCTCGACGACCCTCGACCCCCCCCCCC
>LR738711.1:325820036-325857263 GCA_902687465.1 Secale cereale | reverse complement strand
TTTTTTTCTTCTTTTTTCTTCTTCTTATTTATTTCTCCTCTTCTTCCTCTCCTCTTCTTCTTTCTTTCCTCTTTTTATTTTCTTCTTTCCTATCCTTCTTTTTCTAAATTTGTAACTTTTGCATATATAAAACTTTTCTACAATTGTAACTTTCTATATATGAACAAAAAACTTTCTATGAACAAAAAAACATTCTTCTCCTCTATTTCTTTCTTCTTCTCCTCTTCTTTTTCTTCTTTCTTCTTCTTCTTATTTATCTCTCCTCTTCTTCCTCCCTTTTCTTCTCCCCCCCAACACGAGAACATTTTAACTTAGCAAATTTATCGAGGAGGGGGTATATTGACCCCCCCCTCTTCTCGAAGTTATCTGGGACGGGGTATATCGACCCCCCCTCATGTCCCAGTTTTCCGCTTATTTTCCTTCTTACTCGACGACCCTAACCCTAAACAATACAACTAACAACAACGAAAAAAATCATATCTATCAACAATAAAAAAACATCATATGATATATGAACAAAAAAAATCAACAAAAAACATCATATATATATGCAGAAAAAAACATCATATATATATGCAGAAAAAAACATCATATATATATACATCCATACATATATGCATCCATACATTAACATATATATATATACATCCATACATTAACATATATATATATACATTCATACATTAACATATGTACATCAACATATATGAAAAAAACATCATATATATATGCAGAAAAAAACATCCATATATCAAAGGTGGGGCCACGGCGGCCACATCCACGGCGGTGGCGGGGGCAGGGCAGGGGCGCGGGGGCTCACTGGGGGCGGCGAGGTCGGGGCTGGGCTGAGGAAGAGGCGGCGCGGGGAGGCGACGCCGAGGAGGGGGCGGCGACGGGTCGGCGCGGGAAGGCGATGGCGCCGAGGGGGCCGGCGGCGACGAGTCGGCGCGGGGACGCGACGGGGAGGCACGGGGAGGCGACGGGTCGGCGACGGGGCAGGGCGCGGCGACGGCGAGGAGGAGCAGCCTGGCGGCGAGGAGGAGGAACTGAAGATGAAATCTGAAAAACGTTAAGTGCGGGTTTATATAGCAAAGGCATTGGTCCCGGTTCGTGGCACAAACCGGGGCGAATGCCCCCCTTTAGTCCCGGTTGGTGCCACCAACCGGGACCAAAGGTCTCTTTTCAGCAGCCCAAAGGGCGGGAAGGAGAGGGCTTTGGTCCCGGTTGGTGCCACCAACCGGGACTAAAGGGTGGCATTGGTCCCGGTTGGTGCCATGAACCGGGACCAATGCCCCCCTTTAGCCCCGGTTGGTACCACCGACCGGGACCAAAGCCCTGTGCTGGCGCGGGTGCGGTGGGATGTTTAGTCCCACCTCGCTAGTTGAGAGAGCTCGGGCGTTGTTTATAAGCGTTGCTGCGCCCACCCACTCGAGCTCCTCTCAATTGCAGGCTTCTGGGCCTAACTCTGCGCGCTGCCCTGTGAGCTTGCTGGGCCTTATAGTCCAGATGCATCCTGGGCTGTAGGCCTTGCAGGCTCACTGGGCAGCGCCCAATTTTTTTTTTCCTTTTTTGCTTTATTTATTTCTAAGTTGTTTTTTGCTGTATTTAGAGTTTCTTTGTGAATATTATTGCTTTAGGTAAAACAAATTAGAAACTTTCTGTTAGTGCAAGTAGTATTCAAATTTGAATAGTTTAAATTTGAAATTATTTGTTTTCTTTGTTGCTTTATTTATTTTATTTTGTTTCTACTTACAACAAAATACTTATTGTTGCTATTTTTATTTTTTTGCAAGTTTTTTTGTTTTGTTTTCTGCATTATTTATTTTGTTTTGTTTTTTGCTTTATTTTTTAATTCTTTCTGGTAAAACCAATTACAAACTTTTTATTAGTGCAAGTAGTATTCAAATTTGAATAGTTTAAATTTGAATTATTTGTTTTCTTTGTTGCTTTATTTATTTTATTTTGTTTCTACTTACAACGAAATACTTATTGTTGCTATTTTTATTTTTTTGCAAGTTTTTTTGTTTTGTTTTCTGCATTATTTATTTTCTTTTGTTTTTGGCTTTATTTTTTTATTCTTTCTGGTAAAACCAATTACAAACTTTCTGTTAGTGCAAGTAGTATTGAAATTTGAATAGCACAAACGGACAATGGTATCATACTCGTCTGTTACAAAGTTGGCATGGTATCATCATAATAGTTGCGGAAAAAAGTCTTCACTTTTTCTTCGCTTGTGTCATTTGCTTATTGCGGCGTAACCATGGATAATCTTCATCGTTTATCAGGATGCTTGGGTCAGCTTGACTTTGAAGGGAGGAATTTCATGAAACTTTTCATAATCTTCGGATATGTCTGTCTTGCCCTCCACTCCCAGGATGTCCCTTTTTCCTGAAAGAACTATGTGGCGCTTTGGCTCATCGTATGATGTATTCGCTTCCTTATCTTTTCTTTTTCTCGGTCTAGTAGACATGTCCTTCACATAGATAACCTGTGCCACATCATTGGCTAGGATGAACGGTTCGTCAGTGTATCCAAGATTTTTCAGATCCACTGTTGTCATTCCGTACTGTGGGTCTACTTGTACCCCGCCTCCTGACAGATTGACCCATTTGCACTTAAACAAAGGGACCTTAAAATCATGTCCGTAGTCAAGTTCCCATATGTCCACTATGTAACCATAATATGTGTCCTTTCCCCTCTCGGTTGTTGCATCAAAGCGGACACCGCTATTTTGGTTGGTGCTCTTTTGATCTTGGACAATCGTGTAAAATGTATTCCCATTTATCTCGTATCCTTTGTAAATCAATACAGTCGAAGATGGTCCCCTGGACAACAAGTACAACTCATCACAAACAGTGTTGTCACCTCTGAGACGTGTTTCCAACCAACTGCTGAAAGTCCTGATGTGTTCACATGTAATCCAGTCGTCGCACTGCTTCGGGTGTTTGGAGTGCAGACTGTTCTTGTGTTCATCGACATACGGGGTCACCAATGTAGAGTTCTGTAGAACTGTGTAGTGTGCTTGAGACCAAGAATATCCATCCCTGCATATTATTGAGTCCCTTCCAAGCGTGCCTTTTCTAGTCAGTCTCCCCTCGTACCGCGATTTAGGGAGACCTATCTTATTAAGGCCAGGAATGAAGTCAACACAAAACCCGATGACATCCTTTGTTTGATGGCCCATGGAGATGCTTCCTTCTGGCCTAGCGCGGTTATGGACATATTTCTTTAGGACTCCCATGAACCTCTCAAAGGGGAACATATTGTGTAGAAATACGGGCCCCAGAATGACAATCTCGTTGACTAGATGAACTAGGACGTGTGTCATGATATTGAAGAAGGATGGTGGGAACACCAGCTCGAAACTGACAAGACATTGCGCCACATCACTCCTTAGCCTTGGTACGATTTCTGGATCGATCACCTTCTGAGAGATTGCATTGAGGAATGCACATAGCTTCACCATGGCTAATCGGACGTTTTCCGGTAGAAGCCCCCTCAATGCAACCGGAAGTAGTTGCGTCATAATAACGTGGCAGTCATGAGACTTTAGGTTCTGGAACTTTTTCTCTGGCATATTTATTATTCCCTTAATATTCAACGAGAAGCCAGTCGGGACCTTCATACTGAGCAGGCATTCAAAGAAGATTTCTTTCTCTTCTTTCGTAAGAGCATAGCTGGCAGGACCTTCATACTGCTTCGGAGGGATGCCGTCTTTTTCATGCAAAGTTGCAGGTCCTCCCATGCCTCAGCTGTATCTTTTGTCTTTCCATACACGCCCAAGAAGCCTAGCAGGTTCACGCAAAGGTTCTTCGCCACGTGCATCACGTCGATTGAAGAGCGGACCTCTAGGTCTTTCCAGTAGGGTAGGTCCCAAAAATATAGATTTCTTCATCCACATGGGTGCGTGTCCCTCAGTGTCATTCGGAACAGCTAGTGCGCTAGGGCCCTTTCCAAAGATTACGTGTAAATCATTGACCATAGCAAGTACGTGATCACCGGTACACATGGCGGGCTTCTTCCGGTGATCTGCCTCGCCTTTGAAATGCTTGCCTTTCTTTCGACATTGATGGTTGGTCGGAAGAAATCGACGATGGCCCAGGTACACATTCTTCCTGCATTTGTCCAGGTATATACTTTCAGTGTGATCTAAACAGTGCGTGCATGCGCGGTATCCTTTGTTTGTCTGTCCTGAAAGGTTACTGAGAGCGGGTCAATCATTGATGGTCATGAACAGCAACGCCTTTAGGTCAAATTCCTCCTGTCTATGCTCATCCCACGCACGTACACCGTTTCCATTCCACAGCTGTAAAAGTTCTTCAACTAATGGCCTTAGGTACACATCAATGTCGTTGCCGGGTTACTTAGGGCATTGGATGAGAACTGGCATCATAATGAACTTCCGCTTCATGCACATCCAAGGAGGAAGGTTATACATACATAGAGTCACGGGCCAGGTGCTGTGATTGCTGCTCTGCTCCTCGAAAGGATTAATACCATCCGCGCTTAAAGCAAACCATACGTTCCTTGGGTCCTTTGCAAACTCCTTCCAGTACTTTCTCTCGATTTTTCTCCACTGCGACCCGTCAGCGGGTGCTCTCAACTTCCCGTCTTTCTTACGGTCCTCACTGTGCCATCGCATCAACTTGGCATGCTCTCTGTTTCTAAACAAACGTTTCAACCGTGGTATTATAGGAGCATACCACATCATCTTCGTAGGAACCCTCTTCCTGATGGGCTAGCCGTCAACATCACCAGGGTCATCTCGTCTCATCTTATACCTCAATGCACCGCATACCGGGCATGCGTTCAGATCCTTGTATGCACCGCGGTAGAGGATGCTGTCATTAGGGCATGCATGTATCTTCTGCACCTCCAATCCTAGAGGGCATATGACCTTCTTTGCTGCGTATGTACTGTCAGGCAATTCGTTATCCTTCGGAAGCTTCTTCTTCAATATTTTCAGTAGCTTATAAAATCCTTTGTCAGCCACAGCATTCTATGCCTTCCACGGAAGCAATTCCAGTACGGTACCGAGCTTTGTGTTGCCATCTTCGCAATTGGGGTACAACCCTTTTTTTTGATCCTCTAACATGCGATCGAACTTCAGCTTCTCCTTTTGACTTTTGCATTGTGTCCTTGCATCGACAATGACCCGGCGGAGATCATCATTTGGTTCCTCTTGATCTTCAGCAGCTTCACCCGTTGCATCATCATTGGGCACATCGTCTGGTTCCTCTTGATCTTCACCAGCTCCCCCCATTGCAGCATCACCGTATTCAGGGGGCACATAGTTGTCATCGTACTCTTCTTCTTCGCCGTCTTCCATCATAACCCCTATTTCTCCATGCCTCGTCCAAACATTATAGTGTGGCATGAAACCCTTGTAAAGAAGGTGGGAGTGAAGGATTTTCCGGTTAGAGTAAGACATCGTATTCCCACATTTAGTGCATGGACAACACATAAAACCATTCTGCTCGTTTGCCTCAGCCGCATTTAGAAACTCATGCACGCCCTTAATGTACTCAGAGGTGTGTCTGTCACCGTACATCCATTGCCGGTTCATTTGCGTGCATTATATATAATTAAGTGTGTCAAAAACCATTACAGAACATCATAAATAGATAATTAAGTGACCAAATTAATAGAAGTTCATCATCACATTAAAACCAAAGTACATACATATATAGTTCTCATCTAACAACATATAGCTCTCCATACACATCGAAACTATGTAAAAGATTTCAATGCGAAAACAAATGCGATCATAATCGCAACCAAGGTAACAATTGATCCAACGGCATAATGATACCAAGCCTCGGTATGAATGGCATATTTTCTAATCTTTCTAATCTTCAACCGCATTGCATCCATCTTGATCTTGTGATCATCGATGAAATCTGCAACATGCAACTCCAATATCATCTTCTCGTCCTCAATTTTTTTTATTTTTTCCTTCAAGAATTTGTTTTCTTCTTCAACTAAATTTAACCTCTCGACAATAGGGTCCATCTTGATCTTGTGATCATCGACGACTTCCACAACATGCAACTCCAATTCCATCTTCTCCTCCTCCATTTTTTTCCAATTTTTTCTTTAAGGAAATGTTTTCCTGTTCAACTAAATTTAACCTCTCCACAAGAGGGTCGGTTGGAATTTCCGGTTCAACTACCTCCTAGACATAATAAAACATCTATGCATGTCAGGTTGGTCGGCATAACTATCATAAACACTAAAACAAATAGTTATAAATTAAAGATAATATACCACATCTGAATCGTAGACAGGACGAGGGCCCACGTGGGCGGATATCAAAACCATCGCACTATATAATAACAAGCAATAATAAACGTAAGAAAATTAGACAAATATCTATCTAAAGCAATAATAACAAGCAATAATAAAAGTAAGAAAAGCATGGACATAACAAGAGGCTCACCACGGTGGTGCCGGTGACGAGATCGGCGGGGGCGATCGACGGCGGCGAAGACGGGGACGGGACGTGACGGACCACTAAACCCAGACAAATCTCGGAGAAAATAGAGCTTCGAGAGGAGAAAAGCTTAACTACTGTGGCTCGGGCATTCCATCGAACACGTTGTGTGCATAGGAGGTGAGCTAGAGCACCACTAACCCTCTCCCCCTCGGCCAGAAAAAAAAACCGAGTAGTGTGCTCTGCTCTTGCGCGAGGGGGTATATATAGGCACCTCATTGGTCCCGGTTGGTGCTACGAACCGGGGCTAAAGGGGTGCCTTTGGTCCCGGTTCATATCACCAACCGGGACCAATGGTGGTGGGCCAGGAGCAAGACCCATTGGTCCCGGTTTGTCGCTCCAACCGGGACCAAAAGGTCCAGACGAACCGGGACCAATGGCCCATGTGGCCCGGCCGGCCCCCTGGGCTCACGAACCGGGTCCAGTGCCCCCATTGGACCCGGTTCTTGATTGAACCGGGGCTAATGGGCTGGACAGGCCTGGACCAAAGCCCTGTTTTCTACTAGTGTGAGAAAAGCATAGATAGCTAGAGGGGGTTCTTAGGCATTCTTGTCCATCCATTTGGCAAAAGATAAAGAGCCAAACAATCAAAGCAACAAATGGATGTCCTCGAATGATAAAAGTATGCATTCAACATGCTCACATAATAAGATAGCAAATGAAACATGTGGCAAAGCATGCACAACCATTCTAGCATCTATCAAGCAATTGGCGATGACTAGGTCATCTATATATGAGTATATTGATATAGGAACCAAATGAGAACATTTGATCATAGGTCATACTCATCGTTTAAGCACAAGTGGGGTTACCACTTTTACATAAAGCATTGTTATGTTCACATTATTAGAGTTGCTTTAGCTCAATTGTTAGAGTAAAGCTCCCCCTAGATGTGATATCCCCCCTAAGAGGGATGAACTAACCTTGGGTTTTGTCGATGATGACTTCATGTAGGTGTTGAAGATGTAGATGCTCAATGTTGATGTAGATCCTTTGGAGCAATCCATTGGAGTGAGTTGCACTTTCAATACCTACATGGGTTAATCGCACAAGGAACAAAACAAGGATATCCATAGACACAGAGTGAATTGCACACATGATGATGTCCATGAAAGCATTAGGTTACCTTGTCCCTTGTCTTACCAACAAGAGGGTTTGTGACTCCTTGAACTAGTGCAAGATATGAAAGTTTTTTGCACTTGTCCTTTGCCAAAATGATATGAGTGATGTTTGTTGGCGGAGTCACCCTCAAGAACTTTCTAGTTCTTCTTCTTCGGGATCCACACCATCTTGATGGGAATCCTTGGAGTTGTAGTCGTACTTGATGAAGTAGAACTTGATGTAGTCTTGGGAACCCACTTGACTAAGGCTTTAGGAGCTTCTTCAAATGCATCAATCTCTTCTTGAAGCTTATCCTTGCCCTTTAGTTTGTGGTCTTGTGGTGTAAGATCATCTTGTGCTTGTGTCCCTTGAAAAGAAGTAGGATCATACTTATCTTGTTGAGGAACAAACTTCGTCTTGGGGTATTGATCTTCCTCCCACTCAACTCCATTGGCATTGAACTTTCTTTCAAAACCAACACCTTGATTCTTCCTATTTTTTCCTTGCTTGCGTACAATCTCCTCAAATTGCTTACTCCCGGCAAGACTCTTGTAAACACCTTTCTCTATAATTCCCTTCAATAAGATATTTTCTTGCTCAAGTGTAACTTGGCTAAGAGAGTCATTAGTGGAATCAAGAGAACTACTAGAAGCAACATCATTGGATTTAGTATGATTGTTGTTACTACTAGAGGAAGAATCTTTCTTGCTCTTGTTGCTAGATTTTACTTGTGGCATGTAGGTAGACAAGAGTAAACTCTTGGCAATGTAAGAGGAACTTTTCTTGCGAAGATCGTCATTGATTGCCTTTAAGAACTCATGCTCTTGCTCAAGGTTGAGCTTTTCAAAGAGTAAGTTCTGATGAGTCTTTAAAAGTTCTTGATGATCTTCCAAGGTAGTTTCATGAGCTAACTTAAGAGTGTTTAGTTCTTTAGTTAGACGCTCAATCTTCTACTTATCATTGTCATTCGTTTTATCTTGATTAGCAAGATTAATAATAATTTCATCATAGTTTTCGTCAAAAGTTTCATCACTATTGCTACTTACAAGTAAATCGTCATCTCTTAGCAAGTCATCTTCATCACTATTGAAATCAAGATACTCGGGGTGTGATACTGTCGGTGTACTAAGGTAGGGGTACCTCAGTACCCCAACTTGTGCACGGGCAGTTGCAGCTTTCCGCGGCAAGGTCTATTGCGGGCTCGCCGGAGACCTTCCTGCTCCTTATTAAACCATTCAAAAACAAAGTATACAAGACATAAGACCTAGACCCCGGCAAGAGGAGCTTGCCGGGAAGGCCGTACCAGGCTCAAGACTGCCCCGTTAACACAAGACCCTGGCAAGAGGAGCTTGCCAGGAAGACTAGAAGACAACGCCTCGGCGCTATATGCGCCCCGGCAAGGGCCCTGGGAGCGGCAAGCTCCTGGGCCCGGCAAGATCAAGGCCCCGGCAAGGTGCTTGCCGGGAAGACTGCGCTGTGTGCCCACGCTCCAGCTCATCGGCCCACGCGTCGCCCTGGGGCCTATCCAGGGACGCGTGGCGGATGGCTGTGAAGCCTGGGGTACACGGTGGCACTCCACGGTGATGGATCCATCGCCGTGGCAGACGGAGACGCTAAGGCGGGAGCTTTTGGGGTCGACGGCGACGGGCATTAAATGCCCTTGTCCCCCACTGTTAAAGTAGGTATAGACCACTGTTCTATACTGTAGCTCCACTGTTCCCGCACTGTTACAACTACCACCTCTTTTACATTTTTACCCCTTTCTCCTACGTTGACACCTGTCGGTGACCCCTTGCACTATAAAAGGAGGCCCATGCACAACGTGGAGGGGGTTCGGAACCTAGATCACTCTCGCGCTTGGTGTAGCTGCTTCTTCAAGCTCCCGAGCGCTCAAACTCAATACACAACCAAGCAGGAGTAGGGTTTTACGCGTCTACCGCGGCCCGAACCTGGGTAAAACTGCCCGCGTGCTCGCTACGATCTGCTCTTTGTGCTCCCTCCGCCCTCGTACCGCACAGACAAGGGGCTCCGGTCCCATAGGTGTTCGTGGCGGACAGTTTCCCCCGACATCTTTGGCGCGCCAGGTAGGGGGCGTCGAGGTTGTGCGAACCTGATCCGGCGTTCGCGCGGGCGCATTCTTCATCAACCTCTCCAGCTTCATCAGCGACAACTCCATGGCCCCGAAGAAGAAGGCTTCGGAGGTCGGAGGCCCGTCTGCGTCTCACCCGCCGCCACCAGAGCCAACGGTGGGCGGGGGAGATGCCGTCGGAAGGGTGACCGCCGGTGAGGACACTCACGGCGCCACCAGATCCAAGAACAGGATGGACGACCGAACCTCGGTCTCCGTGGACGCGCCGCGTCCATCTCAGCACACGACGACCCAGCAGCGCCATACCACGGGAGGTGGTATCCGCTTGCTGGGGCAAGGCCAAACCGGAGGCTCGCGGGACGCCCCGGACCCCCGTCCGGGCACAAGCAAAGCGAAGGCGCCGGCGCGGGACCCCGCTCCTTCTAATGTTGTTAGAAGTCCGAGCGTATCCCGCTCCTCGCACCGCTCGCCCGCGTTCCCTTCCACTCCAGCAGAAGCGCTCGCAAGAGCGCAACTGCTCCTCGACTTTCCTCCAGCGGCCGACAAGGCCGAAGAATGGAGGGCCACCATCCGGAGCCTGATAGACTTCGCCAACAACGACTCTCCACAGCAGCCGTCGACCTCACGGCCGCGGCAAGCTGAGAAGACGAAGGCTGACGGCAACAAGACTGCCGGGGGTGCGACAAGCGTGCACTCCCCGCCGCAGAAGCAGAAGACGTCGCCCCGCCGGAACAACCCCGACGACGGCTCCATAGCCTCGTCGGACCCGCGGGCCCGTCGGGACCAGCGCCAGGTCCTCGACGACCGGCGAGAAGAAGACGCTCGGACCACAATCGAGCGCCGCCGAGAAGCTCGGCGACAATCAGACAAGAGAGCTGGGAACACTGTCGACGCGCACGCACCCGGTGAACCAGGCGACTTGCCGTACGCGGCAGGCTGCCCTGCGTTCACCCGCGAGCTGCGGCGCGTCCAGTGGCCCAGCATGAAGAATTTCAAGCCCGACGTACCGGAGAAGTACGACGGCAAGACGCACCCCTCGGAGTTCCTCAGCGTCTACACCATCGCAGTGCAAGCTGCCGGGGGGCGCGACGAGAAGATCTTGGCGAATTACTTCCCGCTCGTGCTAAAGCCGAACGTCCGTTCGTGGCTCATGCACTTGCCGGAAGGTTCCATCTCTTCTTGGGCCGACCTCTGCCACCAGTTTGTTGGCGCCTTCACCGGCGGCCACAAACCCCATGGCCAGGAGAGCGATCTCCATATCTTGGCCCAGAAGGAAGGCGAGACCCTGCGCAAGTATATCCAACGCTTCAGCCGGGTGCAGCACAACATCCCTGACGTTCACCCTGCCGCGGTTATCAGCGCGTTCCATCAGAACGTGCGTAACCGCCGCATGCGTGAGGAGATGGCGATGACGAAGATTCGGGATGTCAGCGAGCTCTATGCTCTTGCTGACAAGTGCGCACACGCAGAAGAGGGGAGGAGACTCCCCGGGGAGGATACTGGCGCGGGAGGAAGCGACAGCGACGACGCCGCCCCGGCAAAGAAGAGCCGGCGGCGGAACAACAGAAAGAAGGGCAAGAAGGAGGTGCTTGCCGTCGAGAAGTCCGGCAAGGAGGCCCCCGCCAAGCAAGCGCAGGCTGGCGGCTCCGGCAAGGAGCCTGCCCCTGCAGCGGCGGCCGACAAGCCGGGTAGCTCCGACAAGCAATACTGTAAGATCCACCGCACCAAGGGTCACGATCTCTCCAACTGCAAGCGCGTCGAGTATCTCGTCGAGCAGCAGAAAGCTGAGTACAAGAGGCGCGACAAGGAGAAGGCCCAAGGTGGCGGGGAAGAGCCCAGCAAGAAGCGGCCGTTCAACGGCCGGGGAGGACGCCGCGGCAAGGCTAAGCAGCGGCAAGGAGATCGACCTCCCCGGGGCCGCGACAACGACGAAGAAGACGATGATGAAGACATGGAGGACGAGGAGAACAGCGAGCAGGAGTTCCAGAAGGCCACGGAGGTCCTGTGCGTCGACGGTGGCGCCTCCCTGCACACCTCTCACCGCCAACTCAAGCAGTGGGTGCGTGAGGTAAACGCAGCGGAGCCGCCCGTGGACTCGCGCAGGCTCCTCAAATGGTCCAGCACGCCCATCATTTTTGATCTTGAGGATCACCCTGACCGCACCACTGCGGTCGGGTGCTTGCCGATGCTGGTTTCTCCCACCATCCGCAACCTCAAGGTCACCAAAATGTTGGTTGACGGCGGGGCCGGGCTGAACTTGATCTCCTCCGCTGTGATCAAGAAACTCCAGATTCAAGATGGCGAGCTCGAAGAGACCGGTTCATTCCAAGGAATCAACCCAGGAAGGAGCAAGCCCAAGGGAAAGATCACTCTGCCGGTGACCTTTGGCGGGGAGCTCAACTTCAGGATTGAGCGCATCACCTTCGACGTCGCCGATATTCCATTGCCCTACAATGGAATACTTGGCCGTCCTGCCCTCGCCAAGTTCATGGCAGCTTCCCACTATGCCTACAACGTGCTGAAGATGCCGGGGCCGATAAGCGTCATCACTGTCCATAGCGACAAGAAGGATGCGCTTATTTGCGCCGACAAGATTTACCGGGATGCGGCAGCTGCGGCCGAGAAGGATACTCTTGCCGCTGAAGCTCCCGGGGGGAAGAAGACGAAGACCAAGTCCGGCAAGTGCTCTGGGACCCACTCCGGCAACCGCACCTCCTCGGAGTGCTGCGCTGCCGTCGAGGACATTCCATCGAGCTCCACCGGCAAGAGTAAGAAAGGAATGGCTGCTCCTCCGGCAACCAAGAAAGTGTCCGCAAGGGAGGACGGCACTGGTGGTACTTTCACCATCAGTGCCACCCTTGACAGCAAATAGGAAAGCGCGCTCGTTGCCTTCCTGCGGGCGAATGTCGATGTGTTTGCCTGGCAACCATCTGACATCCCTGGTGTTCCCAGGAAGGTGATTGAGCACAAGCTTGCTGTCTGTCCTCATGCGCGACCCATCAAGCAGAAAGTGAGGAAGCAAGCCGTGGAGCGCCAAGAGTTCATCAACGAGGAAATCAAGAAGCTAGAAGCAGCAGGCCTAGTTAGAGGTGTGATCCATCCGACGTGGTTGGCAAACCCAGTCGTCGTGCGCAAGGCCAACGGGAAGTGGAGACTCTGTATAGACTTCACCGATGTGAATAAAGCATGTCCCAAGGATCCATTCCCTTTGCCGCGCATTGACCAGATCGTTGACTCCACTGCCGGATGTGAGCTACTCTGCTTTCTTGATGCATACTCAGGCTATCATCAGATTTTCATGGCCAAGGAAGATGAAGAGAAGACTGCATTTATCACTCCATGTGGCACTTATTGCTTTATCCGCATGCCATTTGGATTGAAGAATGCAGGCTCAACCTTTGCAAGGGTAGTGTACACTGCTTTTGAGCCACAGATCCACAGAAATGTAGAAGCTTACATGGATGACATCGTGGTGAAGAGCAAGAGCAAAGAAACCCTGATTCAAGACTTGGAAGAAACGTTTCAGAACCTGCGCAGGATACAGCTCAAGCTGAACCCCGAGAAGTGCGTCTTTGGAGTCCCCTCCGGCAAGCTTCTCGGGTTCTTTGTATCACAGAGGGGGATTGAAGCCAACCCCGACAAGATCAAAGCCATCGAGCAGATAGAAGCCCCGAAGCGCGTCAAGGATGTCAGAAGGCTTGCAGGTTGCGTTGCTGCCCTCAGTAGGTTCATTTCAAAATCCGCAGAGCGCGCCCTACCTTTCTTCAAAATCTTGAAGAAGGCAGGTCCCATGAAGTGGACTCCGGAAGCGGAGGCGGCGTTGCAGGATTTGAAACGGTACCTGTCCTCCACTCCTACACTTGTCGCACCTAGACCACAGGAAAAGTTGTTGCTATACTTAGCGGCAACCAACCAGGTGGTTAGTGCTGCGTTAGTGGCGGAGAGGGAGTCCGACGAGGAGTCAGCATCACCGGCAAGCGAATCTAGCGACAAGCAGGGGACTGTCCCGACAAGCTCTGGCCCCGACAAGGAAGACTCTGCGCAGGAACAAGGAGAGGTGCGGAAGAAGATGGTGCAGCGCCCAGTGTATTTTGTAAGTTCCCTTCTCCAGGGAGCTAGATCAAGGTACTCTGGTGTGCAAAAATTGCTTTTCGGCCTCCTCATGGCCTCAAGAAAGCTGCGCCACTACTTCCAAGCCCATGAGATAACAGTGGTCACTCGCTTTCCGTTGAAGAGGATATTGCACAATCCAGAGGCAACAGGCAGGATCGTCGAGTGGGCACTGGAACTGTCAAGCTTTGGACTCAAGTTTGAAAGTACTTCAACCATACAGAGCCGAGCTTTGGCAGAATTCATCGCTGAGTGGACCCCAACGCCAGAAGAAGAAGTTCAAGAAACGAGTATACCCGTGCAAGAAGCGACAAGTGAATGGGTAATGTATTTTGATGGTGCCTTCTCGCTGCAAGGCGCCGGTGCCGGCGTGGTACTCATCGCGCCCACCGGAGAGCACCTCAAATATGTTATCCAGATGCACTTTCCCAGGGAGCAAGCGACAAACAACACTGCAGAATATGAAGGCTTGCTTGCCGGCCTCAGGATTGCGGCCGAACTTGGGATCAGAAAGCTGATTGTGCGGGGAGATTCTCAGTTGGTGGTCCGACAAGTTAACAAGAGCTATCAGAGCCCTTTGATGGAAGCATATGTCGATGAAGTGAGAAAGCTTGAAGAGCACTTTGAAGGTTTGCAGATGGAGCACGTTCCGAGAGCTCAAAATGAAATTGCAGACGGCCTTTCAAAGTGCGCTTCGATGAAGTTACCTGTGGAACCAGGGACCTTCTTGCTCAAGCTGACTCAACCATCCGTTACACCATCAATTGGGCAGTCCAAGAAGAGAAAGTTGGTCTCCGGCGACTACTTGCCGGCGGACCTCCCTGAAACCGCTGCCAAGGTCCCCAAGATCAACAACCAGAACGCTGAGGAACAGTTTGCTCCTGCAAGCCCTCGGGCTTGTACAGTTGAAGCAAGCGTTCCCGACAAGCCTCGCCCCGGCGAGCTTGCCGGGGGACCGTCAGCTCCGGCAGAACCAGAGGTCCTCGCCGTAGAAGCTGAGGTTCCCGCAGCGGCCCTCGAGCCTTTAGTCCTTGCCGTCGAGCCTCGGGCTCCGGCATGGGCGCAGCAGATCGCCCGTTTTCTTCAAACTGGAGAACTTCCCGACGACCCTCAAGAGATAGAGAAGATAACCAGGCAGTCAAGTATGTACCAGTTCGTGGATAACGAGCTGTACAGAAGAAGACTCAATGGTGTCAGGTTGAAGTGCATCTCCAGAGAAGATGGACAGAAGCTGTTGGCAGAAATACACGGAGGCATATGCGGCCACCACATTGGCGCAAGGGCGCTTGCCGGGAAAGCTTTCCGGCAAGGGTTCTTTTGGCAAGAAGCCCTCCAAGATGCAACTGCACTAGTAACCAAGTGTGAAGCGTGCCAGTTCCATGCAAAGCAAATCCATCAGCCAGCTCAAGCTCTCCAAACAATCCCTTTGTCATGGCCCTTCTCGGTCTGGGGGCTTGATATCCTCGGCCCTTTCCCTCGTGCTGTCGGGGGCTTTGAGTACTTGTACGTTGCAATCGACAAGTTCACAAAGTGGCCAGAAGTGGAGCCAGTGAGGAAGGTGACAGCACAGTCAGCAGTCAGGTTCTTCAGGTCGATTGTTTGCCGTTTCGGGATCCCTAACAGGATCATCACCGACAACGGTACGCAATTCACTAGTCGCACCTTCATGCAGTACGTCCAGGACCTTGGCGCCAAGGTCTGTTTCGCTTCTGTTGCTCACCCGAGGAGCAACGGTCAAGCGGAGAGGGCAAATGCTGAAGTGCTGCGCGGACTCAAGACAAGGACCTTTGACAGGCTGCGCAAGTGCGGAAGAAATTGGATAGAGGAGCTCCCGGCGGCTCTTTGGTCAATCAGAACGACACCAAGTCGAGCCACCGGACAGACACCCTTTGCTCTAGTCTATGGAGCAGAGGCAGTTCTCCCCACGGAACTCGTATACGGATCTCCTCGAGTGCTCGCTTATGATGAGCTCGAGCAAGAGCAGCTGCGGCAAGATGACGCATTGCTCCTTGAGGAGGGACGTCTCCAGGCTGCTGTACGAGCTGCTCGATACCAGCAAGCTTTGCGCCGCTACCATAGCCGCAAAGTCAAGGCCAGGAGTCTCGAGGAAGGCGACCTTGTTCTTCGGCGTGTTCAGTCCGCCAAGAATTCCAACAAGTTGACGCCGAAGTGGGAAGGCCCTTATCGGGTGAGACAAGTTACGAGGCCCGGCGCTGTCCGCCTCGAGACCGAAGAAGGCTTACCGGTGAGCAACTCCTGGAACATAGAGCATCTTCGCAAGTTTCACCCCTAAGGCGCGATTGCCGTGATCCGCTCCGGCAACCACCTTTTGTACAAGCTTTGCCGCTGTTGCATGTAACCCTTTGTACAAAGCCGGGCGCAGACCCCGTGCATCAGTAAAGTTTTTGTGTTTTTCGCATCGATTGCCTTTTGCATGCTTCTCTTTGCTATTTGCATGTTCTGTTTGGCATTTGGTGCAACACTCAGATATACGGTAAGCACTATTACGCCGAAAGGCCATATGCTTGTTTCCCTCTCCCTTTTCTTTCCTCTTAAGCAGAAGGAACGTTCCTCGCGCACAAGTTTGCCGGGGGGGAAGGAGGTGGAGGAGGAACCAAGTGCTGTTCAAGAAAGAGAAGTCTTACCGGAAAGCAAGCAATATAAGCAAGCGGCATATGAAAGATAAGTTGTTAGAATTTGACCAGTTCAAATTTTAAATTTTAGTTGTCTTCCTTGAACGATCGCATTTTGTATGAAAAACCTGTGCGCGGAGGAACCTACCCGTAGCTTGCCGCACCCTTATCTTGTTTTCGAGTTCACTCAACGATTTAAGTGAGCTGCGACAAGTGTCGCGCCCTTGCTTCGTTTCCGAGTACGCTCAGCAAGCTAAGTGCGTTGCGACTAGCTGCGGCAAGGTTGCTTGCCCGCGAAGACCTTGGCCAGCAGGCTGCTCAGAGTCCAGCACTCAGCACTCGCGGCAAGGGCCCTTTGCCGGCAAGCTCCCCGGGAGCGTAGGGTGAAAAACATACAAAATCAAGGATTAAGACAAGGAAGATGACATTGCACTGATTGATCAAAATAAAGTAAATATCTTACAAAGGATAACTTGTCGCAATGGACTAATAAGTTCATGACATAATGTGCAGCAACAAAAAGATAAAGATAATGGAGCCCTAGTCTACGCGGTCGCCCTCCTTCCTGCCAAGCTTTGCCACCTTGGCGATGATGTGGCCGACCTGCTCCTTCAGGGCCTCCGTGTCTGCATCAGCCGGCAAGCTGCGAAGAACGTTGGTGAGATTGATCCCCGGGTTGCGGTACACGATCTTCGTCAGCACCCGCTCCAGAGTTCCCGCGCAGAGCAGGCGCGACTCCTCGGCCAGCTGCGCGGGGATGCGGTTCCGGAGACCTGCAAGAGCCGGCGCGATTCCTCTGAAGAAGAGGCTGAGCTTGGCACTGTGCGGGAGATCCGGATCCGGCGAGTAGATGAGGTGTTCGACCTTCAGCGCCAGCAGCTCCTGGTCAATGTTGGACGTAGAAGAAACCAAGTCTTCGGTCCATACCTCGATGGTCTGGCGGAAGAGCTCGGATGCCTTGTTGACGCTGTCCACTAAAGTCCGCTCCTTGCGGAGCTCCTCCTTCAGCTTGTTCTCCTGAGCCCGGGCAGCGTCGAGCGAATCCTTCAGAGTGGTGACCTTCAGTTCCAAGTCCTCGATGGAGTCCTTGGCGGCCTTCAACTCGTCGCCCCTCTTGGAGAGACTCACCTGAAGCTCGGAGTTTGTGTGAGCGTCTTTCTCGCGCTCCAAGATGAGCGCGGCAACCTTCTCGGCGCTCACCTTCAGCGCCTTCTCCAACTGCTCAACCTTGGCGGCAAGCTCCTTCTTGGCGTCTTCCGCGGCAACCGCGGCGGCTTTCGCCTCCTTCAGCTCCCCGCCAAGGGCAGCCTCGCGAGCGGCAAGGTCCTCCTCATGGGAGTCCAGCTCGACCTTCCGCTGCGCGAGCTCTCCCTCTCACCGGGACATCTCCACCCCGGCGAGCCGCTGCTGTTCGTCAGCTTCAGCCTTCTCGAGCACCCACTCCTGGTACTCGCCGGCGAGACGCTCCCGCTCCTCCGCCACCTCACGGAGGGCTGCCTGGTTGGCGGCGCTGAGCTCCGCCGCGCGCTTCTCCATTTCTGCGGCGGCCTTGGCGGCGAGGGCCTCCCGGGAGGCGAGCTTCGCCTGCCTGGCCCGGTAAAGGGCCAGGAGCTGGTGGAGCAACCTCTCCTCCTCGGGCCCCTCACTCCCGCCGGGCGCCTCGACAATCTTCAGGCCTGCGAAGGCGAGGACTTCTCCGTCGAACGCCTCGCCCTCCGCAGGAGCTCGCGATGAAGACCCCCAAGGCATCTGGATGAAGACGCCATTGGGGGCCTCAAGATAATACCCCTGCTCCTTGTTGGCGGAGGGGCCGGTGGCCGGTGCAGCATCCGATGCTCCCGCCGCCTCCGGGCCGGCGGTGCGGTCGCCGCCCCCCTCCCCAGCCGCTGCGTCCGCAGCCGGGGCAGTCTCCTGCGCGGCCGGCTCGGCGGCCTCGGCCATCTCCTCGACGACAGGAGCGTCGCCGCCGCCGCCCTGCGCGCCCTCCTCCTCGAGGTTGATAACCTCCGTCTCCATGGGCTCAGGAGGAGGAAGATCTATAAAGAAGAAGAAGAAAAAGAAGTTCAAGATTCAAGCAAATATCCAAAAAGAGGCAAGCCAAGAAAACAAGTCACAAAACATACCTTGGCGGACGTCCTCAGCGGCGGGCTCCCTCGCCGGGGAGCTCGGCCTTGGCGGAGTGGCCGCCCTCGCCGGGCTGCTCGCCCTTGGCGGGGTACTCTGCCTCGGCGGAGTACCCGCCCTTGGCGGAGCACTCTCCCTTGCCGGAGAGTTCTGCCTTGGCGGGGACGGCGGGGCCTGCGGCTCCTCAACGACAGTCTCCGGGCGCTCTTCCCGCTGTGGCTCCACCTCTGCACAGAACAAGACAAGAAACGTCAAGACATGAAGACAAAACCAAATCCTTAGGCGTACCCCGACAAGCGAAAAGAGAAAACCCCAGACTTACGCTGGGGGCTGCGCTGCGGGCTACGCTGGGGGCTGCTCCTCGGAGCAGCGCTCGGGTCCGGCAGGCTCGGCTCCGGCACACCCCCTGTTGCCGCAGCTGCCGAGTCTTCCGCGACCTCGACCTCGGGCGCCTTGGCCTTCTTCGCCGCGCGATGGGCCAGGGTCCTGAAATCAGAACAATAAACAGAGTCAACATCAACAAAAAATCAAGACAGAAATCGAGAAGGTGTAAGGTCCCGGATCCTTACTCCTGGTCCTCCTCGTCGTCCTCGCTCAGGGCGGAGAAATCATACTCCACCGTGGGCGCGTCGGCGCGAGGAGCGGAAGACGAAGACTCCCTCGCGCGCTTGGTGTTCACCGGGGCTGGGGGCTGCGAAGACCCAGCCCCTGTGGTAGCCGGCGCCCGAGGGGCGGGCGGAGCCGCTGCTCCGCTCCGAGAAGACCCCTGCCGGCTCGCTGCCGGCCTGCGAGGCGCCTCCGTCGTGGTCCGCGCACGGGCCGCCTCCGCTGCGGCTGGTGCGCCGGACGGCCTTGGCGCGGCTTGGCTCCCCCGGGGAGCTGCCCGGCGAGCTGGCTGTTGCCGGGGCGCCTACGCCCTTTCCCCCGTCGCCGCCTTGCGGAGACGTTTCGCCGGGGACTGCCTCGGGCTTGCCGGGGGCGGGGAGCTCTCCGACGAGGAGAGGTCGTCGGCGTACAACTCCGTGGATCCGCCGGAGTCCTCGGCCTCCTCCTCCTCCTCCTCCTCTTCCCCGGCCGGCTCACTGGGCCCAGCGTCCTGCGCTGCGGCCCCCTTTCCCTTGGCGCCTCCGCCCCTCGCGGCGCCTCTGCTCCCTCCGGCGGTACCCTCCATTGCCGCGGCCTCGGCCGCGATCCCGTGGATCCCTGAGTGCCTCAGCGAGGGGACCCCGGCGAGCGCGTCGGGAGGAAGCTTCAGCAACCTGCGGATCTCCGCCTCCTCTGCCTGGGTGGACGCGTCCGCAGCCTCCACCTCTTCCGGCGAGTATCCGAAAATTCCTGCCGCCGCGGCTGCGGCGGCCTCTTCAGCCCGAGAAGCTATGTAGGCGATCTCCTGCTCGGTGGTGTCCCGCGTGTGCAGCTTGAGGTCGTCCTTGTTCTTCGCCACCTCTGCGAGGTTGTCGTAGAAGTTGAGGACGTCGATGGGCTTCGGAGCGATCCACGTGCGGTCCAAGCCGTGCGAGTCACACATGGGCATCATGGCGAGGATCCGATCCCTGACAATGTTGTTGCAGAGCGGCACCACTTCCCGGGGAGTCCTGAACCACTCGGGGTGTGCCGGGTCGTACTTGAAGAGTTCCCGGACCATTCCCCTCAGCTCCAGCGTGGTGAAGTTGAAGTTGAGCCCGGGGCGCAGCCTCATGATGTCTGCCGGGCCGCCGTACTCCCAGGCCGGCCTCTTCCGGTCTTGGAGAGGGGCGATGCGCCGGCGGAGGAAATCTGTGCCCACCTCAGCAACTGACAGCTTGGCCATCCGAAGACGAAGAATCCGGACGAGGGCGATGTCGAGCTTGATGTCGTCGGAATCTAGCTCACTCCAGTCCCTGCCGCGCACGATGGGCGTTGTGCACGGCGCGGTGAAGGCTTGCGGCTGGTCTTCGACGATCCAGCACCACTCCGCTCGCCATTCCTCCCACTTGCCGCGGAGCTCCCCCGGCAAGTACGCACCCTTTTTATTCAGACGGAAGACCCAAGAAATTCCTCCGGAGAGGGGGGCATCGGCCTCGGCTCTAGGAGTGAAGAAGTGTCTAAAGAGTGCTACATTGGGGTGGACTCCTATGAAGTTTTCGCACATGTGTGCGAAAACAGCCATGGTGAGGATGGCGTTGGGGGTGAAGTCAAGCAGATGGAGGCCGTATGTGTTCATGACGTCGCAGAAGAAGTTTGAGAAAGGAGGACAGAGACCACAATGAAAGAAGGCGGCAAAAAAGTAGTACCCGCCGGGATAGCTGTCCTTGGCGGCGGCCGGATATGCTCGCGTGCGGGGATGCGCGTCGGTTTCCTTGGACCAGAACAAGTAATACTTGTTCCAGAGCTCCTGCACGCCGAGCTTCGGCGGGAAGACGACATGCCGCTTCCGGTACGCAATGAGCTTGGCCGCTTGCTCCGATTTCTCCCGTTTGGACTTCTCCGCCTTCGCCTTGTCGGTCTTTGGGGCCATGGCGGACGCGGCGGAAGGAGGGGAACGAAGAGCTCGGCGGCGGCGGAGATGTGGAGGCAGAGCGCAAGAGAGAATCTTTGGAGAAGGAAGACGATGCAATGAAAGCGCAAGGAGGGGAACCGCGCCCGCTTCCTCTGCTTTTATGGGGGAGTGGGGGGCGTTTCGCCCTTTCCATTAAGAGATCGTGGGCACGTCCCATCCCACGGCGCCGCGATCGACGCGTGCCGTTACCGTGGGGTGCGGCGGATATGGAAGTGGATTCGGCGCGCCGCGGGCCGCGGGTGCCCGTGCACTGTTTTGGGCCTGGCCCAACAGCGCTCGGCACCGTGTGTGGCCCAGGCCCGGGGGCTCCTGTCGGTGTACTAAGGTAGGGGTACCTCAGTACCCCAACTTGTGCACGGGCAGTTGCAGCTTTCCGCGGCAAGGTCTACTGCGGGCTCGCCGGAGACCTTCCTCCTCCTTATTAAACCATTCAAAAACAAAGTATACAAGACATAAGACCTAGACCCCGGCAAGAGGAGCTTGCCGGGAAGGCCGTACCAGGCTCAAGACTGCCCCGTTAACACAAGACCCTGGCAAGAGGAGCTTGCCAGGAAGACTAGAAGACAACGCCTCGGCGCTATATGCGCCCCGGCAAGGGCCCTGGGAGCGGCAAGCTCCCGGGCCCGGCAAGATCAAGGCCCCGGCAAGGTGCTTGCCGGGAAGACTGCGCTGTGTGCCCACGCTCCAGCTCATCGGCCCACGCGTCGCCCTGGGGCCTATCCAGGGACGCGTGGCGGATGGCTGTGAAGCCTGGGGTACACGGTGGCACTCCACGGTGATGGATCCATCGCCGTGGCAGACGGAGACGCTAAGGCGGGAGCTTTTGGGGTCGACGGCGACAGGCATTAAATGCCCTTGTCCCCCACTGTTAAAGTAGGTATAGACCACTGTTCTGTACTGTAGCTCCACTGTTCCCGCACTGTTACAACTACCACCTCTTTTACATTTTTACCCCTTTCTCCTACGTTGACACCTGTCGGTGACCCCTTGCACTATAAAAGGAGGCCCATGCACAACGTGGAGGGGGTTCGGAACCTAGATCACTCTCGCGCTTGGTGTAGCTGCTTCTTCAAGCTCCCGAGCGCTCAAACTCAATACACAACCAAGCAGGAGTAGGGTTTTACGCGTCTACCGCGGCCCGAACCTGGGTAAAACTGCCCGCGTGCTCGCTACGATCTGCTCTTTGTGCTCCCTCCGCCCTCGTACCGCACAGACAAGGGGCTCCGGTCCCATAGGTGTTCGTGGCGGACAGTTTCCCCCGACAGATACCTTAGGGCCTTTAGCCATGAAGCATCTTCCAATTCCTTCAATTGGTGAGTCAAATATGTCGTAGGAGTTGGTTGACACAAGAGCAATTCCGGCAACACCTTCATCTTGAGTACCTTCGGAGTCGGAGTAGTAGCTTCCCTCGGAGTGGTTATCGGAGTCGAAACCGGATGCCCATTCACCAACATGAGCTTGATGTCTTTATCTTGTATAGCTCCTTGATGATTTGTCCTTCCTTTCTGAATCTTTGCTTCTCCGAGAAGGTCTTCGTTCATACCGATCATCTCTACTCCTTCTCTCTCTTGGCGGTGAATCTTCTCTTCTACTTCTCCTTTTAGGTGAGTCTTCTCTTCTCTTTTGGGGGGGCGTACACTCATTGGAGTAGTGTTCGGGTCTTCCACAATTGTAGCAATTCCGATCACGGCTTGAAGATCTCCTGTTATTGTAGGACCTTGACTTGGAACTTCTCTCTTTGCTTCTACTCTTGTAGAACTTATTGAAGTTCTTCACCATTTAGCTCAATTATTCATTGAAGTCTTGTTTCTCACTTGATGATGTAGGAGCGTCACATGAGGCTTTGTAAGCACCACAAGACTTGTTGTGAAGCTCTTCTTTATCTTTGAGTGACATCTCATGAGCAACAATTCTTCCAATGACTTCCGTTGGCTTGAGATCTTTGTAATTGGGCATCATTAGGATCAATGTGCACACAATATCATATTTTCCAACCAAGGCTCTTAGGATCTTCTTGATGATGATTATGTCGGTCATCTCTTAACTTCCTAAGCCGACAATCTCATTTGTGATGACAGCAAGCCTAGAGTACATTTCAGCGATACCTTCACCATCCTTCATCTTGAACTTGTTAAGTTGACCTTGAAGAACCTCCAACTTGGATTCCTTGACGGAGTCGGTACCTTCATCCGTATCAATCAAATTATCCCAAATTTCCTTTGCATTCTCAAGACGGCTGATTTTGTTGAATTCTTCGGGGCACAATCCATTGAAGAGGATATCGCAAGCTTGAGCATTGTATTGCAACATCTTCAACTCTTCCGCGGTAGCTTTACGATTCGGTTCCTTCCAATCGAAGAATTCACCTTGCAAACAAATACACACAATAGCCCAAACGGCGGGGTTATGTCCAAGAATATGCATTTTCATCTTATGCTTCCAACTAGGAAATTAGTACCATCAAAATAAGGACCTCTACGGTGGTAACTTCCCTCGCTAGATGCCATACTCTCCTAGGTTGTGAAACCAAGGCTATGATCCCCAAAGCTATGGAAATCACGGCAAATGGAGACCAAAGATCTGATACCACTTGTAGGATCGAAAGTATGTCTAGAGGGGGGTGATTAGACTGCTTGACTAAATAAAAATCTAGCCTTTTCCCAATTTTTATTCTTGGAAGATTTTAGCAACTTAGCATAAATCGAGCAATCATCATACACATGCAATTCTAAGAGTGTAGCAGCGGAAAGTAAAACAATTGCATATGAAGGTAAAGGGAGGAGTTTGGAGGGAGCAAATGCAAGTGAAGACAATGATGTTTTTTGTCTTGGTTCCGATAGGTGGTGCTATCGTACATCCAAGTTGATGGAGACTTCAACCCACGAAGGGTAATTGCTGCGCGAGTCCACGAAGAGCTCCACCCACGAAGGGTCCACGAAGAAGCAACCTTGTCTTTCCCACCATGGCCATCGCCCACGAAGGACTTGCTTCACTAGCGGTAGATCTTCACGAAGTAGGCGATCTCCTTGCCCTTACAAACTCCTTGGTTCAACTCCACAATCTTGTCGGAGGCTCCCAAGTGATACCTAACCAATCTAGGAGACACCACTCTCCAAAAGGTAATAGACGGTGTGTTGATGATGAACTCCTTGCTCAAATGCTTCAAATGATAGTCTCCCCAACACTAAAACAGCACCTCACAGGTTTGGATATGGTGGAAGAAGGATTTGAGTGGAAAGCAACTTGGGGAAGGCTAGAGAACAAGATTCATATGGTAAGAATGGAATGTCTTGATCTCAACACTTGAGTAGGTGGTTCTCTCTCAGAACATGAATGATGGAAGTGTAGGTATGTTCTGATGGCTCTCTCCATGATTGAAGAGTGGGTGGAGGGGTATATATAGCCTCCACACAAAATCTAACCATTACACGCAATTTACCAAACTCGATGGGACCGATTCAGAGAACTCGGTCAGACCGTTCTAGTTCATAATATGACTGTTAGGTATTTCGGTGGGACCGATATGATCAACTCGGTGGGACCAATTTCATTAGGGTTAGGGCATAACGTAATCTCGGTGGGACCGATTACACAAACTCGGTGAGAACGATTTTGGTAATGAGGACGCAGAGAGTTGGTCAGGCAAACTCGATGGGATCGATTCACTCATTTTGGTGAAACCGAAACGTTACGAAGAGGCAACAGGGAGTTTGCATTACAATCTCGGTGGGACCGATTTCACATCTCGGTTAGACCGACAATATTGCAATAGGCAACAGAGAGTTTGCAATCCCATCTCGGTGAGACCGAGATCCCTTTCGGTGAGACCGAAATGATTAGGGTTTCTGGCAGTGGCTATGTCAAACGAACTCGGTGGCACCGGATAGATCTTTTCGTTGGGGCCGAGTTTGACCTTTTGTATGGGACATATGTGGATGTGGGAAAATGTTTGAGGGTTTTGGAGCATATCACTAAGAATTTTGAGCAAGCAACCCATATGCAACACCTCATCCCCTTTTAATAGTATTGGCTTTCCTATGTACTCAATGTGATCATGGATCACTAAAATGGAAAATGTAGAGTCTTGAGCTTGAACCAATCCTTTGTCCTTAGAGTTTTGAGGGGTCCATATTTCTAATCCATGCCATGCCAATCATTGAACTTTCCTGAAATATCATCCTGAGATAGCATTAGTTCAATGAGCTATATGTTGTTAGTAATTACCAAAACCACCCAGGGATAGTTGCACTTTCACACGGCCAGGCCACCACCGGCCGGTTCATCTCGGACGAGTGAGTCGTGAACGCTTCCACGACAACGGCCAGCTGGGCATCTCGCCCGTGGCCGCACGCCGTTGAACCGTGCATCAACATACGACGGCAGGAACGCCTCCAGGCTCAGCGTTGGTGTGGAGGAGGTGCTACTCGCTGGCAGCGCAGCGTGCTACATGGGTTAGGCAGGCACCTGTTGCCACGCTCGTAGGAAGAGCAGGAAAGGGTCTTGCATGCGTGTACAGAATCATGCAGGAAATTATTTCCTGGAAATACGGCCTTTGTTTACCATTTTTTGAAGCTATAGATGACCCACACGAGGAAATCTATTGTAACCATTGGATGAAAATTAGTGGTGCAGAAGTACAGATTGGAGCATGGGAGGGGAGCAGGCAAGCCTCATCCACGCGATTCCCACGATGCCGCTCGAACCCATGACACCCGCATGTCTGCTGACTTACGCCTCACCCCTCTCGGTCCCAGCGTGCCTATGATTATATGACAATGACATGCGGGCCAGCAGCATTTAGGGTCCACATGTCATTGACTCAAAGGCAGGTAGCCTAGCCGCTGAAGCTCGGTCCCATGGACCCCGAGAGGGAAATGTAACTCCTACGCCAGGCCTTGTGGTGCTCCCGCAGTACGAACTTGTGCCAAACCCCGGAATTTGATTCTTTCTATTACCAATGTGTCGGCCCGTGCGTTGACAAAATTCCACAACATACCTCACAACCATTAGATGCAGATCTAATGGCCAGAAATGATGGATGACTGACACACCATCATCACAAACTGAGTCTTTTTTAGGAGTAGAGAAAGATGTATAAATTGTAACATTTGGTTCTGCTCCTTGGCCCGATCGATAGAAATAAATAACGATTGGAAACTCTAGGGTGGGGCTTTTCTCGCCAGATAAGCAGGGTAGTAGTAGCTAGGAATGGCAATGCAATAGTACAATAAGAATTAAGGTTACGACGAAGCGATCATAGTGGTGATTATAGGAGGCAAGAAGAAAGATGCATCCATCAACGACCTCCTCCTCCTCCTCGACTCAGTGCGACGGGCCACCAACCGGCAGCTGATGAGCGGCAGCTTTTGTGGCGAGAACAAGGTGCTTCTTAACAAAGTCGTCCAAGGCTTACAGCCGGCTGAAGAAAGCCGACGTCGTAGCATCCTTATCAGCCTTGTAGATGCGTATGTACACGACTTCCTCATACATGTGGATGTGTAGGTTTATGAATTCTTGCATGGCGAGGCACTTAGCGGCGAGCGCGACCTCGAGGTGGACATTCTTCGTTGCGTCGGCGGGCAGTCGCATGGTCACCAGGGCTTGAAAGAGTTTCTCACTGTGGAGCCGACTAGGGTGGCAGACAATGAGAAGCCTAGGCACGTAGGCCGGAGGAGTATGGCGATGTCGTCGGCGAGCTTCTTCATGATGGTGAACTTGTTGACGGTGGCAACGATCATCTTGTCCAACTGAGAGTCGTAGCTGGAGTCGACGATGGCCATGAACCAGCCAGTCGCCAACACCGTCTGGAGACGATCCTCGGTGCCATGCCGCAAGCCGGCGTCGTGGACCATCTGGCACAGCCGCTGGCCGCTCGGGCGCATCGCCGCCATGGGTCTGGAGTGAGCACTTTTGAGCTTAGTGTAAGTGCTTAGGTGCGTACGATGTGGTAAATGCATTGTAATGGAGGGGTGCCTTTATATGAGTGCAAACTGCGTTGCATTCTCATCGTGCTGCCTCTTTTCCCTATACTCCTCCCTTTACTTCCCTCATCCATTCATAAACATGCTTCATTGGCCGTTCAACATTTTGGGAACCGCTGACCTCTCCCTCATCTGCATTAAAGTTGTATCGGGAACTGTCCTAGTTTACTATAGTAGTCAAATCGAATAGTACTACGTCGCTCACTGCACGTCCAGCTGAACACGCCTCCTCGCCTCCATCAAACGCCTCCATTAAACCCGCATGCAAACCGAGAAACCTACTCCGGCCACACGTCCGTTCATGAGAGGGACATAATTAAACGCAACGCCGGCCGAGCTCCTCCCGTCCGCCCTCAGTTTAAACGAGGCCAGACGCCGGCCAAGCTCCTACCATCCGCCCTCTATTTAAACGAGGCTAGACAGCAGGCAAGAATCGCACCCCTCCGCCTCTCCCCAATCTCCTTTTTTCACCATTTCCTCCACTCTTTAGATGTCCTCCGAGGAACCGTTCTCTGGCATATTACCTGGTTGGGCAGCCCGCCGAGCCCTCCGGATACTAGCGAGGTCGCTCCGTGCTTCACCTACCTTGCTTGGCCCGATGGAGCCAGTTGCCGCCCAAAGCCGGCGCGTGGTTCAGCAACTCGCCGCTCCAGTTCATCTCGATAAGGAGTGGCGAGTTGCTCCATGTCGGCACGGCGGTGAGCATGGCAGCACGGGCGTCGTTGCTTCCGCATCGTACCGCGCCACCAGTGTCTGCGGCCGCGCCTCCCTTGTCCGCGGTGGCCGTGTCTCCCATGTCTGTGGGCGCGCCTCCCGTGCCTACGGCAGCGCAATCCAGATAGAGACAAAATCCGGGTGCTCAGAGAGTGACGAGTCGGTGGCCAGCTTCTCCTTCTCCGCCGCCATCATCGAGGAGAAGTAGAACACGGGAGGCCACCGCCGCTTGGGTCCCATGAAGGCCATCGCCGAGGCGACGACTGCGTATACAAGTTCTTTTTTGGCTGCTTCGTCTCTTGCGAGGACCTTCGTCGACCCCGCAAGTGTGTGCCGGACATGAGGAAGACAAAGGGAGACACATGTGGCCATTTAGATTAGGTAGTAATTATACAATGAGAGCCGGATTAGCACCCCGCTTAGTTCATGTAAATGTAATGAAATCCTTCATGTTTATATGAATATTTGGCTTTTTTATACGAAATCATTCATGCTTATATGAAATAGGTCTATGTTTGCATGAATTTCCTATGGTCGGTTAGACTTGTGAAAATGTATGCCGCTGGCATTGGATGTCCTCCTCCGCGGAAGGAAGCGCGAGGAAATTTGCACCGGTTGCCGTTGGAGATGCTCTTATGCTCGAAATAATAGAGTCACATCCCATCCATTTGAGTTAACTGCGTGTATGATTCTCCCTCTATACAAAGTTAATTGCACATACACTATACATGACTTGCAGAGTGGCTACCGATTCATACCGAAAGTTTAAAAGAAATAAATCCATCCTTAATCATATTCTAAGTACTCTGTGGGTTCCACTGTCAGTATAGTAGTGAAAGAAGTATATATTTGCTACCTCTCGAGCATGCGTTGTTTTTTCCTTGAGGAGGAAAGGGTGATGCAGCAAAGTAGCATAAGTATTTCCCTCAGTTTTTGAGAACCATGGTATCAATACAGTAGGAGACAACACGCAAGTTCCTCGTACCTGCACAAACAAATAAGAACCTTGCAACCAACGCGATAAAGGGGTTGTCAATCCCTTCTCGGCCACTTACAAAAGTGAGATCTGATAGAGATAATAGTATAAATATTTTTGGTATTTTTGTTGTATAGATTAAAAGTAAAGATTGCAAAATAAAAGAACAGTAAAGATAACTAGTTGATGAAAGATTAATATGATGGAAGATAGACCCCTGGGCCATAGCTTTCACTAGTGGCTTCTCTCAAGATAGCAGATTCTACGGTGGGTGAAAAAATTAATGCCGAGCAATTGATAGAAAAGCGCATAGTTATGAGAATATCTAGGTATGATCATTGTATATAGGCATCACATCCATGACAACTAGACCGAAACGATTCTGCATCTGCTACTATTACTCCACACATCGACCGCTATCCACCATGCATCTAGAGTATTAAGTTCATAAGAACAGAGTAACGCCTTAAGCAAGATGACATGATGTAGATGGATAAACAAATGCAATATGATATAAACCCCATCTTTTTATCATCAATGGAAACAATATAATTCGTGCTTTGCTGCCCCTGCTGTCACTAGGAAAGGATACCGCAAGATTGAACCCAAAGCTAAGCACTTCTCCCATTGCAAGAAAGATCAATCTAGTAGGCCAAACCAAATTGATAATTTGAAGAGACTTGCAAAGATATTTAAATCATGCATATAAGAATTCAGAGAATAACCAAATATTGTTCATAGACAATCTTGACCATAAACCCACAATTCATCAGACCTCGACAAACACACCGCAAAAATAATTACATCGAATAGATCTCCAAGAAGATCAAGGAGAACTTTGTATTGAGATTCAAAGAGAGAGAAGAAGCCGTCTAGCTAATAACTATGGACCCGAAGGTCTGTGGTAAACTACTCACAAGTCACCAGAGATGCTATGGTGTTGATGTAGAAGCCCTTCGTGATAGATGCCCCCTTTGGTGGAGCTCCGAAACATTCCCCAAGATGGGATCTCACGGGTCCAGAATGTTATGGCGGTGGAAATAGGGTTTCGTGATGCTCTTGGATGTTTCCAGGGTATATGAGTATATATAGGAGGAAGAGGTACGTCGATGGAGCTACGAGGGGCCCACGACGGTGGGGGTGCGCCTACCCCCCTGGGCGCGCCCTCCTGCCTCGTGGTCACATCGTGGCTTCCCTGGCGTGCAATCCAAGTCTTCCTGATTGCATTTGTTCAAAAAACAATCCTCGCGAAGGTTTCATTCCGTTTGGAATCCGTTTGATATTCCTCTTCTGCGAAACACTAAAATAGGCCAAAAACAACAATTTGCACTGGGCCTTGGGTTAGTAGGTTAGTCCCAAAAATAATATAAAAGTGCATATTAAACAACATTAAACATCCAAAATAGATAATATAATAGCATGGAACAATAAAAAATTATAGATACGTTGATGATGTATCAAGCATCCCCAAGCTTAATTCCTGCTTGTCCTCGAGTAGGAAAATGATAAAAACAGAATTTTTGATGTGGAATGCTACCTAACATAATTCTCAATGTAATTTTCTTTATTGTGGCATGAATGTTCAAATCCGAAAGATTCAAGACAAAAGTTTAATATTGACATCGGAATAATAATACTTTAAGCATACTAACAAAGCAATTATATCTTATCAAAATAACATGGCCAAAAAAAGTTCATCCCTACAAAATCATATAGTCTGGCTATGCTCTATCTTCATCACACAAAATATTTAAATCATGCACAACCTCGGTTTCAGCCAAGCAACTGTTTCATACTTCAATTTTTTCAAACTTTTCATCTTTCGCGCAATACATGAGCGTGAGCCATGGATATAGCACTATAGGTGGAACAAAGTGGTGGTTGTGGAGAAGACAAAAAGGAGGAAGATAGTCTCACATCAACTAGGCGTATCAATGGGCTATGGAGATGCCCATCAATAGATATCAATGTGAGTGAGTAGGGATTGCCATGCAACGGATGCACTAGAGCTATAAGTGTATGAAAGCTCAACAAAAGAAACTAAGTGGGTGTGCATCCAACTCGCTTGCTAACAGAGACCTAGGGCATTTTGAGGAAGCCCATCATTGGAATATACAAGCCAAGTTCTATAATGAAAATTCTCACTGGTATATGAAAGTGACAAAACAAGAGACTCTCTATCATGAAGATCATGGTGCTACTTTCAAGCATAAGTGTGGAAAAAGGATAGTAGCATTGCCCCTTCTCTCTTTTTCTCTCTTTTTCTTTTTCTTTTTTTATTTCTTTGGGCGTTTTCTCTTATCTCTTTTTTATGGCCTCTTTTTTTTCTTTTTTTTTCTTTTGTTCGGAGTCTCATCCTAACTTGTGGGGGAATCATAGTCTCCATTGTCCTTTCCTCACTGGGACAATGCTCTAATAATGAAGATCATCACACTTTTATTTACTTACAGCTCAAAGATTACAACTCGAAGCTAGAACAAAATATGACTCTGTGTGAATGCCTCCGGCGGTGTACCGGGATGTGCAATGAATCAAGAGTGTCATATATGAAAAATTAAGAAGGTCGCCTTGCCACGAATACGATGTCAACTACATGATCATTCAAGGCAATATGACAATGATGAAGCGTGTCATACTAAACGGAATGGTGGAAAGTTGCATGACAATATATCTCGGAATGTCTATGGAAATTCCATGATAGGTAGGTATGGTGGCTATTTTGAGGAAGGTATATGGTAGGTGCATGGTACCGGCGAAAGTTGCGCGGTACAAGAGAGGCTAACAATGGCGGAAGGGTGAGAGTACGTATAATCCATGGACTGAATATTAGTCATAAAGCACTCATATACTTATTGCAAAAATCTACAAGTCATTAAAACAAAGTACTAAACCCATGCTCCTAGGGGAAGGGTTGGTAGGAGTTAACCATCGCGCGATCCCAACCTCCACACAAAGGATGACAATCAATAAATAAATCATGCTCCAACTTCATCACATAACGGTTCACCATACATGCATACTACGGGAATCACAAACTTTAACACAAGTGTTTCTCAAATTCAGAATTGCTCCACTAGCATGAATCTAATATCACCATCCTCATATCTCAAAACAATCATCAAGTATCAAACTTCTCATAATATTCAATGCACTTTATATGAAAGTTTTTATTATACCCATCTTGGATGCCTATCATAATAGGACTAATTTTATAACCAAAGAAAATTACCTGTTGTTCTAAACAACTCTCAAAATAATATGAGTGAAGCATGAGATATCAATAATTTCTATAAAATAAAACCACCACCGTGCTCTAAAAAGATATAAGTGAAGCACCAGAGCAAAACTATCTATCTCAAAAGATATAAGTGAAGCACATAGAGTATTCTAATAAATTCTGATTCATGTGTGTCTTTCCCAAAAGGTGTGTACAACAAGGATTATTGTGGTAAACTAAAAAGCAAAGAATCAAATTATACAAGAAGCTCCAAGCAAAACACATGTCATGTGGTGAATAAAAATATAGTCTCAAGTAAAGTTACTGATAGACGAAGACGAAAGAGGGGATGCCTTCCCGGGGCATCCCCAAGCTTAGGCTTTTGGTTCTCCTTGAATTTTACCTTAGTGTGCCTTGGGCATCCCCAAGCTTAGGCCCTTTCCATTATTTGTTCCATAGTCCATCAAATCCTTACCCAAAACTTGAAAACTTCACAATTGAAAACTTAACAGAAAATCTCGTGAGCTCCGTTAGTATAAGAAAACAAACCACCACTTTAAGGTACTGTATTGAGCTCATTCTTTTTTATATTGGTGTTAAACCTACTGTATTCCAACTTCTCTATGATTCATACCCCCCGATACTACTCATAGATTCATCAAAATAAGCAAACAACACATGAAAAATAGAATCTGTCAAAAACAGAACAGTCTGTAGCAATCTGTAACTTTCGAATACTTCTGTAACTCTAAAAAATCTAAAATAAATTGGTGGACGTGAGGAATTTGTCTATTAATCATCTGCAAAAATAATCAAGTTAAAAGCACTCTCAGGTAAAAAAAATGGCAGCAAATCTCGTGAGCACAAATGTTTGTATTTTTTACAGCAAGACGTCAATGACTTCACCCAAGTCTTCCCAAAGGTTCTACTTGGCACAAACACTAATTAAAACACAAAACCACATCAAAACAGAAGCTAGATGAATTATTTATTACTAAACATAAGTAAAAGCAAATAAAATAAAATTGGGTTGCCTCCCAACAAGCGCTATCGTTTAACGCCCCTAGCTCGGCATGATACAAGAATAGATCTAGGTATTGCCATCTTTTGTAGGCAATCCATAAGTGGCTCTCATAATAGATTCAAAAGGTAATTGGATTTTCTTTCAAGGAAAGTTTTTCATGCATTTCCTTAGTGGAAATTGGAATCTAATGTTTCCTTCTTTCATGTCAATAATTGCACCAATCGTTCTAAGGAAAGGTCTACCAAGAATAATAGGACATGTAGGATTGCAATCTATATCAAGAACGATGAAATCTATGGGTACATAATTCCTATTTTCAACAATAAGAACATGATTGATCCTTCCCATAGGTTTCTTAATGGTAGAATCTGCAAGATGCAAATTTAAAGAACAATCATCAACTTCATGGAAACCTAACATATCACACAAAGTTTTTGGAATTGTGGATACTCTGGCACCCAAATCACACAAAGCATAACATTCATGATCCTTAATCTTAATTTTAATAGTAGGTTCCCACTCATCATAAAGTTTTCTAGGGATAGAAACTTCTAATTCAAGCTTTTCTTCATAAGATTGCATTAAAGCATCAACAATGTGTTTGGTAAAGGCTTTATTTTGACTATAAGTATGAGGAGAATTTAGCACGGATTGCAACAAGGAAATACAATCTATCAAAGAGCAATTATCATAATTAAATCCCTTGAAATCCAAAATAGTGGGTTCATTGTTATGTAAAGTTTTGACCTCTTTAATCGCATGGACCTTTTTACTAGTAGATCTTTCGGTGTGCCATTGCGAGTTATTAACCATAATATTATCTAGAAGTTTAGTAGCTTCTCCTAAAGTGATTTCCATGAAAGTGCCTCCCGCGGCCGAATCTAAAAGATTTCTAGAAGCAAAATTCAATCCAGCATAAAAGTTTTGTATAATCATTCATAAGTTCAAACCATGTGTGCGGCAATTATGTATCATTAATTTCATCCTCTCCCAAGCTTGTGCAACATGCTCATGATCAAGTTGCTTAAAATTCATAGTATTTTTCTAAGAGAGATAATCTTAGCAGGAGGAAAATACTTAGAGATAAAGGCATCTTTGCACTTATTCCATGAATCAATACTATTTCTAGGCAAACAAGAGAACCAAGTTTTAGCACGATCTCTAAGCGAAAACGGAAATAGCTTCAATTTAAAAATATCATTATCCACATCTCTCTTCTTTTGCATATCGCACAAATCAACAAAGTTGTTTAGATGGGTAGCGACATCTTCACTAGGAAGGCCAGAAAATTGATCTTTCATAACAAGGTTTAACAGAGCAGCATTGATTTCACAAGATTCAGCATCGGTAATAGGAGCAATCGGAGTGCTAATAAAATCATTATTGTTGGTATTGGAAAAGTCACACAATTTAGTATTGTCTTGAGCCATAGTGACGAACAAGCAATTCCAACACACAAGCAAACAAGAAGCAACCGAAAAGAGGTGAACAGAAAAAGGGCGAATAAAATGGCAAGGGTGAAGTGGGGGAGAGCAAAACGAGAGGCAAATGGCAAATAATGTAATGCGCGGGATCAGAGTTTGTGATGGTTACTTGGCATATTAGTTATGCGTAGATCTCCCCAGCAATGGCGCCAACTATTCTTCTTGCTACCTCTCGAGCATGTGTTGTTTTCCCTTGAAGAGGAAAGGGTGATGCAGCAAAGTAGCGTAAGTATTTCCCTCTGTTTTTGAGAACCAAGGTATCAATCTAGTTAGAGACTACACGTAAGTTCCTCGTACCTGCATAAACAAATAAGAACCTTGCAACCAACGCGATAAAGGGGTTGGCAATCCCTTCTCGGGCACTTGCAATAGTGAGATCTGATAGAGATAATAGGATAAATATTTTTGGTATTTTTGTTGTATAGATTAAAAGTAAAGATTGCAAAATAAAAGAACAGTAAAGATAACTAGTTGATGAAAGTTTAATATTATGGAAGGTAGACCTGGCGGCCATAGGTTTCACTAGTGGCTTCTCTCAAGATAGCAGATTCTATGGTGGTGAACAAATTACTGTCGAGCAATTGATAGAAAAGCACATAGTTATTAGAATATCTAGGCATGATCATTGTATATAGGCACCACGTCCGTGACAAGTAGACCGAAACGATTCTGCATCTACTACTATTACTCCACACATCGACGGCTATCCAGCATGCATCTAGAGTATTAAGTTCATAAGAACAGAGTAATGCCTTAAGCAAGATGACATGATGTAGAGGGATATACTCATGCAATAACATATAAACCCCATCTTTTTATCCTCGATGGCAACAATACAATATGTGCCTTGCTGCCCCTGCTATCACTTGGAAAGGACACCGCAAGATTGAACCAATGCTAAGCACTTTGCCCATTGCAAGAAAGATCAATCTAGTTGGCTAAACCAAACGAATAATTCGAAGAAACTTGAAAAGATATTTAAAGCATGCATATAAGAATTCAGAGAAGAAACAAATATTGTTCATAGATAATCTTGATCATAAACCCACAATTCATCGGATCTCGACAAACACACCACAAAAAGAATTACATCTAATAGATCTCCAAGAAGATCGAGGAGAACTTTGTATTGTGATCCAAAGAGAGAGAAGAATCCATCTAGCTAATAACTATGGACCCGAAGGTCTATGGTAAACTACTCACAACTCATCGGAGATGCTATGGTGTTGATGTAAAAGCCCTCCATGATCGATGCCCCCTCCAATGGAGGTCCGAAACATGCCCCAAGATGGGATCTCACGGGTACAGAAGGTTGTGGTGGTGGAAATAGGGTTTCATGGTGCTCTCGGATGTTTTCAGGGGATATGAGTATATAAAGGAGAAGAGGTACGTCGGTGGATCTATGAGGGGCCCACGAGGGTGGGGGCGCACCTACCCCCCTGGGCGCGCCCTCCTGCCTCGTGGCCACCTCGTGGCTTCCCTGGCGTGTACTCCAAGTCTTCTGGATTGCATTTGTTCCAAAAATGATCCTCGCGAAGGTTTCATTCCGTTTGGACTCCGTTTGATATTCCTTTTCTGCGTAACACTGAAATAGGCAAAAACAGCAATTTGCACTGGGCCTTGGGTTAGTAGGTTAGTCCCAAAAATAATATAAAAGTGCATATTAAAGCCCATTAAACATCCAAAATAGATAATATAATAGCATGGAACAATCAAAATTATAGATACGTTGGAGACGTATCAATATTAAAAATATAAAAAACTAAAGTATAAGACATAATCGAAGTCAGGTCATCGCGTTGCGACCATCCGGCGCTAACCAGTCTACCACATGTTCATTGTGGTCGATTGAAGAGATATATCTCTGTTCTTGCTAGCAACGTGCCCGTGTGTTGCAACAGATCCAAAGTAGAATAGTACTTGTTCACAAACTTGAAGGAAAACACTCTCCTTTTGATATACATATATACCACTAAAAATATATTACCTTCCACTCAAAATATATTTCTCAAGTTGTTTTGATGAGGTGAGGTAGGGATGTGGTTGCTCATAAGATAATAAGGAGTTTTCTGCAAATTGGAGCAAAGAAGTGGGCTCTTGTTACAAAAATACCACAACTTACCTCACAACCGTTAGATGCAGATCTAATGGTCATAAATGATGGATGGCGGACACACCATCATTACCAACTGAGTCTTTTATAGGAGTCTATATCTCTACTCTTCTGAAAAACACAATTGGTGATGATAGTGTGCCTGCCATCCGGCAATATAGGTCGCTCAATCTATATCTAATGGACAGGAAGGCAACTATAACAATTTTGCAAAAATATACCCACACTCCTACCCACATTTGTAGATAAGGCCTTCCCTCGTTCATCATTATCTCCCACAGGATAAACTACTCATATAAATGCATCTTCATGTTCTGTGCAACACACATGCATTTTGCAAGTTTCTGTTCAAATAGTTACTGCGATAATTGGTTGAAGCGATATATTTTGTGTCTGCCCCGAATGATGTCAAATTCACTAGTAGTAACAAAAAAAGGTTGCCTTGTTAATTAACAGAAAATAGGGCGAAAAGTAGCACATGAGGCCGGTAAAAAAAGGCACAATGGTTCCATCATCATTGTCACTATAGTTGTGTGCATGCGAGAAGTCTACAAATCGAGGGGGCTACAGAGAGAAAGACATATCGGGTGTGTGTGAGCGAGGCACAGAGATACAACTACTGTGTGTGT
>LR738711.1:325780259-325819950 GCA_902687465.1 Secale cereale | reverse complement strand
TTTGAGAGAGAAGCCAATTGATAGATTAAAATCAAGATCGAGTTATCACCCTTCCGCGGTCATTGTTGGGGGGGAGAGGGAGAGAAAGACATATGGAGAGTGTGCAGGCAGTAGGCACAGAGGCACAACTAGCGAGTTGATACGTCTCCAACGTATCTACTTTTCCAAACACTTTTGCCCTTATTTTGGACTCTAACTTCCATGATTTGAATTGAACTAACCCGGACTGATGTTGTTTTCAGCAGAACTGCCATGGTGTTATTTTTGTGCAGAAATAAAAGTTCTCGAAATGACCTGAAAATCAACGGAGAATTAATTTGGAATATATAAACAATACTGGCGGAAGAAACTAGACCAGGGGGCGCACACACTGTCCACGAGGGTGGGGGGGGTGCCCCCTACCTCGTGGGCCCCCTGAGGCTCCACCGAAATCAACCCCGCCTCCATATATTCACTTTCGGGGAGAAAACAATCAAAGAGAAGGATTCATCGGGTTTTACGATACGGAGCCGCCGCCAAGCCCTAATCTCTCTCGGGGTGGTTGATCTGGAGTCCGTTCGGGGCTCCGGAGAGTGGAGATCGTCGCCGTCGTCATCATCAACCTTCCTCCATCACCAATTCCATGATGCTCACCGCCGTGCATGAGTAATCCCATCGTAGGCTTGCTAGACGGTGATGGGTTGGATGAGATTTACCATGTAATCGAGTTTGTTTTGTTAGGGTTTGATCCCTAGTATCCATTATGTTCGGAGATTGATGTTGCTATGACTTTTCCATGCTTAATGCTTGTCACTAGGTCCCGAGTGCCATGATTTCAGTTCTGAACCTATTATGGATTCATGAATATATGTGAGTTCTTGATCCTATCTTGCAAGTCATTAGTCACCTACTATGTGTTATGATTGGGCAACCCCGAAGCGATAATACTCGGGACCACTCTCGGTGATGACCGTAGTTTGAGGAGTTCTTGTATTCACTATGTGTTAATGCTTTGGTCCGGTACTCTATTAAAAGGAGGCCTTAATATCCCTTAGTTTCCAATAGGACCCCGCTGCCACGGGAGGGTAGGACAAAATATGTCATGCAAGTTCTTTTCCATAAGCACGTATGACTATATTCGGAATACATGCCTACATTACAATGATGAACAGGAGCTAGTTCTGTGTCACCCTATGTTATAATTATTACATGAGGAATCTCATACGACATAATTATCCATCACTGATCCAGTGCCTACGAGCTTTTCACATGCTGCTTGTTGCTTATTTACCTTACCGCTGCTATTGTTACAATCGCTACTAAACTGCTACCGCTACTTTTACCACTGTTACCGTTACTTCCATATTACTTTGCTACTAAATTACCTTGATACAGATATTAAGTCTTCCAGGTGTGGTTGAATTGACTACTCAACTGCTAATACTTGAGAGTATTCTTTGGCTCCCCTTGTGTCGAATCAATAAATCTAGGTTGAATACTCTACCCTCGAAAACTGTTGCGATCCCCTACACTTCTGGGTTATCAAGACTATTTTCTGGCGACGTTGCCGGGGAGCATAGCTATATTCTTCAAGTCACTTGAAATTTATATCTGTTGATCACTATGAAGAATTTGAAAGACTCAAAAACCAAGATCTTTCCCTCAACTACGAGGGGAGGTAAGGAACTTCCATCTAGCTCTGCACTTGATTCACCCTCTGTTATGAGTAAATTTGCGACACCTACTCCCGCTATTGAATCTGATAAGTCGCATGTTCTTGATGATGCCACATCTGCTATGTATGATGAAACTACTTCTATGCTTGATAATATTGTGCCACTAGGGGAATTTCTTGATGAACAAATTGCTAGGGCTAGAGAGAATGAAATTATTGAAACTGAGAATATTGATGAAAGTGATGATGAAGATTCTCCCCCTAGATATGAATTGCCTGTTGTGCCTGAGGGTTATGTTATGGATGAAGAAACTGCTAGACTTTCTTGCTTGGAATGATAGATATGATCTTAAGAAATTATTAGCTAAGCTTAAAGAAAAGTCTTTGAATGCTAGAATGAAATATGACCCTGCTTTTGCTATTTCACCTATCTGTGTTCCATATAAGGATTATGATTTCTCTGTCGATCGTGAGTTAATTACTTTGGTTGAATCTAATCCTTTCCATGGCTATGAATCTGAAACTGTTGTGGCACATCTTACTAAGTTGAATGTATAGCCACCCTATTCACCAATGAGGAAAAAATTCGTTACTATTATATCCTTAAGTTATTTTCGTTCTCGTTAAAGGGTGATGCTAAGACATGGTTTAATTCTCGTGATCCTGGTTGTGTGCGTAGTCCCCATGATATGATTTATTACTTCTCTGCTAAATATTTTCCCGCTCATAAGAAACAAGCTACCTCACGGGAAATATATAATTTTGTGTAAATTGAAGAAGAGAGTCTCCCAGGAGCTTGGGGGAGGCTTCTCCGATTACTTAATGATTTTCCTGATCATCCTCTTAAGAAAAATGAAATACTTGATATCTTTTATAATGGACTAACCAATGCTTCCATAGACCACCTTGATAGTTGTGCTGGTTGTGTTTTCAGGGAAAGAACTGTTGATCAAGCTGAATTGCTATTGAATAATATGTAGCCAATGAAAACAATTGGACACTTCCTGAACTAGCTCCTAAGCCAACTCCAAAGAAAAGGGGTGTTCTGTTTCTCAGTCCGGAAGATATGCAAGAGGCAAAGAAATCTATGAAAGAAAAAGGTATTAAAGCTGAAGATGTTAAGAATTTACCACCTATTGAAGAAATACATGGTCTTGATAACCCGACACAGGTAGTAAAGGTAAATTCTCTTTATAGATTTGATGAAGGTGATATTCCTCGTTATAAGTCTGCTAGCCAATGTTTAGATGACTATGACAACTTTATTGTTAAACAAGAAAATTTCAATGCTTATGTTGGTGGACAATTGCAACGTAATGCTTATCTAATTGAACACTTGAATGATTATATGTCTAGAGTTAAAGGTGAACTGAAACTCATTAGTAAACATGCATCTATGGTTACCACTTAAATAGAACAAGTACTTAAAGCAAAAAAATGATTTGCTCAATGAATTAAATAGTAAGAAAAATGATAATGCTATTAGAGTTGTGACTAGAGTGGAAGAATGACTCAGGAACCTCTGTATCATGAAGGCCACCCTAATAGAATTGGGCAATATTCTCAGAGAGCTAATGTAGATGCACCTAGTTCTTCTAAGAAGAAGAAAAAGAAAAATGATAAGACTTTGCATGCTTCTAGTGAACCTATTGCTGACACACCTGAGAATCCCAATGATATTTCTGTCTCTCATGTTGAAACACAATCTGGTAATGAACATGAACCTAGTGATAATAGTAATGATGATGTTCATGATGATCCTCAACCTAGTAATAGCGATGATGTTGAGATTGAACCTGCTATTGATCTTGATAACCCACAATCATAGAATCAACATTATGATAAGAGAGACTTTGTTACTAGAAAGCACGGTAAGGAAAGAGAACCATGGGCTCAGAAACCCATGCCTTTTCCTCCTAAACCATCCAAGAAAAAGGATGATGAGGATTTTGAGCGCTTTGCTGAAATGATTAGACCTATCTTTTTGCGTATGCGTTTGACTGATACGCTTAAAACAAATCCTTATGCTAAGTATATGAAAGATATTATCACAAATAAAAGAAAGATATACGAAGTTGAAATTTCCACCATGCTTGCCAATTATACTTTTAAAGGTGGAATACCAACTATACCTTGCTCCATTAAAAGAAACTATGTTAAAACTGCTTTATGTGATCTTGGAGCCGGTGTTAGTGTTATGTCTCTCTCTTTATATCGTAGACTTGATTTGAATAAGTTGACACCTACTGAAATATCTTCGCAAATGGCCGATAAGTCAAATGCTATACCTGTCGGTATTTGTGAGGATGTGCCTGTTGTGGTTGCAAACGTTACTATTTTAATGGCCTTTGTTATCCTTGATATTCCCGAGGACGATAGTATGTCTATTATCCTTGGTAGACCCTTTTTGAATACTGCAGGGGCTGTTATTGATTGCAACAAAGGCAATGTCACTTTTCATGTCAATGGTAATGAGCGTAAGATACACTTCTCGAGGGAAAAACCTCAGGTCGACAGTATCAATTCTATTGGAAATAATTCAACGATTATTATTGGAGGTTTTGAATTTCCTCTTCCTACTCTCAAGAAGAAATATGATATTCTTATTGTTGGGTACATACATATCCCCATTGAGGTAACCTAGTGGTATTCGAAAATTCTCCGGTTTCTTGTTGTTCGGAAAGAGTTTATTAACAAGACCTGGTCAACCTTGCTAATGGATTCCTTTTTGATGAGCATGAGATGGTTGAATTTAGAAAGCACAACTTTCTGTACCCTCTTTTTACTTTCTGTTAATTAGATTAAATAAAACAAAAATAGTATTTTCTGTCTGTTTTCTGAGTTAACCGTGCAATAAAAAAATTACCCCGAAAATAAAAGTTCTCCAAATGCCCCGAAAATGAAATATGACTTTTTTCTAGAATATTTAAGAATGTTTGGCACTGAGAAGACGACAGGAGGATCCAACACCTGGCCACGAGGGTATAGAGCACGCCCCTGCCTCATGGGCCCCATGTGGCTCCCCTCCACTTACTCCAGCACCCACACGCTCCTTCTTCCTCCCAAAAAATCACCAACCATCTCAAGCACGATTTCTAGCTCATCTTGCTGCCATTTTCGATCTCCTTGATCAAAGCTCCATTCACATAACTGTTTGGGGAGATTGTTCTTCGGTATGTGACTCCTCCAATGGTCCAATTAGTTTTTGTTCTAGTGCTTTATTCATTGCAATTTTTACTACTAAGTTGACCACGTTCTTGAGCTTGCATGTCAAATTTATGTGGTTCAAAGTAGTTCTAATGCATGATATAGTCTATAGGCACTTGTGGGAGTAGTTGCTATCAATCTTGCTGAGTTTGGTTCACTTTATTTTGAGTCACTTAAAATTTCAAAAAATTTTCAGAAAAAATGCATAGGAAAATCTACCAAGGTGGTTCCTCAAGGAAGCAAGAACCAAGCCTCGCGATATGTGAGCCGGACGATGAACTACCGAGGGAAGCTCAAGTGCGGCCTTGTGAATGGCCATCGGAGGAGTTTATGATTCAGGCATGCATTAAGGAAGAATTTTACACATATGTGCGTAATGCTGATATTGAGGACTTTGTGTCAGATAAGTGCCCGCAATACCATTACCTAACTGATTCCTTTGTGAGAAGATTTAAATTTACATCTTCACGTAATTTTCACATTGTCTTGTTTGATCTTTATGATAAATCTTGTACTATGGACCTATAAGATTGTAATGACATTTGTAAACTCCCACAGTGGGGTAATGTTGGTGAACCTCGCAAATCTGAGTATAAGGACTTCCTAGCTAGTATCACTGTGGGGGAATCTAGAGAAATCACACAAGCTACCTTATGGAGCATTCATTCCCCTCCTATACATTATTTTGCTCTCTTCATTGGTAGATGCATTAACGGTAAAGATGAGGCTTGCCACATGTGCGTTCCAGATCTTAGTGTCCTCAAAAGTACGGTATTAGGTGATAGACAATATAATTTGCGGGCCATTGTTGCACGTAGGTTACATCTTAACGGTTTAAATGGAGATTTGTTTGGTGGAATTTATGCAACTCGCTTGGCAAATTATCTTCATGTGCCCATACACGAGAATGATGCAAAGTTGCCTCCTGCTTTTCTAGATTATAATGCCATGATTCGCCATTAGTTTATTGAGAGGGATGAACAATCCCTCCAGTACCGACTAATCTTTGACAGGCGTCACACTGTCCATATTGCTCTCCCTGCTCCTACTTTCTTTGACTATCAGGCAAAAGGGAGAAATATTATAACCAGGGAGGAGGCGAATGAGTACGAGGAGAGGACGAAGGCTGCTCATCTTCAGGATGCAGTTTGTCAGGCAGTAGCCGCTGCATCTCGGTAAAACCCCAACTACGACTTTGGATATCAGTCAGGCCAGTACTGGCCATAGACCAACTTAGGCCAAAAGCCTAAGCTTGGGGGAGTACGTATTTCTCACCGACATTAAATTCATGTTGCCACACTCATTCCAGTTGTCGGTGCTCATACTTTTTCATTGTACTATCCATGCTAGTTTCATATCATTTCTTAGTGTTTTTCTCGTGTGCTAGAAAAACCTTAAGGAAAAAATAGTTGTAGCTTTTTAGCTAGTTTACTTTTCATGTCTGTAGTAGTATTAATTAAAAGAAAACCCAAAAATATTTCTCGTTCTTCTTTTGCCTGTTGGGAGCTTTCCCGTGTAAATAGTTTATTTTTTTCTTTGGGGGACAAGAGGAGAAGACCATGATGAAAATGATTAGTGGCTCTCATATGCATTACTGTTGATTTAACCATGAGCCATATCCCTTTGTCTTCTCCCTTGTATTAAATGCTTGCAGATTCCAGCTTAGTCCAATGCACGTGCACTATTATTATTATCCACACTGTTCGGTCGTGCGAGTGAAAGGCAATAATGACGATATGTGATGAATTGATTGAGATGAGAAAAGCTGGTATGAACTCGACCTCTCTTGTTTTTGTAGATATGATAGTTCATCGTTCCTGATTCATCCTATTATGAATGAAACATGCTTGCAATAACAATTAGAGATCATAGCTGGTCATGCCATGCTTAATTAGCTAGGTGTTTATAATGGTCTACCTTGCGTGCCAACATGATATTAAAATGGTTGTGATGAGGTATGATAGGGTGGTATCCTCCTTTGAACGATTCAAGTGGTTTGACTTGGCACATGTTCACGCATGTAGTTGAAACAAAATCAACATAGCCTCCACGAAATTTATGTTCATGGTGATTTATATCCTAATCATGCTTGAACTCATTGTTGATTAATTTTAATGCATGTTCATGACTGTTGTCGCTCTCTAGCTGGTCGCTTCCCAGTCTCTTTTTAGCCTTCACTTGTACTAAGCGGGAATACTGCTTTTGCATCCACTTCCATAAACCCCAAAGTTATTCCATATGAGTCCACCATACCTTCCTATATGTGGTATCTATCTGCCGTTCCAAGTAAATTTGTATGTGCCAAAATCTAAACCTTCAAATGAAATTCTATTTTGTATGCTCGAACAGCTCATGTATCAACTAGGGATGTCTATATCTTCCATGCTAGGTGGGTTATTCTCACGATGAGTGGACTCCGCTCATCATTCACGAGAAAATGGCCGGTAACCGGGATGCCCAATCCCATGCTCAAATCAAATCAAAATAATTGAACAAAACTCCCCCAGGGCTGTTGTTGGTTTGGACGGTACCTCGTGGATTCGGATGGCCGTGGAGTGTGCTTGTTGGTGGTCGGGGGATTATAAACTTTACCATTCTGTTTGGGAACCGCCTATAATGTGTGTAGCATGGAAGATATCGAGATCTCTTGGTTCTTATGTTGACAATGAAAGTATACCGCTCAAAATATTATTTATCTCTACTTCAAAATCGAGCTCTAGCACCTCTACAAATCTCTGCTTTCCTCTGCGAAGGGCCTATCTATTTACTTTTATGTTGAGTCATCATCCTCTTATTAAAAAGCACCAGTTGGAGAGCACCGCTGTCATTTCATGCATTGCTATTAATTTACATTGAGTACGCTTCGTTGACACCCTCGGAGCCACCCCACCGACGCCCCCTTCGACGGCCTCTGATCCTCTTCGCCGACACCTTCCTCAACCTACCAGAGCCGCTTCATCGACATCATTCTCACCCCTACCGGAGCCGCTTCGCCAACACCATCCTCAACCTTACCGGAGCCGCTTCACCGATACCATCCTAAACTCTACCGGAGAAGCTTCGCCTATACCATTCTCAACCCTACCGGGGCCGCTCGGCCAACGCCCAAGTCCACGGCCTCTGATCCTCTTCATCGCACCCTCGTCCAACCTACCGGAGCAGCTTTTGATGCCCATCCATGGCCACAGATCCACATCACAGACACCATCCATAAGCTATACATCAGAGGAGCTTCACCGACGCCCTCGCCCACGGCCTCAGATCCGCTTCACCCACACTGTAGTCCAACCTTCCAGAGCCGCTCCACAAACACCCTACTCCATGGTTCTAGATCTTCTTACCGCACCTCGACATCTAGTACAACGTCATTAACCTTGATGTTTCTAACCTGATTCCCACCGGCTGGCAAGATGCCAAGCACCCGCTGTAGCATAGGTACTTATCACCTTTAAACCCGTCCAGCATCACCTGCCCGATATACTTCAAATATACTAATAGGTCGCTATTACATGTTATGAAGCTGGCAAAAACTACAAGCATGATATTTCTTCTGGATCGAAATCTTGGCCAACCAAGATCCTAGACTGTGACATTGCTATGATCTTGTAAGTGCATCTCAATCTCTTGTATTGTTGTGTGCCTGCCAGCGTGCTTTGCTAGGATTTTTGACTAGTAATCCCTTTGTGCAGACAATGATTTCCACTACTGGCTGATAAATTAGAGATGTAGATGTCATACATGATACTCCCTCCCTTCCTAAATACAAGTCTTTCTAGAGATTCCACTATAGACTACATAGATGAGTGAATCTACACTCGGAAATGCATCTATATACATCTGTATGTGGTCCATACTGGAATCTCTACAAAGACATGTATTTAGGAACAGAGGTAGTACAATACACTAAATCACAGGTGGCATGTAGGAACTCCAGTGCACTACATTAGGCTCCATTAGAGTGCCTGCTATTCCAGTACACAGAGTCATGGCTAGTTTACGCTACGCACACAATCTTTATTTGGTGGTTTAAATATGAACAAGGGATATGCAATGTATTATCATGTAGAAATATCTGAAATTTGTCGTCTCAACTTGCAGATTGGGTTATGCAATGAAAAGGTACAAGATTTCTTAGTACAAGATGTATGTGGCAATTTCATGGAACATCGCAAAAAAGGAGAGGCAGTGGTGATCCTATACAGTGTGCTATGGTAGGTCACTCCCATTGCAATCATCGTGACATGTTATTTGTATGTCAGTGCTGTTGGCAAAATTTCCCAGGGACAGTTATTTTGATTTATGCTAAGAAAGGTAGCACCTTTTAAAGTGTGCTATGGAAGCTCATAGCAATTCATCATATAGCAGCAGCAGCTCATAGCAATTCATCATATAGCAGCAGCAGCTCATAGCAATTCATCATATAGCAGCAGCAACTCATAGCAATTCGTCGCATAGCAGTAGCAGGAACCCTAATACATGTGCATTTCATTATAGAATCTGAAATATGCAATGTTTATGTTAGTTCACACGTTGCACATGATGTTTAAATACCCCTTAAATCTGGTCAGTCAGTTGATGGTCTTTAAGCCTCCTTCTATGCTTCTTTTCTTGACTAGCAAGATGCCCGTGCATTGCATGGAACATCAAGGTGCCCGTGCATTGTATGGAACATCAAGATGCATTTATATGAGTAGTTTATATATCTTGTGGGAGATAAGGATGAACGAGGGAAGGCCTTATGTGCAAATGTGGAGAGGAGTGCGGGTATCTTATTGGAAAATTATTATAGTTTCCTTCCTATCCATCAGATATAGATCAGACGGCATATATTGTAGGATGGTAGGTACACCATCATCACAATCTCTGTTTTTTATAAGAGTAGACAGAGATTTGTAATTCAGTGTTGTGCAAGATTTGCTCACACATCTGTTCAATTGCTTCTTTGTATTAGCCATCCATACTAGGACTATTTGCTTTGATTACTTGTTGTTCTTGACCTAACAGATCTTGTCAACGATTTAAACACTAAGGCCTGCTGTAGTGTGGGCTTGAATAACTCGTAGGTGACATAAAGGTTTGGCTACAAACTAAAGTAGGGTCTCCCGGAGTACCTGGAGATACAGTTCGAAGGTATGCCTAGTTTTTAGACAGTGCACACATAGTAAATGATCATTTCATTGTGTGCAAGAGATGTGGCATGATTCATGATGTGGTGTTGTTTTGTTATAAACTCATCCTTGTGTGTTGTCCACAGACTAGAAAATATGCATATTTATCTTCCAAGGAGACTACTGACTAGTTTGTGTCACCTTGAAAAGGGGGTACAATGAAGATAAGATTGAGGATTTCTAAGTATAAGATGTTAGGAAGGAGCCGTGCAAGAAAAGGAGGAGCAGCGCTGAGCGTGTTCAACCAGTTATGGTAAGTCACTTTATTACAATTACCAGGACATCCTATTTTTCTGAGATTGTGCTTGCGTAGGGTTCTTCACCTGTAACCCAGACATTTGGCCATTGATTAAAAAACCCTCCGCTCACTACTATATGATGTTCTAATTTTTTTGTAAATCAGATGTATGTAAGCACATTTTAATGTGTCTATTCACTCATTACGGATGTAGTCTACTTTTAAATACCTAAAACATCTTATAGTAGTGAATAGTGTGAAAATGCTTCCTACTATGTTAGAGTTGTCGATGTCATAAATGTCATAACCAAATGCATATTCACATCATTAACCTCCCTATCATTACTAGGATCTTGATTACATACTAGTCGAGATACTTCATAGGGGGCAAACAATATTACATTACTTGTTCCTTTATATAGTACTATCAAGATGCTCGTGCGTTGCATGGAATATCAAGATGCATTTATATGAGTAGTTTATCCTGTGGGAGATAAGGATGAATGAGGGAAGGCCTTATCTACAAATGTGGATAGGAGTGCGGGTATCTTTTTGCAAAATTGTCATAGTTTCCTTCCTATCCGTCAGATATGGATTGGACGGCCTATATTGTAGGATAGCAGGCACACCATCATCACCAACTCTGTTTTTTTATAAGAGTAGTACTAACAAGATGCCCATGCGTTGCACGGAACATCAATATGCATTTATATGAGTACTTTATATATCCTTTGGGAGATAATGATGAACAAGGGGAGGCCTTATCTGCAAATGTGGATAGGAGTGTGAGTATCTTTTTGCAAAATTGTCATAGTTTCCTTCCTATCCGTCAGATATAGATCGGACGACCTATATTGCAGGATGGCAGGCACACCATCATCACCAACTCTGTTTTTTATAAGAGTAGAGACAAGAGTATATAGAGAGTAGAGAAATGTAGCTAGGCCGTGGATGTTATTGAGGCGTGCCTGTATGCATACTCCAACTCAACAATTCAATTGCTTGTTTGTTTCAGGCATAGTTAAATTTCTCTTTTCAATTGCTTTATTTGTCCTAAGTTAATTAGATGCCCAAACAATGATGCCTGATGTTGGGTACTTGTATAACTATTAGTTTACATAATTAAAGGCCTTGCCATTTAATTACTCTGGTGAAATGTGCTTGAAGCGTTGAAGTCTATTAACCAACTATTACTCCATGAGGCTCACAATCTAGTTTATACGAGGCTAATGATTTCATAGTTTTGCTTGCTATAGTAGGTCTGTATGAATGCCTCTGCTGTTCATTATGCTCCCTAAGACTTTAATTGAGCTACAGGATGGCCAAATGCTTGCTTACTTATACGCAAGATATATATATATATATATATATATATATATATATATATATATATATATATATATATATATATATATATATATATATATATATATATATATATATATATATATATATATATATAGCCGGTCTATTCTCATAACATTATGAGAATAATATTCTCATAACACTTCCGAACTGCGTTGTTTTACTGCATTGGAAATCTATGCGCATTGCACATATACTGCAACAGAACCTCATGTTTGAAAAAACTGTACGTGTTGTTATTTCGGCACCTTTTTTGCTCTAGTTTTTAACCGTTTATTGGAATTATGCGTGTAATATACCGTTGAAAAGTTATGGAGTGGACGCAACTTCGCCATGTTGAACACTTTTCAAAATTCATCATAGTTTAAGAGCAATTTCGAAAATCGTGCGGCTCACAACGAATGACAGCGAGCGTTTTTTTCGTTTTTTTCTAAACCGCTCGTCGGAATGAAACGTATGATACACCGTTGGAAAGGTATCGTCGGCGCGCATCTTTTTCACATATATTATTATTTTTAATTCGCTACGGTTTAAGAGCAGTTTTGAATTTACTAAATCGCGGAATTGTGTTTTTCAAAAAATTTCAAATTTTCGGTACTGTTTTCACTCCTGTTTTCTAACCGTTTGTCGAAACAAGGCGTGTAATATACCGTTGGAAGGCTACGAACGAGGCACGATTTTCATATGTTGAAATGTTTTTGAGATTCCTTACGGTTTTTAGTTAAATTTGAAAATTGTGCGGCTGACTACGAAGGGCAGTGGCCGTTTTTCGTGAAATTTTTACAAAACGTTGGTCGAAATGATCCAAATGATACACCGTTGGAAAGATATCGTCGAGACGCTACTTTTTCATGTAGAACACCCCATCTAATTCATTACGGTTTAAGAGCGGTTTTGAAATTACAAAAACGCGGAAACTCTTTTTTCGCGACACCCAAATCGACGCGTTTTTTTGCGCTTCCGAACTGCATGTTACTGCAACACAGAGATCAGTGAACTGCATGTTTGAAAAAACTGTACGTGTTGTTGTTTCGGTACCTTTTTTGCTCTAGTTTTTTAACCATTAATCGAAATTATGCGTGTAATATACCGTTGAAAAGCTATGGAGTAGACGCAACTTCTCCATGTTGAACACTTTTCGAGATTCCACACAGTTTAAGAGCAGTTTTGAAAATGGTGCGACCGACGAATAATGGCAGCGAGCATTTTTTTGCGCTTCCGAACTGCATAAGAGAACCGCACTGCATCAGGGTAGAAGCCGGCGCGACAGTGCTGGGGGAAGGAGGCGAGGCGGCAGCGCGGGGGTAGGAGGCGGGGCAGTGGTTGCTGTCCTTGGGGCGCTCCGCGCTAGAAACCTATTTAAGTGGGGGTGTTATGAGAATAAGGTTTTTGTTATGAGAATAAGGTCTTAAGGGGTGTTATGAGAATAGACCCACCCTATATATATATATATATATATATATATATATATATACTCTCTACTATATCTCTATCTCTATATCTATATATCTATATCTTTACTCTTATAAAAACAGAGTTGGTGATGATGGTGTGCCTGCCATCCTACAATATAGGCCGTCCTATTTATATATGATGGATAGGAAGGTAACTATGACAAATTTGCAAAAATATACTCTCTTAGAAGATAAACTACTCATACAAATGCATCTTGATGTTCCGTGCAACACACGGGCATCTTGCTAGTATATATATAATGTTCAGTAGTTGTTTGTGGTCTAAATTTGTAACTTGTCGGTGTTTTTGATTTGGCCCCAACATGATGCTCCTCTGGTGAGCTAAGAGATTTCTATATGCCGGCTGCACAGCTTACCATTTTTATAATTTTTAAAATATCACCTGCTTATGCTTCATCACGTGTAACATTATTATTTGTCCTGTTTTGCCATGTACAAAATAGTCTGTCTTGCTCGCTTTACTATTGTAACTATATTTTTTCCATAGTCATGTGTACTTACAGAGACATTTCAGGATGAAGTGACATCAACGCAAAGATCTGAGACCAGTGCGGCATGGCCGTTACGAAATGAGTATGGAATGGAATTGGAATGTGCTGATCTTCTCGAGCATCAACTAGAGGTGGCAAGGCAACGTGTAAATGATCCTCAACATGCAATCAACATGTTTAGACTGGACTTGCAGGTATTAGATGCATGATTCAAGAAATGAAACAAGACACTCAGGTAACCACAAAGGAATTGGAGAATTTGCAGACTGAATTTTTTCCTATCTGAATCCAGCCAATCCTATTTTCTGAAGAGATTATAGTTAAAATGGTAAGTTCTATTGATGCATGTCCATGATGTATGAGATTTATTTGCCCAGTGTACGTAATTGGCTGTTTGTGTATGCTTTATTATCACTAGTGCCGAATGCAGAACTATAATGCCCAGTGGGTATAATCTGCAGTAATTTCTTTATTGTATAGTCTAGGATTATTCTTCATTTCTATACCTTAGTCCCTTTATTGTATAAGTGTAGGTTATTTTAGAGACGATAATATAGAGTAGGATAATTCTTTGTATGTCATATATCGTTGTAACTAGGGCCAACACACCCAAACGTTAACTGGACTCCATCCGGATGAACATACATGCAAGTCAAATCGGGCCTTTAATTTGGCTGGTCGACTTAATATTTAGTGGATCCCAAACGATGGTGCCCACCATAACAATGACTCTTAGCAGGCCGAGAACAGGCCGAAATCTCAATTGGTCAGTATAAACGGAAATGGACCACGGGCCTGAGCAGTCCTTTAACTTTCTGCATGCTCGATAGGGCCTTATAAATGGAAATGCCACGCGGGCCCTAGCAGGCCGTTGACAGGCCAAAATAAAATTAACGCGTTATAAATTGGAAATGGCCTACGGGCCCTAGTAGGCCGAAATAAATGTCAATTTTGTTTCGGCCCTTTTAATTCACGAGCTTTTAAGAGGCCGAAAGTGTTTTGGGCTAGAAGAGGCCCAATTTGCAAACTAGGCTTTTAACAGGCCGAATATCACGTCGGGCTATAATAGTGACTTGCTGAACGTGGGCCACTAGTGGACCCAAAATCAGGTGGCACGTCATATTCCCAACTATTGTGCGGGCCTTTGATAGGCTGAAGACAAAACAGGCTAGAAATTGACCCATTTACCTAATGGCCCAAGGTAAGGCTGAAAGTCACAATGGGCTAGAAGTTGGCCCAACTGCGGAATGGGCCGATAAAAGGCCAAAAGACGTACCAGACCATTCACGGGCTGGAACTAACGATGGGCTGCTAACATGCCGTAAGAAGGACGGGCTATAATTGGGCCCAAAGACGTAGCGGGCCGTAAACGGACTGGAACTGACGATGGGCTGGAAATTGTCAAATCTAGAATGGGCCTATGATGGGCCCATTGTGTGTAACTTGTATGGATTGTGCTTGTGTATGGGCCTGACTCGAGTAGGCCGCTAATGGGCCGACCCGCTTATTTTGACAGGCCCGACCTTTTAACCTAAAAGGGCCACTATTGGGCCAAGCCACGTGTCGACGTACAATAGGCTTGTCCCGTTCACTCGCTTGATGAAACCTGTCCTAACCCGGAGCCGACACGTGGATACTAGAGTGAATAAGAATTTTAACATTGGAAAATCCCCATTGGTCCCGGTAGTTAACGGGTTACCGGATCCAAACCGGAACCCGATAGGTTAACAGCGACCTGTTATGGTGGATGCCACATATCGGTTACCCTTGACGAAGGCACTTCCATGACGCGCTATTTATTGTCATGGAAGTGGGCACTTCTGTGACGGTATTTTTGGTATTTTCATGGAACACTTCTACGACAGCACATGTATGACTATCTTGACCCTGTCATAAAATCGTCATGGATGTACATGCATGACAGAAAACGTGACCTACTGTGATAAACACGTATTATCACGGAAGTGTTTTTTTGTAGTGATGCCAAGTGTAGGCGCAAGAGGGAAGCGGGAGCTCGCGACGGGCGCCATGGCCTAGGTCTTCTTGGGAGCCATCGGCGAGCACAACAATGCTGGAGTTGCAGAAGAGAGAAGGGCAGGGCTTGATTGGATCTGGAGGTGCATTCAGCTGGGAGAAAGGGGATCTAAAGCAAAGAGAAAGGGAAGCAATGTTGGCCCCCTGCAGGCGCCAAACTTTAGTCAAGTCCTCGCAGCTGCCAGGGCAGCGTGCGGAAGTGGAAGCACCCACGTCCTGTCAAGCGCCGCGCATTTGCCTAACCCGCAGGTGATCTGGGCCCATGGTGTTTCGCCCATACCCCTTGCCTTCACCTCGAAGTCAAGTCCAACGATGCCTTGGGCCCGGGGGCTACTATCGGTGTTCTGGGAACTAGGGTACCTAGGCTTGCCTGCCCGCAGCCCGCAGCGTGGCTCATTCTACGACGTGATGCGGCCCACCTATGAGACCACCAGGACAAGACCCTCACGAGGAGCCAAGCCTCGTGAGGCGGGCGACACCAAAACCACCTGAGGGAGCTGTCGGCATTCTAGGAACCAGGGCACCTAGTCTTGCCTGCCTGCGGCCCATGGTGTGGCTCCTCCACCAGCCTCGTACGGCCCATCTTCAGCATCAACACACAAGACCCTCGCAAGGGGCCAAGCCTCGCGAGGCGGATAATGCCATGGCCTCCGGAAGGAGCAGCCTCCCTAGGCTGGCTCCTGAGGAGCAGAGATCTCTATGCAAGCCCCCACCTCATGAGGTTCGGATGATGCAAGCCGTGACGACCATGGCCAGGCGGGCGCCAGCGGGCGCAGTGCAGCAGGTTTCCTCTTTGGTGCTAAACAGGCAAGTGTAGGCGTGGAGTCCCGAGGAACTAGCCAAAGGTTTCCATTTCCATGCAACGATACCAAGATCGCCAGGATGATAGGACGAAGGTCATAACCGAGCCCACCATGGCGTCATGACTAGAAGCTTTGCAGGCGAAGACCACCTTTCGTCAGGATAAGATGTACTAGTTGTCTCCCTTCGAATTTGGTCGTTGTGGGATCCCTTCCCGCCTTCATATTGGGAAGAGGACCAATTCCATTATAAATACAGCCTAGCCACCACCATAGCAGGGGACGGATCATTCAGACCACCCTCACCACCACCCAAGCAAGAACACACCTCCTGAGGTTGTTTCACCACTTTACTAGTTCATCCTTAGCCCACCTCGAGGGAATCCACCATAAAGTAGGAGTAGGGTATTACACCGCGAGGTGGCCCGAACCTGGGTAAACCGCTTTGTCCCATTTCCTCCATGTTCATCGAGCTAGGCCGTGGTATCGACGAGTAGGCAGACAGGGGAAGTTTAGTTCTTCATACACACCCCAGTGTTCGAATCTATCAAGGGTCTGCTGAGCGCCGAATTCGACATTTGGCGCGCTCGATAGGGGGTGCGTCGGAGTCTCTCTTCTTTCGGTCGGTTTGCCATCGCCTCGCCGTTCCCATGGCTGACGCTCGTCGAGTTCATGCTGAGCGTCGGGCTGCCCTTGCTGCCCGCGTCACCCAGACAACACCTCCAGGCGATGGCATCCCCCGCCATTCCCCATCACCAGCGGCAGACGCCGCCACAGGCCCCGCGGCCCGTGAGCAGTAAGATTCGTCACTGCCACTCTCTGCGCGGCGCGACGGCCACACCGCTACCCCGTCGCTGACTCCCGCGGCTGCTTCATCCTCCCAGGACCGTCACGGGCCGGCGAACACGCAGGTCGCGCTGCTCATGGCGCGCACGATCCTGCGCTACCACCCGGCTGATGACCTCTACGAGGACTGGCTAGACCACATCACTGAAATCGTCAGTGCCGCGGGAGAAGCTCCATCATCGTCCCACTCGCTGCCTCCCCCACCACCTCAAGCGGGTAACGTGGCCCATGGTGCACCTCCTCCTCCTCTCCAGCATGACATGATACGTCTCCAACGTATCTATAATTTTTTATTGTTCCATGCTATTATATTATCCATCTAGGATGTTTTATATGCATTTATATGCTATTTTATATGATTTTTGGGACTAACCTATTAACCTGGAGCCGAGTGCCAGTTTCTGTTTTTTTCCTTGTTTTTGAGTTCTACAGAAAAGGAATACCAAACGGAGTCCAATTAATGTGCCAATTTTTGATGATTTCTTATGGACCAAAAGAAGCCCGCGGAGTAAAAGAGTTGGGCCAGAAGAGTCCCGGGCTGCCCACGAGGGTGGGGGTGCGCCCACCCCGACTGGGCGCGCCCCCTATCTCGTGGACGGCTTGGAGACCCCCCCTGACTTGTGCCCTACGCCAAAAAATCCTATAAATACAGAAACCCCCAAAAATAAACCTAGATTGGGAGTTCCGCCGCCGCAAGCCTCTATAGCCACCAAAAACCAATCGGGACCCTGTTCCGGTACCCTGCCGGAGGGGGGAATCCCGCTCCGGTGGCCATGTTCATCATCCTGTCGCTCTCCATGACGAGGGGGGAGTAGTTAACCCTCAGGGTTGAGGGTATGTACTAGTATCTATGTGTTTGATCTCTCTCTCTCTCTCTCTCGTGCTTGAGATGGCACGATCTTGATGTATCACAAGCTTTGCTATTATAGTTGGACCTTATGATGCTTCTCCCCCTCTACTCTCTTGTAATGGATTGAGTTTTCCCTTTGAAGTTATCTTATCGGATTGAGTCTTTAAGGATTTGAGAACACTTGATGTATGTCCTGCGTGGGATACCCGTGGTGACAATGGGGTATTCTATTGATTCACTTGATGTATGTTTTGGTGATCAACTTGCGGGTTCGGTGACCTTGGGAATCTATGCATAGGGGTTGGCACACATTTTCGTCTTGACTCTCCGATAGAAACTTTGGGGCACTCTTTGAAGTTCTTGGTGTTTGTTGAATAGATGAATCTGAGATTGTGTGATGCATATCGTATAATCATACCCACGGATACTTGAGGTGAAAATGGAGTATCTAGGTAACATTAGGGTTTTGGTTGATTTGTATCTTAAGGTGTTATTCTAGTACGAACTCTAGGATAGATCGAGCGGAAAGAATAGCTTCGTGTTATTTTACTACAGACTCATGAATAGATCGATCAGAAAGAATAACTTTGAGGTGGTTTCATACCCTACAATAATATCTTCGTCTATTCTCCACTGCTAGTGACTTTGGAGTGACTCTATGTTGCATGTTAAGGGATAGTTATATGATCCAATTATGTTATTATTGTTGAGAGAACTTGCACTAGTGAAAGTATGAACTCTAGGCCTTGTTTCAAAGCATTGCAATACCGTTTGTGCTCACTTTTATTATTAGTTACCTTGCTTTCTTATAATTTCATATTTTCAAAACCTATATCTACCATCCATATTGCACTTGTATCACCATCTCTTCGCCAAACTAGTGCACCTATACAATTTACCATTGTATTGGGTGTGTTGGGACACAAGATATTGTTTGTTATTTGGTTGCAAGGTTGTTTGAGAGAGACCTTCTTCATCCTACGCCTCCCACGGATTGATAAACCTTAGGTCATCTACTTGAGTGAAATTTGCTATTGTCCTACAAACCTCTGCACTTGGAGGTCCAACAACGTCTACGAGAAGAAGGTTGCGTATTAGACACCAACCTCTTTTCTGGCGTCGTTGCCGAGGAGGTGAGTGCTTGAAGGTATATCTTTTGATCTTGCAATCGAATCATTTAGTTTCTTGTTTTATCACTAGTTTAGTTTATAAAAGAAAACTACAGAAAAAATGGAATTGAAGTTGTCTCATATGCTTCATCTTTTTAATATCTTTCGTGTGATGGGAAGGAAAATTGTGCCGAAGTGCTAGAAGAAGAATGTATTAAAATGTTTGGCACTAAATACTTGAATGATGAGCATGATTGCAATGTTGTTAGTGTGAATCCTTTGAATACCCATGATGCTAATGATATTCAAAGGTTCAAGCTTGGGGATGCTATGTTTGATGAAGATGATATGTTTAGTCCCCCAAGTTTTGATGAGAAAATTTATTATGATGAAAGCATGCTTCCTATTTATGATGATTATTGTGATGACACGTATGCTAGAAAGAATAAAGATAACCATGAAACTTGTCATCATGATTTTAATTTTCAATTGGATTATGCATCACATGATAGTTATTTTGTTGAATTTGCTCCTCCTAGTACTATAAATGAGAACAATTTTGCTTATGATAGGAGCAGTAAAATTTCTATGCTTGTGGATCATGAAAATAATGCTTTATGTGATGTTTATATTTTTGAATTCATTCATTATGCTACTGAAAATTATTATGAGAGAGGAACATATGTTTCTACCTATTGCAATAATATCAAGTTTCCTCTGTATGTGCTTAAAATCTTGAAGTTATGCTTGCTTTGCCTTCCTATGCTAGTTAATTATTGTTCACATAAGTTGTTTGCTCACAAAATCACTATGCATAGTTAGTGGGTTAGGCTTAAATGTGTTAGTCATATTCTTCATGATGCTCTCTTTATGTTTCAATTCTTATCTTTTATGCGAGCATCATTGAAATCATCATGCCTAGCTAAAAGGCATTAAAGAAAAGTGTTTGTTGGGAGACAACCCAATATTTACCCCTACTGTTTTTGTGTGTTCACATGATTAATATACTGTAGTAATCATGTTTTATAGCTTTTGTTTCAATAAAGTGCCAAGTAGAACCTTTGGGAAGACTTGGGTGAAAGTCTTTATGATCTTGCTGTAAAAAATAGAAACTTTGCGCTCACGAGATTAGCTGCCATTTTTTACCGGGAGAGCTTTTAAGTTGATTCTTTTAGCAGAAGATTAATAGGCAAATTCCTCAAGTCCACCAATTTATTTCAGAATTTTTAGAGTTACACAATTATTCGAAAGCTACTGATTGCTACATACTGTTCTGTTTTTGACAGATTCTGTTTTTCGTGTGTTGTTTGCTTATTTTGATTAATCTATGAGTAGTATCGGAGGGTATTAACCATAGAGAAGTTGGAATACAGTAGATATTACACCAATGTGAATTTAGAATGAGTTCCCAACAGTACCTAAGTGGTGGTTTTATTTTCTTATACTAGCGGAGCTTACGAGTTTTCTGTTGAGTTTTGGGTTGTGAAGATTTCAAGTTTTGGGTAAAGATTCGACGGACTATGGAATAAGGAGTGGCAAGAGCTTAAGCTTGGGGATGCCGAAGGCACCCCAAGGTAAAATTCAAGGACAACCAAAGGCGTAAGCTTGGGGATGTCGCGGAAGGCATCCCCTCTTTCGTCTTCGTCCATCGGTAACTTTACTTGAGGCTATATTTTTATTCACCACATGATATGTGTTTTGCTTGGAGCGTCAATTAATTTTATTTTGCTTTTCTTGATGTTTGAATAATATCCCAAGATCTGAAATTCTTAAATGTTAGAGAGTCTTCACATAGTTATATAATTATTCAACTACTCATTGATCTTCACTTATATCTTTTGGAGTAGTTTGTCGGTTGCTCTAGTGCTTCACTTATATCTTTTTAGAGCACGACGGTGGTTTTGTTTTGAAGAAATAGATGAACTCTCATGCTTCACTTATATTATTTTGAGAGTCTTAAACAGCATGGTAATTTTCTTAGGTTATGAATTTAGTCCTAATTTGATGGGCATCCTAGATGGGTATAATAAAAACTTTCATATAAAGTGCATTGAATACTATGAGAAGTTTGATACTCGATGATCATTTTGAGATATGAGGATGGTGATATTAGAGTCATGCTAGTATAGTAGTTTTAAATTCGAGAAATACTTGTGTTGAGGTTTGCAAGTCCCGTAGCATGCACGTATGGTAACCGTTGTGTGACAAATTTGAAGCGAGGTATTTCTTTGATTGTCATCCTTTGTGTGGAGGTCAGGATCGCACGATGGTTAACTCCTACCAACCCTTCCCCTAGGATCATGCGTGTAGTACTTTGTTTTGATGACTTGTAGATATTTGCAATAAGTATGTGAGTTCTTTATGACTAATGTTGAGTCCATGGATTATACACACTCTCACCCTTCCACCATTGCTAGCCTCTCTAGTACCACACAACTTTCACCGGTACCATCAACCCAACATATATCGCCTCACAACAGCCACCATACCTACCTATTATGGCATTTTCATAGCCATTCCGAGATATATTGCCATGCAACTTTCCACCGTTCCGTTTATTATGACATGTTTCATCATTGTCATATTGCCTTGCATGATCATGTACTTGGCATCATATTTGTGGCGGGGCCACCATGCATAATTTTTCATACATGTCACTCTTGATTCATTGCACATCCCGGTATACCATCAGAGGCATCCATATAGAGTCACATTTTGTTCTAGTCTCGAGTTGTAATCTTTGAGATGTAAATAAATAGAAGTGTGATGATCATCATTATTAGAGCATTGTCCCGGAAAAAAAGGCCAAATAAAAAAGAAAAAGAGAAAGGCCAAATAAAAAAAGGGAGTCCCAAAAAAAGGGGGGACAATGCTACTATATTTTTTCCACACTTGTGCTTCAAAGTAGCACCATGATCTTCATGATAGAGAGTCTCTTGTTTTGTCACTTTCATATACTAGTGGGAATTTTCATTATAGAACTTGGCTTGTATATTCCAACAATGGGCTTCCTCAAATGCCCTAGGTCTTCATGAGCAATCAAGTTGGATGCACACCCACTTAGTTTCTTTTGTTGATCTTTCATACATTTATAGCTCTAGTGCATCCATTGCATGGCAATCCATACTCACTCACATTGATATCTATTGATGGGCATCTCCATAGCATGTGGATATGCCTAGTTGATGTGAGATATCTTCCTCCTTTTTTGTATTCTCTACAACCATGGTGCTATATCCATGACTCACGCTCATGTATTGCGTGAAAGTTGAAAAGGTTTGAAAAAATTGAAGTATGAAACAACTGCTTGGTTGAAACCGGGGTTGTGCATGATTTGGGTATTTTGTGTGACAAAGATGGAGCATAGCCAAACTATATGATTTTGTAGGGATGAACTTTCTTTGGCCATGTTATTTTGAGAAGACATAAGTGCTTTGTTAGTATGCTTGAAGTACTATTATTCTTATGTCAATATTAAACTTTTGTATTGAATCTTTTGGATCTGAACAATCATGCCACAATAAAGTGAATCGCATTGAAAATTATGTTAGGTAGCATTCCACATCAAAAATTCTGTTTTTATCAGTTACCTACTCGAGGACGAGCGGGAATTAAGCTTGGGGATGCTTGATTCATCTCCAACTTATCTATAATTTTTTATTGTTCCATGCTATTATATTATCCATCTAGGATGTTTTATATGCATTTATATGCTATTTTATATGATTTCTGGGACTAACCTATTAACCTAGAACCCAGTGCTAGTTTCTGTTTTTTCCTTGTTTTTGAGTTTTATAGAAAAGGAATACCAAACGGAGTCCAATTGACATGCCAATTTTTGATGATTTTTCATGGACCAAAAGAAGCCCCAAGAGTAAAAGAGTTGAGCTAGAAGAGTCCCGGGCTGCCCACGAGGGTCGGGGTGCGCCCACCCCCCTTGGTGCACCCCCCTATCTCGTGGATGGCTCGGAGACCCCCTGACTTGTGCCCTACGCCAAAAAATCCTATAAATACAGAAACCCCCGAAAAGAAACCTAAATCGGGAATTCTGCCGCTGCAATCCTCTATAGCCACCAAAAACCAATCGGGACCCTGTTCCGCCACCCTGCCGGAGGGGGAATCCCTCTTCGGTGGCCATATTTATCATCCCGGCGCTCTCCATGACGAGGGGGGAGTAGTTCACCCTCGGGGCTAAGGGTATGTACCAGTAGCTATGTGTTTGATCTCTCTCTCTCGTGTTCTTGATATGGCACGATCTTGATGTATCGCGAGCTTTGCTATTATATTTTGGATCTTATGATGCTTCTCCCCCTCCACTCTCTTGTAATGGATTGAGTTTTGCCTTTGAAGTTATCTTATCGGATTGAGTCTTTAACGATTTGAGAACACTTGATGTATGTCTTGCATGGGATACCCGTGGTGACAATGGGGTATTCTACTGATTCACTTGCTGTATGTTTTGGTGATCAACTTGCGGAATGCATGACCTTGGGAATCTATGCATAGGGGTTGGCACACATTTTCGTCTTGACTATCCGATTGAAACTTTGGGGCACCATTTGAGGTTCTTTGTGTTGGTTGAATAGATGAATCTGAGACTGTGTGATGCATATTGTATAATCATACCCACGGATACTTGAGGTGACAATGGAGTATCTAGGTTACATTAGGGTTTTGGTTGATTTGTATCTGAAGGTGTTATTCTAGTACAAACTCTAGGATAGATCGAACAGAAATAATATCTTCGTGTTATTTTACTACGGATTCTTGAAAAGATCGATCAGAAAGAATAACTTTGAGGTGGTTTCGTACCCTACAATAATCTCTTCGTTTGTTCTCCGCTATTAGTGACTTTGGAGTGACTCTTTGTTGCATGTTGAGGGATAGTTAAATGATCCAGATATGTTATTATTGTTGAGAGAACTTGCACTAGTGAAAGTATGAACTCTAGGCCTAGTTTCAAATCATTGCAATACCGTTTGTGCTCACTTATATTGTTAGTTACCTTGCTGTTTTTATATTTGCATATTACAAAAATCTATATGTACCATCCATATTGCACTCGTATCACCATCTCTTCGCTGAACTAGTGCACCTATACAATTTACCATTGTATTGGGTGTGTTGGGGACACAAGAGACTCTTTGTTATTTGGTTGCACAATTGTTTGAGAGGGACCATCTTCATCCTATGCCTCCCACGGATTGATAAACCTTAGGTCATCCACTTGAGGGAAATTTGCTACTGTCCTACAAACCTCTCCACTTGGAGGCCCAATAACATCTACAAGAATAAGGTTGCATAGTAGACATCATGACGTCGTCCCCGAGCCAAGGTGCGAGGCTCCCCAGCGCGACCCTCCTCGCAGGGCACCCGCGCGCGATGAAGAAAGCTGTAAGGTGGTGCAGCGGCCCCAACGCGAGGCGCGTGCAGTCCCAGTGCCCCCTCGTCAAGGTCGGGCGCCACCACATGCGGCGGGATGCGAGCACCCTGACCAAGCTCTAGCTCCACAGCGGGCACCCATGAGTGCGGCGGGGTGCCGGGCGTTCACCCCGGAGCCGCGTCGCGTCGTTTGGCCCGACAAGTTCAAGCCTGACCTGCCTCCACGCTACGATAGAACACCGGACCCAGCCGAGTTCCTACAGCTCTACAAGCTGAGCATCGAGGTGGCCAACTGCGACGAGAAGGTTATGGCCAACTGATACCCCATGGCTCTCAAGGATGACGCGCGTTCGTGGCTCCTGAACCTCCCAACAGGGTCGATTTCCTCCTGGGAAGAGTTGCGCGAATGTTTCATCTCCCACTTCCCAGGAACTCATGACCACGCCCCTGCGGTAAGCGACCAGCGTTTCACAAATGTTTGAACCAACATTCCCAAGGTGTTGGAGGAGGCTATCATCTCCGCGTTCACTGATGGTGTCCGAGACGTCAAGATGAAGGAAGAGCTCACTATCCATGAGGACCTATGCTCGGTTCTGGAGATGTTCAACATTGCAACCAAGTGCGCAACGGCAGAAGTGTCTTGCCTCTCGCTTGTCGAGCTCCCCGAGGCCAATCCAGAGGACAAGAAGGCCAAGAAAAAGGATGTGAAGTGCAAGGGACCAGATGTGCTCGCGGCTGAGCCTGAGATGAAGCGTGGTTCCGACCACCCCGAGTCCTCCAAGGGCAGCCGCCTGTTCTGCGTCTTCCACAACGTGCACAACTACAACACCAATGACTGCCATGAGCTCATGGCCATCCGCGAAGGGTGCCTCAGTCGTTGCCCAAGCGTGACGACCGAGGCTACGGACGCGGAGGTGGCTGTGGTGGAGGACGCTGGGAGAACTGCAGCTCCCGCCAAGGCTGGCGCGATCAGCCTTATGAGGACCACTGGCAGGGCTAGCCTCGCGAGGGCCCCTGGAGGGATCAGCCTCGTGAGGACCCACCTTAGGGCAACGCCGGCCTTCCTCCGCTACCACCACCACCAAGAAGGAATGATGACCACCACCAAGATGATGGGGCTAGGGGCTTTCAAGAGCCTCGTGCCACCGCTTGCATCCTGGGTGGTGCACAGGCACCTGCAGCCCATCATGTATTCAAGAAATTCGCTCGTAAAGTGAATGCGACCCTCCCCAAGCTCGAGGCAACACGTCCGCTCAGATGGTCCAAGTATGCTATCACCTTAGACTCAACTGACCAGCTCAAGTGCGCGACCACAGCCGGCTCCTTCCTGATGCTCTGCTTGCCTAACATCATCAACGTGCTTGTCACCAAGACACTCACCGATGGTGGTGCGGGACTCAATGTCCTTGTCGTTGAGACCTTCCACAGGCTCCGGGTGCCATATGACTAGCTTCACCCTACCATGCCCTTTTGAGGAGTGACCGGCGGCTCCATCACCCCATAGGGCATATCCGCCTTCCTGTCACCTTCGGCGACCGCAAGAACTACCACACCGAGCTCATCGACCTCGATGTCGCCCACATCCATCTACCTTACAACGCCATCGTTGGATATCCGGCCTTGGCCAAGTTCATGGCGGCGACTCACCATGGCTACAACGTCCTCAAGATGCCAGGAAGCAGCGGCATCATCACAACCACCTGCGGTGAGAAGGATACGGTGTGCTCCCTCGAGCATGCCTACCAAGCTGCGGCGGTCGAGAACCCAGATGACGAGGGCTTTGTGTACCCTCATAAGGCCGTCCCAAAGAAGAAGAACCAGCTCTAAGCCTAGGGACTCAGGAGGAGAGGACGCCCAACGGTCGTGCCTCACGACCTACGTCCACAGACAGGGCGCCTTCCCCTCTCGCATAGGAAGGCGCTCCTGGTGCCCCTCCCAGGCTTGGCTCGGGGGCTCTCCTCTAGAGGGCCTCTGACCTAGCCAATGTCACGAGGGAGGCACTCGAGCACCATGTGGAGGCATGCTTCAGTGCACGCTTCCGCGAGAAGGTCACATGGCGCGAGGCACCAGGTGCTCCAGGCGCTCAGGACTTCATCACCAAGGTGATCAAGGATCTTTAGGAGGCAAGGGTCATGCGAGGCGAGCGTCGCCCACACCGCTAAGCGCCGTACACTCTACCGACGAGGGCAGGGGGCTGCGCATCTACGTCAACATCCCAGGGCTCAACAGAGCCGCATTTCAGTATCTCTTCTGGCCATCCCATGTGAGCCGGTGAGACAGTCTCCCTCACAGCTACGTTTGCATGCCTTTCGGCTTGCTGAACAGTGCTGCTCTGCACCAGCACCACATGTGGAGCGTCTTGGCAGCTCACGAGACCAGGCACCAGGAGATCCTGGTGGAGGACGCGTCGATCCTTCGCGAGCCTCCTGGACCCCAGGAGCCCCGCGAGATCCAGGAGCCAGGCGACTCATGCAGAACGACTCCTGCAGCACTCGTCTAGATCTACCCTAACAATTCTTTAGCAACGGTGCCAAGTGACACTTTTTGGTTTTGCTCAGTTGGGGGCCCCTCGGGCTGCATTATCCCCAAGCCTTGTGGGTCCGTCCCTATGGCATGTATTGTTTTCACATCTATTAGAACTTGCCGTACCATGAGCTGCTTTATGATTATCACCTGTCCGTCTGGTGCCCCGACACCCTTCGCGGCTCCCGCGCATTACTAACCTGTCAGTTGCTCATTCCACCCAAGGAACTACTGGCACAACACCTATGCTCAGGTCCGTCCCTACAACGCCGATAAACCTGAGAGATCAAGCTCTGACTCGCGGCCATCCCCGCGCACGTCACCTCACCGGGTCCTCAGTGCCTTCACATTTTTGGGGAAAGATAAACGTCAACAAGGAAAGCACGACTACATGCTATGACCTCTTTCTCAGATTGATTCATAGGAACCTCCGGAGCCGGACTAGGAGTGGCCCTGCCGGCCACTCCCGTCGACATGACCTGCTTGCACGTTAAAGGGGGGCTCCGAAGCATCGCGCTTCAGAGGCTCCTGCTGGCTCTCGAGCCCTCACCCATGGCCTTGACCACGGCATCACGACCTGGCATACCAGCAGCGGCTGAGCCTCGCTCGAGGGTCGGGACCCAAGGACGTAGAGCACCCATTTGAGCTAAGGGAGAGAGACCAGCGCAAGACCTACCTAGGGGCGCTACCAGCAGGGTCACCCCCTGCGTATCAGCTTGAATCTCATGAGCTAGTATTCTACTTTCACGGTCTCACTCGAGCAACGCTGTTTTCCTTTTCGGCCTTCAGGGAGCTGCTTGCGCGTCAAAGGGGACCTCCCAAGCATCATGTCTCAGGGGATCTTACCAGACCTCGGGGCGCTTACCTCCTGGCCTTGACCACGGCATCGTGACCTGGCATACCAGCGACGACTGAAGCCTGACTAGGGACTGGGTCCTGTCGGCGTTGAGCACCAAGCTACCGTGAGAACAAAAAGGAGCGCAGTGCTCAAGGAAGATATGCAATCACAATACTAAACGAGGAGCGATGACATTAAGGCAAAAGTATTTCAACTTCTTACATACCCCCACGGGGCTTGACATGATTCCGCGTAGGGAAAACAAAGAAGGGAGCTTGGGAGAACCCTGGCCAGGGGGCGTCATCGATGACGCTGGGCGGACGCCGATGCCCTGTTCCGGGCACGGTGAGAGATCGATGGGTCGTAGTTGTCACCGTCACTAGACTCTAGAGAATCTTTGAATTCCGGGCAGTCGCTGCTGTTGCTGGAGGAGCTACTGGCAAGGCCAGGAGCAAGTTCAGCGCCCGTGGCCATGTCGCGTGGATCGCCCCTCCCAGGGCAGCATTCCAGATGCTGGCCATCCTCGCTGAAAACCTTAAAGAAAAGTTAGGAGGCTCCGTCGTATTCGAAGTGAATGGCGGGGGCCCCTTCTGGACAGCAAGCGCGAGTGATCTCGTTCCATCCTCGAGTCATGAAGACGTCGCCCGGCAGGATGACCTCGACCTCCATTTCGGTAGCTTGGCTGCAGCACCCGGCGTGTTGCAGCCATAGCTCGGCGAGCCCACTCGACGGTATCAACTCGACGAAGGACCTCGGGAGTCGGATCCATGAGAGCGGCGCTATTACCGCCCACACCATGAACTCGCAGGGCGTGCCTTCGACATGGGTCCACAAGCCGACTGAGCTTACGACTGTGGCCTGTCCTCTGTGATCCCGGCCTGCGCGGGGCCGGGCATCGCCCTCCTACCCAGGGCCCTGTGTGTGGGCGTATAGGGGGGTCGGGAAGCTAGATGGAGGATTCTCGAACCAAGGCCGCGTCACCACCAGACCCTCGCCAGTGTCGCTGGAGCGGCCAAGCCTCTTGTTCAGCGGGAGTGGCCCGGGTTCCTCCCGATGAGCCTTGCCTTTTCCCGCCATGGAGAACCTTCTTATCGGCACCATGGACACTTTGGCAAGATGGCAAGGCAAGAAGGAGGAAGAAGGAGCAAGCAGAAAGAAGACGAAGATGAGCAGGGCGCTCTGCCCTCCTCACTTATAACAAGAGGGAGGCCAACCGTCGGTCCCCACGATCGCCGATAATAATGATCTCTTGCATTTAGAAGGCTCTTGTCAAGTCGAACGATTGCCGAGGCATCCTAGCAAAGTGGAGACACCCACGTCCCATCAGGCGCCACACGTCAACCAGGTCCGCAGGCGGTTGGGGCCCCCGGCGCTTCACCCATGCCGTTTGGCTTCGCCTCGAAGTCAAGTCCGAGCGTGCCTTGGGCCCGGGGGCTACTGTCGGCATTTTGGGAACTAGGGTACCCAGACTTGCTTGCCTGCGGCCCATGGCATGGCTGCTTCACCAGCATGGTACGACCCATCTTCAGCATCAACACACAAGACCCTCGCGAGGGGCCAAGCCTCGCGAGGCAGATGACGCCAAGCCCTCCGGAAGGAGCAACCACTCTAGGATAGCTCTTGAGGAGCTGATATCTCTATGCAAGCTCCCACCTCGTGAGGTTCGGATGACGCAAGCCATGACGACCAAGGCCAGGCGGGCGCTAGCGGGCGTAGTGCAGCTTGTTTCCTCTTTGGTGCTAAAGAGGCAAGCGCAGTCGCACAGTCACGAGGAATCAGCCAAAGGTTTCCATTTCCATGCAACAAGACCAAGATTGCCAGGACGATAGGAGGAATACCATGGCGTCACGACCGGAAGCTTTGCAGGTGAAGACCACCTTTAGTTAGGATAATATGTACTAGTTCTCTCCCTTCGAATTTGGCCTTTATGGGATCCCTTCCCGCCTTAATTTTGTGAAGATGACCAAGCCCACTCTAAATATAGCCTAGCCACCACCATAGCAGGGGACGGATCATTCAGACCACCCTCACCACCACCAAAGCAAGAACAGACCTCGTGTGGTTGTTCGACCACTATACTAGTTCATCCTCAGCCCTCCTCGAGGCTATCCACCATAAAGCAAGAGTAGGGTATTACACCGCGAGGTAGCCCGAACCTGGGTAAACTGCCTTGTCCCATTTCCTCCCTGTTCATCGAGCTTGGCTATGGGATCGACAAGTAGGCAGACGGGGAAGTTGAGTTCTTCGCATGCACCGCAGTGTTCGAATCTATCAAGGGTCTGTAGAGCCCCGAATCCGATAGGAACGTCCTCCCCGGGGTACCTCCTGAGGAGCAGAGATTCCTATGCAAGCCCCTGCTACTTCTCGAGCTTGCGTTGTATTCCCTCGAAGAGGAAAGGGTGATGCAGCATAGTAGCGTAAGTATTTCCCTCAGTTTTTGAGAACCAAGGTATCAATCCAGTAGGAGACCATGCGCGAGTCCCTCGCACCTGCACAAACAAATAAGAACTTCGCAGCCAACGCGATAAGGGGTTCTCAAGATCTTCGCACGGTCACTTATGAAAGTGAGATCTGATAGAGATGATAGTTTGATATTTTTGGTATTTTTGGATACAAGAACAGAAAGTAAAAACAGAAAAGTAAAGTAGATTGTAGATTGATATGTTGAGAATAGACCCGGGGGCCATAGGTTTCTCTAGTGGCTTCTCTCATGATGGCAGAATTCTAAGGTGGTTGAACGAATTACTGTCGAGCAACTGATAGAAAAGCGAATTATTATGAGACTATCTAGGCATGATCATTATATATAGGCATCATGTCCGAGACAAGTAGACCGAAACGATTCTGCATCTACTACTATCACTCCACACATCGACCGCTATCTAGCATGCATCTAGAGTATTAAGTTCATAAGAACAGAGTAACGCCTTAAGCAAGATGACATGATGTAGAGGGATAAACTCAAATAACATGATATAAACCCCATCTTTTCATCCTCGATGGAAACAATACAATACGTGCCTTGTTGCCCCTATTGTCACTGGGAACGGACACCGCAAGATTGAACCCAAAGCCAAGCACTTCTCCCATTGCAAGAACTATAGATCTAGTAGGCCAAACCAAACCGATAATCCAAAGAGACTTGCAAGGATATTATAATCATACATAAAGAGTTCAAAAAAGAACCAAATATTTCTCATAGATAATCTTGATCATAAACCCACAATTCATCAGATCTCGACAAACACACCGCAAAAAGAGATTACATCGAATAGATATCCTCGAAGACCGAGGAGAACTTGGTATTGAGATCTAAAGAGAGAGAAGAAGCCATCTAGATACTAACTATGGACCCGAATGTCTCTGGTAAACTACTCACAACTCATGGTGAGGCGATGATGATGATGTAAGCACTCCGTGGTAGACCCCCCCCCCCTCCGGCGGAGCTCCGGAACAGGCCCCAAGATGGGATCTCACGGGAGCAGAAGGTTGCGGTGGTGGAACTAGTGTTTCTCTGTCGTTCTGATAGTTTCGAGGTACATAGGTATATATAGGAGGAAGGAGGGCACCGGGGGCCAGACGTGGGGCCCACGAGGCAGGGGCCGCGCCCTGTAGGGGGGCGCGCCCCCCACCCTCGTGGACTCCACGTCAGCCCTATTCCGTGGTTCTCAAGTCTCCCGTGCGTATTTTGCTCCAAAAATATCTCTCCCCAAGTTTCATTCAGTTTGGACTCCGTTTGATATTCCTTTTCTGTAAAACCCTGAAATAGGCAAAAAAACAACAATCTGGACTGGGCCTTTGGGTTAATAGGTTAGTCCCAAAAATAATATAAAAGTGTATAACAAAGCCCATTAAACATCCAAAAGATCATGAATAATAGCATGGAACAATCAAAAATTATAGATACGTTGTAGACGTATCAAGCATCCCCAAGCTTAATTCCTGCTCGTCCTCTAGTAGGTAAATGACAAAAACAGAATTTTTGATGTGGAATGCTAACCAACATAATTTTCAATGTAGTTCTCTTTATTGTGGCATGAATGTTCAGATCTGAAGATTCAAGACAAAAGTCTATATTGACATAAGAAATAATAATACTTCAAGGATACTAAGAAAGCAATCATGTCTCCTCAAAATACTATGGCTAAAGAAAGTTATCCCTACAAAATCATATAGTTTGGCTATGCTCCCTCTTCATCACACAAAGTATTCATATAATGCACAACCCCAGTTTCAGCCAAGCACTCGTTTTCATACTCTATTCTTTCAAACCTTTCAACTTTCACGCAATACATGAGCGTGAGCCATGGATATAGCACTATGTGGAATAGAGCGGTGGTTGTGGAGAAGACAAAAAGAAGGGAGATAGTCTCATATCGACTAGGCGTATCAACGGGCTATGGAGATGCCCATCAATAGATATCAATGTGAGTGAGTAGGGATTGCCATGCAACAGATGCACTAGAGCTAAATATGTATGAAAGCTCAACAAAAGAAACTAAGTGGGTGTGCATCCAACTTGCTTGCTCACGAAGACCTAGGGCATTTGAGGAAGCCCATCGTTGGAATATACAAGCCAATTTCTATAATGAAAATTCCCACTCGTATATGAAAGTGACTAAACATGAGACTCTTTATCATGAAGAACATGGTGCTACTTTGAAGCACAATTGTGAAAAAAGATAGTAGCAATTGTCCCTTTTTTCTTTTCTTTATTTTCTTTTTTTCCTTTTTTTGGAGGGGCCTTTTCTTTTGTTCAGCCTTTCCTCACATGGGACAATGCTCTAATAATGATGATCATCACACTTCTATTGATTTACAACTCGATATTACAACTTGATACTAGAACAAAGTATGACTCTATATGAATGCCTCCGGCAGTGTACCGGGATGTGCAATGAATCAAGAGTGACATGTATGAAGAATTATGCATGGTGGATTTGCCACAAATACGATGTCAACTACATGATCATGCATGGCAATATGATAATATGAAGCATGTCATATGAACAGAATGCTGGAAAGTTGCATGGCAATATATCTCAGAATGGCTATGGAAATGCCATGATAGGTAGGTATGGTGGCTGTTTTGAGGAAGATATATGGTGGCTGTTTTGAGCAAGGTATATAGTGTATGGTACCGGCGAAAGTTGCGCGGTATAAGAGAGGCTAGCAATGGTGGAAGGGTGAGAGTGCGTATAATCCATGGACTCAACATTAGTCATAAGAACTCATATACTTATTGCAAAAATTTATGAGTCACAAAAACAAAGAAATCAACGCATGCTCCTTGGGGGGGGGGGGAGGTTGGTAGGAGTTAACCATCGCGCGCCCCGACCTCCACACAAAGGATGACACTCTACAAATACATCATGCTCTAACTTCGTCACATAGTGGTTCACCATACGTGCATGCTATGGGAGTCACTAACTTTAACACACGTATTTCTCAATTTCATAATAACTCCACTAGCACGACTCTAAGATCACTATCCTCATATCTCAAAACAATTATCAAGCATCCAACTTCTCATCATATTCAATGCACTTTATATGAAAGTTTTTACTGCATTCATCTTGGATGCCTATCATGTGAAGGCTAGTTTTATAGCCAAAGTACACTACCATGCTGTTCTAATAGAATCTCAAAAGGATATAAGTGAAGCAAGAGAGATCGACAATTTCTTCAAAATAAAATCACCATCGTGCTTTAAAAGATATAAGTGAATCACTAGAGTAAACTATTTAACTCAGAAGATATATGTGAAGCACATAGAGTGTTCTAACAATTCCTAGGCCATATTTATCTCTCTCAAAAAGGTGTGTCCAACAAGGATGATTGTGGCAAACTAACAAGCAAAGACTCAAAATGATACATGACACTCCAAGTAAAATAAATATCATGTGGTGAATAAAAATATAGTCCCGAGTATAGTTACCGATAGATGAAGACGAAAGAAGGGATGCCTTCCCGGGGCATCCCCAAGCTTAGACTTTTGGTTGTCCTTGAATTTTACCTTGGGGTGCCTTGGGCATCCCCAAGCTTAGGCTCTTGCCACTCTTTTTTCCGTAGTCCATGAAAGCAATACTCAAAACTTGAAAACTTCACAACACAAAACTAAGACAAAAATCTCGTGAGCTCCGTTAGTATAAGAAAACAATCCACCACTCAAAGATACTATAATGAACTCATTCCTTGTTTATATTGGTGTTAAACCTACTGTATTCCAACTTCTCTATGATTCATATCCTCCAATACTACTCATAGAATCATCAAAATAAGCAAACAACACATGAAAAACAGAATCTGTCATAAACAGAACAGTCTGTTGTAATCTGTAACTTTATCATACTTCTGTAACTCCAAATAAATTCAAATAAATTGGTAAATGTGACGAATTTTTCTATTAATCATTTGCAAAAAGAATCAACTAAATAGCACGCTCCAGTAAAAAATGGTGACTATTCTAGGGAGCGCTAACGATTCTGTTTTTCACAGCAAGATCATATAAACTTCACACAAGTCTTCCCAAAGGTTCTACTTGGCACAAACACTAATTAAAACACAAAACCACATCTAAACAGAAGGTAGATGCAATATGTATTCCTAAACAGAAGAAAAAACAAAAAATATAAAATTGGGTTGCCTCCCAACAAGCGCTATCGTTTAACGCCCTAGCTAGGCACGATACAAGGATAGATCTAGGTATTTCCATCTTTGATCTTTACCCTTTTGGCGGTGTCAAATTCGAATCCGGGAGGTTCTTTACGTTTCCCTTCATATTCGGAAATTTTTAGATCTAAATAATCCAACCGCTTATTGGAAAGGGTAATCAACATATTCATGCGGTGGAGATTTCCGCTAACACTCTTAAGAGGTTCAAGAGACTTTTGTAATATTTTTGTTACTTCGCAAATTTTCTCAAAAACTTGTGTCCCTTCCTGGGGTGGATGTGACCCTTTTTGTTGAGGTAGTGTTCCCACTATTTCGTCTAAAATTTTATGCGCAATACTAGGATCAACTTCGATAAAATTCCCTTTGGCAACGCAATCCAAGTGTTGTCTATGGGACATATTTAGTCCAACATAAAAATTGCGAAGCAAGATTCTAAAATTCACCTCTAAAGTGCAATTACGATAAGATTCCATCATCCTAAACCAAGCACCATTTAATTTTTCTCCTTGCTTTTGCTTGAAGTGAAGAACCTCAAACTCGGGAGACAAAGGAGCGGATAAGGGACTAGCCATGACGACAAGGCAAAGCGAACGATAAACACACGGCAAAAAGAAGGGCAAATAAAACGGCAAGGGTGAAGCTGGGGAGAGGAAAACAAGAGGCAAATACATGTAATGCAAAGGATAAGGGTTTGTGATAGGTACTTGGTATATGAATATGGCGTAAGCCTCCCCAGCAACGGCGCCAGAAATTCTTCTTGCTACTTCTCGAGCTTGCGTTGTATTCCCTTGAAGAGGAAAGGGTGATGCATCACCGTAGTGTAAGTATTTCCCTTAGTTTTTGACAACCAAGGTATCAATCTAGTAGGAGACCACGGGCGAGTCCCTCGCACCTGCACAAACAAATAAGAACTTCGCAACCAACGCGATAAGGGGTTGTCAATCCCTTTACGGTCACTTACGAAAGTGAGATCTGATAGAGATGTTAGTTTGATATTTTTGGTATTTTTGGATATAAGAACAGAAAGTAAAAATGGAAAAGTAAAGTAGATTGTAGATTGATATGTTGAGAATAGTCCCGGGGGCCATAGGTTTCTCTAGTGGCTTCTCTCATGATAGTAGAATTCTATGGTCGGTGAACGAATTACTATCGAGCAATTGATAGAAAAGTGAATAATTATGAGACTATCTAGGCATGATCATTATATATAGGCATCACGTCCGAGACAAGTAGACCGAAATGATTCTGCATCTACTACTATTACTCCACACATCGACCGCTATCCAGCATGCATATAGAGTATTACGTTCATAAGAACAGAGTAACGCCTTAAGCAAGATGAGATGATGTAGAGGAATAAACTCAAATAATATGATATAAATCCCATCCATTTATCCTCAATGGCAACAATACAATACGTGCCTTGCTGCCCCTACTGTCACTGGGAAAGGACACCGCAAGATTGAACGCAAAGCCAAGCGCTTCTCCCATTTGCAAGAACTATAGATCTAGTAGGCCAAACCAAACCGATAATTCAAATAGACTTGCAAGGATATTATAATCATACAAAAAAGAGTTCAGAAAAGAACCAAATATTTCTCATAGATAATCTTGATCATAAACCCACAATTCATCAGATCTCGACAAACACACCGCAAAAAGAGATTACATCGAATAGATCTCCTCGAAGACCGAGGAGAACTTGGTATTGAGATCCAAAGAGAGAGAAGAACCCATCTAGATACTAACTATGGACCCGATGGTCTGTGGTAAACTACTCACAACTCATGGTGAGGCGATGATGATGATGTAGAAGCACTCCGTGGTAGATCCCCCCTCCAGCGGAGCTCCGGAACTGGCCCCAAGATGGGATCTCACGGGAACAGAAGGTTGTGGCGGTGGAGCTAGGGTTTTCTCTATTGTTCTAATGGTTTCGGGGTACATATGTATATGTAGGAGGAAGGAGGGCACCGGGGGCCAAACGTGGGGCCCATGAGGCACGAGGGCGCGCCCTGTAGGGGGGTGCGCCCCCCACCCTCGTGGACGCCACATCAGCCCTATTCCGTGGTTCTCAAGTCTCCCGTGCGTATTTTGCTCCAAAAATATCTCTCCCAAAGTCCCATTCCGTTTGGACTCCATTTGATATTCCTTTTCTGTAAAACCCTGAAATAGGCAAAAAATAGCAATCTGGATTGGGCCTTTGGGTTAATAGGTTATTCCCAAAAATAATATAGAAGTGTATAACAAAGCCCTTTAAACATCCAGAAATTATATATACGTTGGAGACGTATCAGCCCCCTCGGGAGGTGCGATGACATGAGCCATGACGATCGCCGACAGGCGGGCTCCAGCGGGCGCAAAGAAGGCAGTTTCCTCTTTGGTGCTAAGGAGGCAAGGACAAGCGTGGGTTCCGAAGGAATCTGGCAAATGTTTCCATTCTAGTGCAACGAGGCCAAGACCACGGGGCCGGCAGGACGGATGTCATTGTTGAGCCCACTGATGCGTCACGGCAGGAAGCTTTGCAGGCAAAGACCACCTTTCGCCATGATAAGATGTACTGCTTGGCCCCCTTTGAAATTGGCCATTGTGGGATCCCTTCCCGCCCAAATGATGTGGGAAGAGGACTGGGGCCACTATAAATAGGGACTAGCATCCGCCATAGGGGGGATCGAGCCATCGAGTCCTCCTTCCTCTCAAGTGCCCTCCTGAGGTCATTTCCCCACTGTAGCAAGTTCATATTCTGCCCCTCGTGAGGCAAGTCCACCACAAAGCAGGAGTAGGATTTTACATCACAAGGTGGCCCGAACGTGGGTAAATCTTGGTGTCACTTCCCCCATTCTCTCCAATCATCTTGACCGATGAGCCTGACCTTTGATCATGACGTGCCTCGCTTTCCGGTGAAAACGGAGTCCTTCGCTCACGCCCCTGTGTTCGAACCTCATTGTCTTTGCGGAACCCTTGAATCCGACAAATACTCAGGCCTCCCAACAAACAATCATGTATTTCAAAATATCAAGGCTAAAGAACGCTATCCCTACAAAATCATATAGCCTTGGCATGATCTGTCTTCCTAACACAAAGTATAAATCATGTACTACCCCGGTGTCAGGCAAGCAATTGGCTCATAATTTTTAACGTGCTTCAACATTTTCAACTCTCATGCAATACATGAGCGCAAGCCATGGATATAGCACTATGGGTGGAATAGAATGCAATGATAGACATTAATATACAGAAGACAAAAAGGAAGATAGTCTCACATCGAAGCAGCTAACCAATAGGCTATGGAGATGCCCATCAATTTATATCAATGCGAGGAGTAGGGATTGCCATGCAACAGATACACTAAAATCTATAAGTGTATGAAAGCTCAATATGAAACTATGTAGGCATGCATCAAACTCTTCTATGAAAAATTCCCACTAGTATATGAAAGTGACAACATAGGAGACTCTCTATTTGAAAAACATGGTGCTGCTTTGAAGCACAAGTTTGGAATTAGCATGCCCCTTCTCTTTCTTCTTCCTCCTTTTTTCTTTTTCTTTTTCTTTTTTTTCCTTTTTCTTTTTCTTTTGTCTGGAGTCTCATCCCGACTTGTGGGGGAATCATGGTCTCCATCATCCTTTACTCACTTGGACATGCTCTAATAATGAATAATGTTGATCATCACACTTCATTTTACTTACAACTCAAAAAAAGTTTACAACTCGCTACCTAGAACAATATGACTCTATATGAATGCCTGTGGCAGTGTACGAGGGTGTGCCATGATCCAGCATAGCAGAGATATGAAAAAATGGAGAAGCCATGGAAATATCATGCTAGCTATCTTGCGAACATGTAAAGCAATAGGAAAATGAATGTTCAAGTTAAACGGAATGATGGAAGTTGCATGCCAATATATCTCAGAATGGTTATGGAAATGCCATAATAGGTAGGTATCGTGCTTGTTTTGGGGAAGATATAATAAGGCTTATGTGTGATAGAGCGTATCATATCACGGGGTTTGGATGCACCGGCGAAGTTTGCACCGACTCTCGAGGCGAGGAAGGGCAATGCACCGTACCATAGAGGCTAGCAAATTGCGAAAAGGTAAGAGTGCGTATAATCCATGGACTCACATTAGTCATAAAGAACACATACACTTATTGCGAAAGTTTAATAGCCCTCGAAGCAAAGTACTACTATGCATGCTTCTAGGGGGGGGGGGCTGGTAGGAGTTAACTATCACGCTCCGCGACCTTCACAGAAAGATAGACAACCAAGGGTAAATTGTGCTCCAACTTCCTGGCATAATGGGAAACTATACGTGCATGCTTTGGGAATCACAAATCTTACTAAACACGATCATCCACTAGTACCTCCCACATACTGTCATCTTTATATAGCAAAACTATTGGAAGGAATCAAACATATCATATTTAGTGATGCATAAGTTTTATATAGGATTTTATGACTAACCATGCAATTGACAAATTCATGTAGACTCTCTAAATAGATATAAGTGAAGCACGAGAGTTTCATTCTTTCTACAAAGACCATGCTCCACTTCTAGAATCCACAAATGTGCCGTCCGCCCACTCTTTGCCGTCCGCTAGCGAACGGCATGGGCAGGCTTTTCCTTCATCCACCAGAAAGAGGACGGCAGAGAGGCAGCGGACGACAAAGGTAGGCTTTTCCATTAGTCAACTCTTTTTCGTCTGCTAGCAGCCATCAATGAGGGGTTTGGCCCACTCGCTGTTCAACCCTAACGACCCCCATCTTTGCCGTCTGCTAGCAGACGGCAAAGGCCAGGTGGACGGAAAACATTAAAATTTACTTAACAGGTCGCGCCCCCGCCGTCGACCTCTCTCTTTCTCCTATACTCTTTCCTCCCCGCCCGACGAGCACTGCAGCCGTCCCAATGCCCCCCCGCCTACCCCCTCTCTGTCGCTACCACTCCCTGCCACCCCGCTCCGTCGCCGCCCCTCCCTGCCACCACACGCCGTCGCCGTCGCCCCCTCCGCGCCCCATCGCTGCCCCCTCCCCACCCGTCG
>LR738711.1:325747153-325767968 GCA_902687465.1 Secale cereale | reverse complement strand
ACATGGCAAGGTATGATGCATGACAAGTCTATACAGAAAGCACAACATGGCAAGGTAGGAAGCACAGAAAAACAACACAAGTTTATATGTGATGCAATACATGGCAAGGTATGATGCATGACAAGTCTATACAGGAAGCACAACAAGTCTATACAGGAAGCATAATGTGGCAAGGTAGGAAGCACAGAAAAACAACACAAGTCTATATGATGCAATACATGGCAAGGTATGATGCACTGCAGATGCACTTAGGATGCATTATATGACAACACAGGAAGCACACCAGAACAACACAAGAACAAGACAATAAGCTCAAGCAAGTAGGATGCAAGACAGATCCATATAGGATGCAAAACATGACATGGTAGGAAGCACAGAGAAGCAACATAAGAACAACAAGTTTAAATGTGGCCGGAAGCTACTTAAGATAAATCCGGTAAGTCCTCATATGCATAGTTTGAAATTAGTCCAGATCTGAACAAACCTTAAGTTAAAGTTATTAAACAGCAATTTAACATGCACCATCATGATCTACACGGAATTCTAGTCAAGTTTCATATAAAGTTTGTTTAATTCGGAGCTACGGCCTAGAAGATATGAGCAAAACAAGTTAAGCATGGCAACGGTGCAAGATGCACCCAAACATCAAGCAAACATACTCCAAACATGTTAACAAGATGATATTATGATTCTACATGCAAAATCACACAAGTTTCATATAAGGAACACTCCAAACGGAGCAACGGGCTAAAAGATACACATGAAACAAGATACAAAGCAAAGCTAAAACTAACAGCCACATAGCAACTTGGGAGCAAGATATATATATGCTACAACACTCAATCATGGTGACAAGAATCATGTACATGAAGTAGACATATCCTACAGCAAACAACTCCATTGGAGCATCTCCATAGGAGGCATGGATCAATAGCAACAAGCTACAACATTTTCATCATGACAATAAAAACCCGACAGTAATATTTTATAGCAACTTGGGAGCAAGAAATAAATAAGCTACAGCAAGTCAAATGAGCAAGTGAAGGCATGAATGGATAGACAACAACATATACAGCAAGTAATGATCAATGGCCACCCCAAAACTAACATGGATTTGCTTAGGGCATCAAGCAAACATAGCATCAGGATATGACAGATTCCAGACTTGGTGAAATTCCACTAAGTGTTAAAACAGTAATAATAACATGGCATGTTTACAAGCATGTTTAAGTCAGCACAAGGCATATCATACCAAATGGTTTGCACCACATCAAAGAACACATCATGGAGATTCTAAAATATCTAGGCATGTGACATGGGGACAAACACATCAATAGCAACAAGCATGTGAAATCAGCATCTCATAACAAGTTTCAGAACATAACAGCCAAATGCACTTTTGCAACAGAGGTTAACATGTCAATATGAACTCAAACAAGCATGCTATAGCAACCAACATGTAGAGCATCTCATGATGAACATTTTGACATATCATATGCATCATTTGAATAAACATGCACCAAGTTATCATATCTCAAATATAGCGACAAAATAACAAGTAGCAGTAGTTTATATCAAGTAGCACTCTTGAAACAGAGATTAGAGCATCTAGATGAACTCAAATGAGCATGGCACAATGGAACAAAGTGTAGATCATATCACCACGATCATTTTGACATATCATACACTCAATTTGGCTAAGCACACAATAAGTTATCACTATGCAAAGTAAGCAACAGAATAACAGTTAACAAGGACTTAGCCACATTACAGAGGAAAACTGAGCAGGATATAGGTATGATGCACTGGGCGAAGGATAGGTAGGAGGCTCACATTGGGCTTCGGCCCATTAGGCAGAGGAAGGCAGGCCAGGAGCTGGGCCTTGGCTTGCGGGGAGACGGGCCAGGGAAGCTGGGCCGGCCCGAGTGGCGCTGGGGAGGCCGGCCCACGAAGCGCTGGACGTCGGTTGTCCTCCTCCTCGTGCGCACGCACGATCAGGGAGGCAGGGGCGGCGGCACGGATGACGGCTGAAGGAGGCTCCGTCGAGGGCGAAGGGAAGCCGGTGGGCGACGGGGATGGCCAGATCCGGCCGCTCCGGATCCATTCCGGTCGGATCCAGCGGCAGAGGGAGTCGAACGGCGGCAGTAGAGCAGATCGGCGGTGGCGCGGAAGATGCACATGGCGGCGGCGCGGGGCGACCTTTCGGGGCGGTGGCGTCGCTGGTCGCCGGCGAGGGCACCCGACGGAAGGACGGCGGAGGAGAGGCGCTCGGGCGCTGGGCGCTCGAGGGAACGGAGGGAGCGGGAGCGAGGCGGGCGCTCGGGCGAGCGGGCTCACGGGCCGCGGCTGGGCCTGGCGCGGGGAGACGCCTGGGGGACAGGTGGCGCCCAAGGGGTGGCCGAGGAAGGCAGTTCCAGCGGCGGCTGGCCACTGGCAGGCTGCCAATTGGCAGTTCCGGGCTGGCCTGCGCCGGAAAACTAGGAGGAGGCTGCTGGAAGCTGCTGGAGGCGCGGTTTTCGAGGAGGAGGCTGCTAGGAGGTAGGGGAAGAGGGTAGGGATGCCAAAATAGGAAGGGGGTTGTTTATATAGGGTAGGAGGCTAGGTTTAGGGGATTTGAGGCCGTTTCGGAGCCGTTCGATCGCCATCGGACGGTCCGGAGCGGAGGGGGTTTGTAGGCGGGCTAGATGGGCTGTGAAGAGGGGTCGCGGGCTGCGAGGAGAGGAGGGAAAAGAGGCCCGCGGAGGTTTTCGGAGACCGAAAACGTCCAACGAATTAACCGGCGACTAATGCCGCTATATATATATATCCATTGGGCTATTAAACGAGCTCCGAATGCAACGAAATTTGGCAGGCAGCCTGTCTACACTATAATAAGACCAGAAGACAAGTTTCAACCCATTCCGAGAACGTTTTCCGGTCACTGACAAAATAAATATTCGGAGGCACCGCGGGCGCGTGTGAGTGTGTTTGGGCTCAGAACGAACAACGTAAAGGATGAGGGAACTCGGACGGATGCAAGTTTTGAAAACATGCTGATGCAACACACATGATGACATGGCAAGATGCCACACGCAAGCAGATGACATGGCACTGACAACGAATAACTGGCTGACACCTGGCGCACCGGTCTGGGGGTGTCACAGAAAATGAGTCGAGGGTCTAGGGGTCGATGATTGAGGTGTCGAGGGGTAGAGGGTCGAGGGGAAAATGGGTCGAGGGTTGCCGAGGGGTCGAGGATTTGCCATCTTGACCACGACACCCCGACCCCCTCACGCCGACACCTCGACCCCGACACGACACCCCGACCCCACATCGACACCCCGACACTGCGACCCAGACACAACACCCCGACCCCGACACGACACTACCGACACCCCGACACGACACCCCAAGACCCCGACACGGCACGCCCGACCCCGACACAACACCCTGATGCTATTATTCAATTAGTTCATGTTATTAGGTATTCAATTTTTTATTATGTTCATGATGATGATACACACTTAAATATTTTATTATGTTTAGGTTGTACTAATTTCGTTTACTCTTTGTCATTGCAGGTGTTGACAAATGGTTTGCGTGGGTCGAGAGCGCTCCACTGGTGTGCGTCGGTCCTAAACAAACGGTTTAAAACCCCTTTCCGCGACGACATTTGCAACCGTCGCCAAGTGAGTGTGGGCAATAGGGGGTCTTTCCCACACGACCCAGAAACCGTCGGGGATAGGCATCCTTGATGCATACAGTTGTCCCTATATAACCGCTTCCGATATCTCGAATATCCCAAACGCTTCATACTTGATACTCGTTTGTGCTCGCATTGCCATCGCAGTCGGAGTTTTATGGTTCTGCCGAAAACCAGGCAGATTCTAGGCACGGGAGCTTTCCAGACAGATTCTAGGTAGATTCCAGGCACGAGAGATTTACGATGCCTAGCACATCGCAAATAGTTCATGATTATAAACTGTGTACAAGAGGTAGACAATCACACACATTTAGTTTTCCCGCAACATTGTGATAGTGTCTGACATCACACACGCTTTGTGAACGACAACTGTGTGCATGCTTGCACATGTTTCCTCTCTGTGAACCATCTCGGATTATGGTGTGTATCGCAAATGTTTGTGTTTTACCAACCGTGTGTACCGTAATGACCTGCACAACGTAATTTCGCCATAATTTAATTGCTGCTATTTATAATTGTACCTAATTTAAACTTGAAAGTAGGCTATAGCTTTATTCATATCCATTAGGTTGAAACAACCAATGCATTATTCGATTCACGGGTACATATGTTTAAGAATTACAAAAGCACCAAATAAAGAATGATGTACCAGGGTTCTATACTTGTACTATTACAGATGGTAAAGAAAGAGGAGACAGACATTCCAGTTGCTGAACAAGGTGAAGTGGAATGGCACTATTGTGCTCTCCTAGATGCAGAAGGCATGCAGGACTCTAGTTCAACCCCTTGTGATGGCCGATCGCCAATCATGTAGTTTGAGAGGTAATCTTGAATAAACTGTTTATGGATCCACTGCAAAAAAAAAAAGATTCAGATATTGTCATCTAACACAACTCATTACGAGCAGTAAAAAGAAGGCTAGAGGGTTCTTACTTACCATCCTGCAGTTCACTGTTGTCTTGCATAAAGTGTAAACAAATTGTTTGATTGACATCTTTTGACCGATTTTAGTAACAATCTTGATCGGTTTCCTCACTTGATGTTGGTTCATGAATATCTCATTGCCACATGCGCAGAAAGGGTCGAAGTGTGGATCTTCGGCAGTGATATATGTACCTAAAAGCACCAAGTTAATATTATAAGCTAAACAACAATCGAAAAATGATGTAGTACAACACTCCATGCATCCCATTATATAAGATTTTATTACATGTATATCTAGACATCATCAGAACATTAAGGTAACACTCTTCCTTGTTGCTATGTAGCCTGGGATTGCATATTTAGTCATTCAGTACAATGCATGTTGCTAAACAACAATTGAAAAATGAAAAGGCATGTTAACTGCAATATCCTTAACAACAACCAAATATCGTAATTCATAGTGATATTGTTGAAACTGTTATTGATGAAATTGAACTGCACATCAATTAGTTTCACATATAGAGCATCACAATGTGAAGAACTGAAATAAACAAGTCATAAGGACATCTCTAGGCGATCCTTAAAAAGTTAAAGGACTAAAACCCTTAGTGGATATATATATACTCCAGCAATTTTTGGCCTTTTCTAGTCGATCCCCCAAACTTAACGTTGTAAACTTCAATTCGATCAAGTTCAAAGAAGGTTCAACCGAAGGTAGCATGCATTCAAACATAAACATTGATAATTTTGCATAACCGAACATAAAACATAAATTTAAACTAAGCTAAGCTACTTCGGACGAAGTAGAGGTCGAGCCAATCCTTCCTCGTCATGTACGGTGTGCCGCGAACCTGGTCTGGGCCAGTACCGTCATCGGGTTCGTTTGGGAAGGCACTCCTCCACTCATCGACGTCGATCTCCTCGTCCCCGGGGCCCACCTCGATGCCCTCCGCGCCACCGACGGTGCCGCCTTCGACCTCGTCATCAGAGCAGAGCGCGATAACCTCGCCGCCCTCCACGCCACCATCCTCGCTGCCTTCGACCTCGTCATTGGAGGAGAGCGCGATAACCTCGCCGCCTTCCATGCCGGCAAAGATCGTCCTATCCGCCTCCATGAGCTACGGGTGCTAGCGGCGGAGCTCTTGCATGTAGGCCTCGGCGGCGGCCTCGGCCTCGAGGCGCTCCCACGCCTCGTGGTCCTCCCACGCCATAGCCAAGCTCACGACCCCTGGCTCTGGCAGAACGAGTTGGACCGGATGTGTGCCGAAGGGGAAATTGAGCCTAGCCGCCGCGTCGTGGTAGCGGACCAGCCAGCGGTCGTACTCCATGGCCGCGAGCTTGGCCGTGTGGAAGCTACCGAGCCACGGGTGGTGTGGGTCTCTCGATCCGTAATCTCGGTGACCCACGTCCCATACCGCTGCTGCCGGACCCCGAGGTAGGACTTCGTTGGCTGCCGGGTCCGAGGGAGGATGGTGATGTCCTCAAACCTGCGTAGGGGCGTGGCGGCGGGAGGATCGGGGGACCGGCGACGGTGAATCGGGCCCGTAGAGGACGACGGGGACACCACGATGGCCACCTCACCGGCGTTGGGTGAAAATGCCGCGATAAACCTCTTTTTGGCCATTGGCTCCTCGAGCTCGTCGGCACACAGGCAGAGGTTCAGGATGGAGGCGCCGGCGATGGCGGCAACCTACCAACGGTTTCGAGGGCTGTGTGTGTCTGTGTGAGCGGAGGTTTTGGGGTGTGTGTGGAGGGGGAGCAAGGTTGTTTTTGAGGAAATACTGCGACAACTGGAATTTTTACTAGGCAGGAGTAACAAGGCGGGTCTATTGAAAATTTAGATCAAGGGCGAGAAGATATTTTTGAGATTGCGAGTGATGCAGAGGCGGGAGTAAAATGCCAGGGCTACTGAAAATTTGAATCAAGGGACTGAAGCAGATCGGGAGTAACAGACGTCACACACGGTCCGCACATACTAATCATGTGCTATCAAACATTAAAACCTTCGAGGCGGTAGATATTTTCGAGATTGCGAGGGATGCAGAGGCGGGAGTTTTTGGGGAGTGAGCTTGTGTGCTTGGCACGCCTGCTGTGGACTATAGCCGACTCACCTTCTCTTATACTATACACCGACGGTGCTCCAAGATATTTTGTACTGCATCTCACACGGTTCATGATAATAAACTGTGTGTGATCTACTTGATTTGAATTACAAAATGGATTCACAGCGGCAATGGACGCTGTTTGAATTGCTAGACCATTTATCTGCGGTGAACATGCAACTATATGTGTGTCGTAAAAGAATTGGAATTATTCAGGATTCGTTTGGACATTTTATACATTAAACTTGTTCTCTAGCCATTTCATGTGCACAATTCAAAATTAAACTACATGTACATGCTCCGGTGCATACAAATTGGTTGAAAAATGAAATCTGTGTCCTTCAGTGCATGCTTAGGTCCCATGCAATAAATGGGAATGATTTTTCGGGTTTCGTTTGGCCTTTTTATACATTAACTGGGTTTTCTAGGCATTTTATGTGCATAATTCAAATTTGAACTACAAGCACATGCTCCAATGCACCAAAGTTGGTTGAAAAATCACATGTCTGTCGTTGGGTGAATTCATAGGTCCCATGCAAGAGATGGAATGAAACTCAAACACCAGGGCACTGCTGATTGCCGGCAAAACGTTGAGATGCCTGGGTTTTAAATTCTAGTAAATGCAAAACTTGTCTGAAATTCATGAAACTTGGCATGCTATCATGGAGCGGCATTCGAAGTGTTTTTTAATTTCAGGGTCATTTAGCTCTATAAAAATCAGTAAATGCATGTAAAATACCAAATGAACTCAGAAAGGGTTGATAATAGATTATGTGGATTTGAATGGTGCATTTTGAACACACAAAAAGTCTTGACTTCAAATAAGTTCAAAAAATGAAATGCCTTTGTAACAGATGAGTTTTCGTCCGAAACCCTGATACTTCGAAAGAGATTGTCCATTTTGTACACGAAGTGCATCCAGTTTTTGCCGTAAACCTCTCTACTTTTTTGCGCATGCTATGTGGATGAAATGATGATACCGTGCCAACTTCAGGGTCATTTAGCTCTAAAAAAATCAGTAAATGCATGAAAAATACCAAATGAATTCAGAAAGGGTTCATAATTGATCATGTGGATTTGAATGGTGCATTTTAACACACCAAAAGTCTGGACTTTAAATAAGTTCAAGAAAATGAAATGCCTTTGTAACAGATCAGTTTTCGTTCAAAACCCCGATACTTCGAAAGAGATTGTCCATTTTGTACATGAAGTGCATCCATTTTTTGCCGTAACCCTCTCTACTTTTTTGCACATGCTATGTGGGCGGAATGATGATACCATGCCAACTTTCAACCTTTTCAGAGTTCATTCGAAGTGTTTTTCAATTTCAGGGTCATTTAGCTATAAACAAATTGAGTAAATGCATGCAAATATGCCAAATGAACTCAGAAAGGGTTGATAATTGATGATGTGTTTTTGAATGGTGCATATTGAACACATAAAAAGTCTGGACTTCAAATAATTTCAAAAAATGAAATGCCTTTGTAACAGATGAGTTTTTGTCCGAAACCCTGATACTTTGAAAGAGATTGTCCATTTTGTACACGAAGTGCATCCATTTGTTGTCATAACCCTCTCTACTTTTTTGCACATGCTATGTGGGTGAAATGATGATTCCATGCCAACTTTCAACCTTTTCAGAGTTCAATCGAAGTGTTTTTCAATTTCAGGGTCATTTAGCTCTTAAAAAATTATGTAAATGCATGAAAAATACCAAACGAATTCAGAAAGGGTTGATAATTGATGATGTGGATTTGAATGGTGCTTTTTGAACACAAAAAAAGTCTGGACTTCAAATAAGTTCAAAAAAATGAAATGCCTTTGTAACAGATGAGTTTTTGTCCCAAACCCCGATACATGGAAAGAGATTGTCCATTTTGTACACGAAGTGCATCCAGTTTTTGCCATAACCCTCTCTACTTTTCTACACATGCTATGTGGGTGAAATGATGATACCATGCCAACTTTCAACCTTTTCGGAGTTCATTTGAAGTGTTTGGACATTTTTATACATTAATTGAGTTTTCAATGCATTTATGTGCATAATTCAAATTGGAACTACAAGCACATGCTCCAATGCATATAAATTGGTTGAAAATCAAATCTGTGGCCTTGGGTGCATGCTTAGGCCCCATGAAAGAATGGGAATGAATTTCAAACACCAGGGCACCGTTGATTGCCGGCAAAACATTGAGATGCCTGGTTTTTAAATTCTAGCAAATCCAAAACTCGTCTAAAATTCATGAAACTTGGCATGCTATCATGGAATGGCACCCGACATGCTGTGGCATTTTTCGTGTCCATTTTGAGAGAAGGTGCACTCGAATAATGACAGCCAATGGAGGCATTTTGAAAAAAAAAATAGCAGCCACTTTAATATCTCAAACGCTTGTAGAATTCAAATAGTGCGCGTTCTGTTAACCATTCACGTGACACCACGTGTCTTGGTTTGAATGGTTGTAGGAGGTGCCGTGCGGACAGCTGCTTGACCTTGACTGAACGGGAGGCGTGCGAGCGCAGTCTGGTACGTAGGCTGACCGAGAGGTGTGCAAGCTGTCCTCCAATGCGCAGGTTCACCGGGAAGCATGCGAGCTATACACTGCGCAGGCTCACTGCGAAGCGAGCCCTTTGGCTTCCATGGCCGCCCGCCTTCCTCTCCATTAATGGCCCCCGAGCCACTATTTAATACCGGCGGCCTTACTGTTCGCCTCCCATTCCCCTCCCTCGCACAGACCTCCAACAACGCCATGGCGCAGAATTATCATCTGCCACTAGTCTTCAAGTTTGGTGAAGTCGACTCTGAGCCAGAAGAGATAGAAAATAAGGAGGAATGGGGCCTCATGGACATGGCCCAGAATGAGCTGGCTGCGGCGGTTGCTGCCCTCGCTCCTGTCCCAGCTCCTTTCCCCGCGCCCGCGCCAGCGACCATGCTCGTAGCATTGACGGGCTGGTCGCCGAACACTATCACAGAGCTGGAAGCCGCGGGCGTCAGCGAGGTCTCCACAGTCCCGCGCGAGTTCGTGTACATGCCAGCGCCAGCGCCCATGCCATTGCCCGTGCGTGCCCCTCCACCCACCGTGGTACCGGCCCCCATGCGTTTAGATGCACCCGCCACGCCCGTGCCTGTGCTCGTGCGCGCGTGCCCCTTAGCGGCATGGGACGCTGCCGTCGACCGCTAACTCTCAGCGGCGCGAGTTGCCGTCCTCCCGCGCCCTGCCCGTCGATCGCGCGACGGCATGATGTTTGATTTACAAGTGAAGAACATTTTATGCTGCCTTCAAGACTTCAACAACGGCGTCCCGGAGGACGACAACAACAACGACGGCGCGGCACGCCGCCGCCGAAAATAGTTTATTTGGGGTTTAATACTGTATCTCGAATTTTCGATCATATGAATATAAATTTCTAGTGTGACTGAATGAAAGATATGGTTTGAACGAACTTATGTTTTTCTCTCTTAATGTACAGACTTATCAAACGATTTTCTTTTGAAAAAACGTCAACGGTTTTCAAATATAAAACACTCACCGCAAACCGAGATCTTCCCCAGGAAGCCAAGCAAAAATGTGTCGAGCAGGATTTCTGCATCCCTACAACGCAAGCAGTTGTTTTGCATGACCCGTGTGTAACTACGTACACAAAATTGGGTAAGATTTGCATATCTGCCATTTTGGGTACGTTACCATTTGTCAAACTAGAAAGATTGACATTTGTTTATCTAGTAACATTGCCATTTGTCAACCTTGTAACATTGCGATCTGTCAAAATATGCAGCTAAAAATCACTAGCACTATCTAATTTTTGCAACTAAAATCACTAGAACTATTCATATGGACACCAATACAAAGTGGTATTGTACTTTTTTTGTCATCCGAATAGAAAAATAATATACGTGCCACCACGCGACCCGTGTCATGTGCGAGCATGCGTGAGTTGATGAGACGCATATGCAAATGTACCATTCATTACATACAACAAGTCATCAACACACAACAACAACGAGGATACATGTGCCGTGCGGAAACATTCAGCGATGAAATGAACTTCAGCTCAACCAATCCTCGGCGTTGGAAACGCTTGCTTTGAACCATAACTGATTCTCTGGGAAGGGCCACCTATTGTCAATCTCGAGACCAACGCATGACTGATCATCTAGGTTGAAGCGGCCTATATCAGGACGCATATTGTGGTAGCCAGGGTAGGGAACCATAGCAATGTCCAAGGTATAGATACAATTGCTTCTCATAAATGGTAGTAACGTTGTGTCAACGGCAGCTGGATCGCCTTTCACCATCATTGGATAATTTTGTCCAAGGAAGAGAGAGTTTCCTCCAAGACTTTCAATACGGAACCATTCAGAAGGTGATGGCGCTAGTACACTAGTATCCATCCCGAATACCCTGCAATGGATGTTGGAATAGGTCCAGATAGTGCGACTATGGGAGACAACACCTGCTTCGTTAGTAACATCAGCAGTGCCATGTATACATACGAGAAGAGGTGATCCATCGGAATAAGTTGCCAAGCGCCACTGAGTATATGGGTCCTGCTCGTCCTCATGCTCGTGATCATCACCATCATCATCTTCCCCTTGGTTATAAAATTTTTCAAGTATAGGTGATGGAATGTTCATAGGACCTTGGAAACACAAGAAGGTTAATTAGTGCGATGATACTAACTAGCATGCATGTGGATGAATCAATTATAGTTACGGTGGAAGACAAACGTACCAAAACAATAAGGATCCCATGCAAAAACAGTGCCATGAGTGGTGACAACAAACACAAGACGCTCGTATTGAATTGCATCATAGTACTCATTCGTGTCCAGAAATTGATTTTTGAGTAATATCCATCCATCCGTGGAAGCAGAGACATCAACAAGCTTGTCGAAGATAGCAACAATAGCATAGTTCTTGTAATCCCAAGAGAGGAAGGGAACTTGATAAATGACTATCTTCCGTAGACGGCAGTCATGATGATCGTATCTGAATGTACGTAGACTATCTGTGTGCTGAACCTCATGGCAGTCTGAGATTTTTGGAAGTGGAACCCGGTGACGAGTGTACACATTCACAAGTTTCCTCTCATAGTTGTTCCCAATATAAACAACCCAATCACCATTTCCGCCTGCCCGGGCCTTACCCTTAAGTGATGGCATCTTAACATCACACATATCATTATCAAGCGGCATCAACTTGCACAAGGCAAGGCTTCCGTCGTCCTCGCGACGGCGAACAGGGTCATAGTGAAAAAGATAGGGGATATCAAACCGCTCCTGAACCCTTGGGTTCTTTGTAATGATCCTATTTTTTGATTCGAGAATGGTCTTGTACGAACCTGCCATGCTAGCCGAGGTGATGACGTCGCACCGATCAATGAATTCCTCCACCATGTCATCTTTCAGATCGGGGCAAGAATAACGGGGTCGTTTTCGGCCTAATCCCTCCATGGAGAAGACGATTGATTGAGAAATGGCAGAAGGAAGGGTGAAGACGAATGGAGGGAGGAAGAGCGTTCAACAGCATTTCCAAATCGAGAGGGAAAGGCGAAGAGGCGGTGGACGGTTGTCACGGTACAAGTAGAGCCTAGTGGGGAGCGAACGGTTGCCACAGAGGTCACACACTGATGACAAGGCCGAGTGAACCGCATGCCGTATATCGCACAAACGTTGATCTGGTTGAAAGTTTCTTTTGTGTTGCCTAATCACAAAAAGTTCATCCAAGTGAACTGTATGCTGTATATCGCACACACCTTCATCTGGCTGCCCGTTTCTTTTGTGTTGCCTAATCACAAATAGTTCATCCGAGTGAACCGCATGTTGTGTATCGCACACACCTTCATCTGGCTGCCCGTTTCTTTTCTTCCTCCTCATCGCAAACAGTTAATTGAACTTAACCGTATGCCCTTCATCGCACACCAACTAAAATCTGAACCGTGTTCGATGCATCCGTCTTCGCAAATGTTTTACACATTTTTGACGGTTTTCATGCACCACCGTTTGCGATGATTGCATCACACACAGTTTCTCGAAGTTTCTCTGATCGTAGTGTCGCGTTAGCAGCATCCTGCAGTAGTGCTCCGAGCCTCCTTCCTCGGCGCGTGCTGGGAGGGGTGCTATTATTGCACCTCTGTACCTTCGGAGAGCACTGGTAGACAGCATGCACACACCGGACGACGCTTCTTCTTCGGCCGGGAGAGGTCGGGGGAAGACGAAGAGGGGTGCAGCTAGAGGTGGAAGTGGCGGAGGGAGAGGTAGGAAGGCTGCCGCGCCTTCCTCGCCTCCACCCCTAGATGATTCTCCGAACCACCGGACTGCTCCGTCTCAGGTGGACCTGTCTTGGACTCCAGTCCATGAACCACAGGCCAACGAGCCTCGGGTCGCCGAGCCTTCGTACCACGCGACTTGGGTATGCCTCCAAAATGACTTGATATACTTAGTTAGCTAAAAATGGCATAACTACCTAGGATAGCTTAATAATGATCTATAATTAGCTTAGCTAGTTCATTTATGACATAATTAGCTCACTTGGGTAAAAATGGCATAATAACCTAGGTTTAGCTCCGAAATGACCTATACTTAGCTTATTTTCCTCGAAAATGACATAATAACCTTACTTAGCTCAAAAATTAGATATTTTACCTGGGATAGCTATAAAATGACCTATACTTAGCATTTTTTTCCTCCAAAATGACTTGATATGCTTAGTTAGCTAAAAAATGGCATAACTACCTATGATAACTCAATAATGATCTATACTTAGCTTAGCTAGTTCATTTATGACATAATTAGCTCACTTGGGTAAAAAATGGCATAATAACCTAGGTTTAGCTCTAAAATGAGGTAGACTTAGCTTATTTTCCTCGAAAATGACATAATAACCTTACTTAGCTCCAAACTGACATACTTTATGAAGGATCAATGTTGGGGATATCGCTTATCGGGAACTTATCGGTCGACCCATGATAAGGGGTAAATCGGTCAGTTTATCGGCATATCGGCCGATTATCGCCATATTGGGTCATTTATCGGCCGATTTATCTTATCGGTCATACAACGGTAAGCGATAAATTGGCCGATTTATCGGCATATCGGAAGATATCTTGAACAGTGTGAAGGATAGCTATAAAATTACCTATACTTAGCATTTTTTTCCTTCAAAATGACAAAATATGCTTAATTAGCTAAAAAATGGCATATCTACATAGGTTAGCTAAAAATGACCTATACATAGCTTCTTCAGTTCATTTATGACATACTTACCATACTTAGGTAAAAATGGCATGATAACCTTGGTTTAGCTCTAAAATGACATAGACTTAGCTTATTTTGATCCAAAATGACAAAATAACCTTACTAAGCTCCAAAATGACCTATTTGCCTAGCTTAGCTTTAAAATGACCTACACTTAGCATTTTTTCCTAGCTTAGCTAAAAAATGGCATTTTTACCTACCTTAGTTAGAAGAAGAAGAAGATAAAGAAGAGGAGAGTAGAAAAATAAAGAGAAGAAAATTTCTTCTTCTTCTTCTTCTTCTTCTTTTTCTTCTTCTTCTTCTTTTTTCTTCTTCTTCTTCTGCTTCTAGCTAGTCTTCTTCTTCTTCTTCTTCTTCTTCTTCTTCTTCTTCTTCTTCTTCTTCTTCTTCTAACATTCTTCTTTCCCATTGTGTAGATTAGCTTTAGATGAGGAGCTTGCATTCATTGAATCTACTCTTCTCCTTGTGCTTCTTTTATGTTTTTGGAAGCTTGATGCAAGCTTGTTGTTGGATATGTATGTATGGATGAAACCATTTTATGTTTGATATGTTGTTGTATAAGTGGTTGTAGGAAACTTGTTATATATATGTTGTTGGAAACTTGTTATATATATGTTGTTGGAAACTTTATATATATATCTATGAAATTCTATGAAATTGAACGAATTTAAGGGAAAAACCGAAAAAACAGGGGTTGTCCAAGCTCTTTGCCGTCTGCCAGCAGACGACAAAGCTGCCATGTGGTAGCTACTTGTGCAACCTAGGGCACTGTGGCTGGCCTATTTGGTCAGTTTGTCGTCTAATGGAAGACGACAATGACCTTTGCATCTTTGTCGTCTGCCAGCAGACGACAAAGTCCCTAAATGCATATTTGTCGTCCGCCAGCAGACGGCAAAGAGCCCTTTAACGTAGTTCGTTCAGTCGAACTATTTGCCGTCTGCTGGCTGACGGCAAAGCTCTTTGCCGTCCGCCAGGCATGCCTTTTCCGCCAGCTATGTCAGACGGCAAAGTTCCTGATTCTTGTAGTGCTCTATACATAAGTGAAGCAAAATAGCATTCTACAAATAACAATTTTCTAGATGTAGAGAAACAAGCAATCCAGACTTCAAATGATATAAGTGAAGCACATGAAGCATTCTATAAAGCCATACTCAAAAGATTTAAGTGAAGTGAAGTGAGCATTCTATAAATTCACCAAGGACTATCTCATACCAGCATGGTGCATAAAATAAGAGTGAAAATAAACACAAAATATGATACAGGATTTACACATATCGCATGAATGAAACAAGAACGAAAACATACCGATACTTGTTGAAGAAAGATGGGATGCCTTCCGGGGCATCCCCAAGCTTAGACGCTTGAGTATCCTTGAATATTTACTTGGGGTGCCTTGGGCATCCCTAAGCTTGAACTATTGCCTCTCCTCCTTCTCCTCATATCGAGACCTCCTCGATCTTTAAACATTCATCTACACAAAACTGAACCGAACTTTCAGTGGCGGGATTAGTGAATATGGCAATCAAATCCCATTATGTGCTGCTGTAAAATTATTGTATAATTATAATCAAACATTACCCACTATATTCTATCACAATTCTACGGCCCCAAGTCAAATGAGGCTCAACAAGATTCCAAACATACGCAAATAATGAAGCTATAAGAGCAATCTGTGAAAACAGGACAATATGTAAAGATGTGAACGCTGACCATACTTATGTAACTCTAAAAGTTCTTAAAAATTAGGACAAAAAATCATATAAGTACTGTATAAAATATTCAGAAACTTTTGTTGTTCAAGTAAAAAAAAATGTAAAATCATGCACTACAGCTAAAGTTTCAGTTTGCACCGCACATACCAACAAGCAATCTAATCATCCTAAAGGAAAATCTTGGCACATTATTTTTATATTACAATGGATTTGTACAAGGGGATAATTATTTGTACGAGAACTTTCATGAAAAAATCTACATTGTATCCATGATCATGAAAACAAGTGTTCAAGGTCGACCCTCACTTCTCCAACACATCACCTTTCAATTGCTTCTCTTTTAGAAAAAGTTTTAAGTTCCCCTCTATATATTTTGTTTTTAAACTTTATAAATGTACACGACAGAATAAAATTACTCTCTAAATTTTTCAGGTTGTTTCCCTGGCAATGCTTTCTTTAAAGACATTAAGCTAGGCATAAAGTGCTCAAGTAATGGATCACCAGGATCCCAAGGTATATCAAAGCCAATTTTAACTAACAATTATTTGTAATTTAGTAATGAGCAGAAAGCAACATATATCATGCAATGATGAAGTCTAACTCTCTTCCTATGCATCGGCATTTCATAAAATAATAATTCATGCACATCAAGTAAAGGCAAATACATAGCATAAGCAGTTTCTTGCAATTTCATCGTGTTGGAGACATAGAGAGGTGGAGATGTAGTTCCTCTCATAATAATTGCAAGTAGGAGCAGCAAGCACATGCATATTATATTCATTATAATCATCATGTGCAAAGGTGAAAAGAAACGCATCAATGTAATCCTTAACAAGTGCAAACTTCTCTGATATAGTGTAGTTGGGAGAATTCAAAAAGATAATAGGACTATCATGTGTGGGTGCAATAGTAAAATTTCATTTTCAACATAAGGAACTACAACAAGTTCATCTCTATAAGCATGATTCATATTGGCATCTTGTCCCCAAGCATAGCAAGCGTCATTTTCATGAAAAAGGAAATTTCAAACAAATCCAAGGGATCATAGCTTTCGTCCTTCGGTAAGAAAGAAGGAAAATTAAACAATGTCTGAGTTGAAGAGTTACTCTCATTAGAAGGTGGGCATGGGTAGCTAATCCGCCCTTCCTCCTTTCACTACAAAAAACCAGTTCCATGATGATAGGTGTTTGTCATAGCAGGTCACGTTATCTTTCATGCATGTACATCCATGACGATTTCATGACAGAATCAAGAGAGTCATACCTGTGATATCATGGAAGTGTTCCATGACAATACCAAAATTATCATCACGGAAGTGTCCACTTCCATGAAGATAAATGCCGCATCAAGGAAGTGCTTTCGTCAAGGGTAACCGACACGTGGCATCCACCATAACGGGTCGCCGTTAAGCTATCGGGTCAGTTTTTGGATCCGATAACCCGCTAAAAGCCAGGACCAATGGGGATTTTTGACGTGTAAAATTCTCATTGGCCGAAGGAACCACGTGTCAGCTCCTCGTGCGGACAGATGTCAACCATCCAATGGACATGAGGCGCCTATGATACGCCGACATGTGGAACGACCCAATAGTGGCCCATTCAGGTCAAAAGGCCGGGCCGTTTGACTTGGTCAAATGTTAACGGGTCGGCCCATCGAAAGCCTGTTAACGGCCTGCTCACATATATCCCATTCAGGCCTGATAACTAACGGCCCATTATGGCCTTTCCGAATTCGGCCCTCTATCTTCATCTAGTTCGTCGAATATGATATCCGCCCATTGTAACTTTCAGCCCATGTACGGCCCATGACGTCTTTCGGCCCATATGAGGCCCTTTTTAACTCTTGGCCCATTAACGACCCGTGGTGAAACTGGCCCATAATGAACAGTATACCGCTTTATACCCATTAATGGGCCATTACTCCAGTGGGCCATTCCCAGCCCATGTTATCTTCTGGCCTTTTAATGGCCCACCTATTCTTGGGCTGATTTGCAGCATTCGATTACTTCCGGCCCGTTACTAGACTTTTTTGATTGTGGGCCAAATTCAGCCCGTGGTTAAAGTCGGCCCGTTTGTGGCTCGTTAAACCATTGGGACATTTTCATAGCGTCATCAAATACAACCCATTAATGACACGTTATGCCTGTCGATGGAATTAAGCATGTTATACTCGTCGACCTCTTAATGGCCCATTATGGTCGGCCCATGAACGGACGACTCCCACTCTCGCCCGTTTACGGCCCATAATGTGGTCTGTCATTGGCCCATGTTTGGCCAATCGATCATATGGCTAGTAGAAGTCCCATTGATTCTACGTCCAATAGAAGGCCCGTAGGAGGCCCATGGTCACTACATCAGATAGAAGGAGCATGGTGACAACGGTCCATATGTTGCCCATGGTTATTGTGGCCTAGTTAAGAAAAACAGGTTAATGCGGCCACTAGCCAATCGCTGAAAAAGAACTGCACTAACTACAAGCAAACAAGTAAAGACGACAACAAGGAAATAAATAAGCAAGCAACATACGCTAGGCTATTATGGCCTTACACATATTACAACCAATGGACATCAAAGTTTGCCACCAGTGCAAATATGGGGAACAAAGCAACATATTACATAAACTGGTTGTCATAGTTGGCAACCAGTGCAAATAAAAGCCGCAGCAAAACAAGTCCAGAACTGAAACCACTTTACAAGAGCTCAAGAAACAATATCCCGGGTATCTGCCATGCTGGCAAGACGCTTAGCAAGCTAATTAGATTTCTCTTATTTGGTGCTTAAATCCTCCAGCGCTTAATGTTGCACCAGAAAGTACGCATCTAAATTCTGCATGGACTTCATCAGTCCTTCAGCTTCCTGTCACTGCACATCTGGTCGATGTCTTTCAACTTGAATTTGAGACTCCAGAAGCCGAACTGATTCAAGCAACGAGTTTGAAGAGCTTCTGCCAGCAGTAGTGGCCAGTAACTCAAACACTAAATCAAGCCATGACTTTGGGGTTGTCTCACTGTCTTTAAGATAGTTTCATCAGCTTTCTTGGATACCAACAAGTATGTCTCACTATCTTTAACATTATCTGCATTACTAACTTTACCATTGCATAACGGGGTACTCTTGTCCAATATTTGGTCTGCATTCTAAAATGGAAACAAGCAGACACATCACAAGTTTACCATGTTGTATATGAAACTCATTTTGGTAAACCAGTTCAGTAGTAAGGTGGACAGGATAACAACATGAAACAAACATATATCTATGTAGTATGGTCACTGTATGGTCTATATCATTCTAGTTTATGTAGCCAATTCAAGAGAGAGATAGTTCAAATCATATCTCTTAAAGCAACATAGACAGAATGTAACTGTGGGAAACTACACAACACTAACAACACTTGTAATGTGCATGGCATGATAACATAACTATTTATTCAATTGAAACTGAAATCAACATAGAGCAAGTTACAACAGCAAACCAGTTAAAGAAACAGTTTTAAAACATACGTGTTGCGCCATTAGAGTTTCAATTGCATCCATCAAATTTGAAATTAGTTGGTATGTGTAAATACAGTGATGCAAGAGCAAAAGAGTACGAACCATAGCTACAGAACCCGAACTGAGAACAATTCTTCTTCTGCTTTAAGCGTTGACTTGGGGTTCAGAGTGATGGTCCTCGTGCTTTGGGCACTGAAGTTGCCTTACTAACTGCTTGTGTTTGGGTGCTCTGTGGTGGAGACAGTGATGTGTCAACTGGAACTGGGTTACTGTCTGCTAGGGTTGGGGTTAAAAGGGGTGTAGCTAGTTCTTTGTCCAACTGGGTAGGGGTACAATCTACGTGATTCTGGGTTATGTGTGGTGGGGCTGGTTCTTGGGGAAGTACAACCGTGGTTCTATCTGTATCGACGAGTGGCACAATCTTCTCTGAAGGCCGTGTTTTTACTCCCATAGATACTGCCATCACCCTCGCCAATTCAAATTGCTAATAAATAAGAAAAGTAATTGAATGTATATAAATTGTATGATAGACATGTGCAATAGATAGTAGGGAAGAAAACATGGCATGTAATAATTCACTTTTATGTTGTCTAACCAAACAGGATAGCATGACACAATTTGACATATATGATAGCTAATTAAACAGGATAGCATGACACAATTTCACATATATGATGGCTAAATAAACACGATAGAATGACATATTCAAAAAATGATGACTATGTAAAAAGGATGACATGATATAACTATACTATGTGTCTATTAAAGTGGTTGGCATGCCATAATTCACATACATGTCGTCGATGGAAACATGATGGCATGATATAATTCCCAGATAGAATGACATAATTCAAAATATGATGACTATGTAAATATGATGAGATGGTATAACTATATTATGTCTTTAGAAAATGGGTTGGCATTCCATAATTCAGATACATGATGTTTATGTAAACATCATGGCATGATATAATTCAAATATATTATGTAAACATCATGGCATGATGTTTATGTAAACATCATGGCATGAGGGCAATCGCATATATGATGTGTCAACTAACCAAATGGCATTCAATATTGTGTATATGATGTAAAAACTAAGTATTGCAAGACAACATATTCATGATATGAGTAATATAAACCTGCCAAGTTTGAGCATACACCTCACGGGGGAAATAGGACTGGTCATCTATCTCTGAATCCTCCTCTGAGAAGCTATCTATAACCAACAAGATATCTTCTTCAGCAGGTAGCATGTCTGCTCTAAAGACCTTGTTTTCACTCCAGATTTTTGCAACACCAATTCAAATGGCTGATGCACAGGAAGAGTAGTTGAATATACAAACATTGTCGACAAAAGGAATACATAATACAAAAAAAGGATGTCATGGTATAATTCACATATACGATGCTTGGCTAAACATCATGGCATTACATAATTCACATATATAATGCCTTGTAATAAGATAGCATTGCATAGTTCACATATATAATGTCATGCAACAAGATGGCATTGCATAATTCACATATATGCTAATTACACAATAAACAGGTGGCATTCACACAAAGCATGTCTAAACTTAGGAAATGACATCGCAATGCAAGACACCATATGCATGATATGAGCAATATAACCTCGGGGGGGGGGGGG
>LR738711.1:325566707-325746153 GCA_902687465.1 Secale cereale | reverse complement strand
GGACTGGTCATTAGTCTCCGAATCCTCCTCTGAGGAGCTATCCATAACCCGCAAGACACGCGCTTTGTCAGATAGCATTGTCTACTCTCAAGACCTTGTTTTCACTCCAGATTTTTCCCTTACCATGTTGAATGGCTGATGCATAGGAAGAGTAATTCAGTGTATTAACATTGTTGACAAATTTAATATGTAATAAAAAAAGGGTGACATGATATAATTCACATATAAGATGACTCGCTAACTAGGATGGCATTGCACAATTCACATATATGATCCATGGCTAAACAAGATGTCATTGCATGATTCACATATATGATATAGAAACTAAACAGATGGCATTCACACAAAGCATGTCTAAACTAAGCACATGACATATTTTATGTGTAAAGTAAGCAATGCAAGGCACTATATGCATGGTATGACCAACATCAGCAGGCCAAGTTAGAGCAAAGATCTCAAGGGGTAAATAGGAGTTGTCTGCTCCCTCTAAATCCCCCTCTGAACATTTATCTTCCTCTTGATTAGAATCTGGAATGGGGGGAGGGGGCTATCTTTGCGCCCACCATGGAGAGACATATGCATGACAATTTATTGCCACACAAGCCTCGTCTCTTTTGTTCTACATGTTCACGACCATTGCATACAATAACTGACATGCATAGAAATAAAACATAGTGATATTATGTAAGGAGTGCATGCAGAAATACATAGTGATGGTAGCTACTTATGGACAAACCGAAAACCAATGATAGCAGGCAGAAAATAGCTTTATTAAAAAAAAAACAGATACCGGTTCCTTTACTGTTTGTTTCCCACCCAACATGAAACACATAGTAGACACCCGAGATTGACCAAATAGTAGACATATACTAATTGTTGCTGCCCCGATATGTACCACACAACCATTTAAAAACTCGAGTTTGAGCATTAGTTTGGACCAGACTCAGAGTTTAAGAGGTGAACTGGATGACAAAGTTGCAGGTTATATTAAGCGATTCGTAACGTAAGCAAACACGAAAGAGTGTGACCTCTCTTGCAGACCTGTGTAGTCCTCAAGGTCCTCTGCTCAGTTGATGATGGCAATGTTGTTGCCGTGGCTGCCGGTGGCGGGGAAGAAGATCTGATGTGGCGAAAGAAAGTCTGGAGGGTGGATCCTAGCTGTGGTGGACTCTTCCGTCCTTGCAGTAGGTGAGCTGGGGGTGGACGATGGCACAACAGGAGCGGGACAAACCACACAAGGTTTTCTTTGACACCTATCTGTAACAGAAGTAAATATGTAAGATCTCATTTCAATTGGAGGATTCTAACAACATAGGGATAGGAAATACAAGAAGAGGGTAGGAATGCACATGAAAACGAGCATTTGCAAACACATGTTTTCTATCAATCTGGGTATTTCGTTCACAGGAATTGGAAGATCACAGGAATGCAAAGAAGCATGGTCAAATTAAATCAGACCGCAAGAAAATGCACATTTATAATGCTATTATGCTACTTTATCTTAGTATTGTTCTTCGTGAATAGGAATTTGAAAAGGAGGGCCAAGTGGATATTAATATTCCTAGGGTTATTCTTTGAAATAGACACCATACAAAAAATTCCTACAGTTTTCTTGTCCTCCATTCCATTCGACCAAATGCATGAGATTAGTTCTACCATAGGCAACTTTCCAATTCCTATGTTTTCCTTCACTTTTCCTTTCAACCAGTGGCAATTCTAGTAGGCAGGCTTGATCAGGCAATAGCCTGCAAAAGTGTTTTTGTATTACTACTACATTCAACACAAGCCATTGCTCTACTAGCTGAACTCCTAGGCCCATCTACACATTCACAGCTCCAATACTCAAAAATAAATAATGATGGCTTTCGAGAGAGTCCAACACGGATAGCTAACTTCCTATTAACTCACTGCTTGTCATATAGGAGAAACTATTTGTATTTCTGATTACTACTTGTGCTTAATGGACAATATATATTACATGTAGAGTAAAAAAGTTATGCGACGAGTGGACAACCTCTTAAGTGAAGCCATGTCGATCTGAGCATCATTGGGTGGGTCGCTGAGGATGCAACGGTGGATGTCGGTGTCCGAGGCGGGGAAGGAGTTCTTAGGCGTCTGAAGATGGCGCCGAGGGTATTGCTCCGCTGTCATGGACAACTTTGTCGTTAAAGCAACTCCGATGAGGTGTACGATGGCGAGGCTGAAGCAGGACAAGAAATAAACGTTAACCTTAAGTGGGATTCTAATAGCATCTCTAATAGATGATGTAAAATACATCACCAAAAAGTGCTAGATGAAAAACACATCAGCCGTCCATGTAGCAGCAGTGCGAGCAGCAGGTCGGGTAGTAGCAGCGGGAGCGTGAGGAAGAGCCGGAGTAGCCTCTCGTGGAGCACTAGAGTGAGCAAGAGTAGAGCAGAAGTGCAAGCAAGATCAAGAGGAGAGCACCCACGCGACCGAGAGCAAGAGCAGAGCAGCAGCGCGAGCGATAGCCGGAGCAGCAGCAGCTCCTGCAAATGTGGATGTTGCCGGCGAGGGAGAAACGCCGTGGAGAAAGTTGCCGGCAATGCCGCCGTCAATGGGGTCACACCATGGTGACTCGGGATCAAGCACCGGCAGCACCATGAGGTAGAATCAAGGAGAAATTGCAGAGATTAGTGTAGAACATCTTTGGTGGCGCCGACTAGGCCTCAGCTTCGTCCAAGGAAACGGTGATGGTGTTGCGGTTCTGGTGGTGCAGGTGAAGACGATGCTGTTGGAATGGAGGTGGCACCATAGATGAGGCGAACATCAGGGAAGCTCCTTGGAGGTGGAGGACGGGACGGCTGAACCGGCAGGAAAATGAGATTGACGACGAATCCGCATCTGGTGTGCTAGATGAGGGATGTCAAGCTGTTGCGCTGGACCAGGTTGTCGGGGAAAAGGCTCCGACTCGGCAGCGGTATGGTAGTGGACGCAGTAGGGTGGGGTTTCACGGGTTTTCACGGCCTCGGTATACGAATGGGGAGACAAAGGGGATGGGAGGGGGGAACCATAGCTTAGGGATGCGCTTGTCCGAAATGTGGGGTAAGGTACGAAAATAGCGCCACCAATTTGAATTACGCGGCTCTTCCGGCTCAGCGGTGGAACGGGGACTTTGTGTGTTGGTATTTCGCAGGAGGAGAGACTTTTCGCGTGTGTTGTAATTTCTCGATAGCAAGGCGCGGGTTGAAGAGAAGGGAATTTTTGGACCACAAAGAGACAAACAGATAGCTTCAAATTTCGGGATAACAAGGCGCGTGTTAATTTTCAGGAGAATGGTACGCTACCAAATCAATTCGCATTACCCAAGAGAGTGTCTTGTCCCGTTTTGGTGTATGAATTACTACAAATTATATTCAATACTTTGAATCCATGTTATGTTTGTGTAATGCATGTAACCTACTCGAATGAACATTTTAGGGCATTCGAAATGTATAGTACTGGCTGCAATATGAACTAAATTTGAATTCATTTCTCTATTTGAATAATAATCTACAATTATGGTTGCTGTCATGTTAAACCATCATTTGTATATTATCTTCGCAACACACCGCATGGTTATTGTCATGTTAGATGTCAACTACTTGTACCATTACACTTGAATTCAATATTTTGAATCTACTTTATAATGATTTCAAATAATATTACATTTTAGGCTCTAGCTAGGTCTTCATAATCTACACCATGTTTCATATGTATAGTGTGTTTATGACACAACAGCACAAGTATTTAGATGTGTCCTACAAAAGCCACACATTATCACAAATTCAAAAGGTGGTGTGCATGGATGCAATGTGGTCACATGATGCCTGCCATCGGTATCTGAATTTCAAATTAAATGTGAGATTATTCGATGTATATATGTATATATAGTATAGCATGTTCAAAACCACACCACGCATATTACTATTACATTCACATGTGCATGGGTTTAAAATAACATGGTCTATTATTCAAATATATGAATCCAATTTTACATGGATGTATGATCTCCTTTTGTCATGTACACCCACACACTTGACTTCTCTATATAGATACCAATTAGTTTCTGGTGCATGCACACACCCCTCCTCGCCCCCTCCCTCAACATTCTCTAGATTGCACTCATTCGTTAATTATTCTTTAGGTCATTCTCCCACAGTTTTTATAGGTGTCCTCGGGTTCTTTTTGACACACATCGATCGGTATACCTCTTTAGTCAGGCCTGCCTACCACATACACACTTTTCCTCTTCCCCTCTCACCGTCCTTGCCCCTAGCTACCTCTCACACGCTCGCATGCAAATGCACACTCTCGCCCCTCTTTTCATTGGTCTCGCACTCACACACTCCTCCCTTCTCTCTGTCTGGTACACCTCTCTCATCACATCCTAGCTGCATCCATTTATCTCTATATATTTATCCGGCCTTACTTGCCTCTAACGCATGCATGTGTACACCAATCGCTCCCCATCTATACATATAGCTAGGTCAATTATCCATCATTTTCCCCACACACTGATCGATCTACCTTAATAGTTATGTCTCGATCTCCCTTTCTCCGACACAATGATTTATCTACCTATCTAGTTAGGCCTTCCAGTGACACACATATATCGCGCTCCTCACCATCCATGCATGCCTCTTGCCCCGTCTCTCACCTGCACGCATTTGCACACACGCACGCGCGTACACACACACACACACACCTCTCTTATTAATTGAAGTTGTACCCTCCATTTAGCTACTAGGCCTCTCGCACCATCGTCTCCAAGAAGCAACTCCACCTAATCCTTCCAGCACCCTAGCTCAGTCTCTCTGCCAACCATATTCCTCTCCAACGCATGTATGTATGCCCATCGATCTCCCTCGATACGTAGCTAGGTCGCTTCTTCTCCACACATGTACCAGTCGATCTACCTCTCTAGTTAGCCCCCCCCCTCCACGACACACGCACTGATAGATCAAACGCTATAGTCAGTTCCTCCTAGCATACACAAAATGCCCTTGCCCCTCTCACGTTCCTGTAGGCTTGGCGTCCTATATCTTTGACGTGCGCACACACAATTTTGCAGCCTCTCTTTATCGATCTCGCACCCATACACTCCATCCCTCTCTTCGTTTCTGTCGACACCACATGCTGATGATCCCCCTCTCTTCTCATGGACCGCATCCTCTATATGATATATCTAGCTAGGCCTTAGTTTCACACACATTGTGTATGTTCCATTTTTTGGGTTTGAGATATCATCGACACATATTCCTGATCAATGTCTCCCGCACAAAAATACACTCAAAATCACCCGCATAGAACACACTCACGAACGCACACACCATCTCTCTCGCAAATCCACACATCAGTGGGGTACGTGCAGGAAGAGAAGAGGTGCACGCAGCGACGCATGTACTCCCTTCTCTGGCCCGACCACACCCCCGCGGTTACACCGTGGAGCTCATTTTCCTACGAAAAAGGCAGCCCATCTTCTGAAAATTTGACGCCTGTAGTGTTTGTCCACTTGATGGAGGTTGGCGTACCACACTTGAACGAAAGAAAGCGTGACATGTTTTATTTAGAAAATGGTTGCACTATATATAATATAGGAAGGATCCGATGCTTTGCTTGTTGGGGTTGGTCTCTTCACAGTTCACACTCTCTCACACAAAATGGCACTGGACACTCTCTCCCCCACCGCTGGTCACTGATCCGGTCGGATCCCGTCGGCTGGCAGAAAGGGTGGATGTGAAGTGTTGCTTTGGTCCCTGACGCTGAGGCAGGAAACCAACTGCCAGAGCGTCCCGATTGGCGATATACGCCGTTCTCTCGGACGAAGCTCCGTCGCAGTAGGGCCTTCCCCCTTGCTCGCTGCCGCATCACATCCCGCCCAGCGCTACCCTCCGCGTTACACCCCAATGACCCTCAGGTACAACTTCCTCTGAAAGCGGCCTTGCTCCACTTCCCAAATTCCCACGTCACTGCGTGTGGATCTTCCCTAGTTCTTTTCCTAAAATGTAGCTCGGCTGGCGTACTTTCCATGTTGCAATCTCATCCTCACGTCGATTTAGATAAAGAACCATGATGCTATCTTCCCTTAGGCCAAGGAATATGCTTCTTTTTTGTCGTCGTATGTGTCATCAACTGTTATTGGCTAGTAATTGTTTCCTTTCAACCTCTTTTTTGCAAATACGGTTATTGATTCTACCTCGTTTCTAAAACAACCTTTTGGTGAACTGCACAAATCACTTTTTTATTTAAGAGTGTCTTGTGTAGTTCCACTAAAATGCCACACGAACAACGTCTCTAGATTTCAGTGGGACTACACAAAGGGAGATCGGCTTTGCTATCCTCATTCAACTCCGAGCCTAATCGTCTCCTAGAAGTGGTTAGATTTGTGAGTGATTGAAAGGTGACCGACTTCTACTTGTGTGTGTATGTTTCATCGACAACTATTGGTGCCACTATTAATGTAATAACACATATTCAATATCTTTGCAAACAGGCATGCTCAGCTAGCTCGATTTTAGTGGAACCGCACAAAATGATCGGATGGTCCATGTCCTCCCTAGGATCCTTTCTTGGCTAACATTCCTTGTTCAGTTCCACAGAGCTGCGTGAAACTAGCTGCCAACCAATGACGCCAGGAAATGCAACCACGCCTACAGACATCTTCCTTCGTTTTTTATTTTTCTTTATTTGTACACATTCTCACAACTTTGTATTCAGCTTTGATGTAAATATTGACGCTGATTTGCGAATCATTGATATGCATTAGCATGCATGTTAGTTTCCATTGTATTTGATGGAATGTTGTAACGAGACAACTTTGGAGGCAACATGACACATGTAACCAAGTTGGAAGCTTCATAGCATTACAACAAAATTTCATTATGCTCGAAAATTATGTGTACATATAAACATATCCTAGAAGCTTGATAGCAATGCTACAAATCTTTCAAACATCCTTTCGCCCACATGTGGGATATCCAGAATCTGGGTCCACGTGATCGCTGGCGAGATTCACCCAACTCGTTGTGCCGTAGTAATAATGCCTAATGAGCAGTCAAATCACAGAGCCCCACCATTCCCGCAGTATACTACTAGTAAAAGTTGCTCGGGCTAAGCAACCATCATTTGACTCTTTGTTGAATGTGCTCGTACTCCAATGTTCCAAGAATAAGTTGCTCGGACAAAGCAACGATAAAGTACAAGTGAGTGTTGGATGGTAGCCGCACAACATCAAGTGTACTCCCTCCTTCCATGTATATATGGCCTAATGCATGTTTCGAGGCTAACTTTGACCAAAATTTCAGGTTTTCCGTTTTTATAAGTCACATTTTTATTAATTCCCATCACATGTTTAGATTTCAAGGTGCATTAAATCTATGCTTGCAAGAATGAAGATAAAACTCACCAATACATGTAAAGCTTCTTGGTCCTCTTTTGGCAACACATACATGTGTTTCAATTAATGCACTCGTAAATACTTCCTCCGTCCAGGTACATAGGGCACCTAAAGGAATTTAGAATTTCCAAGAATTTTAGTCACGTATACATTTAAATTAGCCTCATTCCATTCCTGCACTACATGCACCATAGTAGCCAAACCATCCCGTGTAGTAAAAGCATTTCCATGCACCAACCATCGGCTCGTTTATCTCTTCGAGAGGAACGACCACATGATGAGCGGTTTGCATGCACCAATCACATACATACATTAAACTATAGGACATTGGCTGGAAATTGGTTGCGATGAATGATTAGTACTGTAATTAATTGATTAAGCTGACGAGATTTTCCAGCTCCAGTTACATCAATTTTAGTGGTCAATCTTCATGCGCCTAAACTTAGATGCCCTATGCACCTAGACGGAGGGAGTACAATTTTCGTGGAAAACGAGCGCATTAGTTGAGTACTTTTGCATGTTTATACGTTACAATTGTACTTGCCAGTTATAAGCTTGGCTATAGATAATGTGGCAGTATACTACTCCCTACGTTCCTAAATATAAGTCTGTTTAGACATTTCAAATGGACTACAACATACAGATGTATGTATACATATTTTAGAGTGTACATTCACTCATTTTGCTTCGTATGTAGTCACTTGTTGGAATTTCAAGAAAGACTTATAGTACTATATTTGGAACGGAGGGATTAGTAGCCAGCCCCCAGTAGTCGGTTTTACTATTACTAACCATGCTCATACTAGTACCGGTAAATGGTCTTAATTAATACAATCACCTGTCGGACGCACTTTGAGAGAGATGAGGAGCAAGAAGCGATCCGGGCTGGTGGATAACTATGTGTCGCATGGAGGCCAATAAATATGGTGATAGTGTGCAGTGGGCATGTACGGAGTATGTTGTATCTACACAGGGCTTGCCGTGTTTCCTACTCCTCCTGTCTAAATGAGTATAGTAGAAGATTAGGTTGATCTTATATTACTCGCTTCATTCTTTATACACGACCACTATGAAAAATACACTTTGCCTCTATACGAGGCCACTAATAGTAATCGAGACAAAAGCTAATTATATTTTATTGTATACCAACTTGTTTAGTACTGGCATGCATGTAGTCATAATGACACTGTGCTACTTCCTTTTTTTTAAATGAAGTGCTACTTCCTTCTCGTCCCTCCCTTGCATGCATGCGGGCGTATTAATGATCTCGGTTAATGAAAAGAAAAGCCGGCATGCAAAGTAGTCATTAAAATTTACCTTGCATGCATGGAGTACTAAAAAGTTCAGCAACTAAAGCCTCCATTGCACCGATGCTAATAACATGAGGTGCTAAGCACATTAAAAAGTTTAGAAACTAAAGCCTCTAATGCATAGGTGCATAAGTTGTTGTAGCTAAGCATTTTTCATTTCATGATTTAGCAACTAAAGTTGTTCATCCATTCGTGTGCTTCTTTCATTTAAGTGTTTAGCCTAGGTTCGCGCGCTTGGCATTGTTTCTTCCTGGGGTCATCACACTCATCTCTCTCACTGCGCGGCTCCTTAGTGTTTCTCGGTCGCCGAACATTGTTCTTCCTCCTTTTGCTGACACGTGGGACATCCAGCATTCGGGTTGTGTCAGGCAAGATGTAGTGTAGACGTAGATGTAGTGTTTAAAACTTGTTGTACTATAGTAGATGTAGATGTAGATGTAGCGTAGACGTAGATGCAACTGTACATGTAGAGAAGTAGAGATAAGTGAGACTCACCAGCAGTCACCAACTTAGGCCGAGGGCGTGAACGAATCAAAGTTCAACCATGACACAATGGCGTATTTTTATTTTTATTTTTTTCCTCAATGGCATGTACGCTATTTCTTTCTTCAATAGCACGTGAATCGTGCACGTACTCAATGTTGGAGCACGGGATGGGATGGTAGCCAGGGACATGGTCGCCCCTCTTTGGAGATGACTATGTTACTAATTTGTTGTATGTTTCAAAAACAAAAAACCACTACTTTTATGTGTCCTGTCAACTCGAAGAACGATGAGAAGCTTGCTTAGTACGCCCTCTACACAGCCCACACTATTGTACTACAGTAGTACTAGCAGTTGGAGTATGGGAGCACCTGATATTTCCTTGTCAGGAACAATCCCAAGCTGGCTTCTCACCTTCCTGGCCCACCAAAAACACTTACCCCCTCCCGCGTGCGCTTCCCGCCCTGCGCTAGCTGATTCCGCCACTCCACATTGATGGTAAGTCAGTGCGACGCGACCTATCACTGCATCCGCCATTGAAGCGGCGTGCCAGCCGAGGGTCCCACCCGTTGCACGTACGGCAGTAGACTACTCATAGTGGAGAGTAACTTTAGAGCGAGTCTAATAAGGGCTAGGCAGCAGGCTATAAAACTTGTGATGTCACTAAAGTGTACTAGACGAGAAAGGGAGAGAGAGAGAGAGAGAGAGAGAGAGAGAGAGAGAGAGAGAGAGAGAGAGAGAGAGAGAGAGAGAGAGAAACGAGGTGCACGCACGCACTCGTCCCCTCCCGCACACACACTGAAGCATGGGTACACCCACAGTGGAGCGCATTTGCACACGAAGCGACAGCTAATGTGATAATTTGACCACTTAATATAGGGTCTGCGACCGCATGTCAGTCATACAAGTGCGACCTGAACGCGGTGGAGCGGTTATTGATCGAGTTTTATCTACATCTACATCTCTTCTCTTCTCTATCTACCTGATACTAGTACATGTGTAAGTGCATAGCACATGCAAAGTTCAATTTATTACGTCATTAATTAATAATTAACGTACACTGTAATTACTCAGTCGTTTCCTATTCAATTTGATAGTGGGGCTATTATTAACTTGGATGAGGGGCTTACTCGCACGACTGACCTGACAGGCTCTACCCTAGCCGCCGTTGTATCATATGGTTTCGCACTGTTCCAGATCATAGTGCCGCAACACAAGTCTTCTCCGTCCGTCCTTCCGGCGTGCACCGCGAGAAGGGACATTAGTCGTCCGAAACCCTAACTTTCGTGATCATGTAGAGGGGAGATCAGGTTTTTGGGGAGCACACTCGCGCGACTGCTCCCATCGACGACTTCCTCAACGACAACCTTCTTCCCCGACCTCGGCAATAGCAATGGCAACCTCTTCTTCAATGACATGAGTGATAACATCAACCACAGCGATTTTTCTCCTGCGGCACAGTATGTGTTTTTGTCCTCCTGGTTTAGTCTGCATCATTACTTTGATCTTTGCAAATGTCATCATGATCTATTTACTGTTTATTCGGATTAAACCTCATAGTAATTTGCTCATATATTCAACAATCAAATCCGAAAATCTGATTATAAGCAATGTACTCCAAGTGGTTTTGCTGTGCTTTTGAAGCCGCCTACCTTTAACGGGGTGCAATATAAAAGGTGGCACACAAGAGCAGTTTACTGGTTCCAGACCATGTACTGCTATGACGCCACCAAGGGCAAGCCTAAGGGCGATCTTAATCCTGTACAACATGATGCTTTTGAGAACATGGATACCCTCTTCGAATATGCCCTTCTAAGTGTTATTGACGATTCCATTATGGATTCATATATGCCTCTTGACAACAGCAAAGACATGTGGGCTGTGCTCGAGGCCACATTCAGGGCATCGGATGTTGTCAGCGAGTTGTATTTCACGGAGCAATTCTGTGACTACAAGATGACTGATGAGCACTCTGTTGTTCAGCAGGCTCATGAGATATAGTGTCTCTCGCTAAGGAACTAGAGTACTTTAAGTGTGTGTTGCCGAACAAATTTGTTGTTGGGACCACCATTGCCAAGCTTCCACCTTCGTGGAACAATTTTTCTACTTCTATGAAACACAAGAGACAAGAGTTTTTTGTTTCGGATCTCAATAGCGCTCTTGATTTTGAAGAGAAGGCGAGAGAAAAAGACACACGTGCTCGAGTCGCTGAGGGAGCTTCTAGTGCCCACATGGTACACAAGAAGAACTACCAGCCCAACAAGCCCCAAAACAACAAGAACAAATCTCACAGGAAAGGCAAGTTTGATGCAAAGAACAAGCCGTCACATTCTACCAACTTCAAGAGGAATTCTCATAAGAAGGGGAAGGTTTACAAACCTCAATTTTGTTAGAACCTCACAAAATTATATGGTTGCATCTAACTATTGTTAGCTAACCTCATGGTGCTCCTGGTATTCCTACATTCGTAATAGGTACAATGACCACGACAAGACAAAATAAGCTTATTCATACATTGACATGCTGATTGTAGTGTGGAACGAGCATGTCATGTGTGAAGGAGCAAACAAGCAGTGCAACCGCAACGTCAACGCAAGATAAAATAGTCCCAAGTGCTCGCGACATTGAGAAGAAACAAGCATGCCCAGGAAATTAATGCGTCCGCAGGGATGCCCTTTGCTCCGAGATGCATCGATCGTTTTTCTTTATTTCTACACATTCTCACAGTTGTGTCTTGGTTATAGTATGGTGAATCATTGAGATGCATAAACATGCTCAACTTTTGTGCTTGTGAATGTTAGTATGCATACCATATCTTCTAAAGCTTAGTTTAATGTGAATGTTGACTAGCCTGTGAACCTTTACAATCTAGTACAATATACTGTGGGCATGTTATTTGGCACCTCATTTTGTCGCGCTACGACTAGTGAGAGTGTCTGCATCTAGTACCGCATCCTAATTTGGTGGATACCAAGCGGGCCCAAGAAGGAGCTATAACTTATATCTAAAGTTGAAAAAGGTTACTGATGAGGAGCCATAAGCTGGAGGGTGTCTCTTTTTCTTTTCTTTTCAATGGGCAATAAGCTGGGAGAGCTGGAGAGTGTCTCTTATGGGATGCCTCTTGTGCTAAGACCGTCCAGGATGAAACACGACAGTCGACCAAGCCGATGAAAGCCGGTCCATCTTAAAGCCCATTTATTTTTTGTTGCGAGGAAAAGCCCATATTTCTTGAATTGGGGCGCTAATATGACTCAAAGCATACATGCTATAGTGTGGTATATATTCATAATTTGCTTGCCAAATCTCATGCGTGCAATGCACGTGTACCTTACTAGTCAACGTAGTCAATAAATGAGAGAATTACACAATGATTGTTGGGAAACATAGCATGCAATTTCAAAAAAAATCTACGCTCATGCAAGATCTATCTAGGAGATGCATGGCAACGAGAGGGGGAGAGTGTGTCCACGTACCATCGTAGACCGAAAGTGGAAGCATTTGACAAAGCGGTTGATGTAGTCAAACGTTTTCTCTTTCCGACGGATCAAGCATCGAATGCACGACACCTCCGAGTTCTACACACATTCAGCTTGATGAAGTCCCTCAAACTCTTGATCCAGCAAAGTGTCAAGGTAGAGTTCCGTCAGCACGATGGCGTGATGACGGTGATGGTGAAGTGATCCGCGCAGGGCTTCGCCTAAGCACTACGTGAATATGACCAGAGGCGTAAACTGTGGAGGGAGGCTCCACACATGGCAAACAGAGGTTGTTGTGTGTTCTAGGAGCCTCCCCCTCATATATATAGGTGGGAGGGAGAGGGAGCAGCCAAGGGGGCGCCCAAGTAGGAGAAATCCTACTTAAGGCCCTAATCCTATTCGGTCCCCCCTTTCCATAATGCTAGGATGGGAAAGGAAGGAGGAGGGGGAGAGAAGGAAGGGGGAGGCTGAATCCCTCTCCTTCCTTTCTCTCCTCTCCTCCCCCCCTTTATTTCGGCCTACATGGGGTGCACCAGCCCCTTAGGGGCTGGTCTATCCCACTCTTGGCCCATTAGGCCCATGTAGTTGTCGGGGGTGCCCGGAACACCTTTCTCGTGACCCGATATGTACCCGGTACCCTCGGAACACTTCCGGTGTCCAAATACCATCGTGCTATATATGAATCTTTACTTCTCGACCATTTTGAGACTCCTCGTCATGTCTGTGAGCTCATCTGGGACTCCGAACAACATTCCGTCACTAAATCACATAACTCATGTAATACAAAATCATCATCGAACGTTAAGCGTGCGGACCCTACGGGTTAGAGAACTATGTATACATGACCGAGACACCTCTCTGGTCAATAACCAATAGCGGAACCTGGATGCTCATGTTGGTTCCTACATATTCAACGAAGATCTTTATCGGTTGTACCGTAATGACATCACACGTTATTCCCTTTGTCATCGGTATGTTACTTGCCCGAAATTCGATTGTCGGTATCTTCATACCTAGTTGAAACTCGTTACTGGCAAGTCTCTTTACTATTCCGTAATGCATCATTCCGCAACTAACTCATTAGTCACATTGCTTGCAAGGCATCTTATGACGTGCATTACCGAGAGGGCCCAGAGATACCTCTCTGATACTCGGAGTGAGAAATCATAATCTTGACATATGCCAACCCAACAAACACCTTCAGAGATACTGTAGAGCATCTTTATTATCACCCAGTTATGTTGTGATGTTTGATAGCACACAAGGCATTCCTCTGGAATCCGGGAGTTGCATAATCTCATAGTCGGAGGAATATGTATTTGACATGAAGAAAGTAATAGCAGTAAAACTGAACGATCATTATGCTAAGCTAACGGGTGGGTCTTGTCGATCACATCATTCTCCCAATGATGTGATCCCATTCATCAAACGACAACACATGTCTATGGTTAGGAAACTTAACCATCTTTGATTAACAAGCTAGCTAGTCTAATAAAGGCTTAGTAGGGACAGAATGTTTTGTCTATGTATTCACACATGTATGAAGTTTCAGGTTAATACAATTCTAGCATGAAAAATATACATTTATCATGATATAAGGAAATATAAAATAACAACTTTATTATTGCCTCTAGGGCATATTTCCTTCAGTCTCCCACTTGCACTAGAGTTAATAATCTAGTTCACATCGCCATGTGATTAACACCCACAGTTCATATCATCATGTGATTAACACCCACAGTTCACATTGCCATGTGACCAACACCCAATGGATTTACTAGAGTAAATAATCTAGTTCAAATCGCTATGTGATTAACACCCAAAGAGTACTAAGGTGTGATCATGTTTTGCTTGTGAGAGAAGTTTAGTCAATGGGTCTGTTACATTCAGATCCGTATGTATTTTTGCAAATTTCTATGTTTGCAATGCTCTGCATGGAGCTACTCTAGCTAACTGCTCCCACTTTCAATATGTATCCAGATCGAGACTCAGAGTCATACGGATTAGCGTCAAAGCTTGCATAGATGTAACTCTTTACGATGAACTCTTTATTACTTCCAAAATCGAGAAACATTTCCTTAGTCCTTTTTAAGGTTACTAAGGATAATTTTGACCGCTGTCCAGTGAGCTACTCCTGGATCACTATTGTACCTATCTTGCCAAATTCATGGCAAGGTACACAACCGGATTGGTACACAACATGGCATACTTTATAGAACCTACGACGGAGGCATAGGGAATGACTTTTCATTTTCTCTATATATTATGCCGTGGTCGGGTTTTTAGTCTTACTCAACTTCATACCTTAATACACGCAAGAACCCTTTCTTTGACTGATCCATTTTTGAACTTCTTTCAAAACTTTATCAAGGTATGTGCTTTGTGAAAGTCTTATCAAGCATCTTGATCTATCTCTATAGATCTTGATGCTCGATATGTAAGTATCTTCACCGAGGTCTTTCTTTGAAAAATTCTTATTCAAGTATCCTTTTATGCTATCCAGAAATTCTACATCATTTCCGATCAACAATATGTCATCCACATATAATATCAGAAATTCTACAGAGCTCCCACTCACTTTATTTTAAGTACAAGCTTATTCAAAAGTCTGTATAAAACAATATGCTTTAATCACTTCATCAATGTGTATATTCCAACTCTAAGGTGCTTGCACCAGTCCATAAACGGATCATTGGAGCCTGCACACTTTGTTAGCACCTTTAGGATCGACAAAACCTTTTGGTTGCATCATATACAACTCTTCTTTATGAAATCCATCGAGGAATGTAGTTTTGACGTCCATTTGCCAAATTTCATAGTCATAAAATACGACAATTGCTAAGATGCTATGGATGAGAAAGTCTCATCATAGTCAACTCCTTGAACTTGTCGAAAACCTATGCAACAAGTCGAGCTTTGTAGACAGTAAAATTACCATCAATGTCGGTCTTCTTCTTGAAGATCCATTTATTCTCTATTTCTTGCCGATCATCGGGCAAGTCCACCAAAAGTCCACACTTTGTTCTCATACATGGATCCTATCCCAGATTTCATGGCCCCAAGCCATTTATTGGAATCTGGGCTCATCATAGCTTCTTCATAGTTCGTAGGTTTGCCTTGGTCTAGTAATATGACTTCCAAAACAGGATTACCATACCACTCTAGTGTGGATCGTGCTCTGGTTGACCTGCGAGGTTTAGTAGCAACTTGATCTGAAGTATCATGATCTTTATCATTATCTTCCTCTCTCATTTGTGTAGGCATCGCGGAAACAGTTTTCTGTGATGTACTACTTTCCAATTCGAGAGAAGGTACAATTACCTCATCAAGTTCTACTTTCCTCCCACTCACTTCTTTCGAGAGAAACTCCTTCTCTAGAAATGATCCATTCTTAGCAACAAAGATCTTGGCTTTGGATCTGGGGTAGAAGGTGTACCCAACAGTTTCTTTTGGGTATCCTATGAAGATGCACTTCTCCGATTTGGGTTCGAGCTTATCAGGCTGAAGCTTTTTCACATAAGCATCGCAACCCCAAACTTTAAGAAACGACAACTTTGGTTTCTTGCCAAACCACAGTTTATACGATGTCGTCTCAATGGTTTTACACGATGCCCTATTTAACATGAATGCAACTGTCTCTAATGCATAACCCCCAAACGATAGTGGTAAATCAGTAATAGACATCATAGATCGCACCATATCTAATAAAGTACGGTTACGACGTACAGACACACCATTACGCTCTGGTGTTCCAGGTGGCGTGAGTTGTGAAACTATTCCACACTGTTTCATATGAAGACCAAACTCGTAACTTAAATATTTGCCTCCGTTATCCAATCGTAGAAAATTTATTTTCTTGTTACGATGATTCTCTACTTGACTCTGAAATTCTTTGAACCTTTTCAAATGTTTCATACATGTGTTTCATTAAGCAGATATACCCATATATACTCAAATCATCTGTGAAGGTGAGAAAATAATGATACCCACCGCGTGATTCAACACTCATCGGACCTCATACATCGGTATGTATTATTTCCAATAAGTCATTAGCTCGCTCCATTGTTTCGGAGAACGGAGTTTTAGTCATCTTCCCCATGACGCATGGTTCGCAAGTATCATATGATCCATAATCTAGTGATTCCAAAAGCCCATCTGCATGGAGTTTCCTCATGCGTTTTACACAAATATGACCTAAACGGCAGTGCCACAAGTATGTTGCACTATCATTATCAATTCTACATCTTTTGGCTTCAATATGAATATGTATATTACTATGATCGAGATTCAATCAACCATTCACCTTGCGTGTATGACCATAGAAGGTTTTATTCATGTAACCAGAATAATTATTATTCTCGGACTTAAATGAATAATCGTATTGCAATAAACACAATCCAATCTTGTTCATGCTCAATGCAAACACCAAATAACATTTATTTAGGTTTAACACTAATCTCGAATGTATAGTGTCGGGGAAACTGGTCGCCCCACGGGCCCCTTTTCGGTACGGCAAGGGAGCGGAGGGAGCACGAAGAGCGGATCGAGGCGAGCACGGGGGCAGTTTACCCAGGTTCGGGCCGCACGGATGCGTAAAACCCTACTCCTGCCTTGGTTGTATTGAGTTCTTGGCTCGGGAGCAAGAAGAGCTACAGTACTGGTTGCTAGCTACACCGAGCGTGAGAGTGATCGAAGTTCCGAACCCCCCCCCTACGTTGTGCATGGGCCTCCTTTTATAGGTCAAAGGGGTCACCGACAGGTGGCAACGTAGGTGAGGGTAAAAACGTAAAAATGGTGGTAGTTGTAACAGTGTATGTACAGTGGTCTATACCTAAACCTGACGGGAGGGGACAAAGGCATTGAATGCCCGTCGCCGTCGCCCCCAAACAGTGCAAAAAGTGTCTGTTAGGGCGTCTCCGTTCGCCAGGAAGGTGGCCTTGTCATCGCGGCTCGCCACGGTGTACCCCAGGCTGCTCCGCCGTTCGCCACGTGCACCTGGAAGGGCCCCAGGGCGACGCGTGGCCGGATGAGCTGGAGCGCGGGCACGTAGTGGGAGCTTGCCGCGGCAAGCGCCTTGCGGCGGTTGCTACCTTGCCGCGCCCGGAAGTTTGTCGCTCTCCGGGCCTTGCCGGGGCGCGCGATGCGCCACGGCAAGTCTTCTGAAATGCCATGCTTTGGCCTTCCTGGCAAGCTCCTCTTGCCAGGGTCTTGTGCTAAAGGTAAGGTTTTGAGCCTGGAGCGGCCTTCCCGGCAAGCTCCTCTTGCCGGGGTCTTGTTTCTTTAACTTGAATACTTTGTTCTTGAATGGCTCTAAAGGATCCAGAGCGGGCCTTGGCGGGCACGTGGCGAACCCGACCACGGGACGCTGCTACTGCTCGTGCACAAGTCGGGATACTAAGGTACCCCTACATTAGTACACCGACAGGAGCCCCCGGGCCTGGGCCACACACGGTGCCGAGCGCTGTTGGGCCAGGCCCAAAACAGTGCACGGGCACCCGCGGCCTGCGGCGTGCCGTATCCCACTCCGCATCAGCCGCGTCCCTCCCTAACGGCACGCGTCGATTGCGGCGTCGTGGGAGAGATCGTGGCCTGTTTCTTTAATGGGAAAATGCGGAATGTCCCCCACTTCCCCTTAAAAGCAGAGGAAGCAGGGGTTCCCCCATTGCTTCATTGCGTCTTCAACCTCCAGAAACCCCCGCCGCTCCCCTCCTCCCCGAAGGTTGAAAGAGAGCAGCTCTCCGCCCTTCTTCTGCCGCCGCCAGCCTCCCCAGCGCCGCCGGCCCCCCTCGCCGTCCCCGCCATGGCCCCGAAGTGCGACAAGGCGAAAGCCGCGAAGACCGAACGGGCAGCGAAGCTTGCAGCAATGCGGAAGAGGATGGTGGTCTTCCCGCCGAGGTCGGCGCGAGGGAGCTGAAGGACAAGTTCTACCTCTTCTGGTCGAGGGAAACGAAAGCTCACCCGCGCACCAGGGTTCTCCCCGCCGAAGCCTGCGACATGTTCCCGGGAGGTTATCCTTACTTTGCTCTGTTCTTCCATTGCGGACTCTGCCCTCCATACTCCGAATTCTTATGCGATGTTATGAACACGTATGGATTCCATCTTCTGGATTTCAGCCCGAACGCAGTCTTGACCATGGCCGTTTTTGCACATCTGTGCGAAAACTTTGTCGGAGTCCACCCCAACGTAGCCCTCTTCCGCCATTGTTTTACGCCTCGGGTAGAGTCTGGTTCCCCTCTGTCCGGTGGGATTTCTTGGATCTTTAGGCTCAATAAGAAAGAGGCATAGTTGATTGGAGAGCTCCGCGGCAAGTGGGAGGAGTGGAGGGCCGACTGGTGCTGGATCATGGAGGATGAACCCCAACAGTTTACTTCCCCGCGCCGAGCTGCAATAGTGCGCGGCAAGGACTGGAGTGATCTGGCCTCGGAGGACGAGAAGCTGAAGATAGCTCTCACTAGGATTCTTCGCCTCCGGCAAGCCAATCTCACTGTAGGTGAGGTCGGGGCAGATTTCCTTCGCCGCCGCATTGCTCCCTTGCAGGAGAGGAAGAGGTCCGCTTGGGATTTCGGCAACGCGGCATACTGTATGAGGCTGTGCCACGGCCTTAACTATAACTTCACTGTTCTGGAGCTCAAAGGGATGCTCCGTGAGCTGTTCAAGCACGACGCCAAGCACCCGAAGTGGTTCGCCTCGCCGCGGGGGGTAGTTCCACTATACAACAATTCGTCGCTTAGTGCTATCCGCGCGGCGATGCCGTTGTGCGACTCCCACGGGGTTGACCCCACTTGGCTGGCTTCTTCTGATGAAGCCGCGCAAACCTTCTTCGACAACTTGGCGGAGTTGCCGATCAATCTCGATGAGAAGAAATGTCTCACCCGCGAGACCACCGACCGAGAGGTGGCGTATATCGCCACCAGGATGGAGGAGGTAGCCGTAGCCGAGGCCGCGGGCGAGTTTGGGTACTCCTTGGATGAGGCGGATGCAGCGGACGCGGTGAGTCGGGCCGAGGAGGAAGAGATCCTCAGACTGATAAAGCCTGTCGGGCAGCCCGCCGAGACGAGCGAGGCTGCCGGGCAAGGCACAGAGTCGAGCGAGCCCGCCGAGCAAGGCGCCGAATTGGGCGACTCTTCAGAAGACTCAGGCGGGTCTCTGGGCCTTGACGACTCCTCTTCATCCTCGGGGAGTTCTCCGCCACCACCAAGTCCTCCGCCTCAACCGAAGAAGCGTCTCCGCAAGGCTGCAGACACGGCGAAGCAGCCGGCGGGCCAGCAGCCGCAGCGTCGCTCGACGCGCGCCACCACGACGAGCAAGGCCATAAAGGCGGCGCCTCGCGCCTCCGCGGCGGCTGGGGGAGGATCTTCCCGCACGGGCTGCACCGCTCCTCGAGCCTCGGCGACGACCGGAGCGGGGTCTTCGCAGACCACCGACCCCGCTCCCGGCAAGCGGCTGAGGGCGCCTACTCCTCCAGCTCCTCGCGCCGGACCGCGCGAGGCAGACTTCGACTTCTCCGTTCTCAGTTTCGACGAGGAGGAGGAAGAGTAAGTACTTGTAATTCTTGTTTCCTTCGTTTGTTGCTCTTTGTTTTGAATCTTCTTCGTCTGATTCAGTTTGATGTCTATCTTCCAGGACCCTGGCCCAAAGGGTGGCGAAGAGGGCCAAGATCCCGGTGGTTGACCTCGAGGACGAGCCCGTCGCAGCAACGGGTGATGCGCCAGCGACGAACTTGCATTAGCTAGAGCTTCTTCCGGAGTGGAGGGGAGCGGTGGCGAGCGGTGCGAGGAGCGAGATATGCTCGGACTTCTAACTGCGTTAGAAGGAGCAGGGTCTTGCCCCGGCGACCGCGCCTTGCTCGTGCCAGCTCGTTGGCCTTGAGTGTCCCGCGACCCGCCAATTTGTCCTTGGCCCAGCAAGCGGATGGTACCCTGCGTACCACGCCGCTGCCGTTCCTGCACCTCCTGAGAGGGGCGCGGTGCATGCACGGACGCCGAGGTCTTGGAGTGCGCACGGTCGTCCGTTTTGTCCTTGGATTTGGTGGCGCCGTGAGTTTCCTTGCTGGCGTCCGTCCTTCCGCTAGTGTCTACCCCACCAACCGTTGGTTCCGGTGGTGGTGGGACTGACGCAGACGGGCCTCCCACCTCTGAAGCTTTCTTCTTCGGCGACATGTCGATGAAGTTGACGAAGTTGATGAAGCTGCTGAAGACTCCGCCCGCGCGAACACCGGATCAGGTTCGCACAACCTCGACGCCCCCTACCTGGCATGCCAAAGATGTAGGGGAAACTGGTCGCCCCACGAACACCTATGGGACCGGAGCCCCTTTTCGGTATGGCAAGGGAGCGGAGGGAGCACGAAGAGCGGATCGAGGCGAGCACGCGGGCAGTTTACCTAGGTTCGGGCCGCACGGATGCGTAAAACCCTACTCCTGCCTTGGTTGTATTGAGTTCTTGGCTCGGGAGCAAGAAGAGCTATAGTACTGGTTGCTAGCTACACTGAGCGTGAGAGTGATCGAAGTTCCGAACCCCCCCTACGTTGTGCATGGGCCTCCTTTTATAGGTCAAAGGGGTCACCGACAGGTGGCAACGTAGGTGAGGGTAAAAACGTAAAAATGGTGGTAGTTGTAACAGTGTATGTACAGTGGTCTATACCTAACCCTGATGGCAGGGGACAAGGGCATTGAATGCCCGTCGCCGTCGCCCCCAAACAGTGCAAAAAGTGTCTGTTAGGGCGTCTCCGTTCGCCACGAAGGTGGCCTTGTCATCGCGGCTCGCCACGGTGTACCCCAGGCTGCACAGCCGTCCGCCACGTGCACCTGGAAGGGCCCCAGGGCGACGCGTGGCCGGATGAGATGGAGCGCGGGCATGTAGTGGGAGCTTGCCGCGGCAAGCGCCTTGCCGCAGTTGCTACCTTGTCGCGCCCGGAAGTTTGTCGCTCTCCGGGCCTTGCCGGGGCGCGCGATGCGCCACTGCAAGTCTTCTGAAATGCCATGCTTTGGCCTTCCTGGCAAGCTCCTCTTGCCAGGGTCTTGTGCTAAAGGTATGGTTTTGAGCCTGGAGCGGCCTTCCCGGCAAGCTCCTCTTGCCGGGGTCTTGTTTCTTTAACTTGAATACTTTGTTCTTGAATGGCTCTAAAGGATCCAGAGCGGGCCTTGGCGGGCGCATGGCGAGCCCGACCACGGGACGCTGCTACTGCCCGTGCACAAGTCGGGATACTAAGGTACCCCTACTTTAGTACACCGACATATAGGGAGCATGCGATGATGATCATATCAATCTTGGAACAACTTCCAACATTCATCGTCACCTCACCGTCAACTAGTCTCTGCTTATTTTGCAACTCCGGTTTCGAGTTACTAATCTTATCAACCAAACAAGTATCAAAGGCCTAGGGGCTACTTCGAGCACTAGTAAGGTACACATCAATAACATGTATATCAAATATACCTTTGATCACTTCGCCATCCTTCTTATCCGCCAAATATTTGGGGTAGTTCTGCTTCTAGTGACCATTTCCTTTGCAGTAAAAGCACTTGGTTTTAGGCTTGGGTCTAGCTCTGGACTTCATCTCGGGAGTGAAAACTTGCTTGTCATTCTTCTTGAAGTTCCCTTTATTGTCCTTGCCCCTTTTCTTGAAAGTAGTGGTCTTGTTAACCATCAACACTTGATGTTCTTTCTTGAATTCTACCTTCGCCGATTTCAGCATCTTGAAGAGGCCGAGAATTGTTTTCGTCATCCCTTGCATATTATAGTTCATCACGAAGTTCTTGTAGCTTGATGATAGTGACTAGAGAATTATATCAATCACTATCTCACTTGGAAGATTAACTCCCACTGGATTCAACCGATATTATTACCCTGACATTCTAAGCACATGCTCACTGGCTGAGCTACTCTCCTCCATCTTGTAGGAAAAGTACTTGTTAGAGGTCTCATACCTCCCGACACGGGCATGAGTCTGAAATACCAATTTCAGCTCTTGGAGCAACGCATATGCTCTATGACGTTCAAAACGTTTTTGAAGTCCTGGTTCTAAGCCATAAAGCATGCTGCACTAAACTATTAAGTAGTCATCATATCGAGCTTTCCAAACGTTCATAACGTCTACATATGCTCCTACAATTGGTCTGTCACCTAGCGGTGCATCAAGGACATAATTCTTCTTTGCAGCAATGAGGATAATCCTCAGATGATGGACCCAGTCCGCATCATTGCTACTATCATCTTTCAACCTAGTTTTCTCTAGGAACATATAAAAAACATAGGGGAGCTACAACACGAGCTATTGATCTACAACATAATTTGCAAATACTATCATGACTAAGTTCATGATAGATTAAGTTCAATTAATCAAATTACTAAAGAACTCCCACTTAGATAGACATCCCTCAAGTCATCTAAATGATACGTGATCCAAATCAACTAAACCATGTCGAATCATCACATGAGATGGAGTAGTCTTCAATGGTGAACATCTCTATGTTGATCATATCTACTATATGATTCACGTTCGACCTTTTGGTCTCCAGTGTTCCGAGGCCATGTCTGTACATGATAGGGTCGTCAAGTTTAACCCGAGTATTCCGCATGTGCAAAACTGTCTTGCACCCGTTGTACGTGAACATAGAGCTTATCACACCCGATCATCATGTGATGTCTCAGCATGATGAACTATCACAATAGTCCATACTCAAGGAGAACAATTATATCTTGAAATTTTAGTAAGGGATCATCTTATAATGCTACCGCCGTATTAAGCAAAATAAGATGCATAAAAGATAAACATCACATGCAATCAAAATATGTGACATGATATGGCCATCATCATCTTGTGCTTTTGATCTCCATCTTCAAAGCATCATCATGATCTCCATCATCACTGGCTTGACACCTTGATCTCCATTGTACCATCGTGGTCGTATCGCAAACTATTTCTTCTACGACTATTTCTAACTCATAGCGATAAAGTAAAGCAATTACATGGTGCTTGCATTTCATACAATATAGAGACAACCATAAGGCTCCTGCCGGTTGCCTATAATTTACAAAACATGATCATCTCATACAATAATGTATAACTCATCACGTCTTGACAATATCACATCACAACATGCCCTGCAAAAACAAGTTAGAAGACCTCTACTTTGTTGTTGCAATTTTTCTGTGGCTGCTATGGGCTTCTAGCAAGAAACGTTCTTACCTATGGCACCAAACCACAACGGTGTTTTGTCAAGCTTGATGTTTTAACCTTCAACTAGGACCGTCCATGGTCAATACGATTCAACTAAAGTAGGAGAAAAGACACCCGCCAACCACCTTTATGCAAAACTAGTTGCATGTCTGTCGGTGGAACTGGTCTCATGAACACGGTCATGTAAGGTTGGTCTGGGCCGCTTGATCCCACAATACCGCCGAATCAAAATAAGACATTGGTGGTAAGCAGTATGACTATCACCGCCCACAACTCTTTGTGTTCTACTCGTGCATATCATCTACACATAGACCTGGCTTCTGATACCACTGTTGGGAAACATAACATGCAATTTCAAAAAATCCTATGGTCACGCAAGATCTATCTAGGAAATGCATAGCAACGAGAGGGGGAGAGCGTGTCCACGTACCCTCATAGACCAAAAGCTGAAGCGTTTGACAACGTGGTTGATGTAGTCGAACTTCTTCTTGTTCCAACCCATCAAGCCCCGAACACACAACACCTCTGAGTTTTGCACACGTTCAGCTCCATGACGTCTCTCGAACTCTTGATCCCGCAAAGTGTCAAGGTAGAGTTCCGTCATCACGACGGCATTATGACGGTGATGGTGAAGTGATGTGCGCAGGGCTTCCCCTAAGAACTATGTGAATATGACCGGAGGCGTAAACTATGGAGGGAGGCACCGCACATGGCTAACAGATGCTGTTGTGTGATCTAGGCGCCTCCCACTCATATATGTATGTGGGAGGGAGAGGGAGTAGCAAAGGGGGCGTCCAAGTAGGAGGAATCCTACTAGAGGCCCTAATCCTATTCGCCCTCCTTTCCATAATGCTTGGAGGGGAAAGGAAGGAGAAGGGGGGAGAGAAGGAAGGGGGAGGCCGAACCCCTTCCCTTCCTTTCCCTCCTATCCTCTTTCCTTCCTCCCTTTATTTCGGCTTACATGGGGTGCACCAGCCCCTTAAGGGCTGGTCTGTCGCACTCTTGGCCCATTAGGCCCATGTAGTTGCCGGGGGTGCCCGGAACCCCTTTCCGGTGACCCGACATGTACCCGGTACCCTCGGAACACTTCCGGTGTCCGACTATCATCATCCTATATATGAATATTTACCTCTCGACCATTTCGAGACTCCTCATCATGTCCGTGATGTCATCTGAAACTCCAAACAACATTTGGTAACCAAATCACATAATTCATATAACACAAGATCATCAACGAACGTTAAGCATGCGGACCCTACGGGTTTGAGAACTATGTAGACATGACTGAGAGACCTCTCCGATCATTAACCAATAGTGCAACCTGGATGCTCATATTAGTTCCTACATATTCTACGAAGATCTTTATCAGTCATACCGTAATGACAACATACGTTATTCCCTTTGTCATCGGTATGTTACTTGCCCGAGATTCGATCGTCGGTATCTTCATACCTAGTTCAATCTTGTTACCGGCAAATCTCTTTACTCGTTCTATAATGCATCATTCCGCAACTAACTCATTAGTCACATTGCTTGTAAGGCTTCTTATGATGTGCATTACCGAGAGGGCCCAAAGATACCTCTTCGATACTCAGAGTGACAAATCCTAATCTTGACCTATGCCAACCCAACAAACACCTTCGGAGTTACCTGTAGAGCATCTTTATAATCACCTAGTTACGTTGTGACATTTGATAGAACATAAGGCATTCCCCCGGTATCCGGGAGTTGCATAATCTCATAGTCGGAGGAATATGTATTTGACATGAAGAAAACAATAGCAGTAAAACTGAACCATCATTATGCTAAGCTAACGGGTGGGTCATGTCCATCACATCATTGTCCTAATGATGTGATCCCGTTCATCAAGTGGCAACACATGTCTGTGGTTAGGAAACTGAACCATCTTTGATTAATGATCTAGTCAAGCAGAGGCTTAGTAGGGACACAGTGTTTTGTCTATGTATTTACACATGTATCAAGTTTCTGGTTAATACAATTCTAGCATGAATAATAAACATTTATCATGATATAAGGAGATATAGAATAACAACTTTATTATTTCCTCTAGGGCATATTTCCTTCAGTGAGCAGCTGACGCCAGGGATCCAGCAGCTCACTAAGATGTTTTTTAGTTTTAGGGACGGAACATGGTATCAACTACGTGTTGTGCGGGCGCTGTGGCCCATCAAGCCCAGCCTTTTATTTAAGCGCATGACGAGCCTAGTTGATATCTTTTTTCTTTCTAAAAATGGTTAGCCCAATTTTATTTTATTTTGGAGAATACCCAACTAAGGCCTACTTGCTTTTCTCAGCCCTGCAATCTTTGAGAGAAAATGGGCTATAAGTAGTATGAAATGGGCTATAAATTTAAAAAATGCAGCAAACCGGCAATTAGATTCAAATTTCATTTTTTCAGCATTTCAAAGATTCTTTTGTATTTAAACTTGATATAAAAATAATTTTATAATTATTTTAAAATGTGACTCAAAATTTCGTGATTGAAAGAGTTCGGACCCCACCAAAATATGCAAAATTTCGTTGATATTTATCAGTGGCCAGAATATGGTCTGTAATGCTTGCAAAAAGTATATTGGCTTCAAAGTATCCTTAAGAATTAGCAAATGGGCTGTAAATTAATAAAAATAATGGCAAATGGGTTGTATGCTTCTTTCCATCATACAACCATCGTGCTACTTTTTCAAACTCTGATCTTGTGGGCCTACTAGGTTGAGGATGACGCTGTCATAAAACAAATTTGACGTGTACGCAAGGCATTGTCAACTTAGTCAACACAGAGTAGTGACTGCTGGATGTCCATCATACAACCATTGTGCTTGTACAATCTCTGATCTTCCTGCTCGAGCCACCCAAACCTGCGCTGGCGGGACCGCCTGCTCCCTTCTCCCGTGGCCGGTTGTGCGGTCGTGCAGGTCTCACTGGCTCATGCTGCTCCCACCGATGGCCGGGCCATCCCTCTACCCGCACGCACCTCTTGTAATTTTCCAGCAACGTCAGCCTCACGCTGCAGCCGACTAGTCAATCCTCGTACTCCCCTAAACTTCGGCATCCACTGCTATGGCTTCGCTGGCTCCGAGTCGTTCCCTTCCTAGGCCTTGCTATCGTCCACCGTGTTTGGTGTTCTTGGCGCGGCGTGGTCACCAAGGTCAACAAACAAAAACCATCAGAAGAGGGATTTACGTGGAGAGGCTGACAGTAGAGACCCACACAAGCAAGTGCCTCCTTATTACCAAAAAAATGATTGCTTCTACTGCAGCTGGGACTCACCGGCCATATCTTCGCACGAAAGGTAGTGCCTCCTTGTTATAAAAAAAAACTACTTCTCCCGATGACAGCTGGGACCCCGCAGATTTGGTGCCTGACTTGTGGTCTTGCTAACCTGATGCGTACACATGGCTTTGTCATGTTAGTCAACAAATGAGTCTAGCAGGTGGACCGTTGGATGTTAATCAAACACTCGTGCTACTTATTCAACCTCTGACCTTCTTGACCCAGCCGCCCCAACCAACGTCGGCGGCACCGCATGTTCCTGTCTCTCGTGGGCGGTAGTGCTGCCGCGTAGGCCTCACTGCCACGCCATACTCCCATCGCTGGCCTGTCCATCCCTCTACTCACCCACACCTCGTGTTATTCTCCGTTGACGGTAGACGAACCAGTAAACCCTCGTACTCCCTGCCCTGTGGGAAACAAGTGTCGAGTCTTCCCCAGCTCCGTGTCGTTCTTTTCCTAGGCCTTGTTGTCGTCCACCGCCTTGGTGCTCTTGGCTCGTCGTGGTCAACATGGTCAATGAACGACATCCATCGGAGAGGACTGTACGTGGAGAGCCTGAAAATTGGGTCAATAGCTGCACGCAAGGAAGTGCATCCTTATTACGCACAAAAAAATGATTGCTCCACCTGACAACGGGTCCCACCAGAAGTGCCTCCTATTACGAAAAAATGATAACGCCCCTGACAGCTGGGACCCGCCAACTATATCTTCACACGCAAGGAAATGCTTCCTTATCCTCTTCATAGCTGGGACCCACCCGGTGGAAGCGTACGTAGCATTATTTGTCTGGTTGTGACCATGTATGTACATAGCGCCTGATCAGTCTCTTTGCAGCCATGAACCGTGGCCGAGTAAGGAGCAACTCATGTCACACGTACAGTCCCGTGTAAAAAATATACATGTACGTACAACCACATGGCACAAAATATGGGTACAACCATAGGGCACAAAATATGGCTACATAAGTAGATACGGGCGGTGTCTTGAATGCGTACTCGCGCATACGTACGACCAGGGCTGGTGTACATGGAGACGGCAATAATGGCTCGTGTGCATTGGTATCCAACCGGCGGGGTGGCAACGGAGAAAGAACGTTGTGTTCATCAAGAGGCAACAGAACGCATCATGTTCGTCGGGAGCCAACCGACTTGGATGGAACAACCGGAATGGGGTGTGGCGTACCACAAAACGGGGGGAAACATCCTTCTCCTCGAGCGTGTAGGTTCGAAACAGAGTCATGTTCATCGGAAAGGGTCTGGCGTACTGCAAAACGGAGGAAATGGCTTTCAGCTCTACCAGCTACAGTCGAAACGGGATCCTGTTCATCCGGAGGGCTCTGGCGTACCACAAAATAGAGGACACAGACTTCTCTTCGACTGGCTACGGTCGAGACGGGGGTCCTATCCATCGAGTGGGGTGCGGCGTACCACAAAACGTGACTCCATAGGCTACTGTTCACCCACCGTCGACTTCATCCAGCCTCCACCTGCACTATTCATCCATCGTGTCTTCCTCCTGCGTCCACCAGCTATTGTTCATCCAGCCCTCCATTGGCTACTGTTCAACTAGCCCTACACGGGTTCCTGTTCATCCACCCCCCAGCTCGGCTGTGGGGGCCTCCTCTCGGGGTCTTGTTCATCCAGCGGCAACCACCTATTACCACGGGGTCCTGTTCATCCAACCCCAACCACGTACGTTTCGACTCGTTCAACCAACCCCACGTTCATTGTTCATCAAGAGTTAGCATGTTCAATCGGCCTTAGTAGGCAGCAGCGATCGATCAGGTTAAATTAGCAGCAAAGGAGTCGGTCGGGCTCAGTTAGCTGCGAAGGGATTGATCCTCGGATTCAGTCACGTAGCTAGTGCAATCACTCAGGTTCAATAAGCGAACGCATCACTCGGGTTCAGTTAGAGCCCAACACCTCGCACATACATGCGATGTGTACGAGAGAAAGATGCAAACCTCCGTGCATCACTCCGCCCCGACTACCCATCGTAAATAGGAACTCCCCGAAATTTTCCTCGCCCTCGCTTCTACCACGATTTTTCCATCATGGACGGCGCAAAGAATGTCATGCAGGTGCATCTCTGGCCCGCCCAGGACGAAAAGCCCATTCTTATCATGATATTTTGTCATAGAAGTAGTAGCTCACCACATCTATGATGATACCGGGTGTTGTCACAATTATCGTCATAGAAGTGTCATAAGCATGACAAATTTTCTTTTCGTTCGGGCCAAAATGTCACGGATGTGTCTTTTTTTGCAGTGTTTTGTTCTTCGCTCTCCTCGTCCAATGAGCTCACAGTTTCATCAATTTCTTCTTCCATAGTTTCCTTCAAAATATTAGTCTATTCTTGGATAGCGGGGAAGTGCTCAATATATGGTTTAACATAAGCATTAGAAGCATAATTTCATAGCAATATTTAAGTATGGTAAAAAAATAGATTTGTAGAAAGTAGCATCATACTTTTCATTCAAAAATGCAATTTCATAAGCACCATTAAAAGCAACAAATTCTTCCATTTGTTCAACATCATAGTAATTATAAACACACTTAGCATAAGAAGATAGAATTCCATTATAACTAAACTCGCATTGATAGGGAAGGTGTTTCTTAGAGTCTTTAGAGCAACAAGTAAAATCATATATTTCATATAAATTCCAAGCATAGCACTACGAACGATGAATTTGATCCAGTAAAAGTTTCCCTTTTTGACCCAAGCAATGCTGCACATAATAAGCCTGCTCATCTAATGATTTTACCTCAACTAATCTATTTGGGATTTCAGCACGAGCACATATGGATCGAAGATGATCCATGTAAAAAGCTTCAGCAGTATGATTGATATTGGGTTGTTCATTAACCATTGGTTCAGTAGGTACAACCAATATTTTTTGTATTTTGTATTTGCTACACATAACTAAATATATTAAACAAGAGCACAAAATAAAATCTACTTAGTGATAAAGCAAACAAGCACACACGAGAATATTCACCCCACGCTATTTCTCCTTGGCAACTGAGCCATAAAAAGGTGTTGATAACCCACAAGTGTAGGGGATCGTTTGTAGCCTTTTGATAAGTAAGAGTGGCGAACCCAATGAGGAGCTAAAGTTAGAACAAATATTCCCTCAAGTTCTACCGACCACCGATACAACTCTACGCATGATTAATGTTTGCTTTATCTAGAACAAGAATAAAACTAGAATGAGGAGTTAAAGGTAGAACAAATATTCCCTCAAGTTCTACCGACCACCGATACAACTCTACGCATGATTAATGTTTGCTTTATCTAGAACAAGTATAAAACTAGAACTACTTGGCAGAAATGAAACTATGAGTACTTAGCAAGAAAATAAACTTAGTAGTGTACTAGCGAGCTTTTTGTAAGACAAGAGGGAGATTTGTAACTCTAGCAAGCATCATGAAGTACTAAAGATCATTAAGGTAAAACCCAACCATGGCATTAAGTATAAAGTCATCTTTACTCCCATACGCAACAACCCATGTTTCAGTGTTCAGGTTTGTGTCACTCCGACAACTGACAATAAGCGAATCATGAACATATTGCAACACCCTACAGCAGGGATCCCTCACGTTTGCTTGAGATGGAGGGCGCCGCAGGATAGCACCATAATAAAATATACAACTCATACCAACCACAATCACGATTATGCGATAGGACAAAATAGATCTACTCAAACATCATAGGATAACCACATATCATTGTATAATAATATATGTGTTGAGCACAATGTTTAATTAGAGATTACGGTAGGGAGAAGACAGGTTACACTGCTGCATAGAGGGGGAGAAAGTTGGTGTTGACGGTAGCAAGATTGTTGATGTAGATCGCCGTCACGATCCTAGCCCCGGCGGCACTCCGACACCACCGGACGAGAGGGGGGAGAGCCCCCTCCTCCTCCTTCTTCTTCTTCTCCTTCTTCATTGGCCTCCCCCCTAGATGGAAGGAGAGTTCCTCCTCTGGTCCGTGGCGTCCATGGCGGCGGAGGGCGAGAGCCCCTCGGGTATTGGATCTCCCTCTCTGTTCTCTTATGTTTCGCGTCCCCCTGATCTGGACGAGAACCGTTTCTTATATTCCGGGAGATCTGTAACTCCTATTGCGCTCAGATTGTAACACGATTTTATTCTGGATATAAGTTTCCTTGCACCCAAAGTAGATCTCCAACCGACTTAGGAGGAGGGCACAACCCACCACCATGCGCCTGGGCTGCCTGGCATGCCCAGGTATCTTGTGGTGGCTGTGGGCCCCCATTTGCATTGACTCCACCTCCCAAAAATCACAAATATTCGAAAATAACTCTCCATCAATTTTTATTGCATATGGACTTCGTTTGATATGGATATTCATTGAAACAAAAACATGCAACAAATAGGAACTGGCACTAGGCACTAGATCAGTAAGTTAGTCCAATAAAACATATAAATTGTTGCCAAAAGTATGTGAAAGTTGTATAATATTGGCATGGAACAATAACAAATTATTCCGTCATATCACACGCCAATTATTGCGAGCATCTCCAACTCGCTTGCGGAGGACGTCAACTCCACCACAGTCATCATCAACCCCGTGGCTGATAATTTCTGACAAAACATATCAGGTGAAATCCATCCACTCAATTTTTATTGATACATTTTTATTATTTCGAGAACAATTACTCTCTCCTGTGAAGAACAATTCTTCAGAAAAAATAGACAATCAAACTGCGGATACAGAGCTCCTGTTTGCATCATCCCGTGACCGGTGTCGACACTACCGATGAGCAGGTATGCAGGCTGTGGGATCTGCGGTTCAGTCTACAACAACACATGGAGACCATACTGGCATACGTCTGCACCGCGACTTTCAGGAGACAAGCATCCAACCTATCATCTTGGTGGTCCATTCTATATTAAGATGCCAGAGGCTGACTTACATCACATTTTCCGTCAAACATGCCACTCATCATCCAGTGGTCTAGTCCACAACGATACATCGTAGGCCGTAACAGCAGTTGCACCTGACACTGCCTGGCAGACACACACATGGCTTATCATCTTTGCGTATCAGTCAGTACCGGAAATAACTTGGGCAGACAGAAGAACTAACCATGGGAGTCACGAGAACTGGCCATGAGAAGAGCTAGAGGAATCAACCCTGGAAGAACCAAGGGACCCGACGACTTAAACATCGGCAGCAGAGGTCAAAATCAAGAAACCATGAGAAGAGCATAACGATATCATGGGATGAACCAAGTTCTTACGAAGAATTGAATGGTTGTGTCCGCACAAACATAAAAAAATTGGCCCTGGAGAAGCCAAGCGAGACAAACCAGGAGAAAATAGCAAAGCATGGAAGGACACACGATGAGCATCACAAAGATCATTAACTCGCCACATTGCTTCCAGCTTTAATATATTCCAGCTATCATCTGGCAATTATATTCCGGTTTATGCCACGGGCAAGTATGAAGAATTTCAAACCGACTCCTCGAGTCATCTTAAGACTCAGGGGCTACACAGACATGACTCTGCATAATTGGCCCTTATCAAAAATTCAAGAACTCCGGTCATTAAAGAGAAAACAACCCGGTACCGAAGACTGCTGCCATATTGGTGAGCATTTAAAGATCTTTAGAAAATTTCTGGATCAAAAAGTGCCGGGCAATCAGAGAAGTATTCGGCTCAAAAGAAAGATTCCGAGTTACAAAAAAGATTCCAACTCAAAATCCGGTTCAAGAGAAATCTGTCCCACAGAAAGTTTTGAGCTCTCAATATCTGGCCCAACATCCAGTTAAAGAGGAATCAATATCTCACAAGTTCAACTTCTTAGAAAAAAATTAAAGGTTGCTAAAGAGAACTTGATTCCATGATGCGCAGTTCAAATGTGGGTACCCTGCCAGATTGGTTAAAAAAATTAAAGGTTGCCAAAGAGGACTAGATGCCAAGATGCGCGATTCAAACATGGGTATCCTGCCTTATTGTCTTATCATATTACGATCAACGTAATAAATCCTGCACCCCCGAAAGTCGAGGCCTATATTACGATCATTTCATCACATATATTGTGCATGAGTCTTATATTAATTTGTCGTAAGGTCATTTGGGGGCTTCCAGCTCATCGAGTTTAGCTATCTTACCCTCTTGAGCGGTAAATAAACGCCATAATATGGGTTAAACCTTCCTGTCTGCTTGATGCTACTCCAAAAAGGAGACCCGCCGTACTCTTGACAGTCAATCTTTATGACCCAGAACTAGTTAAGGTTAAAAAGGTGGCTTAAGTCACATGAGAGCCGGCTTACAGAAAGCAAGGATAAACCTACCTGTTCGCTTGATGCTACACCGAAAAAGTGACCTACTCTACTTTTTACTGTCAATCTTTGTGAACCTGAACTAGTCAAGGTTAAAACGGCGGCTTATGTCACGTGAGAGCTATTTTACAGGAAGTAAAAATAAACCAAGGCTGTCATGCCAGCTCACTAAAGCAAGACCCGAGCCTTGAAAGCCGGCATTTTTATACTCTATTATCATACACATACATCATCATACATTGCATCATACATCATACATTGCATCATCATACAAATGCATCATATATGCATGAATATACTGGTTTATGTTGCAGGAGCCGATTTTCAAACCGGGTTACATTATTCGAATCTTTAAATAGCCAACATGGCTGGATTTTCATTATGGTTATCATAACCAGTATTGGATTATTAAAGTTTTCAAAGCTGCTTCATAGAAATGGCTACTATCCCCTCATCCAAAAATACCAGCTTACATCAGGGAGCATGGTTCAACATTGGTATGCAAGGCATTCAACAACATCATCCAGACGGTGGATATGATTTTATTCTACAATGGAAGAAAAAGTCTCGAGTCGCTGCAGGCATACGACCCGGCACTTGGGGGCTACACTATTCAAATCAAGATTACATCAAGTATGCAAGTCCCATGTCACTACAAGCATGCACCACTGCACTTGGGGGCTAATGCAAGGTCATTTTAACTAGTCTCATTGACCCGACCCTTCACGTAATGATGAGCCAGCCCTAGGAGGCTATCGATTGCTCCTGTCAAAATTCAAAGTACATAAGTCTTAATCCACTATATCAAAAGTTCCCCGAAGCTTGGGGGCTACATCATATGATGTTATTTTCAAAGGAGTACATCTATGTCTCAGGTCGCTGCAGGCAAGACAACTCGACACTTGGGGGCTACAACATTCAGTTATTTACCCAGATTATACAGTCCAAATTGAAGACCCAACCCGTCACATACTGATGAGCCGGCCCTTGGGGGCTACACATATGAAGTGCAAAATATTCCGTTCATGATTGGATACTCATCTGGACAAACTGGTTCTCTCCAAAAGATGCAACATTTATATATAAGCAAGTCTTAAGTTGTCAGTTTGTTCTACTCAAGACTTGGGAGCTACAGGTGAGGGAGAACACTTCAAAATTTTCAATGTTGAGCAAACCAGGTCTCATATTTTTAGTGGAAAAATTTGCAAACATTATCTCCTCCAAGCTATTCGGACAAGTCAGCTCAACATCGTTTGGATTTATTCTTTATCAAAGTCTGAAGCATTGAATGGTTTCTCAACATCAAGCCAATTTCTCTATTTATCAATCCAGGGCATTTTGAAGACAACTCAAAGATATCATATAGGTTATTTTTTCTGCATGGAATTACCATCAATATGTTGGTATGAAAAAAACCCAGACTTTGAGCGAGTTGATCATTATCTATTCTTATTTCAGAAAGCTTGGCATGAATGCACGGCAAGGCTGTATTCAAGCTAATCTGGGGGCTAATGTCGGGGGAATTACCCGTGGCTAAACCTGGCTCCTGACGTTAAGTCATCTGTGGGCTTAAGTCACCCCGATGTTAAGTCATTTCTAGACTTAAACAACCCTATTGAGTCATCTCTGGAGTCGTAACCCGGCATCATAACCCGGCAGTTGTATCTTGACAGTTTCTAACTCGGCAGTTTGTAACCCGACAGTTGTACCCAACATCTACATGGAGTCCCGGAGATGAGTCTCAGATATGAAAACTTAAAATAAGCCCCTGGAAATAAGAAGCCCACGGTTAGAAGCCCAGGGTTAAGAAGCCCACGATAAGAAGCCAACAATAGGTTATGTCTTAATCCTACTAGGACTCTACATGTAAGCCACCCCTTCAACTTATATAAGGAGGGGCAGGGCACCCCAAGAGGGACAGGTCGAAATAGACAGGTCTTAGACAGACAAGTCTCGAGACAAATGTTTCAGTAGGTCTCGAGATAGATGTTTTAAGGGCTCTCGAGATAAAGGCACCAAATAGTGCCCTTGTAATCGAGACCATGATGATCAATATAAATCAAACAGGATGTAGGCTTTTACCTCCATTGGGAGGGCCTGAACCAAGGTAAATTTCGCGCCTTCTCGATTCCGATCGACGCAGTTCAAGCTACTACCTAGTTGCAATGGACACACGACTGAGTCCTCACACTAGGACATTTGTCATGACAAAACCACGACAACTATTCTTTTGATGACCCTGGTGGTGCTGAATTACAGTTGAAATGCATGCAACTCGATGCTCCACTCGCCAACTCGCCCTGCGACATTGGGGTTGTGCAACACCTTCTCTAGGGGATATGCATATAAATGACCTTGATGGGATGACCCTGGAAGTAATTGCTACCTCTTGAGCTTGCGTTGTATTCCCTCGAAGAGGAAAGGGAGATGCAGCACAGTAGCTTAAGTATTTCCCTCAGTTTTTGAGAACCAAGGTATCAATCCAGTAGGAGACCACGCACGAGTCCCTCGCACCTGCACAAACAAATAAGAACTTCGCAGCCAACGCGATAAGGGGTTGTCAATCCCTTTACGGTCACTTATGAGAGTGCGATCTGATAGAGATGATAGTTATATTTTTGTTATTTTTGGTTTAATAAAACAACAAATAAAAGCAAGAAAAGTAAAGTAGATGTAGATTGATATGTTGGAATAGACGCGGGGGCAATAGTTTTCTCTAGTGGCTTCTCTCATGATAACGATATTATACGGCGGGTAAACAAATTACTGTCGAGCAATTGATAGAAAAGCGAATAATTATGAGACTATGTAGGCATGATCATTGTATATAGGCATCACATCCGAGACAAGTAAACCAAACGATTCTGCATCTACTATTATTACTCCACACATCGACAGCTATCCAGCATGCATCTAGTGTATTGAGTTCATACGAATAGAGTAACGCCTTAAGCAAGATGACATGATGTAGAGGGATAAACTCAAGCAATAGGATGAAAACCCCATCTTTTTATCCTCGATGGCAACAATACAATATGTGCCTTGCTGCCCCTACTTTCACTGGGAAAGGACACCGCAAGATTGAAACCAAAGCCAAGCACTTCTCCCATTGCAAGAACTATAGATCTAGTAGGCCAAACCAAACCAATAATTTGAAGAGACTTGCAAGCATATTATGAGCACACATAAAAAGTTCAGAGACGAACCAAATATCTTTCATAGATAACCTTGATCATAAACTCACAATTCATCGGATCTCGACAAACACACCGCAAAAAGAGATTACATCGAATAGATCTTTTCGAAGACCGAGGAGAACTTTGTATTGAGATCCAGAGAGAGAGAGAAGAAGCCATCTAGATACTAGCTATGGACCCGAAGGTCTGTGATAAACTACTCACAACTCATGGTGAGGGCGATGATGATGATGACGAAGGCCTCCGTGATGGATTCCCCTCCCGGAACAGGATCCAAGATGGGATCTCCACGGGAAGAGAAGCTACGGCGGTGGAGTTAGTGTTTTCTCTCTGTGTATGGAGTTTCTGGGGTATGTAGGTATATATAGGAAGAAAGAGGGCACCGAGGCCCACACGGGCTAGCCTCGAGGCAGGGGGCGCGCCCTCCACCCTCAAGGGCAGCCCTTCTATCCCCTAACTTGGTCCTGAAATTTCCCGAGTGTGATTTTCTCCAAAAATATCTCTTGCGAAGGTTTCATTCCGTTTGGACTCCATTTGATATTCCTTTTCTGCAAAACCCTGAAATAGGCAAAAAACAACAATCTAGACTGGGCCTTTGGGTTAGTAGGTTAGTCCCAAAAATGATATAAAAGTGAATGATAAAGCCCATTGAACATCCAAGACTTCATAAATAATAGCATGGAACAATAAAAAATTATAGATACGTTAGAGATGTATCAATCATCCCCTAGCTTAATTCCTGCTCGTCCTCGAGTAGGCAAATGATAAAGAAAGAATTTTTTGATGTGGAATGCTAACTAATATAGTTTTTCAATGTAACTCTCTTAATTGTGGCATGAATGTTCATATCTGAAAGATTCAAGATAAAACTATATATTGACATAAGAAATAACAATACTTCAAGCAATACTAACAAAGCAATCATGTCTTCTCGAAATACTATGGCTAAAGAAATTTATCCCAACAAAATCATATAGTCTGGCTATGCTCCCTCTTCATCACACAAAATATTCATATCATGCACAACCCCGATTTTAGTGAAGCATTTGTTTTCATACTCTATCTTTTCAAACCTTTCAACTTTCACGCAATACATGAGCGCGAGCCATGGTTATAGAACTATGGGTGGAATAGACGTGGTTGTGGAGAAGACAAAAAGGATGGAGATAGTCACATCGACTAGGCGTATCAACGGGCTATGGAGATACCCATCAATAGATATCAATGTGGGTGAGTAGGGATTGCCATGCAACGGATGCACTAGAGCTAAATATGAATGAAAGCTCAACAAAAGAAACTAGTGGGTGCGCATCCAACTTGCTTGCTCAAGAAGACCTAGGGCATTTGAGGAATCCCATTGTTGGAATATACAAGCCAAGTTCTATAATGAAAATTCCCACTAGTATATGAAAGTGACTAAGCATGAGACTCTCTACAATGAAGAACATGGTGCTACTTTGAAGCACAAGTGTGGAAAAAGATAGTAGCAATTGTCTCTTCTCTCTTTTCTCTCATTTTTTTGGAGGGGCTTTCTCTCTCTTTTTTTATTAGCCCCTCTCTACTTTTTTGGGCCTTTTCTTTTTTTATTGGCCTTTCCTCACATGGGACAATGCTCTAATAATGATGATCATCACACTTATGTTACAACTCGAAATTACAAATCGATACTACAACAAGTATGACTCTACATGAATGCCTCCGACGGTGTACCGGCATGAGCAATGAATCAAGAGCGACATATATGAAAACCTATGCATGGTGGCTTTGCCACAACTACGATGTCAACTACATGATCACGCATGGCACTATGACAATATGATGCGTGTCATATAAGCAGAACGGTGGAAAGTTGCATGTCAATATATCTCGGAATGGATATGGAAATGCCATGATATGTAGGTATGGTGGCTGTTTTGAGGAAGGATATATAGTGGGTTTATGGTACCGGCGAAAGTTGCGCGGTGCAAGAGAGGCTAGCAATGGTGGAAGGGTGAGAGTGCGTATAATCCATGGACTCATCATTAGTCATAAGAACTCATATACTTATTGCAAAAATCTACGAGTCATCAAAACAAAGCAATCCACACATGATCCTAGGGGGGAGGTTGGTAGGAGTTAACCATCGCACGCCCCCGACCTCCACACAAAGGTTGACACTTTACAAATACCTCATGCTCTAACTTCGTCACATAGCGGTTCACCATACGTGCATGATACGGGAATCACTAACCTTAACACAAGTATTTTCAATTTCATAATAAATCCACTAGCATGACTCTAATATCACTATCCTCATGTCTCAAAACAATTATCAAGTATCCAACATCTCATTCTATTCAATGCACTTGATGTGATTTTTTTACTACATTGACATTGGGTGTTTATCATGTGAAGACTAGTTTCTTTAGCCTAAACACATTACCATGCTGTTCTAATATACTCTCAAATAGATCTAAGCGAGGCATGAGAGTTCAACAATTTCTACAAAATATTACCACCACCATGCTCTAAAAGATATGAGTAAAGCACTAGAGCAAAAACTATTCAACTCAAAAGATATAAGTGAAGCACATAGAGTGTTCTAATAATTTCTAGGGCATATTTAACTCTCTCAAATAGGTGTGTCCAGCAAGGATGATTGTGTCAAACTAACAAGCAAAGACTCAAATTATACAAGACGCTCCAAGCAAAACACATAGCATGTTGCGAATAAAAATATAGCTCCAAGTATAGTTACCGATGGATGAAGACGAAAGAGGGGTTGCCTTCCCGGGGCGTCCCCAAGCTTAGGCTTTTGATTATCTTGAATTTACTTGGGGTTCCATGGGCATCCCCAAGCTTAGGCCTTTCCTACTCCTTGTTCCATAGTCCATCAAAGCAATACTCAAAACTTGAAAACTTCACAACATAAAACTTAGACAAAAATTCTCGTGAGCTCCGTTAGTATGAGAAAGCAAACCACTACTCAAAGGTACATCAATGAATTCATTCTTTTTTATATTGGTGTTAAACCTACAGTACTCCAACTTCTCTATGGTTTATATCCTCCAATATTATTGATAGATGCATCGGAATAAGCAAACAACACACGAAAAACAGAATCTGTCAAAGACAGAACAGTCTGTAGTAATCTGCAGGGTTCGCTGTCGGCGTATTTGGAACGACACCTATGGGATCACAAGAATCCCTACTGCGGTTGCGGGGCGCGGGGTTGAGAGAAGAGCGGATCCAACTGACAGCACACGGTTCCTTTACCCAGGTTCGGGCCACGAGGATGCGTAAAACCCTACTCCTGCTTTGGTGTATTGTATATATGTGTTCTTCAGCTAGCTACGGGGTGTGCGGAGCTCCAAAAAGCCAAATCCTTCTCCTGGTCGCCTCGGGCCTCCTTTTATAGGGAAAAAGGGGTTGCCATAGTGGCACACAGGAGGTGGAAAGGGTTCAGTGATGCGAGGTTATCCTTCGCATTACATGACAAGGCGCATTTAATGCGCTTAGCTTAGGTGTCCTTGCTTTATCGGGGACGGGCGAGACATCCGTCTTGTCTGTCGCCGCTCCTTCTTGTGTCGACATGCGCCCTGGCCAGCGATGCCTGAGATGCCATGTAGGTAGGCAGGCAGCTGAGGTGGCCCAATGGTGGGTCTCCACGAAGATCTGTATGTCGCCACGCAGGTGCCTGCCCAGCTGGTTGGGTCGGCAGCTGCATGGGGCGGTGGAAGCTTAGCTGGCATGGGCCCGATGGTGGCCCTGCGGGTGTTCCCGGCAAGGTTCTTGCCGCGGTGCCTGCTGTCATCCCCGGCAAGACGCTTGCCAGAGGTCTTGTGGTCTTCCTTGGCTGGGATCCCCCCAAGGATCGTTGTCTTCTTAGCGTGTATCTGATCTTGAATGTCTTCACAAAGATCTGCATGCCACTACGGGGATGCCTCCCGAATCCTTGCCCCATGGGGGCAGTGGACTCAAGGGTGATCCGCTCCATAGGCTTGGGGCGAAATGCCGCGGCAAGGGTCTTGCCGGGGGAATCCGCTTCGTCCCTTTGCTCTTTGTGGTATTGGCTTTGGGCTTCAGTCTCCATCGAGCTTCGGTCTTACCCTGGCTCACCTCCCTTGCCGTGCTTGGTGTGGTGGTGCCCGTGGCTCAGACTGCCCGTGCACAGTCATAGGGGTACAGAAAGTGTACCCCCTCTTTTTGTACACCGACAGGAGCCCCCGGGCCTGGGCCACACATAAGCGGGACGCGTTGTTGGGCTAGGCCCAGAACGGTGCGCGGGCAGGCGGGATAGTTTTTACTGAGGTAAGACTTTCCGCGGGCTGCGCCTCCCACGACCCGTGCGCATGGCGCGGGGTGGAGGGGCGTGCATGACGTGGGCGACATGCGTGGGGCGGTTTCCGCAGGCATGCGTCACGTCGGAGTAAAGAGGTGGCTTCGTGCCTTCCCCATAATCGGGGGGAGGCGTGGAGACGCGGCCCATTTATTGAATGCGGCCGAGGCGCGGTCCTCAAAGCGTCCACTCCCCACAACCACGGGGTCGGGAGAGGTCGCGCTCACCAGTCCCCTCTGTTCTACATGTCTGCCACGTGGCTCTCATGCACTTGGGGTGGAAAACGGTGGAGGCTGGAAACCAGGCCGTCGCTGGTTGGGGCGGCGGGTCATTCCCGGCTCCCTGCGCCTTCTGTGTCTTGATTGGCCGAGCGGGGCAGTCGAGCCCCAGCCCCGCCCCTTTATAAAGAGCAAGAGGGGAGGGACGACGCCCCGCACTCTTCCATCTTCTTTCTCCTTCAGCTTCTGCTCCTCTCTTCCGTTCGCCATGGAGAGAGGAAATCTCGGCCCTTCAACGGTGGCGGCGAGGGTCGCCGCTCGACAACGCGTCCCTCCTTCTCATGAACCCGCGATGGCAGAGCCGACCACGAGGGGAAGGGGGAGGGGCGAGGCCGGCGCGTTCGGGGAAGAGGAGGACGGGGCGGCCCGCCGGCCTCGCCCCCGCCAGCAGCTCGTACTCCAGTGGAGGGCCATGTTGGGGATGACCCTTGCGAGTTCTTCGTCAGGTTGCGGCGGCCGCCGCGCCGTCGCCTTCGTCTCCCGACCCCATTTGCACGGGAGATGGTGCTGGATCCGCTGGAGTCGCTGCGGCTGCACATGAGGGGCTGTAGGATCAGTGGCACGCGGGTCCGCGTTGACTTCCCTGCTCCTCATGTGATGTATCTTCGTCAGGGATGGAAGACGTTTTCTCGTATCCACAGCTTGACGGATGGGCTCACTCTCCATTTTAAGTTGATGGAGGGTGGACTTCTATCCGTTAAGGTCTTCGGGCACTTTGGGACTCGCGCAAGGTACTGCGTGGAGAGATCTTTCGATGATGAAGATTCCTCCTCGAGCGAGGGTGACGAGGAGGACAGCGGCAGCGACGACGAGGGCGGTAGGCGGCAGGATGATGGGTCCGACTAGGTGTCGGGCGCCGCTCCTGGTGGCACCGGCGACCCCATCATCCGTGTCGCCGGCTCCTTGAACTTCTCGGGGCCGTCCCCTTGGCGGCTGGCGTAGGGAGGATGCAGAAGAGGAAGAGAAAGAGGGCGGGCGGCAAGGTCGTCATGTCGGAGTACGCGGGCACCGACGCCTTCGACGCGTACTGACGTCCTGCCGCCTCGTCTTCGAGTGCTTCCGGCTCCGCCATCACCATCCAGCCTTTGGGCGGCCACCAAGATGTCCTCTTGGTGTCTTCTGCCACCCGTAGCTCCCCTAGGCGCTCCTTTTGCCCTTCTCGCCTCCTTGACCTTCCTCCTAAGGAGAGGACAAGAAAGGCATTACGGGCATCTTATCTCTTTTTAGTGTGTAAGCCTTCGGGCATCTGTTAAAATTAAAACTTGTAATCCCCTTGTTCATGTTTTTCATTCCCTACGGACTGTACCTGAATGGAATGTTTTTAATGAAAAAGGGATGTTTGCCGGGTCATTTGTTTGTGGGTTGAACCCACGACAAGGAATAAATCCTTGATATCTTTAAGACAAACATTTCCTTGCCCGGCAACAGGCCTTGCCGTCTCCCTACTTCGCTCGACCTTTCTCACACCTTTTGCGGAGGCAGGGATGAAGTGGGCTTAGGCTCCTCGTTTCATCGTTTCGCTGCCGCGACTACGACCAAACTTAGTCCCAGGAACGAGCACTAGGGCCTAGAGTTATGGGAGCACGGTAGCTTAAGGAAAAGAACGAGGTTTCACATACCTCAGTACATAATGGAATGCATGATAAGTGATGAAGAACTTATCTGAAGCTGCAGCCCCCGGCAACCCTGGTTCGCCGTGGGTGAATCTTTGCCCTTGTAGCCCCCGGCAACACTGGCTTGCCGGGGACTAGGTGCTAGTCTGTTCCTCTTTCTTCTCCCCAAGTGGCTTCAGCAAGGATATCTGTGCGTCCTGTGAACCAAAGGAGATAGAGGAAAGACAAAGAGATGCAAACTCGACCTCTAAGCTAGGGGTTAGCCACCGCAAATCACAATCAACCCTAACCAAGGACGAGACTCGACTCAGCATGCGTGCTATAACTTAGGGCGCCAGCGCTTCATTTATTTATGCTCAGGGTCTGCGCCTGGCTTTGTACAAAGGGTTACATGCCTTGCCGGCAAGGCTTCTACAAAAGGTGGCTTGTCGGGGGGGCCGTCAAGCCGCGCCTTATGGGTAAAACTTGCGAAGATGCTCAATTTTCCAGGAATTGCTCACCGGAATGGCATTTTCGATCTCCAGGCGGACTGCGCCAGGCCAGGTGACTCGTATTACCCGATAAGGGCCTTCCCACTTCGGCGTCAATTTGTTTGTATTCTTGGCCGATTGAACGCGCCGAAGAATAAGGTCACCTTCCTCAAAGCTTCGGGCATGGACCTTGCGGCTATGGTAGCGGCACAAGGCTTGCTGGTAGCGTGTTGCTCTCACAGCCGCCTGAAGACGATCTTCCTCAAGGAGGATTGCGTCATCTTGCCGCAGTTTCTCTTGCTCAAGCTCATCATAAGCGAGCACTCGAGGTGACCCGTATATGAGTTCAGTGGGGAGAACTGCTTCTGCCCCGTATATCAGGGCAAAGGGTGTCTGGCCGGTGGCTCGATTTGGCATCGTTCTGATCGACCAAAGAGCCGCCGGCAACTCATCAATCTAGAGCCTTTCACTCTTGTGCAGCCTGCCAAAGGTCTTTGTCCTTAGGCCTCGCAACACTTCAGCGTTTGCCCTCTCAGCTTGATCATTGCTTCGGGGGTGAGCAAAGGAAGCGAAACAGACTTTGCTGCCGAGATCTTGGGTATATTGCATGAAGGTGCGGCTTGTGAACTGCGTGCCGTTGTCGGTGATGACCCTGTTGGGTACACCAAAACGGTACACTAGTCCCTTGAAGAACTTGACGGCTGACAGAGCTGTGACCTTCCTCACTGCCTCCACCTCTGGCCACTTTGTGAACTTGTCGATTGCTACGTACAAGTACTCAAAGCCCCCGACAGCGCGGGGGAAAGGGCCCAATATGTCGAGCCCCCACACCGAGAAGGGCCAGGAGAGAGGAATGGTTTGAAGGGCTTGAGCTGGTTGATGAAGTTTCTTTGAATGAAACTAGCACGCTTCACACCTGGTGATCAGTGCCGTCGCATCCTGGAGGGCAGTGGTCCAGAAGAAGCCTTGCCGAAATGCCTTGCCGGCAAGGGCTCTTGACCCTATGTGGGATCCACATATGCCTCCATGTATCTCTGCCAACAGCCCCAGTCCTTCCTATCGAGGGATACACTTCAATTTCACGATGTTCGGTCTCTTTCTGTACAGGACGTCATCGACGAAATGGTACATAGCAGACCGACGGGCTACTTTTTCCGCTTCTTCCTGCTCCTCAGGAAGTTCCCCAGTCTGGAGGAATCGGACGGTATGCTATGCCCACGCTGGAGCCTGGGGCTCGACCACGAGGACTAAAGGCATTTCCTCCGCCATGGGAGCGGCTGTCTCGACGGCACGAGCTTGACGCTCCGCCGGAGCTAGCCGTCCCGTGGCGGGCTCAGTGTCCCCGGCAACATCCTTGTAGGCAGCTCCGGGGAGCTCGGCGGGAAAGTACTTGTCGGGCCCTGATTTCCTCCTCTTCTTTTGCTCTGTTGATGGATCAACGGATGGCTGAGAAAGCTGAAGCACAAAGGTACCTGGTTGCACAGGTAGCTTGAGGGCAGCACGCTTTGACAGGTAATCGGCGATGTCGTTCTCCGCTCGGGGAACGTGCTCTGCCTGTATACCATCAAAGCACTCTTCCAGCTTTCTCACTTCATCGACGTAGGCCTTCATCAACGGGCTCTGGTAATCTTTGTTGACTTGCTTGAAGAAAAGCTACGAATCGCCTGTCAGGACCCCGATCCTAAGTCACACAGGTCTAGCCTGTAACACATCATATTACTTTGCGGCCTCACGCACTGTATCCCCACGGGTGCCACCTTACCTGGCCTGGGACCGTTTGCGCATTTTGGCACACGGATATGATAGTGTCGCTAGCATCCATATGACAGAGAACCCGTGCCGACAAGACTAGTTATAAACCAAAAGTTGCGCTAAATTACGAAGACAGGCATACATGACCCAGCAACGAACGTGTCGGTCATCAACGTATGAACCCAAGTCGTAGCAAGCTACAAGGACTTAAAGGAACAACGCGTGACATTTCCCCTAAGGGTCAGACACAGGAACAAAGAAGGACACATGCCGGCCAGCCTAAGTGTTCCGGAGAAGTAGCAAGCTACCAAGGCTCAGTGGAAGCACCAGGAGACATTTCCCTGTAAGATAGGCTACCAAGGGTAAACAAACATGTGTCAGATCCCACACATAGCGATACACATTACACGTACGCATAACATGCAAGTATGTGCTGTACAACATGGCATCACAACATAATTCAAGAACTCATATAGATACAGGCCCAGAACAGCCATGATAGCATTATTACAAACAGAGGTCACATGACCCAACATAAAGAGCATACAGGCAACGGAAGCATAACATGTCTGAGTACAGACAACTACGAAAGAAAAAGGCTAAGTAGCCTGACTATCTACGAGACCCTCCCAAGGGTACAAGATCGTAGCTGAGGTAACAAGCTAAACGTCGAAGTCCATGTGGAACCACTAGTGAGACTAGAGTCTCTCTGCAAAAAACATAAATTAAGCAAACGTGAGTACAAAGGTACTCAGCAAGACTTACATCAGAATTAGCTACATATGCATCAGTATCAACAAAGGGGTGGTGGAGTTTGACTGGAGCAAGCCAGCTTTGACTTGGTGGCTATCCTAAACTACGACTGCAAGTAACTCTTTTGAGGTGGCGCACACGAGTCCACATAATCACCAATCAATACACCACTATGGATCCGCTCCCGTCTCCCTACGAGAAGGCCGTCCATAGCACTCACGCTTATCTTGCGTGTTTTAGAGTATCCACTTCCACTTGTCTATGAACTGTACATGTAACCCAGAAGTCCATTACCGCGGACACGGCTATTCGAATAGATCATATATAAACCTGCAGGGGTGTATTTCTTCACACATGTTTCCACTACTTAGCGACTGCACATGACATGTGCTCGGCAGACTTCAAGGGAAAGCCGACGTGGGTGTAGACCACGACCTAACCAACCACTCAAGTCTCTCGTCCAGTTTTATCGCCTATTTGGGTTCCATCCGTGGGGACATCCGGCCAGGGTGTCGCTCACGGCCCCAAACGATGTGTACAGGGTTCCCGAGTCACCAAACGGGCGACCGGTACACCGTGCCACGTACCTGCCGCGTCACAGCCCACCCCGAGGGTCAGCGCTGCGCACGACCTCCAGTAAACTACGAACACCAGAAACTAGTTGCAACTCCTGGACAAAGAACAAGGGCAGTCAATAAGTCGAGCGGGGTCATATTTCAGGGCCCAACGTGTGGTAGTAGCTGTTCATGGATCAACCAACACAGAACTCAGTTCCTGAGGACGGTTTCAATGAGACAACCCACCATGTACTCCTACATGGCCTCTCATCGATACCTTTACCAAATCGTGTTCACACACTTAGCTCACACACAGTAGGACATGTTCATCACCCTTCCAATTCATCCATGATGAATCAGACCTGACACAACTCTAGGCAATAGCAGGCATAACCAGAAAGCATGAATGAGTAGGCACAACATGGCTCAAACAACTCCTAGTCATGCTAGTGGGTTTCAACTATTTACTGTGGCAATGACAGGCCATGAAGTGGAAAGGGGTTCAACTACCGCAGCAGGTAACAGTTGAAGCGTTGTTGTCCTAATGCAGTAAAAGAGAGCAAGAGCGAGAGAGTGGGGTTGTATCGGAATGCTCAATGGGGTTTTGCTTGCCTGGAACTTCTGAAGATAGAACGGTGTCTTCATCAGTGTCATCGGTCACATCGTCGGAACATGTCTACTGAGAGGGGACAAACACCGGCAAACAAGAGAGAACACAACACGATCATGACACAACAATATGCTGTTAATTGAGCTAATGCAACTAGCAACCATATTAATGAAGTTGGTTTGAACCAAAGGTTCAAATTCAAACTCCATATGTGGTTATTTAAATGTCATTTAACTGATTTGACCTGATCAGCAGGTTTAACTTGTTCAAACATGCATGAAACAGCCATAAACAAATTCCTTGAATTTTTCTGATCATTTTTCATATATAAATTATTTTCATTGGAGTTATAGATTATTTTCTGTGATTTTTAGAAGTTTTAGCTATTTTCTGAAATATATAAATCATTTCTGATTTATTTAAAATTCCAGACAACATTTACTGCGTCAGCATGACGTCACTGTGATGTCAGCAGTCAACAGGGGATGGTCCAGGTCAAACCTTACCTGTGGGTCCCACAGGTAAGTGTGACAGTGCTTTCCTAAGTCACAGACAGGTGGGTCCAGTCATAAGCCACATCAGCAAAGTCAATGCTGACGTGTGGGTCCCACTGGATTAAAAACTAAACTAAACAGAAAATTAAATTAAACTAAACAGGCACGAGGCCCACATGTCAGTGTCTAATTAATTTAATAACAGCAATTAAAACTTAACTAAAACCTAAACTAAAACTAGTCAAAGGCTGGCCCCACATGTCATGGACACACGGGGGGGTCTAGCCAGGGTCAATGGGGTCAAACCCACCGGCGACTCGTCGCCGGCGAGAGCCAGGACGGCAGCGCGGCTCGGAAACACCATTTCGGTGACCAAATTAGCGCGGAGGGCTTCTACGGAGTGCTGGTGAACTCGCGCATCCAACGGGACAGGTTGGAGTAGATGGGGTGGCTGGAATCGTCGGCGGCGACCTCAACGGCGGCGGTCGGAGCTCGGGCGCCGATGAAAACGATGACACTAGGCACTGGAGGACCAATGGTTGGTTTCTACGGGTGCTATGTGCGCTCACGAAGGCGACAGACATGTGCACATGACCAATTGGTCACCGGAGCTTCATCGGCGATGAGCTTGTGCGGCGGCGTGCTACGGCGAGCAAGGGGGCGGCATCTACGGCGAGAAAATAAAGCGGGGAGAAGGGGGGTTCGACGCAGAAGCTCACAGGGAGGCGGACGAGATGCTCAGCGGGCTCGGGGATGCGTCGGAGCTGGCGCACGGCCGTCGGCGCTCTCTACGGCCGTAGGTTGAAGACGGCGACGGTGAAGACGAAGCGGGGCTTCCCGGCGTCCCGTAGCTCGGTGTAAAGGACGAGGAGGACGCGACGGAGCTCCTGGGCAAATCGGGTGGGCGAGAGGAGCAAGGTGGCTACGGCGAACGGCGTCAGTGGCGACGGTGGCGCTCGGCCACGAGGCACGGAGCGAGAGAGACGAGGTAGGGAGAGAGGGGAGCGGTCGAGGGGGTCCAGGGGGTCTGCACGGCGACGTCCAGAGCCTCCAGGCGAAGGGGAGGCAGCCAGGCAGGGTGGAGGTGGCCGGCGTGCGACGACCACGTGCCGGGCACGCGTGCTCGTCCTCCTGGCAAGGAGGAAGACGACAGGGAGGAGGCGGTGGCGGGCTGGGCCTGCTTGCTGGGCTAGGCTGGCCACAGTGTCGGCCACCAGGTAAGTCCAGGTAGGTCTCTCTCTCACTCTCTCTATGTCATTCTTGTTTCTGTTTTCTATTTTTTTTATTTTGTTCTGGGCTTTAAATAAAATACTAACACAAGCTCAAAATTCATGAACTCCTTGAGGCTACTGTTTGGATTATATCCAACAGTAAACATTTTAGTTCATGAATATTTGGACATTTAAAAATAGTATATAGCATTAAAATGCCCGAATGCAAATACTTTAAGATTTAATTCAAAAATCCAGAATGGTCCTAGAAATATGTGCAACATTTTTGGCAGAGGTTTTTAATCAATCCAAAAATGATCAACTTTTCCAAAGGGCATTTTGGGTTCATTGAAAAAGATTTTAATTTGACCCTCATTGAATTCATTTGGTGCTAGGGTTTGAACATCCCCATTTCCAGTTTGTTAGAAAAATTTAAACATGATGCAACAGGCAAGTGCTATCCTAGGTCAAGGTAAAGCAAGGGATGTGACAACTCACCCCCACTAAACAAGAATCTCGTCCCGAGATTCAAGACGTGAGGTAAGAAATCAGAGGGGACACAAGCTAACACAATCTTCATGATCCAACTGTCCTTCATATGAATGTTGATTGCTTGCAACATGTTGATTCGAGGTCTTTGTCCAACACGGTGACGACGAAAGAAACTCTACAAAATTGATCTTCTGAAAGATCGGGCAACGCAAGATCAACTCTTGGAGTGAGACGTTGAAACATCTCTTGAGCTGAGACACGGAATACACATCCAGGGGGATGGAGTGAAACAAACGATGAAGGTTCACCTAGTGGCAATAATTCCACACCTAAGAAGAGGGTGATCGATATCACCAGACGGGACACCTTAGAGAAGGTGACTCGTAGAATTATCCCCTTAAGTGGAAAAAAGAATTACTTTTGATATAGAGATCATTGAAGTTCTCTATACCAGCCTAAGGTAATCACAAACGATCGTTTGACGGAGTCCGAAAGAATGACACTCTCGGAACAGAATGGATGATGTGGATTACCTTGTTGAAGACAACACAAGGGATGATTTTGCTTATCATCGGAAATGGATGGGACCCATGCTAGGACCACTTCTGAAGATGATCATGAGCAGCAAGTGCTGAGAAGGGCAGCCATGGTAATGGCACAATGGTGGGTGCAAGCTGGGGACAAAATGCAAATGCTAGGAATGATTCTGGTAACCGGGAAGAAACCCGATAGTAGAGAGTGAAACTACTCTTTGAGAGGTTATAGCATAACCAAGAACACTGGGAGCAATCCCGGTTAGTGTCAAGGATAACACCTAGCGCTTGTGCGTGCTCTCAAGAACTTGAGCATTCCCATATTCATCAAGGTTTTGCCAATATCCGTGCCAAGGATCCAGGCAACAAAACATACTACCATGATGAATAATGACGGATGGTGCAGATGCAAAGGAAGATAACACTTTCTCAGATTTCACCTTAGCGGAGCCAAGGGGCAAAATCTGGATGATCGATCGAGAGACATTTAGCACTCTGCTTCTAATGTTCTCCTTGATGTGCTAGCGCAACCCATTTATTAAAATGGTTTGGTACCTATAACGTCAAGTAAAAGGTCGGACTTCAGGAGCACAAAAATCCATAAGGAACAACTAGGGAGTAAATCATACGAAATGCTTATGGGGAGGTGGCCAACTTCTTCAATCAAGATACTACAACACTAGGTCTTCCGGCTGGGTGTGTTGGCCACGACATCCACTTTACCGGTTATCGAGAGACCAATATTATAGTTCTTGGAAAAGGCTCCAACCATCATATCTACCTGAGATTCAGTCCGGGTTGGTGTCAGGATATTCCAGACTCATCGAGTCTAGAAAGAAAAATGAAAGTTTGCAACACAAATCGACGAGACGGCGTCACGAGATTCTCGGGGAGTGAACTACGATAGCAAGCTCCAAAACATGAGCTAGTTCTGCCACGTACCTATGAACACGTTGTCCTAGATAAGCATGACCACATAGTAGTCTTATGATAAAATACTACCGAGTTCAGATTGGGAATCCTCATTGAAGATAATGAAGTCTTGTGCATGTCCATCTGGGACCTTCGGGAATAGCATTTGAACTTCTTATCCTTGAATAAATCAGTGGCTTGGTGTGCTAGGAATACATATAGAGTGGAGGTAATTAATCTACCAAACCATAGAATACTTCGCACGTATGCATGACTGATTTGGGATGATTCCAAAGGAAACAAAACAAACCTTTCTCAAATTCATGGCAGCAACTTACACCCAATGCACGTGAACTTGGAGAAAGTCACTTCTTTCACCAAAACATATACCTCATGAGCGGTACACGAAGACAATGCTTACAAAGTTTCCAACACTAGCTCAATGTTCAACATGAATCATGGAGGAGACATGATCTTGTTGATGGGCTCAACGACAACTCATCGAAATTTCCATATCACTGGAATTCCACCATTATGTGAACAATGTGATAGTATTGGTCAGACCCAAAGATGTAATGGTGTATGCTCGAGGAAACAACCACGAGTAAGACAACATTACGAACATCATTGGTTCTGATTTGATTTGACGGTAGCCCGTTCTCAAATCAAAGACTGGATAGGACAATAGCTCCAACAATTTGATTACGAGGAGTAATTGATGAGGATATTATCTTTCTACAACACATACACACAAGATATCCCTTGAAATGAACTAAGTCAGGCAAGCTTTATCTTCCAACTCTCCAAGTTGTTGTTTAGCTTAACCAACTAGCTCAGGATATCCAACACAGATTCTTGGAGACGAAGTGGTTCATAAGTAACCCAACTTGATCACGAGCTCAACATAACGGTCAGGGAACAACCTGGTAATACTTCCGAGAAGATATTCGGAAAATCACGAACCACCGATATGTGGCTAAGCCCGAGAAAAATCTTGCTTTTCAGGGCAAGACGATATGATCAAAAGAGCGAGAGATTGACACAATCCTAACTCATTGATCGGAGAGTGCACCAGAAATAAGGACTAGGTAGCACGATCATTCTTAGGATGATGATTCCGTATCCAACATACCAAGAATGAGATTATCGTGCATTAACTACCCAGCAACAGAGTTGCTAGGAGTATTGATTACACACATCACGATTCACTTGTCAGTATTCCGGTTACAACAACACGGAGGCCGAGGAATGAACGATGATGGTGAGAAGTATCACTGTATCAAGAGTTCGTAGGAGGTGGTGCAATTCCCATGACATTCTTGACATAAGGATGGTAATACTCCAGGATAGAACATGTTAGAAGCTGGATTAGCATTCTTCATCTGCGAGGTACAACTTCTTTGACCCAATCCTGGATATGGGTGAGGTACTTGAGTTTGTTTCTCCTAGTCATTCTAAAATAGAATGGATTCACGGACCACAGGAGTAAACGGCATCGATGAACACGAATGCACAACTACTCCAGACTATCAACTGATAGACGAGGTCATAATACGGCTAAAAGGGGACAACTCAAGGAACATATAACTTTCTGAGTTGTGGATGCATAGAATAGCATGTCGAACTTTCAACATATTCCTTCCGGATAATCCGTGCAGAAAGGTAGGACTGGCAGAGTCACCATATAGAATCAAGAACTCCTCAAGAGTACTCTTATTGTGATATTTTGGTTCGGGAGAACTTCTGCCAAGGATGGTTCATGGTATTGGAAGAATGATATACCATGGACCTCGAGGACTATCACAAGGTTACTAATATCCTAAAGGAACGAGCAAGCACTATCCACATGAAGTAAGTAGGGTGAATCACGGATTCAAGAACCCAGGAGTAGAATGCCTACTAACTAAATGGCATCACGGGATGCTTTCGAGAATGATGGCCAGAATCATCATACTAGGAATATAAGCATTGCTAGATTACTGGGTGATTCTCTGACACACCTAGGGCCATAATAATAATTCAAACATATATGTCGAGGTAACAGAGTACCTCAACACACTGGCTAGTGTGGTTAATCTGGCCTAAAGGAACATCGAGAACAGGAAGAAAGGGTTTACAAATGCATCAGATTATTTAGAAACCTGGAATGACTCCGACAGCATAACGGCTGTAAATGGTCGAAAATACTTTTGAGATCCAAGCAAAAAGGGTAGCATATCCACTTAACCTCATAATGTCAAGGTTTTGAGACCAAGAGTTGAACAAACGGAAGTAGTAGAAACTGAACTGAGGGTTGAATCCACCATTAACGTGATCCTGATAAATAGAATGGAAATCCTAGTTCTTAATCCCCGTAGAAAGAAGAAGGTGACTCAGAACAGAAGGTCATAGGGTAAAGGAGTAAAAAGATCCTTACGTTCCCTTCCACAAACAATTCCCTTACATAACTAAAGAATTTCTAGACATGACTTCGATCAGTTTGGCTTACAAATCCTACAGGCAGTCAGGCTCTGATACCAAAGCTGTCAGGACCGCGATCCTAAGTCACACAGGTCTAGCCTGTAACACATCATATTACTTTGCGGCCTCACGCACGGTATCCCCACGGGTGCCACCTTACCTGGCCCGGGACCGTTTGCGCATTTTGGCACACGTATATGATAGTGTCGCTAGCATCCATATGACAGAGAACCCGGGCCGACAAGACTAGTTATAAACGAAAAGTGGCGCTAAATTACGGAGACATGCATAGATGACCCAGCAACGAACGTGTCGGTCATCAACGTATGAACCCAAGTCGTAGCAAGCTACAAGGACTTAAAGGAACAACACGTGACATTTCCCCTAAGGGACAGACACAGGAACGAGGAACGACACATGCCGGCCAGCTTAAGTGTTCCCGAGCAGTAGCAAGCTACCAAGGCTCAGTGGAAGAACTACGAGACATTTCCCTATAAGATAGGCTACCAAAGGTAAACAACTAGGTGTCGGATCCCACACATAGCAATACACATTACATGTACGCATACCATGCAAGTATGTGCTGTACAACACGACATCACAACATAACTCAGCAACTCATATAGATACAGGCCCAGAAGAGCCATCATAGCATTATTACAAACAGATGTCACATGACCCAACATACAGAGCATACAGGCAACGGAAGCATAACATGTCTGAGTACAGACAACTACAAAAGAAAAAGGCTGAGAAGCCTGACTATCTACGAGACCCTCCCAAGGGTACAAGATCGTAGATGAGGTAACAAGCTAAACATCGAAGTCCACGCGGAACCACTAGTGAGACTGGAGTCTCTCTGCAAAAAACATAAATTAAGCAAACGTGAGTACAAAGGTACTCAGCAAGACTTACATCAGAACTAGCTACATATGCATCAGTATCAACAAAGGGGTGGTGGAGTTTGACTGCAGCAAGCCAGCTTTGACTTGGTGGCTATCCTGAACTACGACTGCAAGTAACTCTTTTGAGGTGGCGCACACGAGTACACAAAATCACCAATCAATACACCACTATGGATCCGCTCCCGTCTCCCTACGAGAAGGCCATCCATAGCACTCACGCTTATCTTGCGTGTTTTAGAGTATCCACTTCCACTTGTCTATGAACTGTACAGGTAACCCAGAAGTCCATTACCGCGGACACGGCTGTTCGAATAGATCATATATAACCCTGCAGGGGTGTACTTCTTCACACATGTTTCCACCACTTAGCGTCTGCACACGACATGTGCTCGGCAGACTTCAAGCGAAAGTCGACGTGGGTGTAGACCCTGACCTAACCAACCACTCAAGTCTCTCGTCCAGGTTTATCGCCTATTTGGGTTCCATCCGTGGGGAGATCCGGCCGGGGTGTCTCTCACGGCCCCAAACGACGTGTATAGGGTTCCCGAGTCACCAAATGGGCGACCGGTACACCGTGCCATGTACCTACCGCGTCACAGCCCACCCCGAGGGTCAGCGCTGCGCACGACCTCCAGTAAACTACAAACACCAGAAACTAGTTGCAACTCCTGGACAGAGAACAAGGGAAGTCAATAAGTCGAGCGGGGTCATATTTCAGGGCCCAAAGTGTGGTAGTAGCTGTTCATGGATCAACCAACACATAACTCAGTTCCAGAGGATGGTTTCAATCAGACAACCCACCATGTACTCCTACATGACCTCTCATCGCTACCTTTACCAAATCGTGTTCACACACTTAGCTCACACACAGTAGGACATGTTCATCACCCTTCCAATTCATCCCCGATGAATCAGACCTGACACAACTCTAGGCAATAGCAGGCATAACCAGAAAGCATGAATGAGTAGGCACAACATGGCTCAAACAACTCCTACTCATGCTAGTGGGTTTCAACTATTTACTGTGGCAATGACAGGTCATGCAGTGGAAGGGGTTCAACTACCACAGCAGGTAACAGTTGAAGCGTTGTTGTCCTAATGCAGTAAAAGAGAGCAAGAGCGAGAGAGTGGGATTGTATCGGAATGCTCAATGGGGTTTTGCTTTCCTGGCACTTCTGAAGATTGAACGGTGTCTTCATCAGTGTCATCGGTCATCGTCGGAACACGTCTACTGAGAGGGGACATACACCGGCAAACAAGATAGAACACAATCAATGCAATGCGACAATATGATGCATGATCATGACACGACAATATGTTGTTGATTGAGCTAATGCAACTAGCAACCATATTAAATCAAGTTGGTTTGAACCAAAGGTTCAAATTCAAACTCCATATGTGGTTATTTAAATGTCATTTAATTGATTTGACTTGATCAGCAGGTTTACCTTGTTCAAACATGCATGAAACTGCCGTAAACAGATTCCTTGAATTTTTCTGATCATTTTTCATATATAAATTATTTTCATTGGAGTTATAGATTATTTTCTGTAATATTTTCAAGTTTTAGCTATTTTCTGAAATAAATAAATCATTTCTGATTTATTTAAAATTCCAGAAAACACTTACTGCGTCAGCATGACGTCACTATGATGTCAGCAGTCAACAGGGGCTGGTCCTGGTCAAACCTGACCTGTGGGTCCCACAGGTCAGTGTGACAGTGCTTGCCTAAGTCACAGACAGGTGGGTCCAGTCAACAGCCACGTCAGCAAAGTCAATGCTGACGTGTGGGTCCCACTGGATTAAAAACTAAACTAAACAGAAAATTAAATTAAACTAAACAGGAACGGGACCCACATGTCAGTGTCTAATTAAGTTAATAACAACAATTAAAACTTAACTAAAACCTAAACTAAAACTAGTCAAAGGCTGGCCCCACATGACATGGACACAGGAGGGGTCCAGGCGTGGTCAATGGGGTCAACCCCACCGGTGACTCGCCGCCGGCGAGAGCCAGGACGGCGGCGCGGCTCGGAAACACCATTCCGGTGACCAAATTAGCGGCGGAGGGCTTCTACGGAGAGCTGGTGAACTCTCGCATCCAACGGGACAGGTTGGAGTAGCTGGGGTGGCCGGAATCATCGGCGGTGACCTCAACGGCGGCGGTCGGAGCTCGGGCGTCGATGAAAACGATGACACAGGGCACGGGAGGAGGACCAACGGTTGGTTCCTATGGGTGCTATGTGCGCTCACGAAGGCGACATGCATGTGCACGGGACCAATTGGTCACCGGAGCCTCGTCGGCGACGAGCTTGTGCGGCGGCGTGCTACGCGATTAAGGGGGCGACATCTACGGCGAGCAAGCGAAGCGGGGAGAAGGGGGGGTTCGACGCAGAAGCTCACAGGGAGGCGGACGAGATGCTCAGCGGGCTCGGGGACACGTCGGAGCGGGCGCACGGCCGCCGGCGATCTCCGCGGCCGTATGTTGAAGACGACGATGGTGAAGACGAAGCGAGGCTTCCCGGCGTCCCTAGCTCGGTGCAAAGGACGAGGAGGACGCGGCGGAGCTCCTGGGTAAATCGGGTGGGCGAGAGGAGCACGGTGGCTACGGCGAACGGCGTCAGCGGCGACGGTGGCGCTCGGCCACGAGGCGCGGAGCGAGAGAGACGAGGCAGGGAGAGAGGGGAGCGGTCGAGGGGGTCCAGGGGGTCTGCGTGGCGATGTCCAGAGCCTCCAGGCGAAGGGGAGGCAGCCAGACAGGGTGGAGGTGGCCGGCGTGCGGCGACCACGCGCCGGGCACGCGCGCTCATCCTCATGGCAAGGAGGAAGACGATAGGGAGGAGGCGATGGCGAGCTGGGCCTGCTTGCTGGGCTGGGCTGGCCACAGTGTCGGCCACCAGGTAAGTCCAGGTAGGTCTCTCTCTCTCTCTCTGTGTGTGTCATTCTTGTTTCTGTTTTCTATTTTTGTTATTTTGTTCTGGGCTATAAATAAAATACTAACACAAGCTCAAAATTCATGAACTGCTTGAGGCTACTGTTTGGATTATTTCCAACAGTAAACATTTTAGTTCATGAATATTTGGACATTTTAAAATAGTATATAACATTTAAATGGCCAAATGCAAATACTTTAAGATTTAATTCAAAAATCCAGAATGGTCCTAGAAATATGTGCAACATTTTTGGCAGAGGTTTTTAATCAATCCAAAAATGATGAAATTTTCCAAAGGGCATTTTGGGTTCATTGAAAAAGATTTTAATTTGACCTAATTGAATTCATTTGGTGCTAGGGTTTGAACATCCCCATTTCCAGTTTCTGAGAAAAATTTAAACATGATGCAACAGGCAAGTGCTATCCTAGGGCAAGGTAAAGCTAGGGATGTGACATCGCCCCCGATGATGAGTTTCTTGATTCCGAGGTCTGCCGCGATCCTAAGACCAGCAAGCAGCCCCTCATACTCAGCAGTATTGTTCGTTGATACCTCCCTGGGGAAGTGCATCTGGACCACGTACTTGAGGTGCTCTCCAGTGGGCGCGAGCAGCAGTACGCCGGCCCCGGCGCCCTGTAAGGAGAAAGCTCCATCAAAGTACATGATGCTGTTGCAACTCGCCTCTTTGTCGGGGAGAGCAGTTTCCTGGACTTCTTCACCAGGCATCGCGGTCCATTCTGCAATGAACTCCGCCAGGACTCGGCTTTGAATGATCGAGGTACTTTCAAACTTGAGGCCAAAGCTGGACAGCTCCAGTGCCCACTCTACAATCCTTCCTGTTGCATCTGGATTGTGCAATATATGTTGTAGAGGGAGGCGAGTGACGACAATGATCTCGTGTGCCTGGAAGTAGTGACGCAGCTTCCTCGAGGCCATAAGAACCCGAAGAGCAATTTCTGCACACCGGACTACCTTGATCTAGCCCCCTGCTAGAGGGAGCTAACAAAGTAGACCGGGTGCTGCATCATTTTCTTCCTTGGCTGCACTCCAACCGGCCGTGTCGTCTCTGCACCAGTGGCATCAGGCTCTGTCGCTGCTATCACCTCATCATCAATTTCTCTCTGCGCCACTAGTGCGGCGCTGACCACCTGGTTTGTTGCCGCCAAGTATAGCAGCAACGGTTCATGTGGCCTAGGAGCAACTAATATTGGCGTGGAGGAAAGATACCTCTTCAAATCTTGTAATGCTGCTTCAGCTTCTGGTGTCCACTCCATCGGGCCTGCCTTTTTCAAAATCTTGAAAAAGGGGAGGGCACGCTCGGTAGACTTGGAAATGAATCTGCTCATGGCGGCAACGCAGCCAGCAAGCCGACGCACATCCTTTACTCGTTTGGGTGCTTCAATCTGCTCTATAGCTTTGATCTTGTCCGGATTGGCCTCTATCCCATGCTACGAGCCAAAGAACCCGAGAAGCTTGCCGGACGGGATGCCGAAGATGCACTTCTCAGGGTTCAGCTTGAGGTTGATCTTGCGTAGGTTTACAAATGTTTCTTGTAAATCTGGTATAAGGGTTGCCCTGTTTTTGGTTTTGACCACTATATCATCCATATAAGCCTCCATATTTCTATGGATCTGGGGTTCAAAACCAATCTGGACTGCCCTTGCAAACGTCGAGCCAGCACTCTTCAACCCGAAAGGCATTCGTACGAAACAGTACGTACCACATGGGGTGACGAATGCTATCTTCTCTCCGTCTTCTCTTGCCATGAAGATCTGATGGTAGCCGGAGTAGGCATCGAGGAATGACAACAGGTCACACCCAGCCATGGAGTCAACAATCTGGTCGATGCGTGGCAACGGGAAGGGGTCCTTGGAACAAGCTTTATTGATATCTGTGTAATCAATACATAGCCTCCACTTCCCATTTGCCTTGCGCACTACCACTGGATTGGCCAACCACATTGGATGGAGCACTCCTCTTACCAAACCCGCTGCTTCCAGTTTCCGGATTTCCTCTGTGATGAACTCTTGTCGTTCCAAAGCTTGCTTCATGACCTTCTGCTTGACGGGCCGTGCATGAGGACAGACATCAAGCTAGTGCTCAATCACCTCCCTGGGAATGCCGGGGATGTCGGATGCTTGCCATGCAAACACGTCGACATTCGCCCGCAGGAGGGTGACGAGCGCGTCTTCCTATTTGTCGTCAATGGTGGAGCTTATGGTGAAAGCCCCTCCCGTGCCTTCCTCCTTGACAGAAACCTTCTTAGTTCCCGGCGGTGTGGCCCTGGACCTCTTGTTTCTGCCGGTGGAGCTCTCTGGCATGTCCTCGACGGGAGCGCGACATTCCGAAGAGGTGCGCTTGCCGGAGTGGGTGTCCGAGGTCTCACCAGTCTTCTTCTTGTCGGTGGAGCTCTCCGGCACATCCTCGACGGGAGCACAACACTCCGAAGAGGTGCACTTGCCGGAGTGGGTGTCCGAGGTCTCACCGGTCTTCTTCTTGTCGGTGGAGCTCTTTGGCACGTCCTCAACGGAGCACAACACTCCGAAGAGGTGCGCCTGCCGGAGTTGGTGTCCGAGGTCTCACCGGTCTTCTTCTTCTCCCCCCCGGGGCTCCAGCGGCAGGAGCAAGTGCCCTCGTGGCAGCAGCTGCTGTAACCGCTTGCTGGTATAGTTGGTCAGCGCAAATCAGCGCATCTTTCTTATCGGAGGGGATAGTGATGATCGTCACAGGTCCTGGCATCTTCAGGGTGTTGTAGGCGTAGTGTGACGCTGCCATGAACTTGGCTAGCGTTGGGCGGCCAAGGATCCTGTTGTAAGGTAAGGGGATCGTTGCAAGATCGAACACGATCCTCTCCGTCCTGTAGTTCAGATCATTTCCAAAAGTCACAGGCAGTGTGACTTTCCTCTTTGGTTGGCTTCTCCCCAGGTTGACCCCCTGAAACATGCCCGTCTCTTCGAGGTCTCCATCAGGAATTTGCAGCTTCTCGATCACGGTGGGCAAGAGTAGGTTCAGACCGGCCCCGCCATCGACTAGCATCTTTGTCACCTTGAGGTTGCGTATTGTCGGTGAAACAAACAATGGCAAGCACCCGACCGCAGTAGTGCGATCAGGGTGATCCTCAGTGTCAAAAATGATAGGTGTGCTGGACCATTTCAGCGGCTTTTGGGATCCGGACGATGGCTCCGCTGCTGTAATCTCACGCTCCTACTGTTTAAGTTGGCGGTGAGAAGTATGCAGCGAGGCGCCGCCATCGACGCACATGGCCTCCGTAGCTTTCTGAAATTCTTGGTCGCCAGACTCGTCGTCCTCTTCATGATCGTCGTCTTCACGCCTTCTGTCACGGCCCCAGGCGGGCCTCTCCTGCCGTTTATCCTTGCCGCGACGGTCTGCTTGGCCGTCACGCTTCTTGCAGGACCCTTCAGCACCATCCTGGCTCTTCTCCTTGTCCCACCTCGCATATTCAGCCCTCTACTTCTCAGCAAGGAGCTCAACCTATCGGCAGTCCTGGAGATCATGGACTTTGGTGTGATGGATCTTGCAGTATCACTTGCTGGAATTTCCTGGCTTCTCGGCAGCCGCCAAGGCCCGGCATGCGACACACCGGGCAATTTCCTTGCCGGGGTCACCCGCCCTGGTTTTCTTGGCGGAGCCGGCGTCATCAGATCCCTCGACGGCAAGCACGACTTTACCTTTACGCTTCCTGTTGCGGTGCCGGACCTTCTCCGCCGGGGCGACAGTATCCTCATCTGAAGAGTCGGTTTCCGCGCCAGCGTCTTCGCCGGGGTACTTCCTTCCCTCTTCCGCCCGGGCACATTTGTCAGCAAGAACATAGAGTTCCGCCACATCTTTCACCTTGGTCATCGCCAATTCTTCACGCATCTTGTGCTGATGCACGTTCTCATGGAATGGGCTGATGATGGCGGCAGGGTGAACATCAGGGATGTTGTACTACACCTGGCTGAACCTCTGTATATACTTGTGCAGACTCTCGCCTTCCTTCTGGGGTATGACGTGTAGGTCACTCACATGGCCATGGGCTTGGTGTCCTCCAGTAAAGGCGTTCTCGGGGTTTTGGGACGACATATGCCAAAGGATGGCTTATCATGCATGTGGGCAAAAGAACGTCGCCGAGCTCGGGAAGCGGGATAAGGCGATACTTAGGACGCCTATGAATCTTACCCAGGTTCGGGGCTCTCCGGGGAGACAACACCCCTAGTCCTGCTCTGCGGGGACTCCGCGTCATCACTGATAGCACTAAAGTAGCTACAGGATTGCTCCTTGAGCTGTGATGTGAGAAGGAAGAAGATGAACAAGGCCAGCTAACCTCCTCTCCCTCCTATCTAGGGTTCATGTCTTGTCAACTTCTAATAGCCAACCATCTAGCCCTCAACATGGAGGACCCTGGGGGGTTTATATAGGCCTACCCCCCAGGAGTACAATGGTAACTTCGACGTCCTAGCCCCCAGCCGTCAGTGTTTTCTGGTGCCGGCCTCGCCGCATGTCTGCTGGGGCCCGCCGCCTGCGGGCCCCCCGTGATTGCCTTTCACTGTGGGGGTGCTTTTGCTAACGACAGCCTCGTTGGGGAGGAGATGGCCACAGTGCCATCTTCCCTTGCCGTACGCTGCCGCCTCGTCCCGTCCCGTCATCTTGATGAGGCTCGGGCTTCTAGGATGGGGCGTGCCGTCTGCTGCCAGACGACCGTCTCCCCCGGCCGCCTGCCAGAGGCGGTTTGTTCTTGAGCTTGCACGCTGACCAATGGGGCCAGCCGCCTGCTGGCCCCGCCGTTTGTGGGTAGTGGGATCGTGGCCTCCTCTGACCGCTGCTTGGTCACAAGCCTCGTGGCTACAGTGACCTGCCGCTTAGTGGATATTCATAAGGTACACGGCCACTGTAGCCACATCTTTATAGATCTTCTAAGGACATGCTCTCCTGTAGCCATGCCTCCGCCACGCCAGGACCCACCTCAGCGTGTTCCCTGAGGGCGGAATGCGGGGCCGTTTGCTGGCTGGTGGTGCTTGGTGTTGCCGCCCGTTGGGTCCCTGCCGCCTGTTGGCAGCCGGCTCCTGGGGCAGGCTACCCCAGGAGGCGGCTCGAGGAGCAGACGGCCGCGGTGGACCAAGCGGCTGTTATTTGTCTTAAAATACCAAGGGTAGGCGCTGAGGGTACCCATGGTCAATATCTCCGACAGTAGTCCCCGAAGCTGGTGGAACTCCAATGCGGACGCTGGAGATGCTGAGGGGTTCCTGCAGCTTCTCCCCTCAGGTTAGCTTATCGTCTGTCTCTTGTGTGCTTAAGGAATCCGTCTGCCGCCAGCAGGCTCTGCGCTGCAGGAGCCCGCCACTGGCAGCCGTATTGCCATCTCGGAATCTTCGGCGAGAAGGCGCCGCCTGGTCAGTGGGCAGTCGAACGGACCCGCGGACCGTTGGCAGCGCCCACGCGTCACCGCCCTGTCGCGTCGGCCTGCCAGCCCACACGCATGACAGGACATAACAATGGGCCGGGGCCCGCCACTAAGGGCCTCGGACCCCGCACGGATCCACGGTGGCAGGGGTAATCGATTACCCTCCCACGCACATTTAATGCGAGCGGATTAGGCATGAGAAAACCGGGGGTCGTGCGGGACGTGGGGTGGTTAAGCCCACGCCCGCCCCCTCGCCTTCGTCGCTAGGGCCTATATATAGGGTGGGGGAGAGGGTTGGCGCTGCTCTCGCGCTCACTCTCCCCCATCCTTCGTCTTCTTCCTCGCTTCTCCTTGCCGCAATCACAGCGAACCACTGCCCGAGCCATCGCCGCTCCAGCGCCTAATCGACACCATGGCCAATGGGACGACAGTGAAGTCGTGCAAGAGCAAGTGGACGTTCTTTGGCGGTCGCGGAAGCTGCCGCCGGCCGACAAGGTCGCCGTGCGCCTGGCGCCGGCGGCGGAAATCTGATTGGCCCCGTGGCAAGGCGAGCGGGTCGTCTTCCGCTCGCACTTTCCATGCGGGTTCGGCCTACCGGCGAGCGGCTTCTTCCGCTGGTCCCTCGACTTCTTCCACATCCAGCTGCACCACCTCACGCCGAACACGATAACCACCATTTCTTCCTTCGTCGTCCTCTGCGAGGCCTATCTTGGCATCCTCCCCACCGTCGAGCTCTGGACGGAGCTCTTCTACGTGAAGTTGGGCACTACTTTCCAGAGCGTGGCTGCTCAGTGTGGAGGATGCATCGCCGTGAAGCGCACCGGGGCGATAAACTTCTTCCCGGCGCCGAAACTCATCGGATCGGTGAAGCAGTGGTAGAAGACGTATTTTTAAGTCTCCAAAGTCGACCCCGAGGAGGATCTCATCTGCCTGCCGGAGTGGGTGCCGGGGCGGCCTGCTGAGCCTCGGGACTCTTGGAAGACCCGACCCGTCGACCTGACTGAAGGCGCCTCCGTCGTCGTGCGCCGTCTCCGGGAGCTGAGAGATGACGAAGGCCTGGAGTTTGCGGATCTGCTCCCGACGTTCGCTGAGCGCCGGGTGCTGCCGCTACAGCGCTGGCCCCACCTCATCTGTGATATGAGCGGGCGCCGGGACCCCAGCCGGACCTGCACCAAGCCCCTGCCACACGGGGAAGTGGCCCGGCTGGTGAACCACATTTCCAGCTGCCAGGTCCCCGACGCTGGCTGGGCCTTTAGCAAGGCTCCGTACAGCCGCAACGACCAGCCGCCCGCAGTAAGTTCTCGTCCTTGTATTTCCTTTCTTCTTTGTTCGGCTGCTGTAGCCGTCTGGTGCTGACACCCGGCTTAGATCTTCCCAGGCCAGCCGGCGCCGGGCTCCGACCAACCGGGCCGCCCCCTCGAGCCAGATCGCTCCCAGAGTGATACGAGAGACCCTGAACTTGGGGCCGCCGCTGCGATGGAGGAGGAGGAGGTGACAGGCGGCGGAGGCCAGCCAGAAGGCGGCCTCGAGAACTGGCCGGACGACGACGAGGAGATGGAGGAGGCACCCGTCCGCGCTAGCCAGCAGGCGGGGCCGTCTGGCACAGTCGGCGGCGGGAAACGGCGGTCCACGTCAGGGCCGACTGGCACTCCGTCCAAGAAGCTTCGGCTGTCGACTCCGCCACGAGGCGTCAGGAGGCAGCCGCCAGGGAAAACATGCCGAAGAAGCCTGAGGCCAGGCCAATCGTGTTTGGGTAAGTATTCTTCGTTCATTCTTTGCGTCTAGTTCTTCTTTCACGGCTGATTCTTTCTTGATTCTTTGTTTCTTCTGGACGTCCGCACAACGCACAGCTCTCCCTCTCGCGGGTGCCAGCGGGCTTTGTGGTAGGAGGCCCAGATGCCCCTCCTGTGCCTCCCCGTCGTCCGGAGACATGTTCTGGACGGGAACCTTGTTCCTTCCTGGCGAGAGTAGCCAGCCACACCCACTGGGTGCAGTCCCCAATTTACGAGCCGGCTACTGAGCAGGCAGCTTGGAACTCCAAAGTGTTCACCCAGATCTGATCTTGCTTTTTGTTGCAGGAGTACCACAACCTACGTGTGGCCTCCTACAACGCGCATCACCAGGAGCTGCCGCAGCTGCAGACTGCCCTGGCGGACAACCAAGGTGAGTGTCTCTTCTTCTCCTTGCGGGGGCGCGTCAGCGCACCCGCAGGCGGCTTGGAACTCCAAGGTTGTGTCTTCTAGTGCTGACCCTTGTTCTTTTACTTTCTCCCCTGCCAGCTGCCGCCGCCAGCTTCCTCAGCCAGCTGGGCGAGGCCCAGACGGAGCTGGCCGCAAAGGAGCAGGAGCGTGCCCTCGCCACCCAAGACCGCGATCGCCTGGCCAAGTTGCTGGCGGACCAGGCGGCGGCCCACAAGGCCGAGCTCGGCAAGATGTCTGACGCCGAGTCCCTTCTGCAGGCCTAATTCGAGACTGAGCGCTCGAATTGGGACGAGAATGAGGCGGCTCTCCAAGACGGCTACGTAGCCATTGGAGACTTGGTCGACGGTGAGACATCTGTCTTCTCGTTCTGTTTTCATTGTTTGCAGTAGCTGTCTTGCTTTTCTTATGATATTTGTTCTAGTCCTGGCAGAATTCTTCCCGGGCTACTCTGTAGCCGCCACCCAGGCCATCGAGGCCGAGCGTGCTGCGAGGTGCCACGCGGGCCGGGAGATCGCACCCAACGCGCCCAGGACCCCGGCCGAGGAGCTTCTCGCCATACGGGTGCGTCTTCTACCCGTCCGCCGGCTTCTCCGCCGTCTGCAGTACGTTGGCGCCCAAGTCCTGGCCGCCCTCTGGCCCGGTGTGCCAATGCTTCGCACCCCCAGCCGGACGGCCGCTTGGCTGGAAGCGGCCGGCCAGCGCTTCGAGGCCTGGAAGGGCTCCGCGGCAAGGGCTGGCGCAAGGACCACCTTGGAATTCGCCAAGAGTTGGTACCGAGGCCTGAGCCTTGAGCAGCTGGAGACGTTCCGCGCGGAGGCCTAGCCGGAGCTGGCTGCGGAGCAGAGGGAACTCGTCCAGCGAGCTGCCGCCCTCGCCGAATACGCCGACACCTCCCTCTTCATCCCGGAGCTGGACGACAGGGGCCACGTAGTGCTGCCTGGTAACTTCGGGCTGGACTTGGTGGCATCGGAAGAGCCGGACGAGGAGATCGCCTCCACCGAAGGCGATGAGGACGAGGAAGGCAGCGACGAGGAGACCAGCTCCCAGGAGGCGGACCCGGCAGGCGGTACCCAGCCTGACCAGTCCTCAACTAGCGGGCTAGGAGTGACGGCCCCGCCTGCTGCAGGAGACGGCCAGACCGAGCCCCGCCAGGCGGCCTACCCAGAAGCCGGCTCCGTCGTGCCACTTGCCCAGCCTGCTGCTCCTTAGGATTTTCATTTATATTGTGTGCCTTTCTGTAAGACTCGCAAGGTTAATTCGAACAATTCCACCCACTGGGTGTATTTAGTAAGTTATTGCTACGAGGCGGCTCTTAAGGCCTTTTGGATGTAAATATCCTTTTTAATGCAGCATCGTTTTTATGCAATTGTGCCGAGTCCTAGGATTAGCCTTGCCCTAGTTCCTCGCGGCGGTTTCTCCTTGCTAACCCTTTGTACTGCCGTCCTGCCAGCCAGACAGCCACTCTGTGGTTCTATGGCTGGGTCAAGGACTTGGCTGTTTTCGGGGTGGGCAAGTATCTCGCCCTCTGGAAAGCGGTCTGGCCAAGCCTAGAACCGGCTGGCCGGCTGCACGGCAGCCGAAGTTAATCTTAAGGGCCGGCTGGACCTATGTCTTGTTTCCTTAGCCATTTTTCATGTGGGCACCGCTTCTTGCCTTTGGCTCTTGCCAGCCGGACAGCCGCGTTCTGCGAGTCTGTGACTGGATGCAGGAGTGGGCTTGGGTGCCATCACATTACTTATCTGACTTTTTAAGGAAAATCCTCTAGACATAGGGCCAGGCGGCCAGTCCCCGGGCCGTCTGGTAGGCTCTGGTGCCGGACAGAAGAGTGAACAACAAACATTCGCAGGCATAATTCTTATCATATAGATAAAGGACTGGGCAGTCCCCGAGAATCTCTTGAGGCTCCCACTGATTCTCAAAATAACTTAGATAGCATGACACATACTGTCTTTCAGCTATAAAAGCGACGAAGAAGGTTTGCGTTCCATGGGCGCTCTGACTCCTTGCGTGAGTCGTCTCTCTAGCACGCTCTTGGCTTCTGGGCGTCGATGAGGTACCTTGCTGGCGATGAACGGTCCTTCCCAAGGAGCCGAGAGCTTGTGCTGGCCGGCTGTTCACTGGATCAGCCGGAGCACAAGGTCTCCCTCGCGGAATGAGCGTGGCTTCACTCGCCGGCTGTGATAGCGGCGGAGACCCTGCTGGTAGATGGTGGAGCGGCTGAGTGCTACCAGCCGGGCCTCCTCCAGCAAGTCCATGCCGTCTTCATGTGCTTCTTTAGCTTCAGCTTCCGTGTACATGGTGACGCGAGGTGAGTCAAACTCAACGTCTGTTGGGATGACGGCCTCGGCCCCGTAGACGAGGAAGAAAGGTGTGAAGCCGGTGGGTTTGTTCAGAGTGGTTCAGAGGCTCCATAGGACAGACGGCTATTCTTCTATCCAGCAGCTGGCCGACCGCTCCAAAGGTTCGACCAGCCGGGGCTTGATACCAGATAGGATAAGGCTGTTGGCGCGCTCGACTTGGCCATTGGACTGTGGGTGGGCAACGGATGCTAGGTCCAGCCGGATGCCCTGAGTTGCACAGAAACGGGCAAGTGCGCCTTTGGCAAAATTCGTGCCGTTGTCGGTGATGATGCTGTGCGGTATACCATACCGGACTGTGATGTCTGCGATGAATGTCACGGGAGTTGGGCCATTGAGTTTCTTGATTGGCTTGGCTTCGATCCACTTGGTGAATTTATCTATTGTCACAAGTAAGTGTGTCAGGCCTCCTCTGGCAGTCTTGAAAGGTCCTACCATATCCAGACCCCAGACGGAAAATGGCCAAGTGATCGGAATAGTCTTGAGTGCAGAAGCCGGCAAATGTTGCTTGGATCTGAAGCGTTGGCAGCCGTTGCACTTCTTCACCAAATCTTTGGCATCGTCCAAAGCAGTCAGCCAGAAGAAACCGTGGCAAAAAGCTTTGGCTACGAGAGATCTTGAGGCCGCGTGGTGGTCGCACTCCCCTTGGTGAATTTCCTTGAGGATGGCCAGCCCTTTTGTTGCTTCTACACAGCGCTGCAAGACGCCCGTGGCACTCCCTCTGACGAGCTCTTTGTTGACAATGGTATAAGCTGAGGCTCGACGTTGAACTTATCGTGCCAGGATTTCTTCTGCTGGCAGCTCTCCTTTGAGCAAGAATGTGAGGATTGGCTGTGCCCAAGACGACGCTGAGACTTCAGTTGCTTCGGCCAGAGAGACCAGGGTGGTTGGGCTGGGAGGTGGAGGGCTGGGCTGAGCCGCCTGCTGTGTCTCCGAAGTCCCCGAGTCGTCTGCTGGAGCCGGCCCCTCCTGGCCATCTGCTGGAGCAGTCCCCGGGCAAGGAGCTGGCGCGGCCGCAGGTGATCCGTCTGTTGGAGTTGGAGTGTCGTGGCCGCCTGCTGGGGCAGACTTTTGGCCAGCAGCCGAAACCGCGGGGCCGCCTGCCCCGGGGTCGGCTGGTATGAAGATTGACTCCGACTCTTGTGAATGCTTGATAGACGGTTTGCGCAGGCACTGGAGAGATACGCTGGCTGGTATTACTTGGCGGGTGGAACCGATTCACGCCAAGGTGTCTGCTTGCATGTTATCAGCTCGTGGCACATGGAGGAACTCGCAGCCATCAAAGTGTCCACTGATCTGCTGGACAAGGAAGAGGTAGCTTGCCATATTTGCATCCTTGGCGTCCCAGTCCCCAGTCGACTGCTGGACAACCAAGTATGAGTCACCGTAGCACAGCACTCGGCGGATGCCAATCTCCTTGGCCATCCGGAGCCCGTGGATAAGTGCCTCGTATTCCGCCACGTTGTTGGAGGCGGCAAAGTGGATCTGCAGGGTATACTTGAGCTTATCGCCTTTGGGAGAGGTGAGGACGACGTCGGCTCCCAGGCCGGTGCGCATCTTTGATCCGTCAAAGTGCATCCGCCAATGGGTTGAGTCTGGCACAGGCGGCAGGTACTGGGTTTTGGCCCAATCGACCAGGAAGTCGGCCAATGCTTGCGACTTGATGGTGGTGCGTGGCTGGTAGAAGATGGTGAAGGGGGCCAGCTCGATGGCCCACTTGGCCACTCTTCCTGAGGCATCTCTGTTCCCCATGATTTCAGCAAGTGGGGCCGTGCAGATGACCGTGACAGAATGCTCTTGGAAGTACTGCTTGAGTTTCTTGGCGGTGAAGTACACGCCGTAGCACATCTTCTGGTAATGGGGGTAATTCTGCTTGGACGCTGATAGCACTTCGCTCAAGTAGTAGACGGGCCGCTGGACGGGCAAGGCTCTGCCGTCTTCTGGGCGCTCGACCACGATGACAGTCCTGACCACCCGGCTGGTGGCGGCTATGTAAAGGAACATGGGTTCCTTGTCTGCTGGCGCCGCCAGGACAGGCGGGGTGGATAGAAGTCGCTTGAGCTGCTGGAAGGCTTCATCCGCCTGGTCATTCCACTCGAAGCAATTGGTTTTCTTCATCAATTGGTACAGGGGGAGTGCTTTTTCTCCCAGCCGGCTGATGAAGCGGCTGAGAGATGTCAGGCATCCCGTGAATCTCTGGACATCTCGCACACGGGTCGGTCGTTCCGTCCTCTCGATGGCTTTGAACTTCACAGGGTTGCACTCAATGTCGTGTTCGGATACCAGGAAGCCAAAGAGCTGGCCTGCTGGTACCCCGAAGACGCATTTCTCCGGGTTTAGCTTAATCCAAAAGCGGCACAGATTCTCAAATGTTTCTTGGAGATCCTCCAAAAGGGTTCCTCTCTTCTCCGTCTTTACCACAATATCATCCACGTAAACATGGGCATTCCTGCCAAGCTGCTTGAGGAGACACTTCTGCATGCAACGCTGAAAGGTGGTGCCGGCATTTCTCAAGCCGAACGTCATGGTCAGGTAGTAGAAGGCCCCAAACGACATGAGGAAGGCAGTCTTCAGACGGTCGGCTGGATCAAGCTTGATTTGGTGGTACCCCGAAGAGGCATCAAGGAAAGACAGCAGCTCGCATCCGGCTGTGGAGTCAATCACTTGATCTATTCGTGGCAAAGCAAACGGATCTTTGAGGCAAGCTTTGTTCAGGCTGGTGTAATCGATGCACATGTGCCATTTATTGTTCTTCTTCAGCACCAGGACTGGAATTGCTAGCCACTCGGGATAAAAAAACTTCCATGATGAAGCCGGCTGCTAGCAGGCGGGCGACTTCCCCCTAACGACTCTTCTCTTCTGTTCTGACAGGCGGCGCAGCGGCTGCCTGACAGGCTTTGCATCTTCTCTCACGTGCAGCTTGTGCTCGGCGAATTCCATCGGAACACCAGGCATGTCCTTGGGGGACCATGCAAAGATGTCCCGATTCTCACAGAGGAAATCGACGAGCTCGGTTTCCTATTTGCTGTCTAGGCTTGACCCTATGACAGCAAATCGCTCTGGGTGAGATGGGTCCAAGGCAATCTTCTTTGTGTCCTTGGAGGGCTGAAACGAGCCTTGCGGCTCCGCCTCCTTGGGATCGGCTGGTATGACCGGCTGCTCGCCAGGCATTGCCACCAGCCGCTCCAGACGACACTTTTCCTCAGCCACAACAAGGGTTTCTGCCAGGCGACTGCTGGCTGTTGCACATGCAATGGACTTCTCGTAGTCCCCGGTGATGGTGATTATGTCCCTGCGACCAGGCATCTTCATCTTGAGGTAGGCATAATGGGGGACTGCCATGAACTTTGCAAGAGCAGGCCGACCCAATATCACGTGATAGGGGCTTTCTAGGTTCACCACTTCAAACCAGACCGGCTCCCTCCGGAAATGCGTCTTGTCACCAAACAGGACATCGACCCTGGCCTTGCCGATTGGTGAACAAGAGAGGCCTGGCTCAATGCCATGGAACACGGTCCTGGTGGGCTGAAGCTGCTTCTCTTTGATGCCCAACTTCTCCATGGTGTCTCGGTACATGATGTTGATGCTGCTGCCGCCGTCTACCAGAGCCCGGGAGAAACGGCAAGCCCGCCTGTTAGTGGAGAGAGTGGCGTCCAGGACCAAGGCATAGGCCCCTGGAGACGGCATGATAGCCGGGTGATCCTCTCGGCTCCAGCTGACAGGCCTTTCAGACCAGTGCATGAACTCCAGGCTTTTGACGGCAACAGTGTTGACCTCTCTGCGCTGCTGGCGCCAGCTGTGCCTATCATCCGTCTGGCTGGTGAAGACAACATAGGCTCCATTTTCTTCCGGGAATTCGTCCTAGATCTGGCCACCAGGACGAGCAGTCGGCGGATTAGGAGGCGGAGCCGGCTGTCCAGCAGGCGGCGGGGGCAGAGCTTCTCCCCTCGCAATCCCTGTGAGCCAGTGACACTTTCGTGTGGTGTGGTTGGAGGGCTTCGCGCCGCTGTGGAACTTGCAGGGGGCGTCCAAGGCTTGATCAAAGGAGAAGGCCGGCTGCCACACCGGTTTTCCGCCCTTCTGGCGCTTGGGCCCTGCTTGAGCTTATGGCTGCTGTCCGTCGACCGCTGCCACCAGCCGGCTGTTGGCAGCCGGCGCCTGGGCCTTGCGATTCTGGTCGTTGTTCGGCTGATGCCGGCTGGATTCTCCTGCCGGCGTCTTGGGAGTCGGAGGGGTCATCTTGCCGGAAGCATCTACTTGCAGCTCGGTCTTCATGGAGGAGTCAGCGGTGGCGTACTTGTCTGCTATGCTAAGCAGCTTATCCAACATGGCCGGCTCGTCGCACAGGAGCCGGTGCTTGAGCAAGGTGCCATCTCGGCACCCGGCCGTGAAATACTCAATGGCTTCTACCTCGTGCACTCCCTCGCAGGAGTTTCGCAACTCCGCCCAACGCGTCAGATAGTCACGAGCCGACTCGTCTAGGCCTTGGACACACAGGGAGAGCTGACGCGGCTTGGGAGGGCGCTTGTAGGTGCTGGTGAAGTTGCGAGTGAAGGCGTCGGTGAAGTCTAGCCAGCCGTCGATGCTGTTGGGCTTGAGGCTGTTCAGCCACGTCTGTGCCGTGCCCTGGAGCATGAGAGGCACGTACTTCACCGCGACACGCCTGTTGCCGGTGGCTATGCGACAGCCGTGGAGTAGTCCACCAGCCAGTCCTCTGGTTTCACTGATCCGTTGTACTTGGGGGTGTCTCTGGGGAGCGAGAAGCCCATGGGAAAAGGCTCGTTGCGGATGCGGGGGCCGAAGCAGGCCGGACCGAGGTCATCTTCTTCCTCAACCGCTTGGGAGCGAGCCAGATGGTCCAGGCGGTGGCGGGCGTCGTTCTCCCCAACCCCCTTGCGGCGGCCCAGGTGGCCTGCCAGAGAGGGGTGTTCAACAGGCGGAGGAGACACGCGCCTCTCCCGCCTGGGAGGAGGCGGCTGCTCCCCTCGTCGTTCTACGGCCCTTGGGCGGCCGTCTTCGTCGCGCTCGATGGTGAAGCGGGTCTGCCAGCTGCGGCTGGCAGCAGGCTCTGAGTCTTGCCGGTTGGTAGCGCCGACTGTTGGAGAACGGGACGTGGCTCCCTGCTCCCGCCGAAGCGGGCGGTTGTCGGCGTGCGCAGCCACCTCCGATACCCGGCGACAGGCCTCCTGCTGCGTAGCAGCAGCGTCGAGGAGCTGGCGGGCACGCTGGGTCATGCAACGGAGCTCGTCTCCCTCCAAGTGGCCCATCTCATCGACTGCCGCCTGGGCAGCCCTTAGGTTCTCCGATGGAGTGCAGTACACATGCTGCGGGGCCCCTAGCATATCCGCTAGCAGCCCGCCGCAATCACGGACAACGCCTGCTCGGCTAGGCTCGCCAGCAGCCGGCGTGCCACAGATGGCACGGTCCATTTCGCGACGGTAAGCTTCAGTGAGGCGTCGGGAGGCGGCCAGTTTGTTGGAGCTGTCAAGGAGCGAGACACGGAGTGCCTCCAACTCCGCGCCGTCTGCCCCCGCCGCAACAGGGGTGGCGAGGTGCTGCAGAGCGGCCTCGAGCGGGTCTGGGCCCGTTCGGCACGATGGCTCGCCGTGGTCGGTGACGAGCACCTGCGTGACAGTGCCGATGGTGCCGCAGATCAGAAGAACGGGAAGAGGGTCGTTGACGATCTCCACGTGCTCGGGGAAGGAGTCGTCGGGGTCGACGATCATGTCTATTGGTGGGTCAGAAGAGCCTACTGACTCCATGTCAGATGCGCGCTCGTCGACGAGGTGGAGCTTGTCGAGGAGCTCAACGAGGAAGCTCTCCGGCGCCACTGTCTTGGCCGCCGGAGAAGGTTCGTCATGGACGCGGGCGGCGCCGAGCAAATCGGCGAGCCTGCTCACGGCGCATGCAGCCTCAGCACCGCGAAGCATCCCGGTCTCCACGCCAGCGGGCGTGCCGGGCTGGCTACTCTCGCCAGGAAGGAACACGGTTCCCGTCCAGAACACGTCTCCGGACGACGGTGCATATTAGCCCCACGGCGGGCGCCAAATGTCAGGGTTTTGGGACGACATATGCCAGAGTATGGCTTATCATGCATGGCGTCAAAAGAACATCGCCGGGCTCGGGAAGCGGGATAAGGCGATACTTAGGACGCCTACGAATCTTACCCAGGTTTGGGGCTCTCCGGGGAGATAACACCCCTAGTCCTGCTCTGCAGGGACTCCGCGTCATCACTGATAGCACTAGAGTAGCTACACGATTGCTCCTTGAGCTGTGATGTGAGAAGGAAGAAGATGAACAAGGCCAGCTCACCTCCTCTCCCTCCTATCTAGGGTTCTTGTCTTGTCAACTTCTCATAGCCAACCATCGAGCCCTCAACATGGAGGACCCTGGGGGGTTTATATAGGCCTACCCCGCAGGGGTACAATGGTAACTTCGATGTCGTGGCCCCGAGCCATCAGTGTCTTCTGGTGCCGGCCTCGCCGCCTGTCTACTGGGGCCTGCCGCCTGTGGGCACCCCGTGATTACGTTTCACTGTGGGGGTGCTTTTGCTGACGACAGCCTCGTTGGGGAGGAGATGGCCACAGTGCCATCGTCCCTCGCCGTACGCTGTCGCCTCGTCCCGTCCCGTCATCTTGATGTGGCTCGAGCTTCTAGGATGGGGCGTGCCGTCTGCTGCCAGACTGCCGTCTTCCCCGGCCGCCTGCCAGAGGCGGTTTGTTCTTGAGCTTGCTCGCTGACCGATGGGGCCAGCCGCCTGCGGGCCCTGCCGTTTGTGGGTAGTTGGATCGTGGTCTCCTCTGACCGCTGCATGGTCACAAGCCTCGTGGCTATAGTGACCCGCCGCTTAGTGGATATTCGTAAGGTACACGGCCACTGTAGCCACATCCTTACAGATCTTCTAAGGACTTGCTCTCCTATAGCCATGCCTCTGCCACGCCGGGACCCACCTCAGTGTGTTCCCCGAGGGCGGAATGCGGGGCCGTTTGCTGGCTGGTGGTGCTTAGTGTTGCCGCCCGTTGGGTCCCTGCCGCCTGCTGGCAACCGGCTCCAGGGGCAGGCTACCCCAGGAGGCGGCTCGAGGAGCAGACGGCCGTGGTGGACCAAGCGGCTATTATTTGTCTTAAAATACCAAGGGTAGGCACTGAGGGTACCCATGGTCAATATCTCCGATAGGCGCCAACAAACTCGTGGCACAAGTCCGACAAGGAGGAAATGGAGTCTACCGGCAAGTGCATCAACCACGACATGGCGTTAGGTTTAAGAGCCAACGGAAAGTAATTCGCAAGCACCTTATCGTCGCGGGCTCCGGCAGCTTGCATCGCGATGGTGTAGATGCTGAGGAACTCCGACGGGTGGGTCTTGCCATTGTACTTCTCGCCAACGTCAGGCTTGAAGGTGCGGTGACTGGGCCACTGGAACTGCCGCAGCTCACAGGTAAAAGCCGGAGAGCCTATCTCGTAAGGTAGACCTCCAGGGCTCTCCGGTGCTGGGCGATCCACAGCAGGCCCCGCTCACCTGTCTGACTGGTGGCGCGCTCCGCGCCGGCGCTCGATGGTGGTTCGAGCGTCTTCATGAGCTCGCTCCTGAAGAACATGACGCTGGTCGTCGTGGGTTAGTGGGTCGGACGACGCTATGGATATGGTGTCACCCGCGACATCCCGACGAGTCGACACACGCGGTACCGGGTGAGGAGGAGGCGAATGCACCGTGGCCATGGTGGTGCCGGTCCTCCCGACACCGGTGTGTGTGACCCCATCGGGGCGTCAACCTGGGAGCTATGCTGGACTTGGTTCATCCTTGTTGGCGACTACGACAAGGCTTCGGATGGTGGCTCTCCATTCGTCGAGTTTCCCCGTAACAGGAGGAAAGTCGAGGAGCAACTGCGCACGCGCCAGGGCTTCGGCTGGGGTTAGCGGTAGCGAAACCTGCACGGACCGCGACGCGCTTCGACCCCTGACCGTGTCAGGAGGAGCTCCGTCATGATCACGCGGTCGCATGCCATTTCCACCAACGCTCCGGCGGGAGGGCAGGTCTTCTACGTCCCAGGAGAGGCGCTCGGGGCTCTTCCCGTGGCGACGCCCGGGATCTTCGGCGCGATGACGCCGTTCGTCACGCGCTACTTGGGAGGAGTGTGCAGTGGGCGCCGGCGTGGGAGTCCTGGAGGCCCTTGCATCGCCTTCGGGTGATGCGATAGAGACCTTGGAAGGCCCCACGCCACTCGCGGAGGGCCTGGCTCCGTCCTTGGACCTGGCGGTGTGTGGCCCGTTACTAGGCGCACAAACATCACCACCTCCCAAACTCCGGCTGCTGGGATGGTGTTGGTGTTCGCGAGCAGCGCCCCGGGTCCTTTCCACCACCGGTCCGCTGCTCGCCCGCGTCGGGATGGGCTGTCCGGCTTCCGGCTGGCCAACTGCCACCGTCGTCTTCTTCTTGGGCGCCATGATGATGAAGAAGCGTCGAACTGACTGCTAAAGCCGATTCTCACAACTGCACACCCCCTACCTGGCGCGCCAAAGATGTCGGTGTATTTGGAACGACACCTATGGGATCACAAGAATCCCTACTGCGGTTGCGGGGCGCGGGGTTGAGAGAAGAGTGGATCCAACAGACAGCACACGGTTCCTTTACCCAGGTTCGGGCCGGGAGGATGCGTAAAACCCTACTCCTGCTTTGGTTGATTGTATATCTGTGTTCTTCAGCTAGCTACGGAGCGTGAGGAGCTCCAAAAAGCCGAATCCTTCTCCTGGCCGCCTTGGGCCTCCTTTTATAGGGAAAAAGGGGTTGCCACAGTGGCACACAGGAGGTGGAAAGGGTACAGTGATGCGAGGTTATCCTTCACATTACATGACAAGGCACATTTATTGCGCTTAGCTTAGGTGTCCTTGCTTTATCGGGAATGGGGGAGACATCTGTCTCGTCCGTCGCCTCTCCTTCTTGTGTTGACACGCGCCCTGGCCAGCGATGCCTGAGATGCCATGTAGGCAGGCAGGCAGCTGAGGTGGCGCAATGGTGGGTCTCCACGAAGATCTGCATGTCGCCACGCAGGTGCCTGCCCAGCTGGTTGGGTCAGCAGCTGCATGGGGGTGGAAGCTTAGCTGGCGTGGGCCTGATGGTGGCCCTGCGGGTGTCCCCGGCAAGGGTCTTGCCGCGGCGCCTGCTGTCATCCCCGACAAGATGCTTGCCGGAGGTCTTGTGGTCTTCCTTGGCTGGGATCCCGCCAAGGATCGTCGTCTTCTTAGCGTGTATCTGATCTTGAATGTCTTCACAAAGATATGCATGCCACTACGGGGATGCCTCCCGAATCCTTGCCCCATGGGGGCAGTGGACTCAAGGGTGATCCGCTCCGTAGGCGTGGGGAGAATTGCCGCGGCAAGGGTCTTGCCGGGGCTGCTAAAGCCGCCCCGGGCAAGGATCTTGCCGGGGGAATCCGCTTCGTCCCTTTGCTCTTTGTGGTCTTGGCTTTGGGCTTTAGTCTCCATCGAGCTTCGGTCTTACCCTGGCTCACCTCCCTTGCCGTGCTTGGTGTGGTGGTGCCCGTGGCTCAGACTTCCCGTGCACAGTCATAGGGGTACAAAAAGTGTACCCCCCCTTTTTGTACACGAACATTCGCCTACTTCTGGAACTCCAAAAATTTAAACTAAATTGGTAAACTTGCGCAATTTGTCTACCAATCAGCAGCAGAAAGAATCAACTAAAAAGCACGCTCCAGTAAAATCCCACGACTACTTTAGCGAGCACTAACGATTCTATTTTTCACAGCATGATCACATAAACTTCACACAAGAGAGTGCCCAAAGGTTCTACTTGTCACAAACACTAAACAAAACATGAAACAATATCTAATCAGAGGCTAGATGCAATATTTATTCCCTAACAGCAACAAAAACAAAAAACAAAAAATTGGGTTGCCTCCCAACAAGCACTATCGTTTTACGCCCCTAGCTAGGCACGATACAAGATAGATCTAGGTATTGCCCTCTTTGATGTTCACCCTTTTAATGGTGTCAAGCTCGAATCCGGGAGGTTCCCTACGTATCCCTTCATATTCTAAAGCATCCAACTGTTTATTACAAAGGGTAATCAACATATTCATACGGTGGATATTTCCACTAACATTCTTAAGTGGTTCAAGAGACTTTTGTAGTATTTTTCTTATTTTACATATTTTCTCAAAAACTTGAGTCTCTTCCTGGGTGGAAGGCTGCCCGAATAAGTCTATTAAGACATTATAATAATTAAGCGTATGATTCCCCAAGAAATTTCCACCGGTAACGGTATCAAGAACAAGCCTATTCCAATGGGTTATGCCAATATAAAAATTGTGAAGAAGCACGGAAGTGGAAAGCTTCCTATTAGATCTATTTTGAGCATTGCAAATTCTATACTAGGCATCTTTTAAGTTTTCTTCCTCCCTTTGTTTAAAGTTGAGGACCTCACTCTCGGGAGTAGCGATAATGATAGGTGTGCTAGACATGATGACAAGCAAGCAAGCAGCACACGAAAGCAAACAAGAAGCAAGCGAACGATAAACACACGACGGAAGAAGGGCGAATAAAATGGCAAGGGTGAAGTGGGGGAGAGGAAAACGAGAGGCAAATAAATGTAATGCGAAGGATAAGGGTTTGTGATAGGTACTTGGTATATGACTTTTGTGTAAGCCTCCCCAGCAACGGCGCCAGAAATTCTTCTTGCTACCTCTTGACCTTGTGTTGTATTCCCTCGAAGAGGAAAGGGAGATGCAGGACAGTAGGGTAAGTATTTCGCTCAGTTTTTTAGAACCAGGGTATCAATCCAGTAGGAGACCTCGCACATGCACAAACAAATAAGAACTTCGCAGCCAACACGATAAGGGGTTGTCAATCCCTTTACGGCCACTTACGAGTGTGAGATCTGATGGAGATGATAGTTATATTTTTGGTATTTTTGGTTTATAAAACAGCAAATAAAAGCAAGAAAAGTAAAGTAGATGTAGATTGATATGTTGAGAACAAACCCAGGGGCCATAGTTTTCTCTAGTGGCTTCTCTCATCATAGCGATATTCTACGGCGGGTAAACAAATTACTGTCGAGAAATTGATAAAAAAGCGAATAATTATGAGACTATCTAGGCATGCTCATTGTATATAGGCATCACGTCCGAGACAAGTAGACCAAACGATTCTGCATCTACTACTATTACTCCACACATTGACCGCTCTCCAGCATGCATCTAGTGTATTGAGTTCATACGAACAGAGTAATTCCTTAAGCAAGATGACATGATGTAGAGGGATAAACTCAAGAAATATGATGAAAACTCCATCTTTTTATCCTCGATGGCAATAATACAATACGTGCCTTGCTGCCCCTACTGTCACTGGGAAAGGACACCGCAAGATTGAACCCAAAGCCAAGCACTTCTCCCATTGCAAGAACTATAGATCTAGTAGGCCAAACCAAACCAATAATTCGACGAGACTTTCAGGGATATTATGAGCACACATAAAAAGTTCAGAGAAGAACCAAATATCTTTCATAGATAACCTTGATCATAAACTCACAATTCATCGGATCTCGACAAAACATCGCAAAAAGAGACTACATCGAATAGATCTCCTCGAAGACCGAGGATAACTTTGTATTGAGATCCAGAGAGAGAGAAGAAGTATCTAGATACTAGCTATGGACCCGAAGGTCTGTAGTAAACTAATCAAAACTCATGGTGAGGGCGATGATAATGATGATGAAGGCCTCCGTGATGGATCCCCCTCCCGGAACATGCTCCAAGATGGGATCTCCACGGGAATAGAAGCTACGGCGGTGGAGTTAGGGTTTTCTCTCTGTGTATGGAGTTTATGGGGTATGTAGGTATATATAGGAAGAAGGAGGGCACCGGGGCCACACGGGCTAGCCTCGAGGCAGGGTGGAGTGCCCTGGGAAGGGGGGCGCGCCCCCACCCTCGAGGGCAGCCCTTCTGTCCTCTGACTTGGTCCTGAAGTTTCCCGTGGGTGATTTTCTCCAAAAATATCTCTCGCTAAGGTTTCATTCCGTTTGGACTCTGTTTGATATTCCTTTTCTGCAAAACCCTGAAAGAGGCAAAAAACAACAATCTGGACTCGGCCTTTGGGTTAGTAGGTTAGTCCCAAAAATGATATAAAAGTGAATGATAAAGCCCATTAAACATCCAAGACTTCATAAATAATAGCATGGAACAATAAAAAATTATAGATACGTTGGAGACGTATCAGTAATGGCGTTGTTTCTAGAAGCAACCAGAACCGCGAGGAGGGGCTTCTGCTACATGGGATGGCGCACGCGCATCCCTCAACACCGTGCTCACAAAGTACACGGGGTGCTCAACGAGGCATGAGATCTCCACATGAGTTGGGTCTTGAAGGAGTGCACGAGGCTTGGGGCACATATTGGGGTGCGGAGAGATCGTGAGGCTCCAGCGGCTCGCGAGGCTCTAGTGCCTAACGTCGCACCTCCTGATTTGCTGGTTGGGCGTTGGGGAATATCGCCAGGCGATGCTCGATAACCTCCCTCGGGATGTCGGACAGGTCAGATGCCTTCCAAGCGAACATGTCATTTCTCGCTCTGAGGAAAACGACGAGCACGGCCTCCAGCTCGGGGGAAGGCCGGCATCGATGGTGAAGGTGGAACCCGGCTCGCCGCCCTCGGCTGGCACCCTCTTCATCTTGGCGTGATCCTGAGAGAGCAACTGCTTCTTCCTTGTGGGAGCTACCTCTAGACGCTCGGCCCCATCCTCGACACCTGGGCGTGCAGCTGCAGCAGCCCGGCAAGCACGCCTCAGGGTTTGATCTATGCCCCCCTCACTCCTGATGATAGTAATGATGCCGCTAATGACAGGCATCTTGATGATGTTTTAGCTGCCAAGAACTTGGTGAGCGCGGGGTATCCCAGGATAGCGTTGTACAAGATGCCGATGTGTGCCACGTCGAAGTCGATGAGCTCGGTATGGTAGTTGTCCCAGGTGGCAAAGGTGACGAGGAGGCGCACCTTCCCCAAGGGCGTAGTTAAACCCTCGGTCGCCCCGGATTCGGTCTTGATGGGCATCAGCTGGTCGTAGGGCACTTCAAGTGTTTCGAAAGTGGTGATGGATATCGCGTTGGGGCTGGCGCCCCCATCGATGAGGATCTTGGCGATGGAGACATTGCTGATGGTGGGGGTCCACAACAAGGGAAGTGTGATGACCGTGAATGTGGACGTGGGGTGGTCTCGGGAGTCGAATGTGATGGCGCACTCAGGAGGCACGCAAGGCCGTGACGCCTCGACCGAGGGTTGTGTGATGCTCACCCCACGGAGCGGCTGCTTGGTGGGGTGGCTAGATGTGGGCGCTTGAGGCCCACCGAGGAAGCACGCGGCCGCATGAGGTCCCTAAAGCATGAAGCCCGTGGAGAACTGACTCTGGAGCTCACTCCAAGAGGAGATAAAGGCTTCGGGTAGGCTAAAGAACCAGGAGCACGGGGTGCCCACGAGGGCCACGGGGAACTAGTTCGCCATGGCCTTGTCGTAGCCACCCGCCATCAAGATGCATATGGTATAGAGCCGAAGGAACTCCTAGGGGTCGGATACACCATCGTAGCGTGGGGGCAACTCTGGCCTGAATCTCTTTGGCCAATTCACTTGGCGCAGGGCGGCCCGCCGTGCTTGAGAGGTCGGCCATGGAGTCGATGATGCAGGGCCTGGAGTCGAGTAGAAGAGTTGTGGCACACTCCTACCTGGCGCGCCAAATGTCCGGGTCAGGGATCCAAGGTCCCGACAGAGCTTCGAACACCGGGGTGTGCTCGCAGACCCGTGCCAAGCCCTGCCTATAGCTTCAAGCGACCTCATGGTGACGCTCCGACGTGCTCACACCGGAAGAGAGGAGGAACACGGACACGACAATTTATCCAGGTTCGGGTGTAGGATAGAAAGTATGTCTAGAGGGGGGTGATTAGACTACTTGACCAAATAAAAATCTAGCCTTTTCCCAATTTTAAGTCTTGGCATATTTTAGCAACTTATCACAAGTCAAGCAATCTTCCTACACATGCAATTCTGAGAGTATAGGAGCGGAATGTACATCATTGCATATGAATGTAAAGGGAGGGGTTTGGAGAGTGCAAATCCAAGTGGAGACGCAGATGTTTTTGGCGTGGTTCCGATAGGTGGTGCTATCGTACATCCACGTTGATGGAGAATTCAACCCACGAAAGGTAACGGCTGCGCCAGTCCACGGAGGGCTCCACACACGAAGGGTCCACGAAGAAGCAACCTTGTCTATCCCACCATGGCCATCGCCCACAAATGACTTGCCTCACTAGGGTAGATCTTCAAGAAGTAGGCAATCTCCTTGCCCTTACAAACTCCTTGGTTCAACTCCACAATCTTGTCGGAGGCTCCCAAGTGACACCTAACCAATCTAGGAGACACCACTCTCCAAAAGGAAATAGATGGTGTGTTGATGATGAACTCCTTGCTCTCGTGATTCAAATGATAGTCTCCCCAACACTCAACTCTCTCTAACAGATTTGGATTTGGTAGAAAGATGATTTGGGTGGAAAGCAACTTGGGAAGGCTAGAGATCAAGATTCTTGTGGTTGGATTAGAATATCTTGGTCTGAACATATGAGTAGGTGGTTCTCTCTCAGGAAATGTATGCTAGAAGTGTAGGCATGTTCTGATGGCTTTCCCCACAAATAAAGAGGGGTGGAGGGGTATATATAGCCTCCACATTAAATCTAACCGTTACACACAATTCACCAAACTCGATGGGAATGAATCATGAAACTCGGTCATACCGATTCAGTTCAAAATGTGAACGTTAGGCTTTTCGGTGGGACCAATATGATCAACTCGGTGGGACCGATTCATTAGGGTTAGGGCATAACATAATCTCAGTGAGACCGATCACATCAACTCGGTGAGACCGATTTCTGTAATAGGCAGACAGAGAGTTGGTCAGGCAATATCGGTGGGACCGATTCACTCATTTCAGTGAGACCGAAATGTTACGAAAGGGAAATAGAGAGTTTGCATTGCGAACTCGGTGGGACCGATCACTTACTTCGGTTAGACCGAAACTTTACGAAGGGAAACAGAGAGTTTGCAATCCCATCTCGGGGAGACCGAGATCTCTATCGGTGAGACCGAACTGATTAGGGTATCTAGCTATGGCTATGTCAACTGAACTCGGTGGTATCGGATATATCAAATCGATGGGGCCGAGTTTGACTTTTGGTTTGTGACATATGTGGATATGAGAAAGTGGTTGAGGACTTTGGAGCATATCACTAAGAATTTTGAGCAAGCAAGCCATTAAGCAACACCTCATCCCCTTTTAATAGTATTGGCTTTTCCTATGGACTCAATGTGATATTGGATCACTAAAATGAAAATGTAGAGTCTTGAGCTTGAGCCAATATGTGTCCTTAGCATTTTCCGGGGTCCACATTCCTAGTCCATGCCATTCCAATCATTGAACTTTCTGAAATGATCATCTTGAAAGATCATTAGTTCAATGAGCTATATGTTATTAGGAATTACCAAAACCACCCAGGGATAGTTGCACTTTCAATCTCCCCCTTTTTGGTAATTGATGACAACATATAGATCAAAGCTTCAACAAATGAAAATAAGATTGAAATACATCGTCGCTTTGAGAAGTATGTGATAAGAAAGAGCTCCCCCTAAATTTATGCCTTATTTAAAATTTGCTTTTGAATGCAAATGCAGAATCGTTTAGGATCATGGGTTACTCTTCCATGTCACATACATCTTGGTGGAGTGCTCAAAATGATAGAAAGTAAAAATATGCACTCATCACCAAGGCAAAGTGAATGATCATATATGATAGATAGATAATAGCATCATTCAAGCAAGCATTAAGTTATGATATGATCAAACACATGATCACACAAGTATCTCACATACAAACATAAAGAGTATTAAACAAGCACACACAAAAGTATCAAGTAAATAGAAAGAGAGACAAAGAAGCAAAACACTATCTCTTGAAGCCTATGATCTATACATTTCTCCCCCTTTGGCAACAAGTTACCAAAAAGTGTGAAAATGCATAGTGCTATGCGTCTCTCTAGGCTTGATCTTCGGGAGGTGGTGTTGAGAGGACTCCAAAGACAAAGGCATATGTATATGTTGTTGGAGCTGGTGGAGTGGCAACTGTAGATGGCACTGAAGCTGTTGCTGCTGGTGCTGAAGTAATTGGTCTAGTGTCAGGTATGGGCATTTTAGTAGATCTCTGGCCTCTTGGCACACTCTGAAAGATATTTGTCATGTCTCTATCCTTAGCCTCTTCCTTGAGCTTCTCAATAGTAGCTTGGATCTCCATGACCTTCACATCTATATCATAGAATTTTTCCTCTATGATCCTGTGTAGGCTCTCCTGATTTTGAGTCAGGCTGGCCAAGCCCTTCTCAATCCTTAAAGTTGCTTGAATTAGATATGCAAGCTGATCTTGTTTTGACTTTAAGAACACTTGAGATGCCTCCTCAACACTTGGTATCTTTGCAACTTTTTCTGCCCTTGCCTTTTCTCTCTTCTCTTGTGCTTGCACTGAAGTGGGATCATCTTCATTCATCACAACTGTGTTATCTTCAAATTCTAGTCTCAAGGGTAAATGCTCCTTGTCCAAAAGATAAGTGCCTGTGCCCATCTTTGAGTTGATGAGCACCTGAATATGTGGAGCATACCCACAAGATCTCTTCTGATCAGCAGCTGTCCTTTTGATTGTTTCAACAATCAGGCTCATAACTTTGAATTTCTGAGGCACATCAAATATCTGTAGCAAGTTGATTGAATGGACTTTGATCATCTTTTGATCTCCTGATTTGGGCAACAATGTATGCCTCAATATAGTGTTGCTAGTAGCTAATCCCGACAATAAGTAATGCACAGATCCAAGATTGTGTTTCTCCAAGGCTTTGTGTGGGATCTCTTTGTACATGTTGGCCATAGAGTTGTGGTCTTTCTTCTTATTGGCATAGACATCCAAGTCATCATCATGCTCTTCAGGGGCATTTATCAACTTGGCCCACTCATCAACAGTTGACTCGTACCTTGTACCTTCAGACATCCACACAATCTTTCCATTTGGATAAAAATTAGCCGTGGAGTAGAATTGCATGATGAGTTCATCATTCCATTTTGTCAACTTTTGTCCCACAAACTTGTCAACACCACATGATTTGAAACTTTCATGCACACCTGGAAAATGATCTTTATTCCCATAAATGAATTTCCAATATGCCCACTTCATATCACAGACAATTGGCTTCTTATAAAGCAAGATGGTCTCATAGAAATCTTGTTGCTCTTTGGTGTGGAACCTATAGTCCACAGCAGTCCTCCTTCTCACAGCATATGGATCACTTTGTCTCCAAAGTTTGAGACCTTCATCCTTCCCAACTTTCATGTCTTCTACCACCGGATAATTATCATCATGATCTGGAATCTTGGGCTTGAGTTTCCTAATCACTTGGACTTTATCTTCTTCTTCTTCATCCATCTCAAGCATTGGGGCCTTGTTCTTTTCTGCAGCTGGAATGTTCCTTGTGCTTCTCTTGGGTGAAGACTTGGTGGCTTGAGTAGCAGCTTTGGGGGCAGTCTTAGGCTTTGAAGGAGCAGAACCTGACTTAATGGCATCCCCCATCAGCTTCTGAGATTTAGGTGCTAGTTCAACATCCTCTTCTTCTTCCTCATTTGATGGATCTCTCATCATAGAGGGCTTTCCAATAACTCTTGCCATAGTCTTCTTTACTCTATCCTTTCTCCTCTTTCATCCAGCAGCCTCTTCCTCTCTTGGTTCAAGAGTGAGCTCCATGGTTTCTTGTGTTGAGGCTCTGGCTTTTGACATGGGCACTCTTCTGGCTGGAGCTTTCTTGTTCAAACTAGGCTTGGTTGAAGCAGTTGTGTTGTATTCCTTCATAGCAACTTTCTTCTTTAAGGTGGCCTCATCAACCACAAAATCCTCATCCTCACTGTCAGAGGTTTTCTTCTTCCTTTTCTTGGTAGCAGCCTTTGCAAGGTTACTTGGAGTGCTCCTGCTACTCTCATAGAAGCTGCTATTTGAGGGACTAGAGACCTCACTCAACTGTGCTTGCTCCTCTGACCTATTCTGGCTGTCAATTTGATCTGACCTGGCTGACACTAAAAGCTGACCCTGTGCATAGACGTAGATGAGATAGAGTGGATGAGCATCACAAAGTGCAGAGTTATTGTAAACCAAATGAGTCAAAATCTTATTTTTGGGTTTCTGCAGAAAGCATTTCGAAGGTACCGATATGTTATACTCAGTGACACCAAAGTAACTTTGGAGTCGAAGCTGGTGAAATCGGTCAGACCGAGACATAGTTCGGTGACTCCCAGTTTGCTAGGGTTTCACTGAGAATTGAACTCGATCACACGGATTTGCAAGTTTCGGTCAGACCGAACCTTACATGTGCAATGGCCTAAGCCAAATCGGTGGGACCGATTTCTACAAATCGATCGGTCCAAGATTAGTTCGGCGGAAACCTAACACTAAAACATTGAATCAAGACTAATCTAAACGGAGTTTTTGTTATAGGAAGATCTCATACGTGGCGAGAACCATGGCATTGACTTTGTGCTTAGAATCAGATGTAAAGATTGCACAACGGTTGAGCTCATACCCTTACTTGGCGGTGAGCTCGCTAAGGCGGCAACGGCGGGGTTGAATTCGTTGACAGTGGAGGAGAGCAGTGGCGGGAGGTCACTGGCGGCGAGAAGACGATCCGGAGACCCAAGACGGCAGGGCTAGTTAGGCGTGGGCGAAGGATTTCAGAAAAATTTCCAAGTTTCAGCCCGTGGGTATATATAACCAGACCTGTCGGTGTGACCAAGTGGAACGACTCGATGGCAACGAGATGCGAAACTGCAGGCAGTTACTGCAACTCGGTGAGACCGAATTGTTCTAATCGGTTGCACCGAGATTGAAAACCTAGATCAACACGGTGAACTCGGTGTGACCGAAGTGGATGAATCGGTCAGACCGAAGTGCACAGAGAGGTTTTGGAAGTTTAAGTCTATGACAAATCGGGAACTCCGAGTGCTCCTCTCACAGAGTGTTCGAATCTGACTTGATCAAGCTTTGTGATGTAGCATGAATGGAGTTTGAGACAAGAAAAGCATAGATAGCTAGAGAAGGTTCTTAGGCATTCTTGTCCATCCATTTGGCAAAAGATAAAGAGCCAAACAATCAAAGAAACAAATGGATGTACTCGGATGATAGAAATATGCAATCAACATGCTCACACAATAGGATAGCAAATGAAACATGTGGCAAAACATGCACAACCATTCTAGCATCTATGAAGCAATTGGCGATGACTAGGTCATCTATATATGAGTATATTGACTTAGGATTCAAGTGAGAACATTTGATCATAGGTCATACTCATCGTTTAAGCACAAGTGGGGTTACCACTTTTACGTAAAGCATTGTTGTGTTCACACCATTAGAGTTTCTTTAGCTCAATCTTTAGAGTAAAGGTCCCCCTAGATGTGATATCCCCCCTTAAGAGGGATGGACTAACCTTGGGTTTTGTCGATGATGACTTCATGTAGGTTTTGAATATGTAGATGCTCAAAGTTGATGTAGATCATTTTGGAGCAATCCATTGGAGTGAGTTGTACTTTCAATACCTACATGGGTTAGTCCCACAAGTAACAAACAAAGATATCCATGGACATAGAGTGAATTGCATAGAAGATGATGTCCATGAAGGCATTAGGTTACCTTGTCCCTCATCTTACCAACAAGAGGATTTGTGACTCCTTGAACAAGTGCAAGATCTGGAAGTTGTTGCACTTGTCCTCGCCAATATGAATAAGAGTGAAGTATGTTGGCGGAGTCACGCTCGAGAACTCTCTAGGTCTTCTTCTTCGGGATCCACATCAACTTGATGGGAATCCTTGGAGTTGTAGTCGTACTTGATGAAGTGGAGCTTGATGTAGTCTTGGGAACCCACTTGACCAAGGCCTTAGGAGCTTCTTCAAATGCATCAATCTCTTCTTGAAGCTTGTCCTTGCCTTTTTTCTTGTGGTCTTGTGGTGGAAGATCATATTGGGCTTGTGTCCCCTTGAAGGAAGTTGGATCATACTTCTCTTGTTGAGGAACAAACTTCGTCTTGGGGTCTTCATCTTCTTCCCACTCAACTCCATTGGCATTGAACTTTTGTTCAAAACCAACACCTTTATTCTTTCGGTGCCTTCCTTGCTTGCGTACAGTTTCCTCAAATTGTTTACTTCCGGAAAGACTCTTGTGAACACCTTTATCTATAATTCCCTTCAATAAGCTATTTTCTTGCTCAAGTGTAACTTGGCTAAGACAATCATTAGTGGAATTAAGAGAACTACTAGAAGCAACAATATTGGATTTAGCATGATTGTTGTTACTACTAGAAAAAGAATCTTTCTTGTTCTTGCTGCTAGATTTTACTTGTGGCATGTAAGTAGACAAGAGTAAACGCTTGGCAATGTAAGAAGAACTTTTCTTACGAAGATCATCATTGATAGCTTTTAAGAACTCATGCTCTTGCTCTAGATTGAGCTTTTCAAAGCGTAGCTTCTCATGAGTCCTCAAAAGTTCTAGATGATCCTCTAAGGTTGTTTCATGAGCTAACTTGAGAGTGTTTAATTCTTTAGTTGGACGCTCAATCTTCTCCTTATCATGATTAGAATGATTAATAGCAATTTCATCATAGTTTTCACCATAGGTTTCATCATTATTGCTACCAACAAGTAAATCGTCATCTCCTAGCAAGTCATCTTAATCACTATTAAAACCAAGGTACTCGGGGTGTGATACCTTAGGGCCTTTAGCCATGAAGCATCTTCCAATTCCTTCATTTGGTGAGTCAAATATGTCATAGGAGTTGGATGACACAAGAGTGATTCTGGCAACATCTTCATCTTGAGTATCTTCGGAGTCGGAGTAGTAGCTTCTTTCGGAGTGATCATCGGAGTTGGAACCGGATACCCATTCACCAACATGAGCTTGATGTCTTCATCTTCTATAGCTCCTTGATGATTTGTCCTTCCTTCCTAAATCCTTGCTTCTCTGAGAGGGTCTTCGTTCATAACGGTCATCTCTAATCCTTCCCTCTCTTGGTGGTGAATCTTCTCTTCTACTCCTCCTTTTAGGTGAGTCGTCTCTTCTCTTGTGTGGAGCCGTACACTCATTTGAGTAGTGTCCGGGTCACCCACAATTGTAGCAATTTCGATCACGACTGGAAGATCTTTTGTCATTGTAGGACCTTGATGATACATCTCCAACGTATCTACAATTTTTGATTGTTCCATGCTATTATATTATCTGTTTTGGATGTTTAATAGGATTTATTATACACTTTTATAATATTTTTGGGACTAACCTACTAACCCAAGGCCTAGTGCAAATTGTTCTTTTTTGCCTATTTCAGTGTTTCGCAGAAAAGGAATATCAAACGGAGTCCAAATGGAATGAAACCTTTGGGAGGATCATTTTTGGAACAAACGCAACACAGAAGACTTGGAGTACATGCTAGGGAAACCATGGGGTGGCCACGAGGCAGGGGGGCGCGCCCAGGGGGGTAGGCGCGCCCCTACCCTCGTGGGCACCCCATAACTCCACCGACGTGCCTCTTCCTCCTATATATACCCATATAACCTGAGAACATCCGACAGCACCATGAAACCCTAATTCCAGCGCAACCTTCTGTACCTGTGAGATCCCATCTTGGGGCCTATTCCAGAGCTCCACCGGAGGGGGAATCGATCACGGAGGGATTCTACAGAAACACCATAGCATATCCGATGAGTTGTGAGTAGTTTACCACAGACCTTCGGGTCCATAGTTATTAGCTATATGGCTTCTTCTCTCTCTTTGGATCTCAATACAAACTTCTCCTCGATCGTCTTGGAGATCTATTGGATGTGATTCTTTTTGCGGCGTGTTTGTTGAGATCCGTTTAATTGTGGGTTTACGATCAAGATTATCTATGAACAATATTTGATTCTTCTCTTAAATCTTTTATGAATGATTTAAATATCTTTGAAAGTCTCTTCGAATTATCAGTTTGGTTTGGCCTACTAGATTGATCTTTCTTGCAATGGGAGAAGTGCTTAGCTTTGGGTTCAATCTTGCGGTGTCCTTTCCTAGTGACAGCAGGGGCAGCAAGGCACGTATTGTATTGTTTCCATCGAGGATAAAAAGATGGGGTTTATATCATATTGCATGAGTTTATCCCTATACATCATGTCATCTTGCTTAAAGTGTTACTCTGTTCTTATGAACTTAATACTCTAGATGCATGCTGGATAGCGGTCGATGTGTGGAGTAATAGTAGTAGAAGCAGATTCATTTCGGTCTACTTGTCACAGACGTGATGCCTATATACAATGATCATGCCTAGATATACTCATAACTATGCGATTTTCTATCAATTGCTCGACAGTAATTTGTTCACCCACCATAGAAATCTGCTATCTTGAGAGAAGCCACTAGTGAAACCTATGGCCCCGACTCTATCTTCCCTCAACTATTTATCTTTACTTTACTTTTATTTTGCAATCTTTACTTTCAATCTATATAACAAAAATACCAAATATATTTATCTTATTATCTCGATCAGATCTCACTTTTGCAAGTGGCTCAGAAGGGATTAACAACCCCTTTATCGCGTTGGTTGCAAGGTTCTTATTTGTTTGTGTAGGTACGAGGGACTCGCGTGTAGTCTCCTACTGGATTGATACCTTGGTTCTCAAAAACTGAGGGAAATACTTACGCTACTATGCTGCATCACCTTTTCCTCTTCAAGGGAAAAACAATGCAAGCTCAAGAGGTAGCAAGAAGAATTTTTGGCACCGTTGTCGGGGAGATCTACGCACAAGTTATATACCAAGTACCCATCACTAACTCTTACCCCTGGCATTACATTATTTGCCATTTGCCTCTAGTTTTCCTCTCCCCCACTTCACCTTTGCCATTTTATTTGCCTTTTTCTGTTCGCCTTTTCTTTGCTTGTGTTGCCATGTGCCTTTATTTGCTTGCATCTTTGCTTGTTAAAAATCTATTGATATGGATCACCTTAAAGTGTTCTACTTGGATCATCTTCGATCCTTATGCTGTCGTGCTAAAAGCCCAACTAGCCTAGTTGATGGGAAATCTTTAGATGAGCATGCTCATTTTGTGCGTCACCGTTTGTCTGAAAAAGGGAGACTCTTATGGGATCGAATAAACAGATTGTTGTGTTATGCTTGGAATCTTTGTGAAATTTATGATTTTACTTCTTGCTCTAAGAACCCTATAAAACACCACCCCTACCTATGTGAGTTTAATGATAATGAAATCTTATCTTCTTATGCAAAGGGTGTTTATAGTTACTACGACATCGAACAAATTGAAGAATTTGTTTCTTTTAAGGGTGCTTATGAAGTTGCTTCTTTGATTGAATAGTATGATATTACTCTCTACGAATCTGAAATTTTTGACATACTTAAATATTTCTTTGAAAATTATGCTCACAATGTCTATGTCAAAGAATTTATTGAAAGAATGACTGCTGCTTTGAAAAAAATAATGACTGCATGAATCTATAGATAATTATGATTCCGATGATTTGACTGAAATATCCCTTGATGAACATGAAGCTTGCTATTCTTGTGGCCATGATGCCAATATTTATGAAGATGAATTTGCTATAGTTCCTTATGTTAAACATGAGATCGTTGCTATTGCACCCATACTTGATAGTTCCTTTGATAAAAAGAATGATTGCAATGATGTTATTATAAATTCTCTTAATGTTAATTGTGTTAATGATATGCAAAACCTCAAGCTTGGGGATGCTATTTTTGCTATGACTACTATTTGTTGCAATGATCATGATTGGGGTGATTCTTCTTATGATATTGAAAATTTATTTAATCCCCATGATGAATATGAGATTGATAATAATGTTTGCAATAATATTGAAAGTTGGTTCGGAAGAGTATGAACATTAGATCCCACATATTTGGATGTTGATCAATCTTATGGTTTTTTTTGATAAAAGTGGGTTTGGAGAGGTCATGACTTTAGTAAATGTTGATCCCACTATTTTGGAAGAGTGTCAACTTCGCTTGCATCTGGATTGTGTTGAGAATATGTTATGTGATAACTATATTGTTGAATTTGCTTATGATCCTACATGCAATTATTATGAGAGAGGGAAATATGGTTGTAGAAATTTTCATGTTACTAAATTACCTCTCGTTATGTTGAGATTGCTATTGTTTCTTTATTCTTCCTTGCATATGCTAGATATTGCTTGTCTTGCTAATTTGTTTTCATATAAAATGCCTACGTATAGGAAGTATGTTAGACTTATATGTTATTTTCACATGCTATATGATGCTCTCTTTGTGCTTCAATTCTTATCTTTCATGTGAGCATCATTGAATTCTCAAGCCTATCTTAATGGCTATAAAGAAAGAGTTTGTTGGGAGGCAACCTAATTTTATTTTCTTTGCTTTTACATCTGTTTAGTAACAAATAATTCATCTAGATTCTGGTTAGATGTGGTTTTGTGTTTTAGTTAGTGTTTGTGCCAAGTAGAACCTTTGGGAAGACTTGGGTGAAGTCTTTACGATCTTGCTGTAAAAAATAGAAACTTTTGAGCTCACGAGATTTTCTGTCATTTTTTAATGGAGAGCGCTTTTAAGTTGATTCTTTTTGCAGATGATTCATAGAGAAATTCCTCACGTCCACCAATTTATTTCAAAAAGATTAGAGTTACAGAAGTATTCGAAAGTTACAGATTGCTACAGACTGTTCTATTTTTGACAGATTTTGTTTTCGTGTGTTGTTTGCTTATTTTGATGAATCTATGAGTAGTATCTGGGGGTATGAATCATATAAAAGTTGGAATACAGTAGATTTAACACCAATATAAATAAAGAATGAGTTCATTATAGTACCTTAAAGTGGTGGTTTGTTTTCTTATACTAACGGAGCTCACGAGATTTTTGCTAAGTTTTGTGTTGTGAAGTTTTCAAGTTTTTGGGTAAGGATTTGATGGACTACGGAACAAAGAGTGGCAAGAGCCTAAGCTTGGGGTTTTCCAAGGCACCCCAAGGTAAAATTCAAGGACAACCAAAAGCCTAAGCTTGGGGATGCCCCGGGAAGGCATCGCCTCTTTCATCTTCGTCTATCGGTAACTTTACTTGACACTATATTTTTATTCACCACATGATATATGTTTTGCTTGGAGCGTCATGTATGATTTGAGACTTTGCTTTTTATTTTACCACAATCATCCTTACTTTACACACCTTTTGAGAGAGATACACATGAATCGGAAATTATTAGAATACTCTATGTGCTTCACTTATATCTTTTGCGCTAGATAGTTTTGCTCTAGTGCTTCACTTATATCTTTTTAGAGCACGGCGGTGGTTTTATTTTATAGAAACTATTTGTAACATCCCAAATTTTCAATTTGGAATGTTATACATAGATCATGTTTGCATTTGCATGTTTTGCATTTTTGTTCGTGGAGTTCCTCGAAATTCTAAGCAACTCAAGGACCCACGGAGAGAGTTGAGAATTTTACCGTTTTCTTATTTGAGTTCGCTCGAATACCGGTACGAGGACAGTGTGATTCTAATTATTTTTCTCTCCTAAAAATATTTCTAAGTAAAATATATGAGCGGAGATAATATGACTTCTCCAAAATAACAGAAATATTGGAGGAAAAATATTAAAGTCACTTTTGGTATTTTTCTGGATTTATTTTCGGATTTATTTGCATAGGAAAAATACGCGTTTTTCAAAATTGCACTCAGGTCCGGGAAAAATGTTCACCTTGTCCTAAATATTATTAGAGGACGGTGAATTTTTTTTTCGGAAATTTTGAAGTTTGTTTGGTATTTATTTCGTTAGTTTTTCTGCGCCGGGACTCTTTTTTTTAAAAAAAAAGGGAACCGACCTAGTCTCGTATCGGACTGGGAGACTGGGCTTTATAAGACGCAGCCGCCGGCCCGTTTCGCCCCCAGCCTTGCCCGCAGCCCGCCCTAAATCCTAGCCGCCGCCGCCGGAACCCGCCGGCGCCGCCGTCGCCCCGCCACCTCGCCGTCCCGCCCGCCGAGACGCCGCCGCCGCTCCGCCGCCTCGCCGCCCCGCCGCTAGCCCACAGCCGTCGCCGCCGCCCCTCGCCGGAGACCGCCGGAGTTCGCCGGAGTTCGAGGTAGTTAGTTTTTTCTTTCTTCGGTTAACTGATCGGTTTTATTTAGGAAAACCTAGATCTGTTTTTTTAGAATAGATCGGTTCAGTTTTTTTTCGGTTTAGCTAATTAGCGAACGTTCGTCCGTACGTTCGTTTTAACGAACGGTTTTCGTTAGTAACCGCAGGCAGCGAACGTTCGTTCGTTAGCCTGTTCGTCATTTTTCTTTTTCGGGGTATTTATCCGCGATTATTCCGATTGCGATTTCTGCCCTGATCTTGTTTTTCGTTTTTCTTTTCGCTCGAGAGTCGGAATCAGGTGATTCAAAATCCCAGATCTTCGTCTCGAAGCCCTCTTTACGTTAGATCAACTTAAACAAAGTTTTGGCTACTGTAAAATTTTACTTTAGGCCAACTAGTAATTCGGAGCTCGTTTCTTTTGCAGTTTGAGTTTCGTTGCTTCTTTCGAGTCGATTCTTTTTGCAAACCGGAGTTCTTAAGTTGAGCTTTCTGGTTAGATCTCTTATTTGAGTTTTACCTGTGCATTAGTTAAGTACTTATTGTATGCTTGTTTGATTGCGATAGAGTACCCGTTCATCAGCAAGGCAAGTAACACCTTGATCATGCTTTCTAATTACCCAGTTTTCATTGCATTAGTTCAACCCTCACACATTGCATGAGTAGGATCAATTAACTTGTGGGATTGGGAAGTAGATTGAGGTAGTACCTATTACCTGCATTACATTCAAACCTTTGGGAGTTACTTCTACGTTTGCTATTAGGACATGCTATGCTCGTAGACGTGGATTGGGTGAGTGAAATCCATGACAGATGTGAGATTTTTTAATTAATGGTTCAACTTAAGGTGGCAACATTAATACACATCTGGGTGGATTGAGGCATCTGGGTATTCCAGGATTGCCTGTTTTTCTTTTGGACCGCCACCCAGGCTCAAAGGGATCATGAGATTTTTCATACTAGAAACTTCCGTGTGCAACCACAATTCTACTATGGGCTCTAGCATAGTATGAGTAAGTTGAGCGAACTCTTACAGTGGTGGACTAGCAGATGTAGGGGATGTAGGTTGGTACGGTCCGCCCGATCGTAAGGTGCTAGCGCTTCTGAAAGACTATGTCTCGGTCATCCGTTTCTCAAACACCATGCAGTGCGAGAAACCAAACAGAGGCGATCGAGTCTTGTGGGAAAAGTGCACAAACCTCTTCAGATTGTACAAACTGATCATGATTAGCCGTGTCCCCGGTTATGGACGTCTTGAGTATCTAGTACTTGGATTATCATGTGCATCTCAACATGTTACTTTAATTTAATTTTGTTGGGTTTAATGATTACTTTTAATTGGGGTTGAGAGGATGTCTATCTTCTCAACGATGTTTCAACTACCATGATAGTTAATTAAAATGCATTCCTTTGAAGTAGGGAAACGTTGGCTTTACGCAAAAACTTAACCATAGAGCTTTCCACCAGCCATATTGCATATAGTATAGCTTTACTTTCATTGCATCTCTTGTGTTACCTTGCCAGCATATTCCATGTGCTGACCCGTTTTTCGGGCTGCTACGTTTCATGTTGCAGACTTTTCAGACGACGAGTAAGATGCCCTTTTAGGTCGTGGTTCTATACTCAGTGATGCCGCTGGAGTTGATGGACTCACTTATCTTCCAAGCCTTCCGCTGTTATCGTGTTAGTTGGCCTTCAGCCATATTATTTGTAATAAATTCATCGTTGGACTATCGGTGTAATAAGTGTGTGATTGCTACTCTGTTATAAATCCTTCAACTACGGTGCGTGTCAGCATTACTGATCCAGGGATGACACTGATGCACGGAGATCAGACTGTTTGAGGTCTGGTCGCTACAAGATGGTATCAGAGCACACGCTGACTGTAGGACACGACCACTAAGACAAGCCCTAGAACACAATTCACTCTTCTCTTTCTGACTCCTCGTCTTTTCTACTCTTTAGGATGGTGGAAGCAAAGCACAAGTTCATGCAACCGGATGAATAAACACCCTTTGGACGACACCTGAAGGAAGTCACCAAATATCTCAACATTGGATTACCAAGTTTCACCGGAACCTACAATGCCACTCTACCTGAGGAGGAGCGTTGGTTGATTCAAGCTCAAGTTCCAGGAAGGACGATCGCACCCGTCACCTCACTCATAGCATTTTCCTTTAATGCGTCTACATGGAGCCTAGGAAGGAGTATGGCAGCCCACATTGCTTTGGGAAGGATTGGAGAAGTCTACCAGACGGAGCTAAAGGACACTATCTACCAGATTTGTGGACGTCGAGATGAGAGTTGGGATATGATCAGCACCCAGAAGTGTATATCCATTGCAGCATTCATCCAGGAGTTGAACCACCACATTCGTCGCCAAGAGCACCAGATGTGTGCAGGGATGATAGATTTGAAGAAGGCCCTAAATAGGAATTTGGAGCTAGAGGAAGAACTCATGTCTACACGCAACGGATATGAAGATACTTGTGGAGAAGAATGATGACTTGACCCGGAAGTTAGGGATACTCATGGGAGAAGAAGACGAGGAAGAAGAACCCAAGGAGATTCCACCAGAGGATTATATCATCATAGATGACACGGATTCAGAAGCTGAGGATAGCAAAGATGGAGACTATGAAGATGAAGCTGGAGCAGATATTATGGAATCCTCTGCCGATCAATATTTCTTGATGACCACCCTGAGACTAGTAGTTTACCTCCTTATATTAGTTTTAGAACACCTTGTAACGATCGTTAGATTTGTAAGACCTTGTTTGAAATTGAGTGGTGTGATATGATTGTGTGTTTGTCTCATGAGCATATGGGTAGTGATGTTCCCTTAGACGTCTTTTCTATCTCTTCCCTCTACACCTATCAGATGCCTCCAAGACGTGAATTCGAGTTTCCCCCTGAGCTTACCCAGTTGATCCAGCAGCAGAACACCCTGATGCAACTTCTTGTCCAGAACACTCAGAACAACCAGAACAACAACAACAACAATAACCCTCCACTACCACCACCCGTGGACAACCTGACCTGTTTCTTAAGGTTGCAACCACCCGTGTTTGCTAGCAGCATCGAACCCATTGTGGTTGATGACTGGCTATGCAAGATTGGAAGGGATTTAACCACCGCCAATTGCTCGGATGCTGAGAAGGTGCGATTTCCGCACACCAGTTGTCTGGACCAGCCGCAGCATGGTGGGAGAATTACACAGCCACTTACCCCATAGCCAATGTGACTTGGGATCAGTTTCAGCAAGCTTTTCGTACTGCCCATGTCTCGACTGGAGCCATGAGTATGAAGAAGCAGGAGTTTCGCAATTTGCGACAAGGGAATCGTACTGTAGCTCAGTACGTGGATGAGTTTAGTACCCTATCTCGTTATGCCCCGGATGATGTGGCCATAGATGCCAAGAAGCAGGAGAGATTCATGGAAGGGCTGAATGATGAGATGAGTGTGCAGTTGATGGTGGCAACTTTCAATAACTACTAGGAGTTGGTTGATCGCGCCCTAATGATTGCAAGGAAGCATCAACAGATTGAGAGTCGCAAGAGGAAGTATGGGCAAGGAAAGTATAATTCTGGAGCTCAACAGAAGCCTCGCTTTACCCCTAAAGCCGTAGGAAAGTTTCCGCATACCCATGGAGGAATTAGCTCACACAATCACAATGGCACCAAGAATGGAAATGGGAATGGAAATGGGAATGGAAATGGGAATGGAAATGGGAATGGAAATGGGAATGGAAATGGGAATGGAGCCAATGGAAACCAGAACCGCCCTACACCATCCACACCCACCAAGAGGGATTTTAGCCATGTCACTTTTTACAAGTGTGGGAAGATTGGACATTATGCTAATGAATGCCCAGAAGTTAAGAATGGGAACGACAATGGAAGCGCCGGGAAGAAGCCCAACCCGTTCAACAAAGGACAAGTGAACCACGTGACTGTGGAGGAAGTAGAAGAGCAACCAGATGCAGTTATAGGTAAGTTCTTAGTTAAGTCCTTTACTGCACTCGTTCTTTTCGATACTGGTGCATCGCATTCATATATTTCAAGGGGAATCATGGATAAGTATAAACTGCCGACCCGAGCCCTTAGATCGCCCATGTTAGTAACCTCACCAGGAGCAGAGTATATGGCTAAGTCATGGTGTGATCAGTTGCCCTTAAGGATTGGTAATTACATATTCTCTTCGGACCTATTAGTATTGGAATCTCAAGGATTGGATGTGATATTATGCATGGATTGGTTATCTAAGTATGAAGGGAATATAGAATGTGTTAGTAAGACCATTTTTCTTACTACGCCGGAAGGAAGAAGGATCAAGTATGTATCCTGGCATGAGTCAAAGAGGAGTAGATTAAATTCCCTGTCAGGAGTTGTACAGGAGAAAGTGCCAGTAGTGAAGGATTATCCGAATGTGTTTCCAGAGGAGTTACCTGGCATGCCACCGGATAGAGATATAGGGTTTTTGATTGAACTTTTGCCAGGCACCGGGCCAATTTCTAAGAGACCATATAGGATGCCCGCAAAGGATTTGGAGGAAATTAAGAAGCAGATTAAGGAGTTACTGGATAAAGGATTCATACGCCCAAGTTCTTCGCCTTGGGGTTCGCCAGTACTTCTAGTGGAGAAGAAGGATGGATCGTTAAGAATGGTTGTTGATTACCGTGGATTGAATGAAGTAACGATCAAGAATAAGTACCCATTGCCAATGATCAACGATCTGTTCGATAGATTGCAAGGAGCTAAGGTATTTTCTAAGATCGATCTGCGATCAAGGTACCATCAATTGAAGATCCGAGAGCAGGATATACCTAAGACGGCCTTTACCACTAGGTATGGGTTGTATGAGTATACTGTTATGTCGTTTGGTCTGACAAACGCACCGGCATACTTTATGAACCTGATGAACAAAGTGTTTATGGAGTATTTGGATAAGTTCGTCGTAGTGTTCATAGATGATATATTGATCTTCTCGAAGGATGAAGAGGAGCATGAAGAACATTTGCGTTTGGTATTGGAGAAGCTCAAAGAACATCAGTTGTATGCCAAGTTTAGCAAATGTGAGTTTTGGTTGAAGGAAGTCGGATTCCTCAGACATGTTATATCCGGAGAAGGAATAGCAGTAGATCCCGCCAAGGTGGACACTGTGACCCATTTGGAAGCACCAACAACAGTTGGAGAGATCTGGAGTTTTCTTGGACTCGCAGGATACTACCGGAGATTCATCGAGAATTTCTCGAAGATTGCAAAACCAATGACCGAGTTGTTGAAGAAGGACACCAAGTTCAGTTGGACCGAAGAATATGAGACTAGTTTCCAGGAGTTGAAGAAAAGGTTGGTATCATCCCCTATGTTGATACTGCCAGATCAACATAAGGATTATGAGGTGTACTGCGACGCTTCACGTCGAGGACTTGGAGCTGTTCTTATGCAGGAAGGAAGAGTTGTTTCGTATGCTTCACGACAACTAAAACCTCATAAGACGAACTATGCCACCCACGATTTGGAGTTAGCTGCCGTAGTGCATGCATTGAAGACATGGAGACATTTTCTCATTGGAAACCATTGTGAAGTATATACGGATCACAAGAGTTTGAAGTATATATTCACTCAGAAGGAGCTGAATCTTAGGCAAAGGAGATGGCTGGAACTCGTTAAGGATTATGACATGAGATTGCATTATCATCCCAGAAAGGCTAACGTAGTAGCTGATGCGCTAAGCCGTAAGAGCCATGTCAACACCCTAATGATGGAAGAGTTTCCAAAGGAGTTAGCCGAGGACCTACGAGAACTACATTTGGAGATAGTTCCGAGAGGCTATGTAGCAACACTGGAAATCCAGTCTACCCTGATGGATAAAATCAGAGAAGCTCAGAATGCTGACAAGGAGGTTGTCGCTATAAAGGAGAGGATGAGCGAAGGAAAAGCTAAAGGTTTTCGTGAGGATGAACACGAGACCTTATGGTTTGAGGATCGAATCTATGTGCCCAATGTCCCGGAGATCAGGAAGTTGATTTTACAGAAGGCCCATGATTCGCCATACTCGAATCACCCAGGAAATACTAAGATGTATTTGGATTTGAAGGATATTTTCTGGTGGACCGGTATGAAGAAGGATATTGTGGAGTACGTAGCAGTTTGTGATGTATGCCAAAGAGTAAAGGCAGAACATGAGAAGCCAGCAGGATTGTTACAACCTATGCCAATACCCGAATGGAAGTGGGAGAAGCTTGGCATGGATTTTATCACCGGATTGCCCAGGACCAAAGCAGGATATGACTCAATCTGGGTAGTAGTAGACCGATTGACGAAGGTAGCCCACTTTATTCCGGTGAAAACCACTTATACCAGTGCAAAGTTGGCTAAGATATACATGACCAGAATTTTATGTCTGCATGGAGTTCCGAGGAGTATTGTATCTAATAGAGGAACCCAGTATACCTCAAAGTTCTGGAATCAGTTACATGAAACTTTGGGTACCAGACTAGAATTTAGCACAACATTTCACCCGCAGACTGATGGACAGACGGAGAGAGTCAATCAGATTTTAGAAGATATGATAAGAGCTTGTGCATTAGATTATGGATCTAGTTGGGATGACAACTTGCCCTATGCGGAGTTCTCATACAACATCAGTTACCAGGCCAGTTTGAAGATGGCACCGTTCGAGGCATTATATGGACGGAGATGCCGAACAAAGTTGTCGTGGGACTAAGTTGGCGACCGACAACTGTTTGGACCAGACTTAATCAAAGAGTCTGAGGAATAGGTGAAGTTGATCCGAGATAGACTGAAGGTAGCTCAGTCCAGGCAGAAGGGTTATGCAGACTCGAAGCGCAAGGAGATAGCCTATGAGATCGGAGACAGAGCGTACCTGAGAGTATCGCCTCTGCGAGGAGTTAAACGTTTCGGAGTTAAAGGGAAGTTAGCCCCGAGATTTGTGGGACCTTACCGTGTTTTGGAACGTATGGGGGAGGTTGCCTATAAGTTGGAATTGCCAGAAGGGTTGTCAGGAGTGCACGACGTGTTTCACGTTTCGCAGCGGAAGAAGTGCCATGCAGAGATGGCCGATATACCGCTTAGAGACACAGTGCCCCGGGAAGCAATTCAGTTGGACAGTGAATTGACCTACGAGGAGAAGCCTGTTAAGATTCTCGAATTTTCGAGCAGAGTTACTCGCAGCAAGGTTATCAAGTTTTGGAAAGTTCAGTGGAGTCACCACACCGAGGAAGAAGCCACCTGGGAACGATAGGATGATCTACGCAAGGACCACCCGCACCAGTTCTCTAGCCAAGTAGAATCTCGAGGGCGAGATTCATTCTAAGGGGGTAGGTTTGTAACATCCCAAATTTTCAATTTGGAATGTTATACATAGATCATGTTTGCATTTGCATGTTTTGTATTTTTGTTCGTGGAGTTCCTCGAAATTCTAAGCAATTCAAGGACCCACGGAGAGAGTTGGGAATTTTACCGTTTTCGTATTTGAGTTCGCTCGAATACCGGTACGAGGACAGTGTGATTCTAATTATTTTTCTCTCCTAAAAATATTTCTAAATCAAATATATGAGCGAATATAATACGTCTTCTCCAAAATAACAGAAATATTGGAGGAAAAATATTAAAGTCACTTTTGGTTTTTTTTCTGGATTTTTTTTCGGATTTATTTGCATAGGAAAAATACGCGTTTTTCAAAATTGTATTTAGGTCCGGGAAAAATGTTCACCTTGTCCTAAATATTATTAGAGGACGGTGAAAACTTATTTCGGGAAATTTGGAGTCCGTTTGGTATTTATTTCGTTAGTTTTTCTGCGCCGGGACTCTTTTTTTTAAAAAAAAGGAACCGACCTAGTCTCGTATCGAACCGGGAGACTAGGCTTTATAAGCCGCAGCCGCCGGCCCGTTTCGCCCCCAGCCACGCCCATAACCCGCCCGAAACCCTAACCGCCACCGCCGGTTACGCCGCCGCCGTCGGAACCCACCGCCGCCGCCGCCTCCCGCGCCGAGCCGCCGCCGCCACTCCGCCTCGCTGCCCCGCCGTCCCGCCCGCCGAGCCGCCGCCGCCGCTCCGCCGCCGGGCCACCTCGCCGCCCGGCCTCTAGCCCGCAGCCACCGCCTCCGCCCCTCGCCGGAGGCCGCCGGAGTTCGCCGGAGTTCGAGGTAGTTAGTTTTTTTCTTTCTTCGGTTAACCGATCGGTTTTATTTAGGAAAACCTAGATCTGTTTTTTTAGAATAGATCGGTTCAGTTTTTTTTGGTTTAGCTAATTAGCGGACGTTCGTCCGTACGTTCGTTTCAACGAATGGTTTTCGTTAGTTAACCGCAGACAGCGAACGTTCATTCGTTAGCCTGTTCGTCGTTTTTCTTTTTCGGGGTATTTATCCGCGATTATTCCGATCGCGATTTCTGCCCTGATCTTGTTTTTCGTTTTTCTTTTCGCTCGAGAGTCGGAATCAGGTGATTCAAAATCCCGATCTTCGTCTCAAAGCCCTCTTTACGTTAGATCAACTTAAACAAAGTTTTGCTTACAATAAAATTTGAATTTAGGCCAACTAGTAATTTGGAGCTCGTTTCTTTTGCAGTTTGAGTTTCGTTGCTTCTTTCGAGTTGATTCTTTTTGCAAACCGGAGTTCTTAAGTTGAACTTTCTGGTTAGATCTCTTATTTGAGTTTTACCCGTGTGTCGGGGAAACTGATCGCCCACAAATACCTATGGGACCGGAGCCCCTTTTCGGTACGACAAGGGAGCGGAGGGAGCACAAAGGGCGGATTGAGGCGCACACGCGAGCAGTTTACCCAGGTTCGGGCCGCACGGATGCGTAAAACCCTACTCCTGCCTTGGTTTGTTATTGAGTTCTTGGCTCGGGAGCAAGGAGATCTACAGTACTTGAGGCTAGCTACATCGAGCGTGGGAGTGATCGAGAGTTCGGAACCTCCTCTACGTTGTGCATGGGCCTCCTTTTATAGGTCAAAGGGGTCACCGACAGGTGGCAACGTTGGTGATGGTAAAAATGTAAAAGTGGTGGTAGTTGTAACAGTTGATGTACGGTCTTTTGTACCTAACCCTGACGGTGGGGGACAAGGGCATTGAATGCCCGTCGCCGTCGCCCCAAACAGTGCAAAAAGCGTCCGTCCGGGCGTCTCCGTTCGCCACGACGGTAGCCTTGTCATCGTGGCTTGCCACCGTGTACCCCAGGCTGCACGGCCATCCGCCACGTGCTCCTGGAAGGCCCCCAAGGTGACGTGTGGCCAGATGAGCTGGAGCGCAGGCACACAGTGAAAGCTTGCCGCGGCAAGCACCTTGCCGCGGCCGCTACCTTGCCGCGCCCGGAGGCTTGTCGCTCTCCGGGCCTTGCCGGGGCGCGCAATGCACCACGGCAAGTCTTCTGAAATGCCATGCTTTGGCCTTCCTGGCAGGCTCCTCCTACCAGGGTCTTGTACCAAAGGGGTGGTCTCGAGCCTGGAACGGCCTTCCCGGCAAGCTCCTCTTGCCGGGGTCTTGTCTCATTAACTTGAATACTTTGTTCTTGAATGGCTCCGAAGGAACCAAAGCGGGCCTTGGCGGGCGCGTGGCAAGCCCTGCCACGGGACGCTGCTACTGCCCGTGCACAAGTAGGGATACTAAGGTATCCCTACTTTAGTACACCGACAGGAGCCCCCGGGCATGGGCCACACACGGTGCCTAGCACTGTTGGGCCAGGCCCAAAACAGTGCACGGGCACACGCGGCCCACGGCGTGCCGCAGCCGTCTCCGTATCCGCCGCATCCCTCCCTAACGGCACGCGTCGATTGCGGCGTCGTGGGAGAGATCGTGACCTGTTTCTTTAATGGGAAAATGCGGAACGTCCCCCTCTCCCCCTTAAAAGCAGAGGAAGACAGGGGCAGTTTCCCCCATTGCTTCATTGCGTCTTCAACCTCCAGAAACCCCCGCCGCTCTCCTCCTCCCCAAAGGTCGAAAGAGAGCTGAGCTCCACCCTTCTTCCGCCGCCGCCAGCCTCCCCAGCGCCGCCGGCCTCCCTCGCTGTCCCCGGCATGGCCCCGAAGAGCGACAAGGCGAAAACCGCGAAGACCGACTGGGCGGCGAAGCTAGCAGCAATGCGGAAGAGGATGGTGGTCTTCCCGCCGAGGCTCGGCGCGAGGGAGCTGAAGGACAAGTACTACCTCTTCTGGTCGAGGGAAACGAAAGCTCACCCGCGCACTAGGGTTCTCCCCACCGAAGCCTGCGACATGTTCCCGGGAGGTTATCCTTACTTTGCCCTGTTCTTCCATTGCGGACTCTGCCCTCCATAATCCGAGTTCTTCTGCGACGTTATGAACACGTATGGATTCCATCTTCTAGATTTCACCCCGAACGCAATCTTAACCATGGCCGTTTTCGCACATCTGTGCGAAAACTTTGTCGGAGTCACCCCCAACGTAGCCCTCTTCCACCATTTTTTTACACCTCGGGTAGAGTCTGGGTCTCCCCTGTCCGGTGGGATCTCTTGGATCTTTAGGCTCAATAAGAAAGAGGCGTACTTGATTGGAGAGCTCCGCGGCAAGTGGGAGGAGTGGAGGGCTGACTGGTGCTGGATCATGGAGGATGGACCCCAGCAGTTTACTTCCCCGCGCCGAGCTACAATAGTGCGCGGCAAGGATTGGAGTGATCTGGCCCCGGAGGACGAGAAGCTGAAGATAGCTCTCACTAGGATTCTTCGCCTCCGGCAAGCCAACCTTACTGTAGGTGAGGTCGGGGTAGATTTCCTTCGCCGCCGCATTGCTCCCTTCCAGTAGAGGAAGATGGCTGCTTGGGATTTCGGCAACGCGGCAGACTGTATGAGGCTGTGCCCCGGCCTTAACTACAACTTCACTGTCCTGGAGCTAAAGGGGATGCTCCGTGAGCTGTTCAAGCACGACGCCAAGCACCCGGAGTGGTTTGCCCCGTCGCGGGGGGTAGTTCCACTATGTAACAATTCGTCACTTAGTGCTATCCACGCGGCGATGCCGCTGTGCGACTCCCACGGGGTTGACCCCACTTGGCTGGCGCCTTCAGATGAAACTGCACAAATCTTCTTCGACAACTTGGTTGAGCTGCCGATCAATCTCGATGAGAAGAAGGGTCTCACCCGCGACACCACCGACCGGGATTTGGCGTATATCGCCACCAGGATGGAGGAGGCAGCCGTAGCTGAGGCCGCGGGTGAGTTTGGGTACTCCTTGGACGAGGCGGATGCAGCGGATCAGGTGAGTTGGGCCGAGGAGGAAGAGATCCTCAAACTGCTGAAGCCTGCCGGGCAGCCTGCCGGGACGAGCGAGGCTGCCGGGCAGGGCACAGAGTCAAGTGAGCCCACCGAGGAGGACGCCGAATCAGGCAACCCTTCAGAAGACTTAGGCAGGTCTTTGGGCCTCGACGGCTCCTCTTCATCCTCGGGGAGTTCTCCGCCACCAACAAGTCCTCCGCCTCAGCCAAAGAAACGCCTCTGCAAGGCTACTAACACGGCGAGGCGGCCGGCGGTCCAGCAGCAGCCGCAGCGTCGCTCGACGCGCGCCACCACGACGAGCAAGGCCGTCAAGGGGGCGCCTCGCGCCTCAGCGGCAGGCGGAGGAGGATCTTCCCGAACTGGTTCTGGCGTTCCTTCCGCCCCTCGGGCTTCGGCGACGACCAGAGCGGGGTCTTCTCAGACCACGGCTCCGTAGCCCGCCAAGCGCCCGAGGGAGCCTACTCCTCCAGCTCCTCGCGTCGGGACGTGCGCGGCGGACTTCGACTTCTCCGTCCTCAGTTCCGACGAGGAGGAGGAAGAGTAAGCACTTGCAACTCTTATTTCTTTTGATTTTTGTTGCTCTTGTCTTGAATTTTCTTTGCCTGAATTTGATCTTGTTTATCTTCCAGGACCTTGGCCCAGAGAGCGGCGAAAAGGGTCAAGATTCCGGTGGTTGATCTCGAGGACGAGCCTGTCGCAGCGGTAGGGGATGCGCCAGCTACAAGCTTGCCGGACCAGCCTGCTGCTCCGCAGAGCAGCCCCCAGCGCAGCCCCCAGCGTGAGTCTTCTTTTTACTTCTTCATTTGTCGGGCGCACGTGGGCTTCTTTTCCTTGCTAATGTCTTGTTTGTTTGCTGATTTGTGAAGAAGCAGAGCCGCAGCCTCAGGAGCGTCAAGAGACTGCTCCCGAAGAGCCACTCGTCTTAGCCTCCCCGCCAAGGAGGAGCTCCCCGGCGAGGGAGAATACTCCGCCAAGGGCGAGCCCTCCGCCAAGGGCGAGTACCCCGCCAAGGGCGAGTACTCCGCCAAGGGCGAGCACCCCGCCAAGGGAAGGCGCCAGCGGCCCTCCGCCGGCGGGGGCTACCACCACGCCGCCGAGGGAGGATCCCCCGGCGAGGAACCCCGTCGAAGAAGAGGCTCGCGCAGGTAACCCTTGTGCTTTTCTTCTCTTGACTTTTTCTTTTTGGATATTTGCTTGACAATTCTTCTTTCTTTCTTCTTCTTTTCTTGTCTTCAGACTCGACCGCCCCGGAGCCGATGGAGACGGAGGCCACCGTCGATGAAACCGCCGCGGCCACTGACGCGGTAGCTGAGGAGGGGACCGGCGACCGCACTGACGGCCCCGAGGCCGCAGGAGCGCCGGACGCTGCGCCGGCCGCCGACCCTTCTGCTGCCGGGACCAAGATGGGCGTCTATCTGGAGGCCGCCAACGGGGTCTTCATCCAAGTTCCGTGGGCTTCTACGTAGAGGGCGCCCGCGGAGGGAGAGGTCTTCGATGGGGAAGTCCTGGCCTCCGCCGGCCTGAGGCTTGTCGACGCGCCCGGCAGCAGCAGCGAGCCCGAAGAGGAGCAATCCCTGCGGAAGCTCCAGGCTCTGTATCGCGCCAGGCAGGCCAAGCTGGAGTCCTGGGAGGCCCTAGCTGCCAAGGCTGGCGTCGATCTGGAGAAGCGCGCCGAGGAGCTCCGTGCCGCCAACCAGGCGGCCCTCCGGTCTTTGGCGGAGGAGCGGGAGGAGCTTGCCGAGGCGCACCAGGCTTTCATCCTCGAGAAGGCCGAGGCAGAGGAGCAGCAACGGCTCGTCGCCAAAGATCTTTCCTGGCGGGAAGGTGAGCTCAAGAAGCGGAAGGTCTACCTCGATAGCCACGAGGACGACCTTACCGTGCATGAGCAGTCCCTTGGCGGGCCTCTGCAGGAGGCGAGGGACGCCGCTGCAGCCGCAGAGACCGCCAAGAGAGACTTGGAGGCGAGGGTGGCACAGTTGGAGGCGAACTTGAAGACGAGCGAGGAGAGGGTTGCCGCGCTCACATTGGAGAGGGAGAAGGATGCCCACAGCCACTCGGAGCTGCAAGTCCGTCTCTCCGACAAAGGCAAGGAACTCAACGACGCCAAGGATTCTATTGCAGACTTGGAGCTGAAGCTGTCCACCCTCACCAAATCACTTGACGGCGCCAGGAACAGGGAGACGAAACTGAAGGAAGATCTCCGGGCAGAGAGGGCACTGTTGGACAGCGCCGCCCTCACGCAGAATAACTTCAGGCAGACGGTGGAGTAGTGGACCGAGGGGCTCGTCGCCGCTGCCGCTGACATCGACAAGGAGATGGCGGCGCTAGGGACAGAGCACCTAGGGTACTCCCCTGACACAAACCTCCCTCACAACGCCAAGCTGAGATTATTCTTCAGGGGAATAGCGCCGGCCCTCGAGCAGCTCCGTGAAAGGATTCCAATGCAGCTGGCGGACGAGGCGCGCAGGCTTTGCACAGGAGTTGTGGAGAGAGTGCTGACGAAGATAGTCTACCGCAACCCCGGGATCAATCTTGACAACGTCCTCCGGACCCTGCCGCCCGACGCTGACCAGGAAGCGCTGAAGGCTCTTGTCGCCCACATCGTGGCCAAGGTGGGCAAGATCAGGAGAGTCGACGACGACCGTGTAGACTAGGCTGTCTTCTTTCTGCTTCCCTTGTCGCTGTCAATCAAGTTATGGACAGTAGTTTATTAGAACAGCGACAAGCCATCTTGTAATATAACTTTATTTTGGGTAGTTAGTGTAGTGTTATTTCCTTGGTTTGACTCCTTTATTTTGTATGCTTTTACCCTACGCTTTTAGGGAACTTGCCGACCAAAAGACCCTTGCCGCGAGCGCTGAGTGCGGGACTTCAGCAGCCTGCTGGCAATGCCTCTACCGGCAAGAAACCTTGCCGCAGCTAGTCGCAGCGCACTTAGGTTGTTGAGCGAACTCGAAAACGAAGTAAGGGCGCGACACTTGTCGCAGCTCACTTAAGCCGTTGAGCGTGCTCGAAACAAAGTAAGGGCACGGCTAGCCATGGGTAGGTTCCTCCGCACACAGGTTTTCCATACAGAGTGTGGTCGTTCAAGGAAGATAACTTTAAATTTTTGAAAAATTTGAATACTCAAACTTTGGCAACTTAGCTTTTGTGTTGTTTGCTTCTCGGCAAGGCGAGGCTTTCTTGAACGGCACTTGGTCCATACCACTGTCTCCTCCCCCCCCGGCAAACTTGTGCGCGAGGAATCCTTCTTCTGCTTGAGAAAAGAAAGAAAAACGGAGGAAACATAGTCATGGAGCCTTGCGGCTCGTTATTGCTTACCGGGGGTGTGTGCTGCACAAAGTGTCAAATAACACATGCAAGAAAAACGAAAAGGCATGAAACGGCAAGTTGTGCAAGGCACAAAAGTTTTACTAATGCACGGGGTCTGTGCCCGGCTTTGTACAAAGGTTTATAGGCAACAGCGGCAAGACTTGTACAAAAGGTGGTTGCCGGAGCGGATCACGGCAACCGCGCCTTATGGGTGAAACTTGCGAAGATGCTCAATGTTCCAGGAGTTTCTCACCGGTAAGCCCTCTTTGGTCTCAAGGCGGACAGCGCCGGGCCTTGTGACTTGTCTCACCCGATAAGGGACTTCCCACTTCGGCGTCAACTTGTTGGAATTCTTGGCGGACTGAACACGCCGAAGAACAAGGTCGCCTTCCTCGAGACTTCTGGCCTTGACTTTGCGGCTATGGTAGCGGCGCAAAGCTTGCTGGTATTGAGCAGCTCGTACAGCAGCCTGAAGACGGTTCTCCTCGAGGAGCAGTGCATCATCTTGCCGCAGTTGTTCTTGCTCGAGCTCATCGTAAGCGAGCACTCGAGGAGACCCGTATACGAGTTCCGTGGGGAGAACTGCCTCTGCTCCATAGATAAGAGCAAAGGGTGTCTTTCCGGTGGCTCGATTTGGTGTCGTCCTGATTGACCAAAGAGCCACCGGCAACTCCTCAATCCAGTTTCTTCCGCATTTGCGCAGCCTGTCGAAAGTTCTTGTCTTGAGCCCGCGCAGGACTTCAGCGTTTGCCCTCTACGCTTGACCATTGCTACTTGGGTGAGCAACAGAAGCGAAGCAGACCTTGGCACCAAGGTCTTGGACGTACTGCATGAAGGTGTGGCTTGTGAACTGTGTGCCGTTGTCGGTGATGATCCTGTTAGGGATTCCGAAACGGCAAACAATTGACCTGAAGAACTTGACTGCTAATTGTGCGGTCACCTTTCTCACTGGTTCCACTTCCGGCCACTTTGTGAACTTGTCGATAGCGACGTACAAGTACTCAAAGCCCCCGACTGCGTGGGGAAAGGGGCCGAGGATGTCGAGGCCCCAGACCGAAAAGGGCCAGGACAAAGGGATCGTCTGGAGAGCTTGAGCTGGCTGATGTATTTGCTTGGCATGGAACTGGCACGCTTCACACTTGGTTACATGTGCAGTTGCATCTTGGAGGGCTTCTCGCCAAAAGAAACCTTGCCGGAACGCCTTCACAAGTGCTCTTGCGCCAATGTGGTGGCCACATATGCCTCCATGTATCTCTGCCAATAGCTTCTGTCCATCTTCCCGAGAAATGCACTTCAATCTGACACCATTGAGTCTTCTTCTGTACAGTTCATTGCCGACGAACTGGTACATACTTGACTGCCTGGTTATTCTTTCTATCTCTTTTGGCTCTTCGGGAAGTTCTCCAGTTTGAAGAAAACGGACAATTTGCTGTGCCCAGGTTGGAGCTTGAGGCTCAACAACAAGGACTAAAGGCATCAGTGCTGCTGCGGGAACGTCAGCTTCTACGGCAAGAACCTGCGGCTCTGCCGGGGCAAGACTTGTCGGGAACGCCTGCTTCAACTGTATGAACCCTGGGGTCCGCAGGAGCAGACCGTTCCTCAGCAACTTGGTCGTTGATCTTGGGGACCTTGGCGGCGGCTTCAGGAAGATCCGCCGACAAGTAGTCGCTGGAGACCAACTTTCTCTTCTTGCTTTGCCCAACTGATGGTGTAATGGATGGTTGAGTTAGCTTGAGCACGAAGATCCCTGGTTCCACAGGTAGCTTTAGTGCAGCGCACTTTGACAGGCCGTCTGCGATATCATTTTGAGCTCTTGGAACGTGCTCCATCTGTATGCCTTCAAAGTGCTCTTCAAGCTTTCTCACTTCGTCGACGTAAGCTTCCATCAATGGGCTCTGGTAGCTCTTGTTCACTTGTCGGACAACCAACTGTGAATCTCCCCGCACAATTAGCTTCTTGATCCCAAGTTCTTCTGCAATTCTGAGGCCGGCAAGCAAACCTTCATACTCTGCAGTATTGTTCGATGCTTGTTCCTTGGGAAAGTGCATTTGGACAACATACTTGAGGTGTTCGTCGGTGGGTGCGACGAGCAGCACACCAGCACCGGCGCCTTGCAGCGAAAAGGCACCATCGAAGTACATTATCCATTCTTTGCTCGCTTCTTTGACAGGGGTGTTTGTCTCTGCAATATCTTCGTCTGGTGTCGGTGTCCATTCTGCTATGAACTCTACCAATGCTCTGCTCTGGATAGTTGAGGTACTTTCAAATTTAAGACCAAAGCTTGACAGCTCCAGTGCCCACTAGACAATCCTGCCCGTTGCTTCTGGATTTTGCAATATCCTTTTCAGCGGAAAGTGAGTGACCACTGTTATCTCATGTGCTTGGAAGTAGTGGCGCAGCTTTCTCGAGGCCATGAGGAGGCCGAAAAGCAGCTTCTGCACCCCAGAGTATCTTGATCTAGCCCCCTGCAAGAGGGAGCTGACAAAATAGACTGGGCGCTGCACCATCTTCTTTTGCACTTCTTCTCGCATCTGCGCAGACTCTCCCTTGTCGGGGCCAGAGCTTGTCGGGGAAGCCCCCTTCTTGTCACTGGACGTGCTTGCTGGGGTTGTGGGCTCCTCATCTGCCTCCCTTTCCGCTACTAACGCAGCACTAACCACTTGATTGGTTGCTGCTAAGTATAGCAGCAACTTCTCTTGCGGCTTAGGTGCGACAAGTATTGGAGTGGAGGATAGGTACCCTTTCAAGTCTCGCAGCGCTGCCTCCGCTTCCGGAGTCCATTTCATTGGACCTGCCTTTTTCAGGATTTTGAAAAACGGCAGGGCGCGTTCCGCAGACTTAGAAATGAACCTGCTGAGGGCAGCCACACAACCAGCAAGCCTCCGTACATCCTTGACACGCTTCGGAGCTTCGATCTGCTCGATGGCTTTGATCTTGTCGGGATTAGCTTGAATCCCCCTCTGGGACACAAAGAAACCGAGGAGCTTGCCGGAGAGGACTCCGAACACGCACTTCTCGGAGTTGAGCTTGAGTTGTATCTTGCGCAGGTTCGCAAAGGTTTCATCTAGGTCTTGAATCAGGGTATCCTTGTCCTTGCTCTTGACCACTATATCATCCATGTAAGCTTCTACATTCCTGTGTATCTGTGGGTCAAAAGCAGTGTGGACCACCCTTGCAAATGTTGAACCCACATTTTTCAATCCAAAGGGCATGCGTATGAAGCAGTAAGTGCCACATGGAGTAATGAATGCGGTCTTCTCTTCATCTTCTTCAGCCATGAATATCTAGTGGTATCCGGAATATACATCACGGAATGAAAGCAACTGACATCCAGCCGTGGAGTCAACGAACTAGTCAATGCGCGGCAAGGGAAATGGATCTTTGGGACAAGCTTTATTCACATCAGTGAAGTCTATACAAAGCCTCCACTTCCCATTAGCTTTGCGCACGACAACAGGGTTGGCCAGCCACGTGGGATGAAGAACACCTCTAACAAGGCCTGCCGCTTCCAACTTCTAAATTTCTTCAGCAATAAACTCTTGGCACTCCACCGCTTGCTTCCTGACCTTCTGCTTGACGGGCCGCGCATGAGGACAAACGGCAAGCTTATGCTCAGTTACTTTCCTGGGAACGCCGGGGATGTCAGACGGTTGCCATGCAAACACATCGACATTTGCCCGCAGGAAAGCAACGAGCGCGCTTTCCTATTTAGGATCGAGCGTGGCACTGATGGTGAAAGTACAACCAGTGCCGTCCTCCTTGGCGGACACCTTCTTGGTTGCAGGTGGAGCTGCCATTCCCTTCTTGCACTTGCTGGTGGAGCTCGATGGTGCGTCTTCGACGGCAGTGCAGCACTCTGAAGAGGTGCGTTTGCCGGAGTGGGCCCCAGAGCTCTTGCAAGACTTGGTCTTGTTCTTCCCCCCGGGAGCTTCAGCGGCAAGTGTTTTGCTGTCTGTGGCGGCTGCTGCGTCCCGGTAGATCTTGTCGGCGCAGATAAGCGCGTCCTTCTTGTCGCCGGGGACAGAGATGACACTTATCGGCCCTGGCATCTTGAGCATGTTGTAGGCGTAGTTAGAGGCTGCCATGAACTTGGCGAGCGCTGGACGGCCAAGTATCCCATTGTATGGCAATGGGATATCGGCAACGTCGAATGTGATCCTCTCAGTCCTGAAGTTTAGCTCTCCGCCAAAGGTTACTGGCAATGTGATCTTCCCCTTCGGCTTGCTCCTTCCTGGGTTGATCCCTTGGAACGTACCGGTCTCTTCGAGCTCGCTGTCGGGGATCTGCATCTTCCGGATCACAGCGGAGGAGATCAGGTTCAGGCCGGCCCCGCCGTCCACCAGCATCTTGGTGACCTTGAGGTTGCGGATGGTTGGCGAAACCAACATCGGCAAGCACCCGACCGCAGTTGTGCGGTCAGGGTAGTCCTCAATGTCGAAGATGATGGGCGTGGTGGACCACTTCAGGAGCTTGCGCGACTCGATGGTTGGCTCTGCTGCATTTACTTCCCGCACCCATTGCTTGAGTTGGCGGTGGGAATTATGCAAAGAGGCACCTCCATCGACGCACAGAACTTCTGTGGCCTTCTGGAACTCCTGCTCGCTGTTGTCTCCGTCGTCCATGTCCTCGTCGTCGTCTTCGTCTTCGTCCTTGTCGCGGCCGCGGGGAGGTCTATCTCCTTGCCGCTGCTTGGCCTTGCCGCGGCGTCCTCCCCAGCCATTGAATGGCCGCTTCTTGCCGGACTCTCCTCCACCTCTCTGGGCCTTCTCATTGTCGCGTCGCTCGTACTCAGCCTTCTGCTGCTCAACGAGGTATTCGACCCTTTTGCAGTTCTGGAGATCGTGGCCCTTGGTGCGGTGGATCTTGCAGTACTGCTTGTCGGAGCCGTCTTGCTTGTCGGTGGCGGCTACAGTGGTGGCTTCCTTGCCGGAGCCCCCAACCTGAGCTTTCTTGGCACCTGCCTCTTTGCCGGACTGCTCGACGGCCAGTACTTCCTTGTTTTTCTTCTTCTTATTGTTCCGCCGCCGGTTTTTCCTTGCCGGGGCGGCATCCTCACTGTCCGATCCACCTGCTCCAACATCCTCTCCGGGGAGTCGCCTCCCCTCTTCAGCGCGCGCGCACTTGTCTGCCAGGGCATAAAGCTCACTAACATCTCGTATCTTGCACATCGCCATTTCCTCCCTCATCCGGTGGTTACGCACGTTCTGGTGGAACGCGCTAATAACCGCGGCAGGGTGGACGTCCGGAATGTTGTGCTGGACGTGGCTGAATCTATGGATGTACTTTCGCATGGACTCTCCTTCCTTCTGGGCGAGTATATGGAGATCACTTTCCTGGCCATGGGGCTTGTGGCCGCCCGTGAAGGCGCCAACAAACTGATGGCACAGGTCAGCCCAAGAAGAGATGGAGTTCTCCGGCAAGTGCATATGCCAAGATCTAACGTTTGGCTTAAGCACGAGCGGGAAGTAGTTTGCTAGTATCTTCTCGTCTCGTCCCCCGGCAGCCTGCACCGCAATGGTGTAGATGCTGAGGAACTCCGAGGGATGGGTCTTGCCGTCGTACTTCTCGGGTACGTCGGGCTTGAAGTTCTTCATGCTGGGCCACTGGACTTGCCGCAGCTCACAGATGAACGCAGGGCAACATGCCGCGTACGGCAAGTCGCCTGGTTCGCCGGGCGCGTGCACGTCGGCAGCGGTCCCAGCGCGCTGGTCGGACTGTCATCGCGCTTCTCTTCGACGCTCGATGCGAGTTCGAGCGTCTTCTTGTCGCCTGTCGTCGAGGACTTAGCGTTGATCGCGGCGAGCTCGTGGATCCGACGACGACGTGGAGTCGTCGTCGATGTTGATCCGACGAGTCGGCGATTTCTGCTTCCGCGGCGGGGAGTGCACGGTAGTTGCACCCCGGCGGTCTTGTCTCCATCAGCCCGCGCCTGGCTGACCTGCCGCGGCCGTGACGTCGCCGGCTGCTGTGGTGTGTCGTTGTTGGCGAAGGCGATGAGGCTTTGGATGGTAGCCCTCCAGTCTTCGGCCTTGTCAGTCGCTGGAGGGAAGTCGAGGAGCAGCTGAGATCTAGCTAGAGCCTCTGCTGGAGTGGAGGGGAGCGGTGGCGAGCGGTGTGAGGAGCGAGATATGCTCGGACTTCTAACCGCGTTAGAAGGAGCAGGTTCTCGCCCTGGCGACCGCACCTTGCTTGTGCCAGCGCGTTGGCCTTGAGCGTCCCGCGTCCCGCCAACTTAGCCTTGTCCCAGCAAGCGGATGGTACCCTGCGTACCACGCCGCTGCCGTTCCGGCACCTCCTGAGAGGGGCGCGATGCGTGTACGGACACTGAGGTCTTGGAGTGGGCTCGGTCGTCCGTCTTGTCCTTGGACTTGGCGGCGCCGTGAGTTTCCTCGCCGGCGTCCGTCCTTCCGCCAGCGTCTACCCCACCAACCGTTGGTTCTGGTGGCGGCGGGATAGACGCAGACGGGCCTCCTACCTCCAAAGCTTTCTTCTTCGGCGGCATGTCGATGAAGTTTACGAAGTTGATGAAGTTGCTGAAGATTGCGCCCGCGTGAACGCCGGATCAGGTTCGCACAACCTCGACGCCCCCTACCTGGCGCGCCAAAGATGTCGGGGAAACTGATCGGGAGCCCCTTTCAGTACGGCAAGGGAGCGGAGGGAGCACAAAGGGCGGATCGAGGCGCACACGCGAGCAGTTTACCCAGGTTCGGGCCGCACGGATGCGTAAAACCCTACTCCTGCCTTGGTTTGTTATTGAGTTATTGGCTCGGGAGCAAGGAGATCTACAGTACTTGAGGCTAGCTACACCGAGCGTGGGAGTGATCGAGAGTTCAGAACCTCCTCTACGTTGTGCATGGGCCTCCTTTTATAGGTCAAAGGGGTCACCGACAGGTGGCAACGTAGGTGAGGGTAAAAACGTAAAAGTGGTGGTAGTTGTAACAGTGGATGTACAGTGTTTTGTACCTAACCCTGACGGTGGGGGACAAGGGCATTGAATGCCCGTCGCCGTCGCCCCAAACAGTGCAAAAAGCGTCCGTCCGGGCGTCTCCGTTCGCCACGACGGTAGCCTTGTCATCGTGGCTTGCCACCGTGTACCCCAGGCTGCACGGCCATCCGCCACGTGCTCCTGGAAGGGCCCCAAGGTGACGCGTGGCCAGATGAGCTGGAGCGCAGGCACACAGTGAAAGCTTGCCGCGGCAAGCACCTTGCCGCGGCCGCTACCTTCCCGCGCCCGGAGGCTTGTCGCTCTCCGGGCCTTGCCGGGGCGCACAATGCACCACGGCAAGTCTTCTGAAATGCCATGCTTTGGCCTTCATGGCAGGCTCCTCCTGCCAGGGTCTTGTACCAAAGGGGTGGTCTCGAGCCTGGAACGGCCTTCCCGGCAAGCTCCTCTTGCCGGGGTCTTGTCTCATTAACTTGAATACTATGTTCTTGAATGGCTCCAAAGGAACCAAAGCGGGCCTTGGCGAGCGCGTGGCAAGCCCTGCCACGGGACGCTGCTACTGCCCGTGCACAAGTAGGGATACTAAGGTACCCCTACTTTAGTACATCGACACCGTGAATTAGTTAAGTACTTATTGTATGCTTGTTTGATTGCGATAGAGTACCCGGAGTGCGCCGCTTGCTACTTTGAGTCTCTAGGTTTTGCGGATCATCAGCAAGGCAAGTAACACTTTGATCATGTTTTCCTATTACCCAGTTTTCATTGCATTAGTTCAACCCTCACACATTGCATGAGTAGGATCAATTAACTTGTGGGATTGGGAAGTAGATTGAGGTAGTACCTATTACCTGCATTACATTCAAACCTTTGGGAGTTACTTCTACGTTTGCTGTTAGGACATGCTATGCTCGTAGACGTGGATTGGGTGAGTGAAATCCATGACAGATGTGAGATTGTTTAATTAATGGTTCAACTTAAGGTGGCAACATTAATACACATCTGGGTGGATTGAGGCATCTGTGTATTCCAGGATTGCCTGTTTTTCTTTTGGACCGCCACCCAGGCTCAAAGGGATCATGAGATTTTTCATACTAGAAACTTCCGTGTGCAACCACAATTCTATTATGGGCTCTAGCATAGTATGAGTAAGTTGAGCGAACTCTTACAGTGGTGGACTAGCAGATGTAGGGGATGTAGGTTGGTACTATCCGCCCGATCGTAAGGTGCTAGCGCTTCTGAAAGACTATGTCTCGGTCATCCGTTTCTCAAACACCATGCAGTGCGAGAAACCAAACGGAGGCGATCGAGTCTTGTGGGAAAAGTGCACAAACCTCTTCAGAGTGTACAAACTGATCATGATTAGCCGTGTCCCCGGTTATGGACGTCTTGAGTATCTAGTACTTGGATTATCATGTGCATCTCAACATGTTACTTTAATTTAATTTTGTTGGGTTTAATGATTACTTTTAATTGGGGTTGAGAGGATGTCTATCTTCTCAACGATGTTTCAACTACCATGATAGTTAATTAAAATGCATTCCTTTGAAGTAGGGAAAAATTGGCTTTACGCAAAAACTTAACCATAGAGCTGTCCACCAGCCATATTGCATATAGTACAGCTTTACTTTCATTGCATCTCTTGTATTACCTTGCCAGCATATTCCATGTGCTGACCCATTTTTCGGGCTGCAACGTTTCATATTGCAGACTTTTCAGACGACGAGTAAGATGCCCTTTTAGGTCGTGGTTCTATACTCAGTGATGCCGCTGGAGTTGATGGACTCACTTATCTTCCAAACCTTCCGCTGTTATCGTGTTAGATGGCCTTCAGCCATATTATTTGTAATAAATTCATCGTTGGACTATCGGTGTAATAAGTGTATGATTGCTACTCGGTTATAAATCCTTCAAGTACCGTGCGTGTCAGCATTACTGATCCAGGGATGACACTGATGCACGGAGATCAGACTATTTGAGGTCTGGTCGCTACATTACTGATCTCTCATGCTTCACTTATATTATTTTGAGAGTCTTTTAGAACAGCATGGTAATTTGCTTTGGTTATAAAATTAGTCCTAATATGATAGGCATCCAAGATGGGTATAATAAAAACATTCATATAAAGTGCTTTGAATATTATGAGAAGTTTGTTAGTTGATGATTATTTTGAGATATGAGGATGGTGATATTAGATTCATGCTAGTAGAGTAATTGTGAATTTCAGAAATACTTGTGTTGACGTTTGCAAGTCCCGTAGCATGCACGTATGGTAACCGTTGTGTGACAAAATTGAAGCATGAGGTATTTCATTGATTGTCATCCTTTGTGTGGTGGTCGGGATCACGCGATGGGTAACTCCAACCAACCCTTCCCACAGGAGCATGCGTGTAGCACTTTGTTTTGATGACTTATAGATTTTTTCAATAAGTATGTGAGTTCTTTATGACTAATGTTGACTCTGTGGATTATACGCACTCTCACCATTCCACCATTGCTAGCCTCTCTTGTACCGCGCAACTTTCACCAGTACCATACACTCATCATATACCTTCCTCAAAACAGCCACCATACCTACCTATTATGGCATTTCCGTAGCCATTGCGAGATATATTGCCATGCAACTTTCGATCGTTCCGTTTACTATGACACGTTTCATCATTGTCACATTGCCATGCATGATCATGTAGTTCACATCGTATTTGTGGCAAGGTCACCATGCATAATTTTTCATACATGTCACTCTTGATTCATTGCACATCCCGGTACACCGCCAAAGGCATTCATATAGAGTCATATTTTGTTCTAGCATCGAGTTGTAATCTTTGATTTGTAAATAAATAGAAGTGTGATGATCATCATTATTAGAGCATTGTCCCAAAAAAGAAAAAGGAAAAAGAAGGAAAGGCCAAAAAAAGGAAGGCCCAAAAAAGAGAAAAAAAAGAAAAAAATAAAAAGGGGGGGGGGAGAATGCTACAATCTTTTTCCACACTTGTGCTTCCAAGTAGCACCATGATAGAGAGTCTCTTGTTTCGCCACTTTCGTATACCAGTGGGAATTTTCATTATAGAACTTGGCTTGTATATTCCAACGATGGGCTTCCTCAAATTCCCTAGGTCTTCGTGAGCAAGCAAGTTGGATGCACACCAACTTAGTTTCTTTTCTTCAGCTTTCATACATTTATAGCTCTAGTGCATCCGTTGCATGGCAATCCCTACTCACTCCCATTGATATCTATTGATGGGCATCTCCATAGTCCATTGATACGCCTAGTTGTTGTGAGACCATCTTCCTCTTTTTGTATTCTCCACAACCACCACTCTATTCCACCTATGGCTATCCTATTGTGTAAGTTGAAAAGGTTTGAAAAAATTTAAGTATGAAACAATTGCCTGGATGAAACCGGGGTTGTGCATGATTTATGTATTTTGTGTGACGAAGATGGAACATAGCAAAACTATATGATTTTGTGGGGATGAACTTTCTATAGCGATGTTATTTTGAGAAGACATAATTTCTTTGTTAGTATGCTTGAAGTATTATTATTCTTATGTCAATATTAAACTTTTGTCTTGAATCTTTCGGATCGGAACATTCATGCCACAATAAAGAAAATTACATTGAGAATTATGTTGGGTTAGCATTCCACATAAAAAGTTCTGTTTTTATCATTTACCTACTCGAGGACGAGCAGGAATTAAGCTTGGGGATGCTTGATACTTCTCCAACATATCTATAATTTTTGATTGTTCCATGCTATTATATTATCTGTATTGGATGTTTAATGGGCTTTATTATACACTTTTATATTATTTTTGGGACTAACCTACTAACCCAACGCCCAACGCAAATTCCTGATTTTTGCCTATTTCAGTGTTTCGTAGAAAAGGAATATCAAACGGAGTGCAAATGGAATGAAACCTTCGGGAGGATCGTTTTTGGAACAAACGCAACACGGAAGACTTGGAGTTGAAGCTAGGGAATCCATGGGGTGGCCATGAGGCAGGGGGTGCACCCAGGGGGTAAGCGTGCCCCTACCCTTGTGGGCCCCCCGTAACTCCACGGACGTGCCTCCTCCTCCTATATATACCCATATACCATGAAAACATCCAAGAGCACCACGAAAACCTAATTCCACCGCGGAAACCTTATGTACCCATGAGATCCCATCTTGGGGCCTGTTCCGGAGCTCCACCGGAGGGGGAATCTATAACGGAGGGCTTCTACATCAACACCATAGCCTCTCCGATGAGTTGTGATTAGTTTACCACAGACCTTCGGGTCCATAGTTATTAGCTAGATGGCTTCTTCTCTCTCTTTGGATCTCAATACAAAGTTCTCCTCGATCTTCTTGGAGATCTATTTGATGTAATTCTTTTTGCGATGTGTTTGTCGAGATCTGGTGAATTGTGGGTTTATGATCAAGATTATCTATGAACAATATTTGATTCTTCTCTGAAATATTTTATGCATGATTTAAATATATTTGCAAGTTTCCTCGAATTATCAGTTTGGTTTGGCCTACTAGATTGATCTTCCTTGCAATGGGAGAAGTGCTTAGCTTTGGGTTCAATCTTGCGGTGTCCTTTCCCAGTGACAGCAGGGGCAGCAAGGCACGTATTGTATCGTTGCCATCGAGGATAAATAGATGGGCTTTATATCATATTGCATGAGTTTATCCCTCTACATCATGTCATCTTGGTTAAAGCGTTACCCTGTTCTTATGAAGTTAATACTCTAGATGCATGCTGGATAGCGGTTGATGAGTGGAGTAATAGTAGTAGATGCAGAATCGTTTCGGTCTACTTGTCACAAACGTGATGCCTGTATACAATGATCATGCCTAGATATTCTCATAACTATGCGCTGTTCTATCAATTGCTCGACAGTAATTTGTTCACCCACCATAGAAATCTGCTATCTTGAGAGAAGCCACTAGTGAAACCTATGGCCCCCGGGTCTATCTTCCATCATATTAATCTTCCATCAACTATTTATCTTTACTTTACTTTTATTTTGCAATCTTTACTTTCAATCTATATAACAAAAATACCAAAAATATTTATCTTATTATCTCTATCAGATCTCACTTTTGCAAGTGGCCGAGAAGGGATTGACAACCCCTTTATCACATTGGTTGCAAGGTTCTTATTTGTTAGTGTAGGTACGAGGGACTCACGTGTAGTCTCCTACTGGATTGATACCTTGGTTCTCAAAACCTGAGGGAAATACTTACGCTACTGTGTTGCATCACCCTTTCCTCTTCAAGGGAAAAACAACGCAAGCTCAAGAGGTAGCACTTGACTTGGAACTTCTTTCCTTGCTTCTGTTCTTTAGAATTTGTTGAAGTTCTTCACCATTAACCTCAATTCCTCATTGAAGACTTGTTTCTCACTTGATGATGTAGGAGCATCACATGAAGCTTTGTAGGCACCACTAGACTTGTTGTGAAGCTCTTCTTTATCTTTGAGTGACAACTCATGAGCAACAATTCTTCCAATGACTTCCGTTGGTTTGAGATCATTGTAATTGGGCATCATTTGGATCAATGTGCACATGGTCTCATATTTTCCATCCAAGGCTCTTAGGATCTTCTTGAATATGAATCTATCAGTCATTTCTTGGCTTCCTAAGCCGGCAATCTCATTTGTGATGAGAGCAAGCCTAGAGTACATTTCAGCGACACCTTCACCATCCTTCATCTTGAACTTGTCAAGTTAACTTTGAAGCACATCCAACTTGGATTCCTTGACGGAGTTGGTACCTTCGTGCATATCAATAAAGTATCCCAAATTTCCTTTGCATTCTCAAGATGGCTGATTTTGTTGAATTCTTCGGGGCACAATCCGTTAAAGAGGATATCGCAATCTTGAGCATTGTATTGTAGCATCTTGAATTCTTCCGCGGATGCTTCACGATTCGGTTATCTCCCATCAAAGAATTCACCTTGCAAACCAATACACACGATAGCCCAAACGTCAGGGTTATGTCCAAGAATATGCATTTTCATCTTATGCTTCCAACTAGAAAAATTTGTAGCATCAAACTAAGGACCTCTACGGTGGTAATTTCCCTCGCTAGACTCCATACTCTCCTAGGTTGTGAAACCAAGGCTATGATCACCAAATCTATGGAAATCAAGGCAAATCGAGACCAAAGCTCTGATACCACTTGTAGGATCCAAAGTATGTCTAGAGGGGGGTGATTAGACTACTTGATAATATAAAAATCTAGCCTTTTCCCAATTTTAAGTCTTGGCAGATTTTAGCAACTTATCACAAGTCAAGCAATCTTCCTACACATGCAATTCTAAGAGTGTAGTAGTGGAATGTAAATCATTACATATGAAGGTAAAGGGAGGGGTTTGGAGAGTGCAAACGCAAGTGGAGACATAGATGATTTTGGCGTGGTTCTGATAGGTGGTGCTATCGTACATCCACGTTGATGGAGACTTCAACCCATGAAGGGTAACGGCTGCGCGAGTCCACGGAGGGCTCCATCCACGAAGGTTCCCCGAAGATGCAACCTTGTCTATCCCACCATGGCCACCGCCCACGAAGGACTTGCCTCACTAGGGTAGATCTTCACGAAGTAGGCGATCTCCTTGCCCTTACAAACTCCTTGGTTCAACTCCACAATCTTGACGGACGCTCCCAAGTGACACGTAACCAATCTAGGAGACACCACTTTCCAAAAGGTAATAGATGGTGTGTTGATGATGAACTCCTTGCTCTTGTGCTTCAAATGATAGTCTCCCCAACACTCAACTCTCTCACACATATTTGGATTTGGTAGAAAGATGATTTCAGTGGAAAGCAACTTGGGGAAGGCTAGAGGTCAAGATTCTTGTGGTTGGATTGGAATATCTTGGTCTCAACACATGAGTAGGTGGTTCTCTCAGAAAATGTATGCTGGAAGTGTAGGCACGTTCTTATGGCTTTCTCCATGAATGAAGAGGGGTGGAGGGGTTTATATAGCCTCCACACAAAATCTAACCGTTGCACACAATCCACCAAACTCGATGGGACCGAATCATGAAACTCGATCAGACTGATTCAGTTCAAAATGTGAACGTTAGGCTTTTCGGTGGGACCGATATGATCAACTCGGTGGGACCGATTTCATTAGGGTTAGGGCATAATATAATCTCGGTGAGACCGATCACACCAACTCGGTGAGACCGATTTCTGTAATAGGCACACACAGAGTTGGTCAGGCAAACTCGGTGGGACCGATTCGCTCATTTCGGTGAGACCAAAATGTTACGAAAGGAAAACAGAGAGTTTGCATTGTGAACTAGGTGGGACCAATCGCTCACTTGGTTAGACCAAAACGTTTCAAAGAGAAACATAGAGTTTGCAATACCATCTCGGTGAGACCGAGATCCCTATCAGTGAGACCAAACTGAATAGGGTTTCTGGCTATGGTTGTGTCAACTGAACTCGATGGCGTCGGATATATCAAATCGGTGGGGCCGAGTTTGACTTTTGGTTTTGGGACATATGTGGATATGAGAAAGTGGTTGAGGGCTTTTGGAGCATATCACTAAGCATTTTTAGCAAGCAAGCCATTAAGCAACACCTCATCCCCTTTAAATAGTATTGGCTTTTCCTATGGAATCAATGTGATCTTGGATCACTAAAAAGAAAATGTAGAGTCTTGAGCTTGAGCCAATATGTGTCCTTAGAATTTTGAGGGGTCCACATTCCTAGTCCATGCCAGGCCAATCATTGAACTTTCTGAAATGATCATCTTGAAAGATCATTATTTCAATGAGCTATATGTTGTTAGGAATTACCACAACCACCCGGGGATAGTTGCACTTTCATCGGGCCACCTTGCGGTGTAAGACCCTGCTCCTGCTTTGTGGGGACTTCCTCGCGGGGATGATGAATGTGAGTACAAAAATCGCCTCAGGAGGGTCTGGCAGCGCCCGGTGAACTATCCCCTTCAGAACTTGTTGTCTGGCCCAAGATGCGATTCTATCCCGATCACGTGACACTTACGTGATTGGAGCACAACCGCATTTCGGGCGCTTAGCAAGATGGATATCATTACAACGCACCATTACATACATACATGGGAGATACAACAATACATACAAATCTCATGAATACAACAACATCAATACAAGTATCCGACTACGGATACAAACAAGAAAAACACAAGACATCCATCTGCTATCCCAGGCTGCCGACCCGGAACCTAACCCAAGACTGAAGAAAAAAAACTCCAACAAAAGAACAACGCTCTCACGTCAAGACATCGGAAACCTACACCTGCAACTGTTGTTGTAGTATCTGTGAGCCACGAGGACTCAGCAATCCAATAACCATGGGTAACAAGACTATCAAAGCTTAATAGGTAGGAAGAGGTAAAGTGGTGAGGATGCAGCAGCGGCTAAGCAAAATATGGTGGCTAACTTACGAGTACAAGAATAAGATGAGCATCTACACAAACCGTCGCAAACTAGTAGTGATCGCTAAAGATCCTGAACTACATACGATTCAAACATAACCCCACCGTGTTCTCTTCTCAAAGTGAAAAGAGACAGTCACGGTTACTCACACAGTTGTGTGTTTTGCTTCGGATCCTCTGTCAAGTTTTCTACAACCGGACATTAACAAATTCCAATCTGCCACATAACCGCGGGCACGGCTTTCGAAAGATCATAACCCTGCAGGGGTGTCCCAACTTAGCCCATCACAAGCTCTCACGATTAGCTGAAGTGATAAATATAATATCATCACACCTTATCTTAGGGAAATCCGATCAGGCTCGGCATCCCGGTGCACAAGACATTTCGACAATGGTAAAACAAGTCCAGCAAGACCTCCCGGTGTGTCGACACCCTGATAGTAGCCGTGCGTATCTCGTCTCAGGCCACGACCGGATGGGCGACTATACGAGTAAAACCAATCCTCGAGTTTCCCCGTGGTGGCCCCGCATACTCCCCGTTTGGGACCAACACCATCAGCACTGGCCCCCCTGCTATGTAGAAAGAATCCTCGGGTAGCGCTAACTCCCTATGCAATTTAATTAATTAATTAAGTTGTTATTATGAGCAAATAAAACCAATGTTGGGCCTTGCTGGAGGAGTTTTATTCAAAGTCGAACTGTCAAGGGGTCCCCATCCACCCATCGTGTAAGGAACGCAAAATCAAGGAACATAATGCCGGTTTATCGGCGCCTAAGGTGGCATGAGTGGAACAAAACACCGAGCAAAAGGCCAAGCCTTCCACCCATGCCCAGTATATAGGTGTGTTAATAATAATAATAGATATTGTGATATTCCGACAACAAGTTCCCTCATGGAACGATCTTCATCTTCACCTACAACTAACAACGCTATAAGAGGGGCTGAGCAAGCGGGTAACATAGCCAAACAATGGTTTTGCTAGGAAGGTTTCAAAGGTTAGAGGTTTCATGGCAACAAGGAGAGAGGCTAACAATAAGATGGGTAGCGCGACATGTAACGATAGCATCGAGACTACTAAGCATGGCAATGATAGTAAAGGTATCCAAGGGTATGGTCATCTTGCCCGAGATCCCGCAAGGAAGAAGAACGGTTCCGTGAAGAAGACGGAGAAGAAGCCTTGAAGAAGGAACACGGGTAGACGAACGAATCCTCACGACACAACGGAACAAGCACTAATGAGAAGAAGCAAGCAATACGGTAAACAAACCACTCAAGAACATAACAATATGCACAACCAAGTATGATGCAAAACAAGTCTACTTGTGATGCACAGAAAGTCTACACATGAAGCAAAACATGGCAAGGTAGGAAGCAACGCAAAACAGCACAAGTTTATATATGATGCATTACATGGCAAGGTATGATGCATGACAAATATATACAGGAAGCAATACATGGCAAGGTAGGAAGCACATAAAACATCACAGGAAACATGGCAATGTGCTTAAGCAAGTATGAAGCAAACAAGTCTATATAGGAAGCACAACAAGTCTATACAGGAAGCATAACAAGTCTATATAGGAAGCACAACAAGTCTATACAGGAAGCATTACATGGCAGGGTAGGAAGCATAGAAAACAACACAAGTTTATATGATGCAGTACATGGCAAGGTATGAGGCATGACAATCTATACAGGAAGCACATAAAGTCTATACAGGAAGCATAACATGGCAAGGTATGATGCATGACAAATCTATACATGAAGCATGGCTGATGCACTAAGGAAGCACTGCAGATGCACTAAGGATGCACAGCAAAACAACATAGGAAACACAAAGATACAGCACAAGGAACATGACAATATGCATCAAGCAGGAAACTTCAAAACATGTTAACAAGAGGATAATATGAATCTACATGCAAAATCACACAAGTTTCATATAAGAATCACCCAAAACGGAGCAACGGGCTAAAAGATACACATGAAACAAGATATAACAACAAGCTGAAATTAACAGCCACATAGCAACTTTGGAGCATGATAAATATAAGCTACATCACTCAAACATGGTGACAAGAAGCATGAACAAGAAGTAGACATATCCTACAGCAAACAACTCCATTGGAGCATCTCCATAGGAGGCATGGATCAATAGCAACAAGCTACAACATTTTGATCACGACATTAAAAACCTGACAACAATATTTTATAGCAACTTGGGAGCAAGAAGCAAATAAGCTACAGCAAGTCAAATGAGCAAGTGAAGGCATAGTGAACAAGGAATCATCAATATTCACCCCAAAACTAGTATGGATTTTCCTAGAACAACAAGCAAACATAGCATCCAGATATTACAGATTCCAGACTTAGTGAAATTTCACTAAGTGTTAAAACAGTAACAACAACATGACAAGTTTGCAAGCATGTTTAAGTCATCACAAGGCATATAATGTAAAGTTAAATGCACCACATGAAAGAACACAACATGGAGATTCTAAAACAACTAGGCATGTGACAAGGGGACAAACACAACAATAGCAACAAGCTCCTCAACTAGGCATCTCATAACAAGTTACAAAACCTAACAGCCACATGCACTTTTGCAACATAGATAAACATGGCAATATGAATTCTATCATGCAAGCTAAAGCAACCGACATGTAGAGCATCTCATGATGAATATTTTGACATATCATTTGCATCATTTGGATAAACATGCACCAAGTTATCACATCTCAAACATGGCATGAAAATAACAAATAGCAGCAGTTTATAACAAGTAGCACTCTTGAAACAGATATTTAAGCATCTAGATGAACTCAAACATGCATGGCCCAATGGAACAAAGTGTAGAGCATATCACCACGATCATTTTGACATATCATTCACTCAAAACGGATAAGCACACAAAAAGTTATCATCATGCAAAGTAGCAACATTACTGCAGATAGATTAAAAGACTTAGCCGATTTTGACAAAACAGACGGGCGCAAGATAGATAAACAGTGCACAGGCGAGGGATAGGAGGGAGCCTCACCACTGGGCTCGGCCCGTGAAGAGAAGAGGACGCAGGGCAGAGCGGGCCGGGGAGCTGGGCCGACTGGCGCGGCCGAAGCGGCCTCGGGCCGGACCCAAGCGCGAGGTCTGGAGTGAGGAGGAGGCCCAGGAGGGGCGCTGGATCTGGGCCTGGGCGAGAGGGAGGCTGGGCCTCGCGGGTGCTAGAGGAAGGCCTGGAGGCCGACGGGGCTGGACTGGGCCGCAGGGAGGATCGAGCGGGCGCTGGGCCAGCTGGGGCTCGCTGGGAGCGGGCGAGCGGCGCGCCTCGTCCTCCTCCCGACGAGGACGAGCGGGCGTCGGTTCACGGCGGCGGCCTGCTGCGAGGGGAGGGTCGGGGAGGCTGGGGCCGGCTGGATCCGGCGGCTCCTCGCCGGATCTGGCCGGAGGCGAGGCCTGGGCGGCAGCGGTGGAGGCCAAGGCGGCGAGGAGGAGGAGCTGCGACACGGCTCCGGCGGAAGCACGGCGCGGCAACGATGGAAGCACGGCGCGGTGGTGATGGAAGCACGGCTCGGCGGCGGCGGGGTGGAAGCACGGCGCGGCAACGATGGAAGCACGGCGCGGCAACGGTGGAAGCACTGCGTGGAAATTTGAGGAGGGAGGTAGGGGAAGGCCAAAAATGGACTAGGCGGAGTCCATTTATAGCAGGAGGGCTAGGGTTTGGAGTTTGGAGGGGTTTTAGAGCCCTCCGATCGCGATCCGACGGATCCGATCGCGAGGGGAGGTAAGATGGGCCTAGGGGAGGTTAGTGGGCTGTGCAGAGGGCCTTGGGCTTAGGGAAGAGAAGAGAGAGGAAGGCCCACGGAGGTTTCCGGAGACCGAAAACATCCGATGAAATAACCGGCGACTAGTGCCGCTATATATATCCGTTGGGCTATCAAACGAGCTCCGAATGCAATGAAGTTTGGCAGGCGGCCTGTCTACACTATAATAAGACCACACGCCAAGTTTCAACCCATTCCGAGAAAGTTTTTCGGCCACTCATAAAATAAATATTCGGAGGCACCACGGGCGCGTGCAAGTCTGTCTGGGCTCAGAACGGACAACGGAGAGGACGAGGTAACTCGGACGGATGCAAGTTTTGAAAATATGCTGATGCAACACCCATGATGACATGCTAAGATGCACACGCAAGCAAGATGACAAGGCACTGACAACGAATAACTGACTGACACCTGGCGCACCGGTCTCGGGGTGTCACACTTGTCCCTCTCTAAGGTGGTGGCCTAGATATATTTATACTGGACTCGGTCCTCTTCCCGCGAAAACACCCGGTGGGAAGGGTTGCCACAACGACCAAATTTGAAGGGGAACATGAGTACACTCTATCCCAACAAAAGGTGGTCTCCGCCTGCTAAAGCTTGTAGCTATGACGCGCCGGTCGGCTCGGCAATGACCCCCGTCCTGACGAGTCCGATGTCTTGGTCTTCTAACACCAAAACGACAACCTTTGGGACTGCCTTGTAAACCCACACGTCGGCCTTGCTCCTTTAGCACCAAAGAGGAAAGCCTCACCATCTGCGCCCGCTGGCATGGGCTCTGGCGACGCCCGTCATGGCTTGCATCATCCATGTGCATTGCAAGGCACACCTTGGTAACCTCGGTGCCTCCGCCTGCGAGGGGTCCTCGGGAGATCCTTGGTGTCATGCGCCTCACGAGGCGCGGGCGCCCACAAGGGTCCTGCTGGCACAACCTTGAAGAGGGGACGTACTGGTCCCACACCATGCGCCGCGTCCTAGCCCGCAATCCACGTGGGCCTGGGTACCCCGAGTGCCATGGTCTCGACAATATGTATGTCACACACAATTTTTTATGTGGAAATGTTTGTGCAAGGTGGTGCTACTTGTGATCCGCGTTGGTAAATTCGCCGAATATGAGTGGATGATGCAGCACAGCAATGGTAAGTATTTCCCTCAGTTATGAAACCAAGGTTAATAATCCAGTAAGAGAACCAAGCAATACTTTGTAAACAACACCTACACAGAAACAACAAAACCTCGCAACACAACTCGTTAGAGGGGTCGTCAATCCCTCCATGTTAAGATAAATTGATAGATTAATAGAAGCAAATAAAATAAAGGCAAATAAAACGTAGCAAAAATGTTTTTGTATTTTTGGCTAAACAAATATGAAAATATATGATAGGAAAATAGACCTAGGGGACATAGGTTCACTAGTGGCTTCTCTAAAGAAAATAGCATACGATGGGTAAACAAATTACTGTTGGGAAATTGATCGAAAAGAAAATAATTATGATGATATCCAAGACAGAGATCATGCATATAGGCATCACGTCCAAGATTAGCTATTGCTCTAGACATCGACTACTATCCAACATGCATCTATTGTATGAAGTTCATGGAGAAACAGAGTAATGCTTTAAGAACGATGACATGATGTAGACAAGATCTAGGCATGTAGGAACAGACCCTATCTTTTTATCCTTAATAACAACGATACATGCATGTCATGTCTCCTTCTGTCACTGAGATTGAGCACCGCAAGATCGAATCCATTACAAAGCACCTCTTCACTTTGCAAGATAAATCAATCAAGTTTGTCAAAGAAAAACGAAATATCAAAGAAGAAATACTAGGCTATAATAATCATGTATGGATATCGATATATCTGATCATAAACTCACAATTCATCGGATCCCAACAAACGCACCGCAAAAATATTTACATAGAATAGGTCTCCGAAGAGAACATTGTATTGAAGATCAAAAAGAGAGAGAAGAAGCCGTCTAGCTACTAACTACGGACCCGTAGGTCTGTGATAAACTACTCACGCATCATCGAAGGAGCACCAATGAGGATGATGAACCACTCTATGATCGTGTTCCTCTCCGGTGGAGTGCCGAAAATGGCCTCTAGATTGGATCTTGTGGTTCTGGAACTTGCCCCGGCTAAAACAATTATTCGTCGACTCCCCTAGGGTTTCTGGAATATTTTGGTATTTATAGAGCTGGAAGTCGATGGAGAAAGGCACCGTGGGCCCCATAAGGCACCAGGGCATGCATGTGCCTCCTGGTGCACCTTGGTTGCTTGTGGGCCCCATGGGCCTCCTCTGGTACACCTCCTGGGCTCTCTCGGTCTCTTCCGGGCAGAAAAAATCTCCAGAAATTTTCATTGCATTTGGACTCCATTTGGTACTGATATTGTACAAAGTATAAAAACAAGAAAAAAATCAACTGGCGCTAGGCACTATGTCAACAGGTTAGTCCGAAAAATGATATAAAGTTGCTAGAAAATGTATGTAAAACATCCAAGCTTGATAATATAACAACAAGGAACAATAAAATTATCGATACGTTGGAAACGTATCAACATCCCCAAGCTTAATTCCCGCTCCTCCTCGAGTAGGTAAATGATAACAACAACAAAACTTATGTGGAATGATGCCTAACATATTCATCATATTCTTTTCTTTGTAGCTTGGACATTTGGACTTGTAGATGATTCAAAGCAATAGTCTATAATTTGATATGAAGACTTTAATACTCAAGCATATCAACAAGCAACCATGTCTTTCAAAATATCAACACTAAAGAAAGCTATACTTAGCCCATATGCTCAATCATTGATCCATTCATGAAACAGATCCAAATATTAGCTACATCGAATGCTCAAGTATGAAAATAGTGCATTCTAGTTGGTGCTTTATAAGAGAGGATGGAGACTCAACAAACAAATAAAAATAGCATGAAAATAAATAGATATGCCCTTTGCAGAGGGAAATCGAGTTTTGTAGAGGTGCCAGAGCTCTTTGCTTAAATTGAGAGATAAAATTATTTTAGGAGGCATGCTTTTCATGTCAACGACCACGACTAAGAGTTCCCAATATCTTCCATGCAAGATAAATCATAGGCGGTTCCTAAACACAAAATAATGTTTATTTCCTTTCCATCATTGTTTCACAATCCATGGCTAGTCGTATCCAAGGGTGCCTTCCATACCAACACATACCCAGGAATTTATCATACTACTTTTTGCGTTTCTGGACTTAGCATCCCAATCACCGCCACACTCTTGTGCAATGACAAGTGAATAAACAATCATCTGGGGAATAACATACCTAGCATGAAAAATATCGGCCACCCATTGCTGCTTCATAAGCAGTACGGGCACACAAAACATAAATTCTTTTTGAAATTTAGAGTTGGCACATACAAATTTATTTGGAACGGCATGGAAATACCACATATAGTTAGGTATGCTGGACTCATTTGGCATAACTTGGGTTTTAGGATTTGGATGCACAAGAAGTTTTCCGCTTAGTACAAGTGAAGGCTAGCAAATAGATTGAGAAGCCACCAAAAATGAAACAAAAACCATCATAAAAGAATATTAAACATAACTAACACGGGATAATGCACCACAAGTAGGATATATCTTCATTGCATAATTATTGACTTGACGTGCATGCATATGGAATCACAAACCTTAACACCAATATTCTTACTAGAGCATAATTACTCACAAACTTAACCCACATATCACTATCTTCATATCGCAAAACTATTGCAAGGAATCAAGTTTAATATCCAATGATCTTCATGAAAGTATTTATTATGCCCCTCTTGAATATATATGACTTTGGGATCAAATTATTTTAAAGCATATTGCCATTGCTAATAACAAGCTCTCAAACAAATTTAAGTGAAGTGCGAGAGCACATATTTTATCAAAATAGCAACTCTCAAAATAATCTAAGTGAAGCATGAGAGGATTTATTCAGAAATTCTACTAACTTTCAAAATGATCTAAGTTAACCATGAGAGCATATTTCTTCAAAATAACAGCACCACCGTGCTCACAAGATATAAGCGAAACACTAGAGCAATTCCATCGCTCAAAAAAAATTAAGTGAAGCACATAGAGCAATACTAACAAATCAAAGCATAATTGTGGCTCTCTCAAATAGGTGTGTCCAGCATTCATGATTGTGACAAACTAAAAAGCAAAACAAGAAAATACACATATAATACAAGATGCTCCAAGCAAAACTCATTGATATGTGACGAATAAAAATATGGCTCCAAGTAAAATTACCGACGGTCGTTAAAAGAAAGAGGGGATGCCCGTCATTAGAAGAAAGAGGTGATGCCTTCCGGGGCATCCCCAAGCTCAGTTTCTTGGTTCTTCTTCAATATTACGTTAGGGATTCATGGGGCATCGCCAAGCTTAGGCTCTTTTCACTCCACATTCCTTAATCCATCGTGATCTCACCCAAAACTTGAAAACTTCAATCACACAAAACTTAACAAAACCTCGTGAGATCCATTACTATAATAAAACTTATCTTTACTATTTCAAACCCATTCATATTTTATTATAACATTATATTAATTGTATTCTAATCTTTACCATGGCTTATACCCCCCCCCCCCGATACAACCATAGATTCATCAAAATTAGCACATAATGCAACAAAAACAGAATCTGTCAAAAACAGAACAGTTTGTAAAGACATAATTTTTACTCATATTTATGTAACTCTAAAAATACTAAAACATTAGTACAATGTGGGTAATTTGTATATCAATTCTGCGTAAAAAATTCAAAAATTGTTCACGCTCCAGTGATTGAAAACAATTCTGCTACTGGACGCGAAAGTTTCTGTTAATGCACCGAACCAAATCAACTCTGACCCAAATCAACCCAAAGTCTTTGCTTAGCACGATGACTAATTAAAACACAATCAAAACATTAGTTTAATTGTGTATTTTCACTTAAAAAACAGGAAAGAAAAATATTGGCTTGTCTCCTAACAAGCATTTTTATAAAATCCTTTTAGCTAGTATTGATAACTTTAATGATGCTCACATGAAAGACAAGAATTGAAGGAAAAAGAGAGCATCATAAAATACGTGACAAACACATCTAAGTCTAACATTATGCATAGGCATTTTATAAGCGAACAAATTATCAATGTAAGCAAAAACTAGCATATGCAAGGAAGAAGAATAACAATTTGACAATTGAAGCATCAAGAGAGGTAATTTAGTAACATGAAGATGTCTACAAGCATATTTTCCTCTCTCGTAATAATTTCATGTAGGATCATAATCAAATTTATCAATATATCTAGCAAATAACATATTCTATGCATGATCCACATGCATGAAAAGTTGACACTCTTTCCAAATAGCGGGACTATCATCGAATAAAGTCATGACCTCTCCAAGCCCACTTTAATAAAAAAAATCATAAGATTGATCAATCTCCAAAGTAGTGGGATCATTATTACCTAAAGTTGGAACTCTTCCAAACCAACTTTCAATATTGCAATAAGTAGAGGATATATCAAAATTAGCATCCCAAGCTTGGGGTTTTGCATATTATTATCATAACTGACATTAATAGAATTAAATATAACACCATCGCAATCATGCTTTTCGTTCAAGGAGCTACGGCGAATCACTTCATAAATTTCTTCTTTTCACTCTTCATCATAATTTTCAGACTCACAATTTCAAGCAAAGCTTCATAAAGATAATCTAGTGCACTCAACTCACTAGCAATTGATTCATCATAATTGGATCTTTTAAAATTATTAGCAAGTGGATGAGGATCCATAAACCTTTTCCTACTCATTTCCAATAATCACACAATTATGCCAAACAAACAAGCAAAGCAACCAAGTAAGACATAAGGGTAAACGAAAAAAGGCAAGCGGGAAGAAAGCAAATAGAAAAAGGAAAATATGTTTGTGTTTTTGTAAAAAAATAGAAGTGGGTAGATGAAAACGAGAGGCAAAAGACAAATAATGTAATTGTAGGGAGATGATAGTTTATGCGTAGGAACCAGATAGATGTTGATGATGCCTCCCCGACAACCACACCAGAGGTCGACGAGAGACTATCTTGTCTTGATCCTCCCCGGCAATGGCGCCAAAAGTTCTTCCTGCTACTTGTGATCCGTGTTGGTTAATTCCTCGAAGAGGAGGGGATGATGCAGCAAAACAATGGTAAGTATTTCCCTCAATTATGAAACCAAGGTTATCAATCCAGTGGGAGAACCAAGCAACAATATGTAAACATCACCTACACACAAACAATAAAACTTCACAACCCAAGGCGTTAGAGGGGTTATCAATCCCTCCGAGGTAAGATAAATAGATAGATTGCTATATGTAAATAAAATAAAGGAAAATAAAATGCAGCAAAAGTGTTGTTGGATTTTGGGCAAAACGGATCTGAAAATATATGATAGGAAAATAGACCTGGGAGGCATAGATTTCACTACTGGATTCTCTCGAGAAAATAGCATACGGTGGGTAAACAAATTACTGTTGGGCAATTGATAGAAGAGCAAATAATTGTGACGATATCCAAAACAGTGATCATGTATATAGGCATCACGTCCAAGATTAGTAGACCGACTCCTGCCTGCATCTACTAGTATTACTCCACGCATCGACCGCTATCCAGCATGCATCTAGTGTATTAAGTTCATGGAGAAACATAGTAATGCTTTAAGAACGATGACATGATGTAGACAAGATCTATGCATGTAGGAATAGACCCCATCTTTTTTCCTTAATAGCAACGATACATTCGTGTCATGTCTCCTTCTGTCACTGAGATTGAGAGGAACCCATTACAAAGCACCTCTTCCCATTGCAAGATAAATCAATCATGTTGGGCAAACAAAATGAAAATATCGAAGAGGAAATACGAGACTATAATAATCATGTATGGATATGGATAGATCATATCATAAACTCACAATTCACCGGATCCCAACAAATACACCATAAAAATAATTACATAGAATAGATCTTCGAAGAGAACATTGTATTGAAGATCAAAAAGAGAGAATAAGCCATCTAGCTACTAACTACGGACCCGTAGGTCTATGGTAAACTACTTACGCATCACCGGAGGATCACCAATGACGATGATGAACCCCTCCGAGATCGTGTTCCTCTCCTGCGGAGTGCTAGAAAGGGCCTCTAGATTGGATCTCGTGGTTCTAAAACTTGCGGCGGCTGAAATAATTATTTGTCGACTCCCCTAGGGTTTCTGTAATATTTGGGTATTTATAGAGCTGGAAGTCAGTGGGGAAGGGAACCATGGGCCCCACAAGGCACCAGGGCATGCCTGGACCTCCTAGCGGGCCCTAGTGTCTTGTGTGCCCCACGAGCCTCCTCTGGTACACCTCCTGGTCTCTTCTGGGTAGAAAAATTCTCAAAAATGTTTTGTTGCATTTGGACACTGTTTGGTATTGATATGCTGCAAAGTAAAAAAACAAGCAAATAACAGCAATTCGCTATATGTTAATAGGTTAGTCCCAAAAAAATGATATAAAGTTGCTAGACAATGTATGTAAAGCATCCAAGATTGAAAAAACAACAATTCGCTCTATGTTAATAGGTTAGTCCCAAAAAAATGATATAAAGTTGCTAGACAATGTATGTAAAGCATCCAAGATTGATAATATAACAACATGGAATAGTAAAAAATTATAGATACGTTGGAGACGTATCAGGTGGCCTGATATGTCTCCGTCATATCTACTTTTCCTAAGGCTTTTGCTCTTGATTTGGATTCTAGTTTGCATGATTTGAATAAACTAACCTAGATTGACGTTGTTTTCAGCAGAACTACCATGTTGTTGTTTTTTGTGCAGTTCAGAATTTGACCTAACTTTTTGGAGATTTATTTTGGAATAAAAAAATTACTGGAACCAGGACCCACTAGAGGGGGTGCCCCTGCTGCTCACAAGGCACCAGGGCAGGCCACCCCCCAGGCGTGCCCTAGTGTCCTGTGGGGCTCATGAGGCTCCGCTGACCCTAACTCCAACTCTACAAATCCTATTTTGGATAGAAAAATAGGAGAGGGAGTTTCATCACATTTTATGATACAGAGCCGCCGCCACCTCCTGTTATTCATTGGGAGGCCAGATCTGGAGTCTGTTCGGGGCTCTGGAGAGGGGGACCTTTCATCTCCATCATAATTAACCATCCTCCATCACCAATTCCATGATGCTCACCTCTAGGAGTGTGTAATTCCTTCGTAGGCTTGTTGGTCGGTGAGAGGTTGGATGGGATTCATCATGTAATCGAGTTAGTTTGTTAGGGCTTGATCCCTAGTATCCACTATGTTCTAAGATTGATGTTGCTATGACTTTGCTATGCTTAATGCTTGTCACGAGGGCCCGAGTGATATGATTTCAGATCTGAACTTTTTTATGTTATCACCATTATATCTATATTCTTGATCCGATCTTGCAAGTCATATGCACCAACTTAGTGTTAGGATCTTGCAATGCCGCACATTGCATTCATGGAAGAAGTCGGATTCCACCAAGAGTTCGTGCAATTCATTGCAAATGTTGGACTTACCAACTTCCTCATAGATGAGTGTGACCAACACCATACCCTCAAGAATTCCTTGGTGCAAAACTTTTACTTTCTGAATAGGCATGAACCTCATGCAGTGCAGTTTAATTTATATTCTGAAACCCGTCAGATACCGCTCACTGAATTTTGTGAGATTTGTTTAATTCCCTCTGATGGGGATTTGAGGGAGCATAAACCAGCAGAGTTTGAAGACTTCCTCCTCACTTTGACAGTGGGTGGGGAAAGGGCATGTCGAAAGCCACAACCACTAATTTGCAGTTTCCATATATGCATTACTTTGCCTTATTTGTCGTGAAGTGTTTGATTGCTAGAGATAAGGGCAGTATACTTAGTGCCCCTGACCTTGCCACTTTACACCGTGCACTTCACAATGATGACACCTTTAACATAGGGGCTATTGTTGCACATCGTATGCACATTAACAGAGCCACATGCAAAATCCATGGTGGTATTTATGCTACTCGCTTAGCGAGACATTTTAATGTTCAGATATGCCCCCATGACTATCCTTTCCCTAGAGTTTATCAAGATCACCAAGCGATGATAGATCACCACTTTACTAATGCTACTGACTCTTTCAAAAACATTCGTTATAACTTGGTTTTCAATGACAAAACCCATGATATTATCCCGTTGCCAGCACATGTTTTGTTTGATTCTCATGCCAGGAGACCTATACACCGTCCTACCAGAAGATATTATTGCTTACCCGACTGCCCAGGTAGTAGCGGAGGAGGGTCCCCAAGAGTGGGACACTCATATGACGCTGCCTCAGCACTTTAGCATGGGACCGGATGGCTACTACGGGTGGTGATTACCAAGCTAGGCGAAAAGCCTAAACTTGGGGGAGTACATATTTCCCACCAACATTACATTCATGTTCACACGCTTCATTCCATTTGTTGGTGTTCACACGATTTCATTGTATCATCCATGCCAGTTTTATTTTCTCGCTTTCTTCTTGTGTGTTTGAAAAACTTTAAGAAAACTAAAAAATATTTCTTGCTTGTTTTCGGCTTTTCTTTCCATTTTAATTTAGTTGTAGCATTAAAAGAAAACCCAAAAGGATTTCTCATTTCTTCTTTTGCTTGTTGGGAGATTTCCCGTGTAAATAGTGTTTCTCATATTCGTTTTCCTTCCTTCTTTAATTTGCTTTCTTCAAGGAAAACCATAAACTCAAAAAAATGTATTTCTCTTAACTTCTTTTCTTTCGTTAAGTCAGTATGAGGAGAGGACCATGATGAAAATGTTGAGTGGCTCTCACATGCAATATTGTTGAATTAACAAAGAGCCCATATTATTTTGTCTCGCTAGTACGCGTCGGTCCTATACAAATGGTTTTTAACCCCTTTCCGCGACGACATTTGGAACCATTGCCTAGTGAGTGTGGGTGTCGGGGGAAACTGTCCGCCACGAACACCTATGGGACCGGAGCCCCTTAGTTTGTGCGGTAAGAGGGCGGAGGGAGCACGAAGAGCAGATCGTAGCGAGCACGCGGGCAGTTTTACCCAGGTTCGGGCCGCGATGGTCGCGTAAAACCCTACTCCTGCTTGGTTGTGTATTGAGTTGGAGAGCTCGGGAGCTTGAAGAACCAGCTACACCGAGCGTATGAGCGATCTAGGTTCCGAACCCCCTCCACGTTGTGCATGGGCCTCCTTTTATAGTGCAAGGGGTCACCGACAGGTGTCAACGTAGGAGAAAGGGGTAAAAACGTAAAAGAGGTTGTAGTTGTAACAGTGCGGGAATAGTGGAGCTACAGTGCGCGAACAGTGGTCGCCACCTACTTTGACAGTGGGGGACAAGGGCATTTAATGCCCGTCGCCGTCGACCCCAAAAGCTCCCGCCCTTGCGTCTCCGTTTGCCACGGCGATGGCTTCACCACCGTGGAGTGCCACCGTGTCCCCCAGGCTGCACAGCCATCCGCCACGCGTCCCTGGAAAGGCCCCAGGGCGACGGGTGGGCCGATGAGCTGGAGCGCGGGCACACAGCGCAACTCTCCCGGCAAGCACCTTGCCGGGGTCTTGATCTTGCCGGGCCCGGGAGCTTGCCGAGCTCTGTAGCTTGTCGCTCCCCGGGCCCCGCCGGGGCGCGTATAGCGCCGAGGCATGTCTTCTGAAATATAATCTTCTAGTCTTCCTGGCAAGCTCCTCTTGCCAGGGCCTTGCGTGAGTGAGGTAATCTTGAGCCTGGAACGGCCTTCCCGGCAAGCTTCACTTGCCGGGGTCTCGATCTTCTGTCTTGTATACTTTGTTTTTGAATGGTTTGATATGGAGCAGGAAGGTCTCCGGCGAGCACGCGGTAAACCCTGCCGCGGGAAGCTGCAACTGCCCGTGCACAAGTTGGGGGTACTGAGGTACCCCTACCTTAGTACACCGACAGGAGCCCCCGGGCCTGGGCCACACACGGTGCCGAGCGCTGTTGGGCCAGGCCCAAAACAGTGCACGGGCACACGCGGCCCACGGCGCGCCGAATCCACTTCCGCATCCGCCGCGTCCCCCCGTAACGGCACGCGTCGATTGCGGCGTCGTGGGATGGGACGTGCCCACGTTCCTTCAATGGAAAGAGTGAAACGCCCCCCACTTCCCCATAAAAGCAGAGGAAGCAGGAGCGGTTCCCCTCCTTATGCTTTCATTGCATCCTCTTCTTCCTCCAGAGATCCCCTTTGCACTCCGCCTCTACACCTCCGCCGCCGCCGGGCTCTTCGTCCCTCTTCCTCCGCCGCCTCCGCCATGGCCCCGAAGACCGAGAAGGCGAAGGCGGAGAAAGCCAAGAAGGAGAAGTCGGAGCAAGCGGCGAAGCTCGCCGCGTATCGGAAGCGGAACCTCGTCTTCCCGCCGAAGCTCAGCGCGCGGGAACTCTGGAACAAGTATTGCTTGTTCTGGTCCAAGGGAACCAAGGCGCACCCCCGCACTCGAGCTTATCCGGCCGCCGCCAAGGACAACTACCCCGGCGGGTACTATTTCTTTGCAGCCTTCTTCCACTGCGGTCTTTGCCCTCCTTTTTCCGATTTCTTCTGTGACATAATGCACACCTATGGCCTCCATCTTCTTGACTTCACCCCCAACGCCATCCTCACAATGGCGGTTTTCGCACACATGTGCGAAAACTATATAGGAATTCACCCAAACGTAGCGCTGTTTAGGCACTTCTTCACCCCTAGAGCAGAGGCCGGCGCCCCCCTCTCCGGAGGAATTTCTTGGGTTTTTCGTCTGAACAAGAAGGAGTCCTACTTGCCGGGGGAGCTCCGCGGCAAGTGGGAGGAGTGGCGTGCGGAATGGTGCTGGATTGTCGAGGACCAGCCGCAATCCTTCACCGCGCCGCGCACAACGCCCATCGTGCGCGGCAGGGACTGTAGCGAGCTGGATTCTGCGTCTCCGGACCGCTAGGCTGTCTGTCGCAGAAGTAGGCACAGACTTCCTCCGCCGCCGCATCGCCCCACTCCAAGACAGGAAAAGGCCGGCCTGGGAGTACGGCAACTCGGCGGATATCATGAGGTTGCGGCCCGGGCTCAACTACAACTTCACGTCGCTGGAGCTGAAGGGGATGGTCCGGGAGCTGTTTAAGCACGACCCGGCCCACCCGGAATGGTTCAGGGGGCCCCGGGGAGTGGTGCCCCTTTGCAACAGCACGGCTTGTGATCCTCTTCGCGCGATGATGCCCGCGTGTGATTCGCACGGCGTGGACCGCACATGGATTCCGCCCCAGCCATCAGACATTCTCAGCTTCTTCGACAACCTTGTCGAGGTGGCGAAGAACAAGAACGAGACCCGGGAGCTGACGCGGGACACCACCGACCAGGAGATAGCGTATATCGCTTCTCGGGTTGAAGAGGCCGCCGTAGCCGCAGCGGCCGGAGAGTTCGGCTACACGCCCGACGAGGCAGATGCTGCGGAGGCGTCCTGCCAAGCGGAGGAGGCGGAGATCCGCAGGCTACTAAAGCTGCCTCCCAACGAGCTCGCCGGGGTCCCATCCTTGAGGCACTCCGGGATCATCGGGATCCAGACGGAGGCCGCGGCGAGAGGCCACGCCGCCGGAGGGAACAGGGGCGCCGCAGGGAGCGGAGGCGCCGGAGGGAGCGGAGGCGCCGGAGGGAAGGAGGCCGCAGCGCAGGGCGCTGGGCCCAGCAAGCCAGCCGGGGAGGAGGAGGAGGACGCCAAGGCCGCCGAGGACTCCGGCGGGTCTACGGAGCTCTACGCCGACGACCTCTCCTCGTCGGAGACCTCCCCGCCCCGGGCAAGCCCTAGGCGGTCTCCACTGAAGCGTCTCCGCAAGACGGCGACGGGGGAGGGGGCGCAGGCGCCCCGGCAACAACCAGCTCGCCGGGCAGCGCGAGCTCCCCGGGGGAGCCAAGCTGCGCCGGGGGCGACCGGCGCACCAGCTACAGCGGAGGCGGCCCGCGCGCAGGCCACGACGGAGGCGCCCCGCAAGCAGGCCACAACAGAGGCGCCTCGCAGGCCGGCGTCGAGCCGACAGGAGTCTTCACGGGGCGGAGCGGCGGCTCCGCCCGCTCCACGGGCCTCGGCTACCACAGGGGCTGGGTCTTCGCAGCCCCCAGCCCCAGGGACCGCCAAGCGCCCGAGGGAATCTTCGCCTCCCGCTCCTCGCGCAGACGCGCCCCAGGTGGAGTTTGACTTCTCCGCCTTGAGCGACGACGACGAGGAGGAATAGGAGTAAGCATTCGAGATCTTCATCTTCTCAAACTTCGTCTTGATTATTGTTGATGCTAATCTTGTTTTTTTTTTTTGCTTCGATTTCAGGACCTTGGCCCAGCGCGCGGCGAAGAAAGCCAAGGTGCCCGTGGTCGAGGTCGCGGATGACTCGCCCACCGCGGCAACTGGGGACGCGCCGGAGCCAAGTCTGCCGGACCCGAGCGCTGCTCCGAGGAGCAGCCCCAGCGTAAGTCTGGATTCTGTACTTTCGCTCGCCGGACGCGCTTGGAGATTTTGCCTTGTTCCAGTATCTTGATATTTTTGTCTTGACTTGTGCAGAGGTGGAGCCACAGCCGCAGGAGCGTCCGGAGGCCGCCCCTGAGGAGCCGCAGGCCCCGCCGTCCCCGCCAAGGCCGGCCTCCCCGGCAAGGGAGAGCGCTCCGCCAAGGGCGGGTACTCCGCCAAGGGCGAGCAGCCCGGCGAGGGTGGCTACTCCGCCAAGGCAGAGCTCCCCGGCGAGGGAGCCCGCCGCTGACGACGTCCGCCAAGGTAGGTCTTGTAATTTTGTCTTCTTGGCGTTGTTTCTTTTTGGATATTTGCTTGAACTTCCTTTGCTTCTTCTTCTTCTTCTAGATCCTCCTCCCCCCGAGCAGATGGAGACGGAAGTCATCATCATCGAGGATGAGGGCGCGCAGGGCGGCGGCGGCGACGCCCCTGTCGCCGAGGACACGGTGGGAGCCGCCGAGCCAGCTGCGCCAGAGACCGCTCCGGCTGCGGACGCAGCGGCCGGGGAGGGGGACGGCGACCGCACCGCCGGCCCGGAGGCGGCGGGAGCATCAAGTGCTGCACCGGCCGCCGACCCCTCCGCCGGAACGGAGCAGGCCGGCTATTATCTCGAAGCCCCCAACGGCGTCTTCATCCAGGTGCCGTGGGGTTCTTTGTCGCGAGCTCCCGCGGAGGGCGAGGCCTTTGATGGAGAGGTCCTCGCCTCCGCGGGCTTGAAGATCGTCGAGGCGCCCGGCGGAAGCGAAGGGCCCGAGGAGGAGAAGCTGCTTCACCAGCTCCTGGCCCTTTACCGGGCCAGGCAGGCGAAGCTTGCTTCCCGGGAAGCCCTTGCCGCCAAGGCCGCCGCGGAGATGGAGAAGCGCGCGACGGAGCTCAGCGCCGCCAACCAGGCTGCCCTCCGCGAGGTGGCGGAGGAGCGCGAGCGACTCGCCGGGGAGTATCAAGAGTGGTTGCTGGAGAAGGCCGAGGCCGAAGAGCAGCAGCGGCTCGCCGGTGTGGAGCTGTCCCGGCGAGAGGGAGAGCTCGCCCAGCGGAAGGTCAACCTCGACTCCCACGAGGAAGACCTTGCCGCTCGGGAGCAGGCCCTTGGCGGGGAGCTGAAGGAGGCGCGAGCTGCCGCGGCTACCGCGGAGACCGCCAAGGAGGAGCTTGCCGCCAAGGTCGCGCAGCTGGAGGAGTCGCTGAAGGCGAGCGTGGAGAAGGTCGCCGCGCTCAATATAGAGCGCGAGAAGGACGCCCACACTAACTCAGAACTCCAGGTGCGTCTTTCTGAGAGGGGCGACGAGTTGAAGGCCGCCAAGGACTCCATCGAGGATCTGGAGCTGAAGGTCTCCACACTGAAGGACTCGCTTGACGCCGCCCGGGATCGGGAGACCAAATTGAAGGAGGAGCTCCGCAAGGAGCGAGCCTTGGTGGACAGCGCCAACAAGGCGGCCGAGAACTTCCGCCGTACCATCGAGGTATGGACCGAGGACTTGGTATCTTCTGCGTCCAACATCGACCAGGAGCTGTTGGCGCTGAAAGTCGAGCATCTCATCTACTCCCCGGATCCGAACCTCCCTCACAGCGCCAAGCTCAGCCTCTTCTTCAGAGGGATCGCGCCGGCTCTTGCAGGTCTTCGGAAGAAGATCCCCGCGCAGCTGGCCGAGGAGTCGCGCCTGCTCTGCACGGGAACCTTGGAGCGCGTGCTGACGAAGATTGTATACCGCAATCCCGGCATAAACCTCACCAACGTTCTCCGCAGCCTGCCGGCCGATGCGAACATGGAGGTGCTGAAGGAGCAGGTCGCCCACATCATCGCCAAGGTGAACAAGATCTCCAGGATTGAGGGCGACCGCGTAGACTAGGCCTCCATTATCTTTATCTCTTTTTGTTGCTGCATAGGGTGTTATGAACTCATTAATCCATTGGGACAAGTTATCTTTTGTAAGATATTTATCTCATTTTGATCAATCAGTGCAATGTTATCTTCCTTGTCTTGGTCATTTACTTTGTATGCCTTTCACCCTACGCTCCCGGGGAGCTTGCCGGCAAGGGTCCCTCGCCGCGAGCGCTGAGTGCTGGACTCTGAGCAGCCTGCTGGCCAAGGTCTCACCGGCAAGCAACCTTGCCGCAGCTAGTCGCAACGCACTTAGCTTGCTGAGCGAACTCGAAAACGAAGTAAGGGCGCGACACTTGTCGCAGCTCGCTTAGATCGTTGAGCGTACTCGGAAACAAGACAAGGGTGCGACTAGTTACGGGTAGGTTCCTCCGCGCACAGGTTTTCCATACAAAGTGTGATTGTTCAAGGAAGACAACTAAAATTTAAAAGTTTGAACTGGCCAAATTCTAATAACTTAGCTTTCATATATTGCTTCCTTCTCGGTAAGGCTTTTCTTTCTTGAACAGCACTTGGTCCTCCTCCATCTCCTTCCCCCCCGGCAAACTTGTGCGCGAGGAACGTTCCTTCTGCTTAAGAGGCAAAGGAAAAGAAGAGGGAAACAAGACATGGCCTTTCAGCGTTGTAATGCTTACCGGATGCTTATGTCGCACAAGATGCCAAATAACGCATGCAAATAGCAGAGAGAAACATGCAAAAGGCAAATAGCGCAAAACACAAAATCTTTACTGATGCACGGGGTCTGCGCCCGGCTTTGTACAAAGGGTTACATGCAACAGCGGCAAAGCTTGTACAAAAGGTGGTTGCCGGAACGGATCACGGCAACCGCGCCTTATGGGTGAAACTTGCGAAGATGCTCTATGTTCCAGGAGTTGCTCACCGGTAAGCCTTCTTCGGTCTCGAGGCGGACAGCGCCGGGCCTCGTGACTTGTCTCACCCGATAAGGGCCTTCCCACTTCGGCGTCAACTTGTTGGAATTCTTGGCGGACTGAACACGCCGAAGAACAAGGTCGCCTTCCTCGAGACTCCTGGCCTTGACCTTGCGGCTATGGTAGCGACGCAAGGCTTGCTGGTATCGAGCAGCTCGTACAGCAGCCTGGAGACGTCCCTCCTCGAGGAGCAACGCATCATCTTGTCGCAGTTGCTCTTGCTCGAGCTCATCATAAGCGAGCACTCGAGGAGATCCGTATACGAGTTCCGTGGGGAGAACTGCCTCTGCTCCATAGACTAGAGCAAAGGGTGTCTGTCCGGTGGCTCGACTTGGTGTCGTTCTGATTGACCAAAGAGCCGCCGGTAGCTCCTCTATCCAATTTCTTCCGCACTTGCGCAGCCTGTCAAAGGTCCTTGTCTTGAGTCCGCGCAGCACTTCAGCATTGGCCCTCTCCGCTTGACCGTTGCTCCTCGGGTGAGCAACAAAAGCGAAACAGACCTTGGCGCCAAGGTCTTGGACGTACTGCATGAAGGTGCGACTAGTGAATTGTGTACCGTTGTCGGTGATGATCCTGTTAGGGATCCCGAAACGGCAAACAATCGACCTGAAGAACCTGACCGCTGACTGTGCTGTCACCTTTCTCACTGGCTCCACTTCTGGCCACTTTGTGAACTTGTCGATTGCAACGTACAAGTACTCAAAGCCCCCGACGGCTCGGGGGAAGGGGCCGAGGATATCGAGCCCCCAGACCGAGAAGGGCCAGGATAAAGGAATTGTTTGGAGAGCTTGAGCTGGCTGATGAATCTGCTTTGCATGGAACTGGCACGCTTCACACTTGGTTACTAGTGCAGTTGCATCTTGGAGGGCTTCTTGCCAAAAGAACCCTTGCCGGAAAGCTTTCCCGGCAAGCGCCCTTGCGCCAATGTGGTGGCCGCATATGCCTCCGTGTATTTCTGCCAACAGCTTCTGTCCATCTTCCCTGGAGATGCACTTCAGTCTGACACCATTGAGCCTTCTTCTGTACAGCTTGTTATCCACGAACTGGTACATACTTGACTGCCTGGTTATCTTCTCTATTTCTTCTGGGTCGTCAGGAAGTTCTCCAGTTTGCAGAAAACGGACGATCTGCTGCGCCCATGCCGGAGCTTGAGGCTCAACGGCAAGGACTAAAGGCATGAGGGCCGCTGCGGGAACCTCAGCTTCTACGGCGAGAACCTCTGGCTCTGCCGGAGCTGAAGGTCCCCCGGCAAGCTCGCCTGGGCGAGGCTTGTCGGGAACGCTTGCTTCAACTGCACAGACCCGAGGATCTGCAGGAGCAAACCGTTCCTCAGCGTTCTGATTGTTGATCTTGGGAACCTTGGCGGCGGTTTCAGGGAGATCCGCCGGCAAGTAGTCGCCGGAGACCAACTTTCTCTTCTTGGACTGCCCAATTGATGGTGTAACGGATGGCTGAGTCAGCTTGAGCAAGAAGGTCCCTGGTTCCACAGGTAACTTCATCGAAGCACACTTTGAAAGGCCATCTGCAATTTCATTCTGAGCTCTCGGGACGTGCTCCATTTGTAGACCTTCAAAGTGCTCCTCAAGCTTCCTCACTTCATCTACATAAGCTTCCATCAAAGGGCTTTGATAGCTCTTGTTAACTTGCCGGACCACCAACTGAGAATCTCCCCGTACAATCAGCTTCCTGATCCCAAGTTCGGCCGCAATCCTGAGGCCGGCAAGCAAGCCTTCATATTCAGCAGTGTTGTTTGTCGCTTGCTCCCTGGGAAAGTGCATCTGGATAACATATTTGAGGTGCTCTCCGGTGGGCGCGATGAGTACCACGCCAGCACCGGCGCCTTGCAGCGAGAAGGCACCGTCAAAATACATTACCCATTCACTTGTCGCTTCTTGTACGGGTGCACTTGTTTCTTGGACTTCTTCATCGGGCGTTGGGGTCCACTCAGCTATGAATTCTGCCAAAGCTCGGCTCTGTATGGTTGAAGTACTTTCAAACTTGAGTCCAAAGCTCGACAGCTCCAGTGCCCACTCAACGATCCTGCCTGTTGCTTCCGGGTTGTGCAATATCCTCTTCAGCGGAAAGCGAGTGACCACTGTTATCTCATGTGCTTGGAAGTAATGGCGCAGCTTTCTCGAGGCCATGAGGAGGCCGAAAAGCAACTTTTGCACACCAGAGTACCTTGATCTAGCCCCCTGGAGAAGGGAACTCACGAAATACACTGGGCGCTGCACCATTTTCTTCCGCACTTCATCCTGTTCCTGCGCAGAGTTGTCCTTGTCGGGGCCAGAGCTTGCCGGAGCAGCCCCCTGCTTGTCGCTGGACTCGCTTGCCGGTGGTGTAGCCTCCTCGTCGTACTCCCTCTCCGCTACTAACGCAGCACTAACCACCTGGTTTGTTGCCGCTAGATATAGCAACAACTTTTCCTGTGGTCTAGGTGCGACAAGTATTGGAGTGGAGGATAGGTACCGTTTCAAATCTTGCAGCGCTGCCTCCGCTTTCGGAGTTCACTTCATGGGACCTGCCTTCTTCAAGATTTTGAAGAAAGGTAGGGCGCGTTCTGCAGACTTCGAAATGAACCTACTGAGGGCAGCCACACAACCTGCAAGCCTTCTGACATCCTTGACGCGCTTCGGGGCCTCGATTTGCTCAATGGCTTTAATCTTGTCGGGGTTGGCTTCAATCCCCCTCTGTGACACAAAGAATCCGAGAAGCTTGCCGGAGGGAACTCCAAAGACGCACTTCTCGGGGTTCAACTTGAGCTGTATCCTGCGCAGGTTCTGAAATGTCTCTTCCAAATCTTGGATAAGGGTTTCCTTGCTCTTGCTCTTCACCAACCTCTCCAGTTTCGTCAGCAACTTCATCAGCAACAGCACCATGGCCCCGAAGAAGAAGGCTTCGGAGGTCGGAGGCCCGTCTGCGTCTCATCCGCCGCCACCAGAGCCAACGGTGGGCGGGGGAGGCGCCGTCGGAAGGGTGGTCGCCGGCGAGGACACTCGCGGCGCCACCAGATCCAAGGACAAGACGGACGACCTAGCCTCGGTCTCCGTGGACGCGCCGCGTCCATCTCACCACACGACGACCCAGCAGCGCCATACCACAGGAGGTGGTATCCGCTTACTGGGGCAAGGACAAACTGGAGGCTCGCGGGACGCCCCGGACCACCGTCCGGGCACAAGCAAAGCGAAGGCGCCGGGGCGGGACCCTGCTCCTTCTAACGCTGTTAGGAGTCCGAGCATATCCCGCTCCTCGCACCGCTCGCCCCCGTTCCCCTCCACTCCAGCAGAAGCGCTCGCAAGGGCGCAACTGCTCCTCGACTTCCCTCCAGCGGCAGACAAGGCCGAAGACTGGAGGGCCACCATCCAGAGCCTGATCGCCTTCGCCAACAACGATTCTCCACAGCAGCCGGCGGCCTCGCGGCCGCGGCAAGCTGAGAAGACGAAGGCCGACGGCAACAAGACCGCCGGGGGTGCGACAAGCGTGCACTCCCCGCCGCGGAAGCAGAAGACGCCGCCCCGCCGGAACAACGCCGACGACGGCTCCACGGCATCGTCGGATCCGCGGGCCCGTCGGGACCAGCGCCAGGTCCTCGACGACCGGCGACAAGAAGACGCTCGAACAACAATCGAGCGCCGCCGAGAAGCTCGGCGACAATCGGACCAGAGGGCTGGAGACGCTGTCGACGCGCGCGCGCCCGGTGAACCAGGCGACTTGCCGTACGCGGCAGGCTGCCCTGCGTTCACCCGCGAGCTGCGGCGCGTCCAGTGGCCCAGCATGAAGAATTTCAAGCCCGACGTACCGGAGAAGTACGACGGCAAGACGCACCCCTCAGAATTCCTCAGCGTTTACACCATCGTGGTGCAGGCTGCCGGGGGGCGCGACGAGAAGATCTTGGCAAACTACTTCCCGCTCGTGCTTAAGCCGAACGTCCGTTCGTGGCTTATGCACTTGCCGGAAGGCTCCATTTCTTCTTGGGCAGACCTTTGCCATCAGTTTGTTGGCACCTTCACCGGTGGCCACAAACCCCACGGCCAGGAGAGCGATCTCCACATTTTGGCCCAGAAGGAAGGAGAGTCCCTGCGCAAGTACATCCAACGCTTCAGCCGTGTACAGCACAACATCCCTGATGTCCACCCTGCCGCGGTTATCAGTGCGTTCCACCAGAACGTGCGTAACCGGCGCATGCGTGAAGAAATGGAGATGACCAAGATTCGGGATGTCAGCGAGCTCTATGCTCTGGCTGACAAGTGCGCGCGCGCAGAAGAGGGGAGGAGACTCCCCGGGGAGGATGCTGGCGCAGGAGGAAGCGACAGCGACGACGCCGCCCCGGCAAAGAAGGGCCGGCGGCGGAACAACAGAAGGAAGAACAAGAAGGAGGTGCTTGCCGTCGAGAAGTCCGGCAAGGAGGCTCCCGCCAAGCAAACACAGGCTGGCGGCTCCGGCAAGGAGCCTGCCCCTGTAGCGGCAGCCGACAAGCAGGACGGCTCCGACAAGCAGTACTGCAAGATCCACCGCACCAATGGCCACGACCTCTCCAACTGCAAGCGCGTCGAGTATCTCGTCGAGCAGCAGAAGGCTGAGTACGAGAGGCGCGACAAGGAGAAGGCCCAAGGTGGCGGCGGAGAGCCAAGCAAGAAGCGGCCATTCAATGGCCGGGGAGGACGCCGCGGCAAGGCCAAGCAGCGGCAAGGTGACCGACCTCCCCGGGGCCGCGACAAGGATGAAGAAGACGACGACGAAGACATGGAGGACGAGGATAACAGCGAGCAGGAGTTCCAGAGGGCCACGGAGGTCCTGTGCGTCGACGGTGGCGCCTCTCTGCACACCTCCCACCGCCAGCTAAAGCAGTGGGTGCGTGAGGTGAATGCAGCAGAGCCGCCCGTGGAGTCGCGCAGGCTCCTCAAATGGTCTAGCACGCCCATCATTTTTGATCTTGAGGATCACCCTGACCGCACCACTGCGGTCGGGTGCTTGCCGATGCTGGTCTCACCCACCATCCGCAACCTCAAGGTCACCAAAATGTTGGTTGACGGCGGGGTCGGGCTGAACTTGATCTCCTCTGCTGTGATCAAGAAACTCCAAATTCCAGATGGCGAGCTCGAAGAGACCGGTTCTTTCCAAGGAATCAACCCGGGAAGGAGCAAGCCCAAGGGGAAGATCACTCTGCCGGTGACCTTTGGCGGGGAGCTCAACTTCAGAACTGAGCGCATCACTTTCGACGTCGCTGATATTCCATTGCCATACAATGGAATACTCGGCCGTCCTGCCCTCGCCAAGTTCATGGCAGCTTCCCATTATGCCTACAACGTACTAAAGATGCCGGGGCCGATAAGCGTCATCACTGTCCACGGCGACAAGAAAGATGCGCTTGTCTGCGCCGACAAGATCTACCGGGATGCGGCAGCTGCGGCCGAGAAGGATACACTTGTCGCTGAAGCTCCCGGGGGGAAGAAGACGAAGACCAAGTCCGGCAAGTGCTCTGGGGCCCACTCCGGCAGCCGCACCTCTTCGGAGTGCTGCGCCGCCGTCGAGGACGTCCCATCGAGCTCCACCGGCAAGTGTAAGAAAGGGATGGCCGCTCCTCCGGCAACCAAGAAGGTGTCCGCCAAGGAGGACGGTACTGGTGGTACCTTCACCATCAGTGCCACGCTTGACAGCAAATAGGAAAGCGCGCTCGTTGCCTTCCTGCGGGCAAATGTCGATGTGTTTGCCTGGAAACCATCTGACATCCCCGGTGTTCCCAGGAAGGTAATTGAGCACAAGCTTGCTGTCTGTCCTCATGCGCGGCCCATCAAGCAGAAAGTGAGGAAGCAAGCCGTGGAGCGCCAAGAATTCATCAACGAAGAGATCAAGAAGCTAGAGGCAGCAGGCCTAGTTAGAGGTGTGATCCATCCGACGTGGTTAGCAAACCCGGTCGTCGTGCGCAAGGCCAACGGGAAGTGGAGACTGTGTATAGACTTCACCGATGTGAATAAAGCATGTCCCAAGGATCCATTCCCTTTGCCGCGCATTGACCAGATCGTTGACTCCACTGCCGGATGTGAGCTACTCTGTTTTCTTGATGCATATTCAGGCTACCACCAGATCTTTATGGCCAAAGAGGATGAAGAGAAGACTGCATTTATCACTCCTTGTGGCACTTATTGCTTCATACGCATGCCATTTGGACTGAAGAATGCAGGATCAACATTTGCAAGGGTAGTGTACACTGCTTTCGAGCCACAGATCCACAGAAATGTAGAGGCCTACATGGATGACATCGTGGTGAAGAGCAAGAGCAAGGAAACCCTTATCCAAGATTTGGAAGAGACATTTCAGAACCTGGCGCGCCAAAGATGTCGGGGGAAACTGTCCGCCACGAACACCTATGGGACCGGAGCCCCTTAGTTTGTGCGGTAAGAGGGCAGAGGGAGCACGAAGAGCAGATCGTAGCGAGCACGCGGGCAGTTTTACCCAGGTTTGGGCCGCGATGGTCGCGTAAAACCCTACTCCTGCTTGGTTGTGTATTGAGTTGGAGAGCTCGGGAGCTTGAAGAACCAGCTACACCGAGCGTATGAGCGATCTAGGTTCCGAACCCCCTCCACGTTGTGCATGGGCCTCCTTTTATAGTGCAAGGGGTCACCGACAGGTGTCAACGTAGGAGACAGGGGTAAAAACGTAAAAGAGGTGGTAGTTGTAACAGTGCGGGAATAGTGGAGCTACAGTGCGCGAACAGTGGTCGCCACCTACTTTGACAGTGGGGGACAAGGGCATTTAATGCCCGTCGCCGTCGACCCCAAAAGCTCCCGCCCTTGCGTCTCCGTTTGCCACGGCGATGGCTTCACCACCGTGGAGTGCCACCGTGTCCCCCAGGCTGCACAGCCATCCGCCACGCGTCCCTGGAAAGGCCCCAGGGCGACGCGTGGGCCGATGAGCTGGAGCGCGGGCACACAGCGCAACTCTCCCGGCAAGCACCTTGCCGGGGTCTTGATCTTGCCGGGCCCGGGAGCTTGCCGGGCTCTGTAGCTTGTCGCTCCCCGGGCCCCGCCGGGGCGCGTATAGCGCCGAGGCATGTCTTCTGAAATATAATCTTCTAGTCTTCCTGGCAAGCTCCTCTTGCCAAGGCCTTGCGTGAGTGAGGTAATCTTGAGCCTGGAACGGCCTTCCCGGCAAGCTTCACTTGCCGGGGTCTCGATCTTCTGTCTTGTATACTTTGTTTTTGAATGGTTTGATTTGGAGCAGGAAGGTCTCCGGCGAGCACGCGGTAAACCCTGCCGCGGGAAGTTGCAACTGCCCGTGCACAAGTTGGGGGTACTGAGGTACCCCTACCTTAGTACACCGACAGTGGGCGATAGGGGGGGTCCTTCCCACACGACCCAGAAACCATCGAGGATATGCCCTCCTGGCAGACATGCTCTGCAAAATGGGGTCGTGTGTGACTGGCGAGCGCTCAAATACAAAAATATGTACAGTAGAGCAAAAAAACAATTATACAAGCGAAATTGTTTCCCGTCGCAAGTTCATCCCACACAGTCAGTCCCCGCTAAACATTTCCTTTTGTATGTACATCCCACACAGTCTTTCCAAGTAAAATGTTTCCGTTCACAGGTACATCACACACAATTTTTCCCGTTAAACGATTGTTATAGGGTTGCCATTCCACACGATATTAACAATTTTATCGTTTGCGTTATTGAATGTATCACACACGGCGCGCAGAAGAAACTGTGTGGCAAAGGCTGTCCATAACACACATTTTTTATGTGGTAAATGTTTGCGCAATGTGGCCTAACGCAAACAACTTTCAAGAGAAGGTCGTGTGTGATTGTTCATTGATCCAAAACGGTTTATTCCTAGGAACCGTGTGCATTGCCTGTGCTCATCGCCCATGGTAGATTCTCAACAACCATTTGTAATAGCAAAACCCAATTAGCAGGCTAATTGCCCTATTATTAATAATCCATTTATTAATCTAATGGACATTCATATTAAGCACATAATATATTTTATTTCCATATTAAGGAACCATGATTTCATAATTGAAATACATTAGAGTATACCATGATATAGCTTCAGCACTCAGCTAACCCATTACACAACTACACCAGCACCAAGTTTCGCGTGCAACATGTAGAACCTTTCGAAATTAGCATCATAGATGGTATATACACAGATGCATCTCATCTGGAAAACTGCTGAAGCAGAAGGCGAATATTGATCCTTCATTCATGTTGAAGGTCTTTGCAACTTTAGGCCGGTGCCTATGGATGATTGACCGTCCGTCCTTTGTCCTATTCAGAAACACTTCCTCGCCTCCTGACCATAGAGGTGGTTTGAGAGGTAATCATCAGTGAACTGCTTTGGAAAGGCCTGAAAACAAGGATGTGCATAAATATCTTCTCTATATTGGAAATGGGGCAGAGGAATAAAAAAGGCAATGTATGATAGTTAGTACTATCTTGTAGTGAACTGATGTCTTCTTCACAGTGGGTCAAAACCTCTGACAACATGACCTACATGTGCAAGACCAAATTGTTAGAAACCTAAATATTAGAATGGTTCCAACAATTGCACAATAATGTGCTATTAGACAACGGACCGTGCACGTGCAGTTAACTAAACACAAGAACAAATGAACCAAACATTAACTAAGCACCACATTGCACAATATAACATACTCCTAATAGAAGGTCAGATAGTTAACCAAACCAAGGATGCTTGACAACCTGGAAATATAGCAATTGTATTTGTTTCTCATGTATTTAGTACAGCCAAATTTGATTTATTTCTCACATGGTACTCAATAACAGAATGAACGCACAACAGTTGAACATCGCATTGCGGAATTGAACCAAACAGTTGACTAAACACCACAACAAATGAACCAAACATTAACTAAGCACCACATTGCACAATATAACATACTCCTAATAGAAGATCAGACATTTAACCAAACCAAGCATGCTTAACAACTTGGAAATATAGAAATTATATTTGTTTCTCATGTATTTAGTACAACCAAATTTGATTTATTTCTCACATGGTATACAATAACAGAATGCACCCACAACAATTGAACATTGCATTGCAGAATTGAACCAAACAGTTAACTAAACACCACAACAAATGAACCAAATGTTAACTCAGCACCACATTGCACAATATAACATACTCCTAATAGAAGATCGGACAATTAACCAAACCAAGCATGCTTGACAACTTGGAAGATTGCACACTGAAGAATTGAACATCACATTTGCAGAATTGAACCAAACAGTTAACTGAACACCACATTGCATGACACATAGAAAATATTCTCTAGAGCAGAAGATTGCATGGTAAATGTAGATAGCATAATTCACTAGAATTTGTTAAGGAAAGGCAGTAGCTAGCAAACCGAACATGGGTCCTTATAGTGAGCTAATAAGACAAGCTACTCCTCATTGTCGGAGATATCGATAACGATTGGCTCCTTTGACATGGAAGAGGGCGAGACCTCCGCTTCATGGGTGCCCTCGTTGTAGTGGTGAGTTGCATGAGCCGCTCCGGGCACCAGCCTATTGGCTCTCCAGATGAGGTAAGAACATGCACGCTGGGAAAACACCTCGTAGTCTTCATCGAAGGCACCGACGGTGGCCTCGAGAAAATGCCTCGAACTGTCATTTAAAGCAGCCAACTACGTCGCGGTGTCGGTGCGCGAGGCATCAATAGTGGCCTCGACGGCGAGGTGCTCCTCCTAGATCTGGGGGTCGGCACTAATGGAACCATCACGACCTCATCCGCGCGTGCGGCTGCGATTTGCTTCTCCGCTGCCAAATGCTCCTTGACATCCTGGCTATACTGCGTGCACCATGGCTTAGGGAGGCGCTTATTTGGTGGAGGGGTCGGTGATTTGGGTGGAACGTGTCGCGTTCGCGCCGACGGTCGGGGCATGTGGGATCTGGAACGAGGAGGAGGATGAGGGTTAGGTGTGGATTACCTGGCTGGATAGACGAGGCCGAGCAGCGTGAAGGAGGGTCGCCAGTGAGGAGGCGATGTTGCAAGCAAGGATTGAAGGTTTCAACTTGGAAAGGAAGGCGAAAATAGGGGAAATGTGGCTTTTGGTAAGGGGGAGGGGGTGGGGAGGTAGATATTTCCGCGGAAGCCGAAAATTTGGAATCGCTTCAACAAAAAAACTGGCGCGCAAAGTGTCATCAGACACAGTCCCTTATTCAGAACTGTGTATGCTATGTGAACATCACAAACGATTCAGATAGGTTAGCCCGTGTGTGATGAGTTTGAACATAAAAAATTTTGGTTCAACTTTCCATGGTTATAGTGGTCATCCACGTCATTGCAAAATTTGGGTACACAGAGGATGCTATAGCACACCCACACTTTTAAATCGAGCAAGTTCAACAATTAAACAGAGCTAGTTGACCTAAACATTACTCTAACAAATTAAAGACCGGCACTCTTAATTAAATAATGGAGTCACAACGGCAATAGATGGTTTTTGAATTTGTAGACCTTTTGTCTACAGTGATCATACAATGTGTGTCGTAAAAGAATTGGAATTATTTAGGGTTCGTTTGAACATTTTATATATTAAATTGGTTTTCTAGCCATTTCAGGTGCACAATTCAAAATCAAACTACACGCACATGCTCCGGTGCACCAACATGGGTTGTAAAATCATATATGTATCCACGGGTTTATGCTTATGTCCCATGCAAGAAATGGGGATGAAATTCGAACACCACGGCACCGTGGCTCTCCGGTAAATGTCGATGTAATTGCTTTTGTAATCCTAGTAAATCCTAAATTTGACCAAAATTCATGAAACTTGGCATGCTATCATCGAGCGGCATTAACATGTCGTGCTAAAGAGTTTGTCCCATTTGGGGCAGGTTTGGGTATAAGCTTCTCATAAACCAGAGCTTCTCACAACAAGGCTGATGGTTTCGGCAGGGAACATTTCACCTTTCTGGACAAAAAATGATATCCATTGCCTCTTCTCGATTTCAATTTTTTTCCTAGTGTCAACATAGAACAACTGGAGTGTTGTGTCATTTTTTGGGATTTTTCGAGGTTCGTTTGGACATTTTTATACATTAACTGAGTTTTCTATGCATTTATGTGCATAATTCAAATTTGAACTACATGCACATGCTCTGAAACATATAAATTGGTTGAAAATTCAAATCCCTATCTTTGGTTGCATGCTTAGGTCCCATGCAAGAAATGGGAATGAATGTCAAACACCGTGCCACGGTCACTCAGCCGCAAACATTGAGATACCTGGTTTTTAAATTCTAGTTAATCCAAAGCTCGCCTGAAATTCATGAAACTTGGCATGCTATCATGGTGTGGCATCAAAATGTCGTGGTAAATTTTTTGTCCCATTTGGGGCAGGTTTGGGTATATGCTGTGGTATTTTTCGTGTCCATTTGGAGAGGAGGCGCACTCGAATAACAGCCAACGAAGGCATTTTGAAAAAAATAGCTGCCACTTTAATATCTCAAACGTTTGTATAATTCAAATTGTGTGTGTTCTGTTAACCATTCACGTGACACCACGTTTCTTCATTTTAATGGCTATAGGAGGTGCCGTGCGGACAGCTGCTTGACCTTGACTGAATAGGAGGCATGCGAGCAGAGTCCGGTGCGCAGGCTGATCGAGAGGCATGCAAGCTGTCCTCCAATGCGCAGGCTCATTGGGAAGCGTGTGAGTTGGACGCAGTGCAGGCTCACTGGGAAGCGAGCCCTTTGACGTCCATGGCCGCCCACTTTCCTATCAATTAATGGCGACTGAGCCGCTGTTTAATACGGGCGGCCTTACTGTTCGCCTCCCATTCCCCTCCCTCACGCAGACCTCCACCAACGCCATGGCGCAGAATGATCATCTGCCACTAGTTTTCAAGTTTGGTGAAGTCAACTCCGAGCTAGAGGAGATAAAAAATAAGGATGAATGGGACCTCATGGACATGGCCCAGAACGAGCTGGCCGCGGAGGTTGCTGCCCCCGCTCCCGTCCCAGCTCCCATCCCCGCGCCGACGCCAGCGACCATCCCCGTAGCATTGACGGGCTGGTCGCTGAGCATTATCGCACATATGGAAGCCGCGGGCGTCAGCGAGGTCTCCGCGGATCCGCGCCACCTCGTGTACATGCCAGCGCTAGCGCCGGTACCCGTGGCTGTGCGCGCCCCTCCACCCACCGTACCGCCTGCCCCCGTGCATTTGTCTACACCCGCCACACCCGTTCCCCTGCCCGTGCGCGCCCCTCCACCCACCGTGGTGCCGGTCCTCGTGCGTTTGGCTGCACCCGTCGCGCCCGTGCCTGTGCGCACGCGCCCCTCAGCGGCATGGGACGCTGTCGTCGGCCGCTACCTCTCAGCGCCACTCCCGTGCCCCCGCCCGTCGATCACGCAACGACATGATGTTTGATTTGCAAGTGAAGAACATTTTGTGCTGCCTAGAAGACTTCAACAACGGTGTCTCGGAGGACGAAACCGACAATGACGGCGCGGCATTCCGCCTCCGCTGCCACCGGAAATAGTTTTTTTGGGGTTTAATACTGTATCTCGAATTCTCAATCATATGAATATAAATTCGCAGTGGGACTGAATGAAAGATATAGTTTGAATGAACTTGTGTTTCTCTCTCTTAATGTACAGACTTATCAAACGATTTTCTTTTGAAAAAAACTCCAATGGTTTTTAAATATAAAACACTCATTGCAAACGTTTTAGTTAGAACACCTGTATGCAAACCGACAGCTTCCCCAGGAAGCCAAGGGAAAATGTGCCCAGAAGGATTTGTGCAGCTCTTGATCGCAAACGTTTTAGATAGAATACCCGTATTCAAAGTGAGAGCTATCGAAAATTCGCGGTGGAGAATTTGTGCATCCCTTCAACGCAAACGGTTGTTTTGGATGACCCGTGTGCAACCACGTAGAAATAATTGGGTAAGATTTGCATCTGTCATATTTGGTACATTGCCATTTGACAAACTGGAAAGATTGATGTTTGTTTATGTAGTAACATTACCATTTGTCAACCTTGTAACAAAACGATTTTTCAAAATATGTAGCTAAAAATCACTAGCACTATCTAATTTTTGCAACTAAAATCACTAGTATTGTTAATATGGACACCAATACAAAGTGGCATTGTACTTTTTTTGTCATCCAAATAGAAAAATAATATGTGTGCCGCCACGTGACCCGTGTGACGTGCGAGCATGCGTGAGTTGATGGGACGCATATGCAAATGTGCCATTCATTACATACAACAAGTCGTCAACAGACAACAACAACGAGGATACATGTTGGATTAATAATAGATTATTTCCAACAAAACATTCTAGTAAAGTAAACTTTTTCTTACACAACAAATAACAATGCAATAAAATGAACTTTTGCTCAACCAATCCTCGGCGTTGGAAACGCTTGCTTTGAACCATAACTGATTCTTTGGGAAGGCCCAGTTATTGTCAATCTCGAGACCAACGCATGACTGATCATCCAAGATGAAGCGGCCTATATCAGGATGCATATTGTGATAGCCAGGGTAGGTAACCATAGCAATGTCCAATGTATAGATATAGTTGCTTCTCATAAATGGTAGCAACGTTGTGTCAACAGCAGCTGGATCGCCTTTCACCATCATTGGATAGTTTTGTTCAATGAAGAGCGAGTTTCCTCCAAGACTTTCAATACGAAACCATTCAGAAGGTGCTGGCGCTAGTACACTAATATCCATCCTGAATACCCTGCAACTGATGTTGGAATAGGTCCAGATAGTGCGACCATGGGAGACAACACCTGTTTCGTTAGTAACATCAGCAGTGCCCTGTATACATACAAGAAGAGACGATCCATCGGAATAAGTTGCCAGGCTCCATTGAGTATATAGGTCCTGCTCGTCCTCATGCTAGTGATCATCACCATCGTCATCACCCCCTTGGTTATAAATTTTTTCAAGTATAGGTGGTTGAATGTGTTCACGGGACCTTGGAAACACAAGAAGGTTAATTAGAAAGGGAAACTAGCTAACCCATATGCATGTGGATGGAACAATTATAATTACGGTGAAAGACAAACGTACCGAAACAATAAGGATCCCATGCAAAAACAGTGCCATGAGTGGTGGGAGCAAACACAAGATGCTTGCATCGAATTGCATCACAGTACTCATTCGTATCCAAAAATTGATTTTTGAGCAATATCCATCCATCTGTGGAAACAGAGACGGCACCAAGCTTATCAAAGATAGCAACAATAGCATAGTTCTTGTAATCCCAAGAGCGGTAGGGAACTCTAGAAATTACTATCTTCCACAGACGACAGTCATGATGATCGTATCTGAATGTACGTAGACTATATATGTGTTGAACCTCATGGTAGGCTGAGATTTTTGGAAGTGGAACCCGCTGACGAGTGTACACATTCACAAGTTCCCAGTTGCAGTTGTTCCCAATATAAACAACCCAATCTCCATTTGCGCCTGCCCAGGCCTTACCCTTAAGCGATGACATCTTGACATCACAAGTACCATTATCAAGCGGCATCAAATTACAGAAGGTAAGGCTTCTGTCGTCCTCGCGACGGCGAGTAGGGTCATGGCGAAGAAGATAGGGGAGATCAAACTTCTTCTGAAGCCTTGTGTTCTTTGTAATGATCATATTTGTTGAGTCGAGAATGGTCTTGTACGAACCTGCCATGCTATCCGTGGTGATGACGTCGCACCAATCAATGAATTCCTCCACCACATCATCTTTCATGTCGGGGCAAGAATAACGGGGTCGTTTCCGGCCTGTTGCCTGCATGGAGATGATGATCGAACAATGGCAGAAGGAAGGGTGAAGGTAAATGGAGGGAGGAAGAGCGTTCGACGGCAGTTCCAAATCGATAGGGAAAGGCGAAGAGGCGGTGTATGGTTGCCACGCTACAAGAAGAGGCTAGTGGGGAGAGAATGGTTGCCACAGAGGTCACACACTCATGACAAGGCTGAGTGAACCGCATGCCGTATATCGCACATGCATTGATCTGGCTGACCGTTTCTTTTGTGTTGTCTAATCACAAACAGTTCATCCGAGTGAACCGCATGCCGTATATCGCACACACCTTGATCTTGTTGACCGTTTCTTTTGTGTTGCCTAATCACAAACAGTTCATCCGAGCGAACCGTATGATGTATATCACACACACCTTCATCTGGCTGCCCGTCTTTTTGTTCCTCCTCATCCCAAACAAGTTAATTGAACTAAACCGTATGCCCTGCATCGCACATGCAACTAAAATCTAAACCGTGTTTGATGCATCCTCCATCGCAAACGTTTTGCACCTTTTTTGACAGTTTTCTACACCACCGTTTGCGATTATGGCATAGCACACAGTTTCGTCGAAGGGTCTCTGATTGTAGTGTCGCGTTAGCAGCATCCTGCAGTAGTGTCTTTTCCTCTGGATAAAATGTTTGCAGATTCCAGCTTAGTCCATGGCATTCTTGCATTATTATTACTTTCACATCGTTCGATCGTGCAAGTGAAAGGCAATAATAACAATATTTGATAAAGTGACTGTGGCAAGGAAAAGCAGGTACGAACTCAACATTTTTTTGCTTTTGTAAATATGTGTAATTCGATATCCATGATTTTGCATATTATGATTAAACAAGTTTTCAATGACAATTAGAGATCATAGTCATTCATGCCATGCTTAAGTACCTAGGATTGGATAATGATTTATCTTGGGTGTCAACATGCATTAAAATAGTTGTGATGTAGTATGATGATATGGTATCCTCCTCTAAATGTTTTGAGTGGCTTGACTTGGCACATGTTCACGCATGTAGTTGATTCAAAACCAACATAGCCTCCACGATATTTATGTTCGATGTGTCTATATCCTACTCATGCTAGTATTCAATGGTAATTATTCTCAATGCATGATTATGACTGTTTTCACTTTCCAGTTGGTCGCTTCTCTACCTAATTGCTAGAATTTTCCTGTACTAAGCGGCAATACTGCTTGTGCATCAAAATCCCTAAACCAAACTTGTTCCATATGATTCCACTATATCTACCTATATGTGGTATTACTCTGCCGTCCCAAGTAAATTTTCATGTGCCACCTCTAAAATATTCAAATGAACATCTGTATTATGGGCCCGTACATCTCATGGCGCGATAGGGGTGGTTAGTATCTTCCATTCTAAGCAGTATATTATCGTGATGATTGTTTATTCACTCGTCCTTACATGAGAGGGGCTGGTAATCGAGATGCCCAGCCCCATGAAAAATAACAATAATAATTAAACCAAACCCCCCCAGACTGTTGTTGGTATCGAGGGTACCCGAGGATTCGGCTAGCCATGGCTTGTCTTTGTTGGTGGAGAGGGGTAAACTTTACTTTTACCACTTGGGAACCTCCGCTAATTTGTTTAGCACGGAAGATATTGAAAACTCTAGGTCGTAACGTTGATAGGAAATGTATACATCCCAAAATTTTATTTATCTCTGATTTAAGCTTCACGCTCTAGCACCTCTGCAAATCCCTACTTCCCTCTGTGAAGGGACTATCTATTTACTTTTTATGTTGTGTCATCATCATCTCAAGTAAGCACCAGACTTGAGAGAACTATCGCCATTCTTATGCATTGAGTATAGTTAATGTTTCGTGTTAGCATGACTGGATCTCTTCTACCATGAATTACAATGTCTAGTGACTGCTTGAACTTTGGAGGTGCTATTATGGTCTCACAAAGGGCTAGAGAGATACCATTATTGTCATATTATATCATTATTGTTTTGACAAAGTGTTCGTATTTCAGATATCTTATTGCTCGCTAGTTGATTATGCCACTGATATGAATGAATATAATTTATAAGAATTATTGTTCGCATGGTTAGTTATGATCTTTGCTGAAAACATGGGTATTAAATAAGAATATATACATATATATATATAAGTTGATACGTATCCGTCGTATCTACTTTTACCCATGTTTTTGCTCTTGTTTTGGACTCTTATTTGCATGATTTAAATGAAACTAACCCGGACTGATGATGTTTTCAGCAAAACAACCATGGTGTTGTTCTTTGTGCAGAAATAGTAGTTCTTAGAATTGGACGAAACTTTTTGGAGATTTATTTTGGAATAAATAAAAATTACTGGAACAAGGACCCACTAGAGGGGCTACCCTAGCTGCCCATAAGGCACTAGGGCGGGCAAAGCTCCTTTTGAAATCCTCTATGGTAGAATGTGCCGTACCCCTCTCAATTGGTCCAAGACTGGTGAACGTCAACTTCTTGGCAATGACTTGATCTCAGAAGCCAAAGAAATGTGCAAAGTTATACGTGAGAATCTCAAAGCCGCTCAATCGCGTCAAAAGGGTTACTATGACGGCAAGCATCGTGATTTGTCCTTCGACATTGGGGATCATGTCTATCTCCGTGTTTCTCCTATGAAAGGAACCCAAAAATTCGGTATCAAAGGAAAGCTTTCTCCTAGAGGGCCCTTTCAAGATTCTTGGCAAAAGAGGCGATCTAGCCTATCAACTTGAGCTCCCCTCCAATTTTGCAAATGTTCATGATGTGTTTCACGTGTCTCAACTCTGCAAGTGCTTCAAGACACCTGAATGTACCATTTCGTTCGAGGAGATTGATCTTCAACAAGACTTATCTTATCATGAGCACCCTGTTGCTATTCTTGAGGAAACTGAGCGCAAAACCCGCAACAAGTCAATCAAGTTGTTGAAAGTTAAGTGGTGACACCATACCGACCGGGAAGCTACGTGGGAACGAGAAGATCACCTTCGTTCCTAATATCCTTCCTTCTTCCAGTCATAGATCTCGGGACGAGATCTTTTTGTAGTGTAGGAGAGTTTGTAATGCCTCAAATGTAACACTTTCCTATAATGGCAATAAAGCTTCCTCTTTGATCCTTGTGATTATCCTTGGGGGTCCTTCTCTTTTATTTATTTGCATTGCATACCTTTTATTATTTTTGCATTGCATCATCATGTCATCATGGCACCATAGTTTATTTCTTTTGTGCATTGTTGAGACCTTGTGATGTATGTTGTGTGTGGGTTCAAGCTATCTTAGCTAAACCCTACCCCCTCTCCCTCTTCTTCTTCTTCTCCTTCTTATTCTACTCCTTGTGTTATTTATGGCATCTTTCATTTGGATCTTCGTCCGTAGCCGGCCTCTGATGTTATTTGGATGATGATTGCTTATGTAATGTATTGTGTGATGTGGCGAGTGTAAGCCTACTACTCTTTTGCAATTTCATCCCTCTTTTACATTAGTCGTGCAAAGATACCATACTTGAGATCATTCTAGTATGAGCTTATGCCTTTAAGTCGTGCCTCGACACGTAGGAGGTATAATCTCATACTGGGCATTACAAGTTGGTAATCAGAGCCTTCTCCGACCTAGGAGCCCCCACTGATTGATCGAACCATTGACGGTCGAGTCTAGGCACACACTTGAAAATGTTTTGAGTCCTATATATATCAGAGAGTAGGATTTCTGTTGCTCCTCATCCCTTTTTCACTCTGGTGTGGACTCCTGACGATTATTTTATCTCTTCTACTCTCAAAAATTCACAAAAAAATATTTAGGATCACGCGAGTATTGTTTGGATTGTTCTGATGTCTTTGTGACGAGAACATTGTTCTCAATGCCTCCTGTCATTAGGGGTTGTGGCAGTGTCCTGGGGAGTTGAGCTCCGAGGTGTTGTCGTCAAAATCTATCACAGTAGTTCTGGAATACTTAAGACGGCCGACATCGACAGCTCTTCTATGCGGTTAGTGGCAAGATAACCCCGACATCACCCAGTACTGGGGAGGTAGTTCGGGAGTACTGCCATAGCTTGTATAGCAGATGCGTCTCGAAGGTCCGAGGTAAACGGTTTCCAGAAATTAGTGGTTATGTGTTGAAGGATGGATATAGCTGGATGTAGGGTTAGAGTTGGGTGCGCGGTGCTTCCCGTGTATCCCCAACACCTGATTGCATAACTGGAAACTTTAACTGGAAACTTTCGGAAATTAATAGGTGGGATCATCTAGTAGCTCGTGGCCATTCTTCCAACGAATGCATGATAAGGAGTTCAGGGTTCTTCATTGAGTGAAGTGGTTTTATGGGCGTTTGTTCCGATCGGGAGTTGCATCTTAAAGGGTCCTTGGCTATGCTGATTCGGGGATTGCAAAACCCTTTTGTAACACGTTCCATAAGCTTTCAGCACGAATATGTCAAACGGAACTTCTATCTTGTATTTGTTCTATCTGCTCCTTGTTGTTTTATTTACCTTTTGTTCTCCCAAGTGGCTTCTCGAGAAGATTGTTGTATCATTAAACTGTGGATTACATTCATTCATTTCGTTCGGATGTTCTTGTGAAGACTTATGTTGCAGTTCTAGCCATTGATTCAGCTTATTTCTTTCAATCAATGGCTAATAGTTGTCATCTCATTCAGGATGGCTCCTAAGAAGGTTCCCAATGCTAACCCAGAGGGTGAAGAAATGTTCCCGATCATCCTCCTTCCCCTCCTCCTCCGTCTGAGGCCTGGAGAGCAATTATGCAAGCGAGAAACCAGAACACCCAGACGCTTATGCAAATGATGCAGAACATTCAAGCAAATCAAGCAAATCAAGGTGGTCATGGGAACCAAGGCCAAGGTAATCTGTTCAATCAACCTCACTTTGCTTCGCTCAACCAGTTCCTGGCAAACCAATCGAAGTCTTTCAGTTACTGTGTGGATCCGCTAGATGCTGAAGACTGGATAACAGACATCAAGAAGCACTTTGAATGCAGTAACATGAGACCTGAGGATTATGTCAAGTTTGCCGCCTTCCAACTCAAGGATCAAGCTGCTGATTGGTGGCAACAGTACAAAGATTCCAGAGGTGGACGTGAAATCTCGTGGACTGACTTCTGCAAGGATTTCCGCTCTCACCATATTCCAACAAGTGTCACCGAAGGCATGCGTGAGCAATTCCGCAACCTGAAGCAAGGCACCATGTCCGTCTATCAATACAATGTCAAGTTCCAGAACCTTGCCCGCTATGCCAAGCAAGACATCCCAGATTCCAAGAGCAAGATTTATCAGTTCCGTGGTGGTCTCAAGGATGAATTCCAACTAGCTCTCACCTTGTTTGAGCCGGATGAATTTGATCAATTCTATAACATGGCTCTTAAGCAAGAGGCAGCCCAGCTCAAGGTTGAAGCTTCCAAAAAGAGGATCAGAGATGTTGTTAACTCCTCCCCTTCTTCCCAAGTGCTCACAAAGCAGGAACAGTTTTGGCTTCCACCTCCTCCAGTGGTCCGCCCTCCCAACAACAACAATAACAACAAGCACTCAGGTGTCCGTGGCTTCTCCCACCCACCCAACCCAAGCAACCAGTCCAAGAATCACTTTCAAGCTTCGAAGTCAAGTGGTCTTTATCACCGTCCTCTCTCAGAAGTGGTTTGCAACAAGTGCACTCTTAAGGGTCATTATGCTAACAAGTGTCCCAACCCAAGGCGCCTTCCACCTCCTCCACCTGTCAGCACTGCTATTGTCAAGCACAATCCAAAGGCAGCAAGAGTGAATCTGATGAATGTAGCTCAAGCAGAGCATTCTTCAGATGTGATACTTGGTAACCTTCCAGTCAATCTTAAACCTGCTAAAGTTTTGTTTGATTCTGGTGCATCATGTTCTTTCATGTCATATCCATTTGCATCTAAGCATAATGTTCGCACCGAAGCTTTACCAAGAACTTTGAGTGTTATATCTCCTGGCAAGAGATTGAGTTCTAGTGTGGTGGCTCCGGATATATCTATTCACATGGGTGATTACAATTTCCTGGTTTCTCCGGTTATTCTTGGTATCTCCGACATTGATGTTATTCTTGGGATGGATTGGCTTTCCAAGCATGATGTAAACATTTATTGTGCAAATAAGGAAGTCAAGCTTACTCATCCTGACGAAGACGTGATTATCTTCGCCTCTCGAGATAACACAATCAGGCTATTCTCTCTCAATGACAAGGGCGAGTTTAATGCCATTTCTCTGATTCCGGTGGTCAATGAGTATGAAGATGTCTTTCCTGAAGAGCTTCCAGGCATGCCTCTGCATCGTCAAGTTGAGTTCGTCATTGAACTCAAGCCCGGAATCGAGCCAGCATGCCGGCGTCCGTACAAGCTCTCCCCTGATGAGTTGAAGGAGCTAAAGAAACAACTCGATGAACAAGAGCGTATGGGTCTAATCAGGCCTAGCACTTCTCCTTGGGGCTGTGGTGTTCTATTTGTCAAGAAGAATAATGGCACGGAGCGCCTTTGCGTTGATTACCGACCATTGAACAAGAAGACAATAAAGAATAAGTATCCGCTCCCCAACATCAATGAATTGTTCGAGCAGCTCAAAGGAGCAAAGGTGTTCTCAAAGCTCGATCTCCGGATGGGTTATCACCAGATCTGTATCTGTGAAGAAGATATTCCCAAGACCGCATTCAAAACGAATTTTGGCTCTTATGAATACACGGTTATGTCTTTTGGCCTCGCTAATGCTCCACCCACTTTCTCGAGGATGATGCACTTCATATTCAACCCCTACACCAATGAATTTGTTCTTGTCTATCTGGATGACATCTTGGTATTCTCCAAGAATGAAGAAGACCATGCCAAGCACCTCCGTTTGGTTCTCGACAGACTTCGTGAACACAAGTTCTATGCGAAGTTCTCCAAGTGTGAATTCTGGCTTGATAAGGTCTTATATCTTGGCCATATCATCTCTGCTGAGGGTATTTCTGTCAACCCGAGAAAGTTGAAGCTATTGTCAACTAGGAACCCCCGCAGAACGTCAAGAAACTCCGAAGCTTCCTTGGTCTTGCAAGCTATTGCATAAGGTTCGTTGAGAACTTCTCCAAGATGGCCAAGCCTCTTTCCAACTTGCTGCAGAAGAATGTCAAGTACAACTGGACTCCTGATTGTCATGTGGCATTCAAAACACTCAAATAGAAGCTCATTTCTACTCCGGTTCTTACTCCTCCAGATGAGTCCAAGCCCTATGAAGTCTTCTGTGATGCTTCCTTACAGGGACTTGGTGGTGTTCTCATGCAAGACAAGAAGATTGTGGCATACACTTCTCGTCAATTGAAGCCAAATGAGAAGAACTACCCAGCACATGATCTTGAGCTAGCAGAAGTGGTACATGCTTTGATCACGTGGAGACACCTTCTGTTGGGCAGAAAAGTGGACATCTTCACCGATCACAAGAGCTTGAAGTACATCTTCACATAGCCTAACCCGAACCTTCGCCAGACTCGTTGGGTTGAGATGATCCAAGAGTATGATCCAAGCATTGAATACACACCTGGCAAGGCCAATGTCATTGCAAATGCCTTGAGCAGAAAGGCATATTGCAACAGTCTCCTTCTCAAGCCGTTTCAGCCTGAGCTTTGTGAATCATTCAGGAAGCTATACCTCCAAGTTGATCCGCAAGGTTTTCTTGCAAATCTTCAAGTTGCTTCTACCTTGGAAGATCAGATCCGTGAGGCCTAGCTAAGTGATGCTATGGTGCAGAAAGTGAAACATGGTATTGCTAAGGGTACTCCCAAATACAAGTGCTATCGCGTTGATGAGAAAGACACCTTGTTGTTTGAGGACAGAATTGTGGTTCCCAAGGGTGATCTCAGGAAGCTCATAATGAACGAAGCACATAACTCCCTCCTCTCGATTCATCCTGGAAGTTCTAAGATGTACCAAGACCTCAAGCAATCTTACTGGTGGACTCGCATAAAAACGGATATTGCCCAATTCGTGAATGAATGTGATGTCCGGAGAAGAGTGAAGGCAGAGCATCAACGTCCAGCCGGTCTCCTCCAACCTCTTCCTATTCCCGAGTGGAAATTCGACTACATTGAAATGGATTTCGTCACCGGGTTTCCTAAGTCCAAGAAGGGGAATGATGCTATCTTTGTAGTCATTGACAAGCTAACCAAAGTAGCTCACTTCCTTCCCGTCAAAGAATCCATCAATGCAGCTCAATTGGCAGAGATGTACACTTCCAGAATTGTGTCGTTGCATGGCATTCCTCAAGTCATCTCCTCAGACCACGGAAGTTTGTTCACATCCAAGTTCTGGGACTCCTTTCAGTCAGCCATGGGCACTAAGATTCATTTCAGCACTGCGTTTCACCCTCAGACTAGTGGTCAAGTCGAAAGAGTGAACCAGATCCTCGAAGACATCCTCAGAGCTTGTGTCATGTCTTTTGGCATGAAGTGGGAAGATTGACTCCCGTTTGCCGAGTTCTCTTGCAACAACAGTTTCCAAGCAAGTGTCGGCAAAGCTCCTTTTGAAATCCTCTATGGCAGAAAGTGCCTTACCCCTCTCAACTGCTCCGAGACTGGTGAACGTCAACTTCTTGGCAATGACTTGATCTCAGAATCCGAAGAAATGTGCAAATTCATACGTGAGAATCTCAAAGTCGCATAATCGCGTCAAAAGAGTTACTATGACGGCAAGGATCGTGATTTGGCCTTCGACATTGGGGATCATGTCTATCTCCGTGTTTCTTGTATGAAAGGAACCCAAAAATTCGGTATCAAAGGAAAGCTTGCTCCTACATATGTGGGCCCTTTCAAGATTCTTGGCAAAAGAGGCGATCTAGCCTATCAACTTGAGCTCCCCTCCAATTTTGCAAATGTTCATGACGTGTTTCACGTGTCTCAACTCCGCAAGTGCTTCAAGACACCTGAACGTACCATTTCATTCGAGGAGATTGATCTTCAACAAGACTTATCTTATCATGAGCACCCTGTTGCTATTCTTGAGGAAACTGAGCGCAAAACCCGCAACAAGTCAATCAAGTTCTTGAAAGTTAAGTGGTCACACCATATCGACCGAGAAGCTACGTGGGAACAAGAAGATCACCTTCGTTCCGAGTATCCTTCTTTCTTCCATTCCTAGATCTCGGGACGAGATCTTTTTGTAGTGTAGGAGAGTTTGTAATGCCCCAAATGTAACACTTTCCTATAATGGCAATAAAGCTTCCTCTTTGATCCTTGTCATTATCCTTGGGGGTCCTTCTCTTTTATTTTATTTGCATTGCATACCTTTTATTATTTTTGCATTGCATCATCATGCCATCATGGCATCATAGTTTATTTCTTCTGTGCATTGTTGAGACCTTGTGATGTATGTTGTGTGTGGGTTCAAGCTATCTTAGCTAAACCCTATCCCCTCTCCCTCTTCTTCTTCTTCTCCTTCTTCTTATTCCTCTCCTTCTTTCTTTCTGGCCTCTTCTTTGATCTATTTTGCAAACCAACTAGCAAGTGCCATAGTGATTCTTCCTCCTCCATTTAAGCTTGCCCCATGTGAGCAACCTCTCCACCAAATATCATCTCTTTTGGAAATGATTTGGTTGGGTTTTAAAATATCAAGAGTTTGACCTATATTCAAACTCCTTATATTTTTCTGCCTCTAAAGATGCCCAAGTCATTTTATTTAAATAGAGCGTAATTCACTGAGCTTAGGAGTATTTTTTTTCCCCTAGTTCTTCTTCTTTATTTATGTGCATTCTTTTCTTTTTCTGTCTGAAGAAATAAAAAGAAAAGAAGAAACAACAGCAGCCAGCAGCAACCTGGGCCTCTCCTCCTCCCTCTCTCTCCCATGAGGCCCAACTCCACCCGCAGCGCCGCAGCCCAGCACCGCAGGCCCAGCTACAGGCGCAAGAGTCGCGCCATAGCCACTCCGAGTGCGCGACCCCACCGTCAGCGTCACATCTCCCTCGCCTCCATCTTCCTCTGTCAGTAAAGCAGAGCACTCGACGTGCTCACCGTCGCACCGTCAGCTCACGGACGTCGAGGTCATGCGCAACCCAAATCATGTCCATCATTTTCCCCTAGGTCTTCTCCTTCCCCTCTCGCCGTCTGGAGAGCTGGGAGCCCCCAGATCCGCCGCCACTGTCGACGCCCGAGCGCATCTGAGAGCTCCCTCTTGTCGCCGGCGAGCTCCGCGTCGTCCTCGGCCTAGCCAACGTTGTCTAGCTTCTTCCCCGACGTCCTCTTCTTCCACTACGACAACTACACGGACCTGAGCGCCTCTCCGTCGAGCGCTTCTTCCTCTTCTTCCTCTACGGTGGCCGGAGCTGTTCGAGACACGCCGTCGTCGACTCCGTCCATGCCAGGGCCAGCCGAGCGCACCGGCGTGCTCGTGGTGAGCTCCTCTCTCCCCAGCCCTTTTTCCCCTTCCTTCATTGGCTCTAGAGCATAGTTCCATGAGTGCCTGACCGTGCCACCGTCGGACCTCGTCGCCGGCAGGTGTTACGGCCTCTTTAGCTGTTGCCGTGCTGTTCGTTAGCTTCGCCTAGGTGCGTAGAACCTATCCGTGCAGTTGCCGTGCCGCCTAGTGCCTTGTATCACCTCGATGTCGTCTCATCGCCGCCGTGCTGTAATAGCTCGTCGCCGGTGATGCAGTGCCCCTTAGGCGCTGCTAGTTGTTTAGTTGGATGCAGGATTCCTCCAGCTCCCTCTCGCACCCATCCGCCGTGCCTAATGGTCGCCGGAGCGGCTCCGACGAGCTTGCTCCGATGAGGGCCAACGTTCCCCTGTTGTGCTCGTGTGGTTTATTCTTCAGATATGTTGCTCCCTCTCTGTCGATATCAATGCAGTGGCGTAGTGGTGTGTCTCCGCAAGTTTCGTCAGAGAGACGCGGATTCGATCCCTCGTGGGCGCTGTGGTTATTCCGCCCCTTTTTCATTTTTGTGTGAGGCTGGCAGCAAGGCCCCACCTGCCAGCCTCACAGCACCAGTGCACGCAGCCGCTCGCCAGCTCAGCCCGCGTGGCCCCCCTTGTCAGTGACTGTGGCTCGCTGAGTCTGGGTCAATTTAGACCTAGCGTTTGAATTGTTTTATTTTCTTTTTCTGTTTTTCTTTTTCTTTTTTGTTTTTTTGTTTTAATTAATATCTGCATTTTTATGCATCATATGAATATGAGCCCAATATGAAAAGTGCTAAGAATTTTGTGTAGATTATGAATATGTCACTTGCTGCCATGTTTGAAATATTGAAAATGTTGTTCGAATTTAAATTTGTTTTAAATATTTTCAAACTTGCAAAATTCATAACTAATTCTCTACAACTCCAAATTTAACAAACTTTATATACATTTGGGGTAGAAAAATGTGAAGAATATTTTGGTGCTGTTGTTTAGCATGTTTGACAAATCCATCACAGTAGTATTTCAAATCTGTCCCAAATGCTTATAAATGAATATGGGTTTTTCTGGAAATTGTGGCTTTCAATTCCAGCCCATTTAAACTTGCAAGCATGTTGCTGTTATGTTTAGTGCACCCTTGGCATGTTAACCAACCTGTTTTAAAACATGTTTGTTGCTTATTTGATCAACTACATAAACTTGCCCACTTGTTCTTTTGCTTGTTTCATTATGTGTGGTTGATCTTGTTTGTTGGTGATGTGTTGCATTCTTGTGACCCTAGGCCATGCATCATATTTTTTCCATGTTCACATGCTTCATGTTCATGCATCATGTGATTGAGCACTGCACATTGATTGATTTTGTTCCATTGTGCATCGTTGTGTTTGGTTAGAGCCTGTTGAAGGTTTTGAGAACGGGGTTTCTACCGAGGTTGAGTATGAGGAGAAAGATTACGTTCCCTCTGAGGATACAACAGGCAAGATAACCTGACCCAGATATCATTACTATCTTTGCCTATTGCTAGATGTGTTGCTCTTTAGTTTATTGCCTCGATGCCAATGTCTGTTTGTCAGCCTCCTATTGTTGCCATGAATATCTCTAACCACCCAACCTAGCAAACCTTTGATTGGCTATGTAAGCTTCGCTCAGACCCTCTTATAGCATTGTTAGTTGCAGAAGAAGATTTGAAGATTCTTAGCTTCATGTTGAAGATTTGTTGGGATATCACACTATATAATCTGTTAAAAACATAATCATCTATATACTTGGCAATGGGTGGAAGGCTAAGCCTTTGCTTGGTGTTTTGTTCCACTCCTGCCTCCCTAGGAACCGTATAAACCGGTGTTATGGTCCTTGGTTTTGCGTCCCTAACACGGTTGGGGTTTATGGGCCCCCCCTCGATAACCCGCTTAGCGCTAAAGCTTTTCCAGCAAGTCCCAACATTGGTTTTACATTTGCCTAATAACTAAAACTTGCATAGGGAGTTATAAACCCTTTTCTTAATCAACAACCCGGGCCAGTGCTCCACATGAGTGTTGGTCCAAACTAGGCAACCTGCGGGGCCACCTTGGGGAAACTCGAGGGCTGGTAAAAACCTGTAGCTTGTCCCATCTGGTCGTGGCCTGAGACGAGATACGCGCGGCTACTATCAGGGTGTCGGCACACCGGGAGGCCTTGCTGGATTAGTTTTACATTAGTCGGAATATCTTGAGCACCGGATTCCGAGAATACTCGGGTCTTCCCACCTTTGAGTTGCCACTCCACAGATCGTGAGCTTGTGATGGGCTAAGTTGGGACACCCCTGCAGGGTTTTGATCTTTCGAAAGCCGTGCCCGCGGTTATGTGGCAGATGTGAATTTGTTAATATTCGGTTGTAGAAAACTTGAAACTATGATCATAACACACTAGCAGCGTGAGTAACCGTGACGGTTGCTTTCCGAAGGGGTTCGGGAAGGAACACGGTGGGGTTATGTTTGACGTGCTTAGATAGGATCACTTCGTGATCACTTGACGATCGTTGGCACTTCTTTTCTCGCTCTAAACACGTAAGCTAGTGCTAGTGCAGCTGCAACCTTGTTCTTTAGCCTTGTTCCACACTCAAGGCTTAGATAGCATTGCCACCCGGGAACGGGATTGCTGAGTCCTCCGTGGCTCACAGATTCTACACAACACCAGATGCATGTACCATGGTGAACTACACAGCTGGTGGTTCAGAGTTGTACTGGGAGTTCGACGAAGAACATGGGTGATACTACGTGTCTTATCCAGAGGATCAGTAGGGCTCTTACTAGGATGTTATGATCGGTACCTTGTGTTATTTCTGGTATCTTTCATTTGGATTTTCGTCCGTAGCCGGACTCTGATGTTATTTGGATGATGATTGCTTATGTAATGTATTGTGTGACGTGGCGAGTGTAAGCCAACTACTCTTTTGCAATTTCACCCCTCTTTTACATGAGTCGTGCAAAGATACCATACTTGAGATCATTCTTGTATGAGCTTATGCCTTTAAGTCATGCCTCGACACGTAGGAGGTATAATCTCATACTGGGCATTACAAGTTGGTAATCAGAGCCTTCTCCGACCTAGGAGCCCCCACTGATTGATCGAATCGTTGACGATCGAGTCTAGGCACACACTTGAAAATGTTTTGAGTCCTATATATATATATCGGAGAGTAGGATTTCTTTTGCTCCTCATCCCTTTTTCACTCTGGTGAGGACTCCTGACGATTATTTTATCTCTTCTACTCTAAAAAATTCACAATTTTTTTTAGGATCACACGAGTATTGTTTGGATTATTCCGATGTCTTTGTGACGAGAACATTGTTCTCAATGCCTCCTGTCATTAGGGGTTGTGGCAGTGTGTCGGTGTACTAAGGTAGGGGTACCTCAGTACCCCAACTTGTGCACGGGCAGTAGCAGCTTCCCGCGGCAGGGCGTACCACGTGCTCGCCGGAGACCTTTTCTGCTCCATATAAAGCCATTCAAAAACAAAGTATAGAAGACAGAAGATCGAGGCCCCGGCAAGTGGAGCTTGCCGGGAAGGCCGTCCCAGGCTCAAGATTACCTCACTAGCACAAGACCCTGGCAAGAGGAGCTTGCTAGGAGGACTAGAATATTACATTTCAGAAGACATGCCTCGGCGCTGCATGCGCCCCGGCAGGGCCCGGGGAGCGACAAGCTTCAGAGCCCGACAAGCTTCTGGGCCCGGCAAGGTCAAGGCCCCGGCAAGGTGCTTGCCGGGAAGAGTTACGCTGTGTGCCCACGCTCCAGCTCATCGAACCACGCGTCGCCCTGGGGCCACTCCAGGGACGCGTGGCGGATGGCTGTGCAGCCTGGGGGACACGGTGGCACTCCACGGTGATAAAGCCATCGCCGTGGCAAACGGAGACGCAAGGGCGGGCGCTTTTGGGGTCGACGGCGACGGGCATTAAATGCTCTTGTCCCCCACTATCAAAGTAGGTGGTGACCACTGTTCATCCATTGTTGCTCCACTATTCCCGCACTGTTACAACTACCACCACTATTACATTTTTACCCTTTCTCCTACGTTGACACCTGTCGGTGACCCCTTGAGCTATAAAAGGAGGCCCATGCACAACGTAGAAAGGGTTCGGAACCTAGATTACTCATTCGCTCGTTGTAGCTAGTTTATCAAGCTCCCGAGCTCCCCAACTCAATACAAACCAAGCAGGAGTAGGGTTTTACGCGTCCGTCGCGGCCCGAACCTGGGTAAACTGCCCGCGTGTTCTCCACGATCTGCTCTTTGTGCTCCCTCCGCTCCCTCACCGCAACGACAAGGGGCTCCGGTCCATAGGTGCTCGTGGTGGACAGTTTCCCCCGACATCTTTGGCGCGCCAGGTAGGGGGCGTCGAGGTTGTGCGAACCTGGTCCGGCGTTCACGCGGGCGCATTCTTCACCAACCTCTCCAGCTACATCAACTTCATCAGCAACACCAGCATGGCCCCGAAGAAGAAGGCTTTGGAGGTCGCAGGCCCGTCTGCGTCTGTTCCGCCGCCACCAGAACCAACGGTGGGCGGAGGAGACGCCGTCGGAAGGGTGGTCGCAGGCGAGGAGACTCGCGGCGCCACCAAATCCAAGGACAAGACGGATGACCGAGCCTCGGTCTCCGTGGATGCGCCACGTCCATCTCAGCAAACAACGACCCAGCAGCGCCATGGCACAGGAGGTGGCATCCCATTGCTGGGCCAAGGGCAAACCGGAGGCTCGCAGGATGCTCCGGGCCATCGTCCTGGCACGAGCAAGGCGCGGTCGCCGGGGCGGGACCCTGCTCCTTCTAACCCTGTTAGGAGTCCGAGCATATCCTGCTCCTCGCACCGCTCGCCCCCGCTCCCCTCCTCTCCAGCAGAAGCGCTCGCAAGAGCGCAACTGCTCCTCGACTTCCCTCCAGCGGCAGACAAAGCCGAAGACTGGAGGGCAACCATCCAGAGCCTGATCGCCTTCGCCAACAACGACACGCCGCAGCAGCAGGCGACCTCGCGGCCGCGGCAAGTCGAGAAGACGAAGGCCGACGGCGACAAAACCGCCGGGGGTGCAACCACTGTGCACTCCCCTCCGCGGAAGCAGAAGACGCCGCCCCGCCGGATCAACATCGACGACGACTCCACGGCGTCGTCAGATCCGCGGGCTCGTCGGGACCAGCGCCAGGTCCTTGACGACCGGCGACAAGAAGACGCTCGAACGACGATCGAGCGCCACCGAGAAGCTCGACGACAATCAGATCAACGAGCTGGGAACGCTGTCGATACGCACGCGCCCGGTGAACCAGGCGACTTGCCGTACGCGGCAGGTTGCCCTGCGTTTACCCGTGAGCTGCGGCGCGTCCAGTGGCCCAGCATGAAGAACTTCAAGCCCGACGTACCGGAGAAGTACGACGGCAAGACGCACCCCTCGGAGTTTCTCAGCATCTACACCATTGTGGTGCAAGCTGCCGGGGGGCGCGACGAGAAGATATTGGCGAACTACTTCCCGCTGGTGCTTAAGCCGAACGTTCGTTCTTGGCTTATGCACTTGCCGGAAGGCTCCATTTCTTCTTGGGCAGATCTTTGCCACCAGTTTGTTGGCGCCTTCACGGGCGGCCACAAACCCGACGGCCAGGAGAGTGATCTCCACTTTTTGGCCCAGAAGGAGGGAGAACCTCTACGCAAGTACATCCAGCGCTTTAGCCGCGTACATCACAACATCCCCGACGTCCACCCTACTGCGGTTATCAGTGCGTTTCACCAGAACGTACGTAACCGCCGCATGCGTGAGGAGATGGCCATGACCAAGATACGGGATGTCAGTGAGCTCTATGATCTAGCTGATAAGTGCGCGCGTGCCGAAGAGGGGAGGAAACTCCCCGGAGAGGATGCTGGCGCAGGAGGAAGCGACAGCGACGACGCCACCCCGGCAAAGAAGAGCCGGCGGCGGAACAACAGAAGAAAGAACAAGAAGGAAGTGCTTGCCGTCGAGAAGTCCGGCAAGGAGGCTCCCGCCAAGCAAGCACAGGCTGGCGGCTCCGGCAAGGAGCCTGCCCCTGTAGCGGCAGCCGACAAGCAGGACGGCTCCGACAAGCAATACTGCAAAATCCACCGCACCAAGGGCCACGACCTCTCCAACTGCAAACGCATCGAGTATCTCGTCGAGCAGCAGAAAGCTGAGTACGAGCGGCGCGACAAGGAGAAGGCCCAAGGTGGCGGAGGAGAGCCAAGCAAGAAGCGGCCGTTTAATGGCCGAGGAGGACGCTGCGGCAAGGCCAAGCAGCGGCAAGGTGACCGACCTCCCCGGGGCCGCGACAAGGATGAAGAAGACGACGACGATGACATGGAGGATGAAGATAACAGCCAGCAGGAGTTCCAGAAGGCCACGGAAATCCTGTGCGTCGACGGTGGCGCCTCTCTGCATACTTCCCACCGCCAACTCAAGCAGTGGGTGCGGGAAGTAAATGCAGCAGAGCCGCCCGTAGACTCGCGCAGGCTCCTCAAATGGTCCAGCACGCCCATCATTTTTGATCTTGAGGATGACCCTGACCGCACCACAGCGGTCGGGTGCTTGCCGATGTTGGTCTCACCCACCATCCGCAACCTCAAGGTCACCAAAATGCTGGTTGACGGCGGGGCCGGGCTGAACTTGATCTCCTCTGCTGTGATCAAGAAAGTCCAAATCCCAGACGGCGAGCTCGAGGAGACCGGTTCGTTCCAAGGAATAAACCCGGGGAGGAGCAAGCCCAAGGGGAAGGTAACTTTGCCAGTGACCTTTGCCGGGGAGCTCAACTTCAGAACTGAGCGCATCACATTCGACGTCGCCGATATACCATTGCCATATAATGGAATACTCGGCCGTCCCGCCCTCGCCAAGTTCATGGCAGCTTCCCACTACGCCTACAACGTACTCAAGATGCCGGGGCCGATAAGCGTCATCTCTGTCCATGGCGACAAGAAGGACGCGCTTATCTGCGCCGACAAGATATACCGGGACGCAGCAGCCGCGGCGGAGAGCAGTACACTTGCCGCTGAAGCTCCCGGAGGGAAGAAGACCAAGACCAAGTCCGGCAAGTGCTCTGGGGCCCACTCCGGCAACCGCACCTCTTCGGAGTGCTGCGCTGCCGTCGAGGACGTTCCATCAAGCTCCACCGGCAAGTGCAAGAAAGGGATGGCCGCTCCTCCGGCAACCAAGAAGGTGTCCGCCAATGAGGACGGCACTGGTGGTACCTTCACCATCAGTGCTACGCTTGACAGCAAATAGGAAAGCGCGCTCGTTGCCTTCCTGCTGTCGAATGTCGATGTGTTTGCATGGCAACCATCTGACATCCCCGGTGTTCCCAGGAAAGGTAATTGAGCACAAGCTTGCTGTTTGTCCTCATGCGCGGCCCGTCAAGCAGAAGGTCAGAAAGCAAGCCGTGGAGCGCCAAGAATTCATTGCCGAAGAGATCAAGAAGCTAGAAGCAGTAGGCCTGGTTAGAGGCGTGATCCATCCCACGTGGTTGGCAAATCCAGTTGTCGTGCGTAAGGCCAACGGGAAATGGAGACTGTGTATAGACTTCACCGATGTGAATAAAGCATGTCCCAAGGATCCATTTCCCTTGCCGCACATTGACCAGATTGTTGACTCCACCGCCGGATGCGAGCTGCTCTCTTTTCTTGATGCATATTCAGGCTACCACCAGATCTTTATGGCTGAAGAAGATGAAGAGAAGACTGCATTTATCACTCCATGTGGCACATATTGCTTCATACGCATGCCCTTCGGATTGAAGAATGCAGGCTCAACATTTGCAAGGGTAGTGCACACCGCTTTTGAGCCACAGATCCACAGAAATGTAGAGGCTTACATGGATGATATCGTGGTGAAGAGTAAGAGCAAGGATACCCTGATCCAAGATTTGGAAGAGACATTTGCAAATCTGCGCAAGATCCAGCTTAAGTTAAACCCCGAGAAGTGCGTCTTTGGAGTCCCTTCCGGCAAGCTTCTCGGGTTCTTTGTGTCACAAGGAGGGATTGAAGCCAACCCCGACAAGATAAAAGCCATCGAGCAGATCGAAGCCCCGAAGCGCGTCAAGGACGTAAGGAGACTTGCAGGTTGTGTGGCTGCCCTCAGTAGGTTCATTTCGAAGTCTGCAGAACGCGCCCTGCCTTTCTTTAAGATCTTGAAGAAGGCAGGTCCAATGAAATGGACTCCGGAAGCGGAGGCAGCGCTGCAAGACTTGAAACGGTACCTATCCTCCACTACAATACTTGTCGCACCTAGGCCACAGGAGAAGTTGCTGCTGTACCTAGCGGCAACCAACCAGGTGGTTAGTGCTGCGTTAGTAGCGGAGAGGGAGGCCGATGAGGAGTCTACACCACCGGCAAGCGAATCCAGCGACAAGCAGGGGGCTGTTCCGACAAGCTCTGGCCCCGACAAGGACAACTCTGCGCAGGAGCAAGAAGAGGTGCGGAAGAAGATGGTGCAGCGCCCGGTGTATTTTGTAAGTTCCCTCTTGCAGGGGGCTAGATCAAGATACTCTGGAGTAAAAAAGTTGCTTTTCGGCTTCCTCATGGCCTCGAGAAAGCTGCGCCATTACTTCCAGGCACATGAGATAACAGTGGTCACTCGCTTTCCGCTGAAGAGGATATTGCACAATCCGGAAGCAACATGCAGGATCGTTGAGTGGGCACTGGAACTGTCGAGCTTTGGACTCAAATTTGAAAGTACTTCAACCATACAGAGCCGAGCTTTGGCAGAATTCATAGCTGAATGGACCCCGACGCCCGATGAAGAAGTTCTAGAGACAAGTGTACCCGTACAAGAAGCGACAAGTGAATGGGTGATGTACTTTGATGGTGCCTTCTCGCTGCAAGGCGCCGGTGCCGGCGTGGTACTCATCGCGCCCACCGGAGAGCACCTCAAGTATGTTATCCAGATGCACTTTCCCAGGGAGCAAGCGACAAACAACACTGCTGAGTATGAAGGCTTGCTTGCCGGCCTCAGGATTGCGGCCGAACTTGGGATCAGGAAGCTGATTGTGCGGGGAGATTCTCAGTTGGTGGTCCGACAAGTTAACAAGAGTTACCAGAGCCCTTTGATGGAAGCTTATGTAGATGAAGTGAGGAAACTTGAAGAACACTTTGAAGGTCTACAAATGGAGCACGTTCCAAGAGCTCAGAATGACATTGCAGATGGCCTCTCAAAGTGTCCTGCGATGAAGTTACCTGTGGAACCAGGGACCTTTTTGCTCAAGCTGACTCAACCATCCGTTACACCATCAATTGGGCAGTCCAAGAAGAGAAAGTTGGTCTCCGACGACTACTTGCCGGCGGATCTTCCTGAAACCGCCGCCAAGGTCCCCAAGATCAACGGTCAGAACGCTGAGGAACAGATTGCTCCTGCAGATCCTCGGATCTGTACAGTTGAAGCAAGCGTTCCCGACAAGCCTCGCCCCGGCGAGCTTGCCGGGGGACCATCAGCTCCGGCAGAACCAGAGGTCCTTGCCGTAGAAGCTGGGGTTCCCGCAACGGCCCTCATGCCTTTAGTCCTTGCCGTTGAGCCTCGGGCTCCGGCATGGGCGCAGCAGATCGTCCGTTTTCTGCAAACTGGAGAACTTCCCGATGACCCAGCAGAGATAGAGAAAATAACCAGGCAGTCAAGTATGTACCAGTTCGTGGACAATGAACTGTACAGAAGAAGGCTCAATGGTGTCAGGTCGAAATGCATCTCCAGAGAAGATGGACAGAAGCTGTTGGCAGAAATACACGGAGGCATATGCGGCCACCACATTGGCGCAAGGGCACTTGCCGGGAAAGCTTTCCGGCAAGGGTTCTTCTGGCAAGAAGCCCTCCAAGATGCAAATGCACTAGTAACCAAGTGTGAAGCGTGCCAGTTCCATGCAAAGAAAATTCATCAGCCAGCTCAAGCTCTCCAGACGATCCCTTTGTCCTGGCCCTTCTCGGTCTGGGGGCTCGATATCCTCGGCCCCTTCCCTCGCGCTGTCGGGGGCTTTGAGTACTTGTACGTCGCAATCGACAAGTTCACAAAGTGGCCAGAAGTGGAACCAGTGAGAAAGGTGACAGCACAGTCAGCAGTCAGGTTCTTCAGGTCGATTGTTTGCCGTTTCGGGATCACTAACAGGATCATCACCGACAACGGTACGCAATTCACTAGTCGCACCTTCATGCAGTACGTCCAAGACCTTGGCGCCAAGGTCTGTTTTGCTTCTGTTGCTCACCCGAGGAGCAATGGTCAAGCGGAGAGGGACAATGCTGAAGTGCTGCGCGGACTCAAGACAAGGACCTTTGACAGGTTGCGCGAGTGCGGAAAAAACTGGATAGAGGAGCTACCGGCGGCTCTTTGGTCAATCAGAACGACACCAAGTCGAGCCACCGGACAGACACCCTTTGCTCTAGTCTATGGAGCAGAAGCAGTTCTCCCCACGGAACTCGTATACGGATCTCCTCGAGTGCTCGCTTATGATGAGCTCGAGCAAGAGCAACTGCGACAAGATGATGCATTGCTCCTCGAGGAGGAACGTCTCCAGGCTGCTGTACGAGCTGCTCGATACCAGCAGGCCTTGCACCGCTATCATAGCCGCAAGGTTAAGGCCAGGAGTCTCGAGGAAGGCGACCTTGTTCTTCGGCGTGTTCAGTCCGCCAAGAGTTCCAACAAGTTGACGCCGAAGTGGGAAGGCCCTTATCGGGTAAGACAAGTCACAAGGCCCGGAGCTGTCCGCCTTGAGACCGAAGAAGGCTTACCGGTGAGCAACTCCTGGAACATAGAGCATCTTCGCAAGTTTCACCCATAAGGCGCGGTTGCCGTGACCCGCTCCGGCAACCACCTTTTGTACAAGCCTTGCCGCTGTTGCATGTAACCCTTTGTACAAAGCCGGGCGCAGACCCCGTGCATCAGTAAAGCTTTTGTGTTTTGCGCTATTTGCCTCTTCCATGCTCTTCTTTGTTATTTGCGTGCATTATTTGGCATCTTGTGCAACACACATATCCAGTAAGTATTATCACGCCGAAAGGCCATATACTTGTTCCATCCTTCTTTTTCTTTACCTCTTAAGCAGAAGGAACGTTCCTCGCGCACAAGTTTGCCGGGGGGGGGG
>LR738711.1:325427836-325566697 GCA_902687465.1 Secale cereale | reverse complement strand
AAGGAGGTGGAAGAGGAGCCAAGTGCTGTTCAAGAAAGGGAAACCTTGCCGGAGAAGCAAGCAATATATGAAAGCTAAGTTGCCAGAATTTGAGCAGTTCAAATTTTTAAATTTTTAGTTATCTTCCTTGAACAACCACACTCTGTATGGAAAACCTGTGCGCGGAGGAACCTACCCGTGGCTAGCCGCACCCTTATCTTGTTTTCGAGTACGCTCAACGACTTAAGTGAGCTGCGACAAGTGTCGCGCCCTTGCTTCATTTTTGAGTTCACTCAGCAAGCTAAGTGTGTTGCGACTAGTTGCGGCAAGGTTGCTTGCCGGTAAGACCTTGACCAGCAGGCTGCTCAGAGTCTAGCACTCAGCGCTCGCAGCAAGGACCCTTTGCCGGCAAGCTCCCTGGAAGCGTAGGGTGAAAAGCATACAAAGTAAAGGACCAAGACAAGGGAGATAACATTGCACTGATTGATCAAAACAAGATAATATCTTACAAGGGATAACTTGTCGCAATCACTAATAAGTTCGTGGCCATGGCACACTTTGCAGTAACAAAGGAAATAAAAAGGAAGAGGCCTAATCTACGCGGTCGCCTTCAACCCTGGAGATCTTGTTCACCTTGGCGATAATATGGGCGACCTGCGCCTTCAGCGCCTCCATATCCGCGTCGGCCGGCAAGCTACGGAGAACGTTGACGAGATTTATGCCCGGATTGCGGTACACTATCTTCGTCAGGACGCGCTCCAAGGTTCCTGCGCAGAGCTGGCGCGACTCCTCGGCCAGTTGCGCGGGAAGCTTCTTCTGAAGATTTGCAAGGGCCGGCGCGACCCCTCTGAAGAAAAGGCTGAGCTTGGCGCTGTGGGGGAGGTTTGGATCCGGAGAGTATATGAGATGCTCAACCCTCAGCGCCATCAGCTCCTTGTCGATGGCAGCGGCGGAAGCCACCAAGTCTTCGGTCCATACCTCGACGGTCCGGCGGAAGTTCTCAGCTGAAGTGGCGGCGCTCTCCACCAGGCCTCGCTCCTTGCGGAGCTCGTCCTTCAGCTTGGTTTCCCCGTCCCGGACGGCATCGAGCGAGTCCTTCAACGTGGAAACCTTCAGCTCTAGATCTGCAATCGAGTCCTTGGCAGCCTTCAGCTCGTCGCCTTGCTTGGAAAGGCGCACCTGGAGTTCGGAGTTAGTATGGGCATCCTTCTCGCGCTCTATGTTGAGCGCGGTGACCCTATCTGCACTCGCCTTTAAGTACTCCTCCAGCTGCGCCACCTTGGCCTCGAGCTCCTTCTTGGCGGTCTCCGCGGTGGCCGCGGCGGCCTTCTCCTCCTTCAACTCTCCGCCAAGGGCCTGCTCCCGGGCCGCGAGGTCTTCCTCGTGAGAGTCGAGGTTGACCTTCCGTTGGGTGAGCTCTCCTTCTCGCCGAGACAGCGCTTCTCCGGCGAGTCGCTGCTGCTCCTCGGCCTCAGCTTTCTCCAGAAGCCACTCCTGGTACTCTCCGGCGAGCCTCTCGCGCTCCTCCGCCACGTCGCGGAGGGCCGCTTGGTTGGCGGCGCGGAGCTCTGCCGCGCGTTTCTCCATGTCAGCTGCGGCCTTGGTGGTGAGGGCTTCCCGAGATTCAAGCTTCGCTTGCCTGGCCCGGTAAAGGGCCAGGAGCCGGTGGAGCAACTTCTCCTCCTCGGGCTCGTCACTCCCGCCAGGCGCCTCGACAATCTTCAGACCCGCGGAGGCGAGGACCTCTCCATCAAAGGCCTCTCCCTCCGCGGGGGCTCGTGACGAGGATCCCCACGGCACTTGGATGAAGACGCCGTTGGGAGCCTCGAGGTAGAAGCCCGACCGCTCCTTTCCGGTGGAGGGGTCGACGGCCGTTGTAGCACTCGATGCTCCTGCCGCCTCCGGGCCGGCAGTGCGGTCGCCGTCCCCCTCCCCGGCCGCTGCGTCTGCGGTCGGGGCAGACTCCTCCGCGGCGGGCTCGGCGACTCCCGCCATGTCTTCAACGACAAGGGCGTTGCCGCCGTCGCCCTGCGCGCCCTCCTCCTCGACGACGATTTCCGTCTCCATCTGCTCTGGGGGAGGAGGATCTGGAAGAAGAAGAAAAAGAAGAAGTTCAAGCAAATATCCAAAAAAGACAAATCCGAGAAGACGGAGTTACAAGACCTACCTTGGCGAACTTCGTCGACGGCAGGCTCCCTCGCCGGGGAGCTCTCCCTTGGCGGGGTGGCCACCCTCGCCGGGCTGCTCGCCCTTGGCGGGGTACTCGCCCTTGGCGGAGTACCCGCCCTTGGCGGAGCGCTCTCCCTCGCCGGAGAGTTCGTCCTTGGCGGGGACGGCGGGGCCAGCGGCTCCTCGGGAGTGATCTCCGGGTGCTCCTGTGACTGCGGCTCCACCTCTGCACAAGACAAAACAAGAACAACAAGAGGTTAGTATAAACAAGATCCTCAAGCGCGCCCGACGAGTGGAAAGATCAAGCCCAGACTTACGCTGGGGGCTGCGCTGGGGGCTGCTCCTCGGAGCAGCGCTCGGGTCCGGCAAGCTCGTCGCTGGCGTGTCCCCTGTCGCCGCGACGGGAGAGTCATCCTCGACCTCGACGACGGGAACCTTGGCCTTTTTCGCCACTCGCTGGGCCAGGGTCCTGAAATCAAAGCAAGAAGCAAGATCAGAATCATCAAGGAAAGAATCAAGACAAAGTAAAGGAGATACAAAACTTCAAGTCCTTACTCCTGTTCCTCGTCGCCGTCGTCGTCGCTCAGGGCGGAGAAGTCGAACGCCACCTGAGGCGCGTCCGCGCGAGGAGCAGGAGGCGAAGACTCCCTCGGGCGCTTGGCGGTCCCCGGGGCTGGGGGCTGCGAAGACCCGGCCCCTGTGGACGCCGAGGCCCGGGGAGCGGGCGGGGCAGCCGCTCCGCTCTGAGAAGACCCTCCTCCACTTAGCGCTGACGTGCGGGGCGCCTCCGCCGTGGCCTGTGTGCGGGTCGCCCCCGCCGTGGTTGGTGCGCCGGGCACCCCCGTCGCAGCTTGGCTCCCCCGGGTAGCTCGCGCCGCCCGGCGAGTTGGTTGTTGTCGGGGCGCCTGCGCCCTCGTCCCCGTCGTCGCCTTGCGGAGACGCTTCAGCGGAGATCGCCTGGGACTTGCCCGAGGCGGGGAGATCTCCGATGACGAAGAGACGTCGTCGTTGTAGAGCCCCAGAGATCCATCGGAGTCCTCGCCGCCCCCGGCGTCCTCCACCTCCTCCTCGGCCGGCTCGCTGGGCCCGGCGCCCTGCCCTGCGGTCGTGCTCCCTCCGGCGCCTCTGTTTCCTCTGGCAACCTCGCCTCTCGCCGCGGCCTCGGTCACAACTCCGGGGATCCCGGCGTGCCTCAGAGAAGGGACCCCGGCGAGCTCGTCGGGTGGAAGCTGCAACAACCTGCGGATCTCCGCCGCCTCTGCTTGGCAGGACGCATCCGCAGCCTCTGCCTCTTCAACTGTGAAGCCAAACTCTTCTACCCGAGAAGCTATATAAGCAATCTCCTGGTCAGTGGTGTCCCGGGTGAGCCCCTTGATCTCCTCCTTGTTCTTCGGCACCTCCACCAAGTTGTCGAAGAAGCTCATGATGACATCTGGCTTGGGCGGTATCCATGTTCGATCTACGCCGTGCGAGTCGCATGCGGGCATCATTGCGCGTAGGGGATCTCGGGCCGTGCTGTTGCATAGGGGCACCACTCCCCGGGGAGCTCTAAACCACTCTGGGTGGGCCGGGTCGTGCTTAAAGAGTTCCCGGACCATCCCCTTCAGCTCCAACGACGTGAAGTTGAAGTTTAGCCCTGGACGCAGTCTCATTATGTCCGCCGCGTTGCCGTACTCCCATGCTGGCCTCTTCCTATCCTGTAGAGGGGCAATGCGGCGGCGGAGGAAGTCTGCTCCTACTTCTCCCATGGACAACTTGGCTGCCCGGAGACGAAGAATTCTGACAAGGGCGACGTTGAGCTTGATGTCGTCCGAGTCCAGCTCACTCCAGTCCCTGCCGCGCACTATGGCGGTTGTGCGCGGCGCGGTGAAGGGCTGCGGCTCGTCCTCTACTATCCAGCACCAGTCCGCGCGCCACTCCTCCCACTTGCCGCGGAGCTCCCCTCGCAGATAGGACTCTTTCTTGTTCAAACGGAAGACCCAAGAAATCCCCCCGGAGAGGGGGGCGGCGGCCTCTACTCTAGGCGTAAAGAAGTGCCTAAAAAGTGCTACATTCGGATAGATCCCAATATAGTTTTCGCACAGATGTGCGAAAACCGCCATCATGAGGATGGCGTTGGGAGTGAAGTCTAGAAGGTGGAGGTTGTAGGTGTTCATGATATCGCAGAAAAATTCAGAAAAGGGAGGACAAAGGCCGCAGTGGAAGAAAACAGCGAAGAAGAAGTACCCGCCGGGGTACATGTCCTTGGCGGCGGCCGGATAAGCTCTGGTCCGAGGATGCGCCTTGGTCTCCTTGGCCCAGAACAAGTAATACTTGTTCCAGAGCTCCCGCGCGCCGAGCCTTGGCGCGAAGACGACATTCCTCTTCCGCAGAAGGGCAAGCCTCGCCGCCTGCTCGGATTTCTCTTTCTTGGTCTTCTCCGCCTTCGCCTTCTCGGTCTTCGGGGCCATGGCGGAGGCAGCGAAGAGGGGAGAGCGAAGAGTCCGGCGGCGCCGTAGATGCGGAAGACGGTGGAGGAGGTGTAGGGTCGGAGCGCAAAGGGGAATTTCTGGAGATAGAAGAAGCAATGAAGACGAAGTAAGGTAACGGCCCCTCCTTCCTCTGCTTTTAAGGGGGAAGTGGGGGACGCTCCGCATTTCCCATTAAAGAACGTGGCCATGTTCCCTCCCACGACGCCGCAATCGACGCGTGCCGTTACGGAGGGACGCGGCGGATGCGGAAGGGGATTCGGCGTGCCGTGGGCCACGCGTGCCCGTGCACTGTTTTGGGCCTGGCCCAACAACGCTCGGCACCGTGTGTGGCCCATGCCCGGGGGCTCCTGTCGGTGTACTAAGGTAGGGGTACCTCAGTACCCCAACTTGTGCACGGGCAGTAGCAGCTTCCCGCGGCAGGGCCTACCACGTGCTCGCCGGAGACCTTTTCTGCTCCATATAAAGCCATTCAAAAACAAAGTATACAAGACAGAAGATCGAGGCCCCGGCAAGTGGAGCTTGCCGGGAAGGCCGTCCCAGGCTCAAGATTACCTCACTAGCACAAGACCCTGGCAAGAGGAGCTTGCCAGGAGGACTAGAAGATTACATTTCAGAAGACATGCCTCGGCGCTGCATGCGCCCCGGCAGGGCCCGGGGAGCGACAAGCTTCAGAGCCCGACAAGCTTCCGGGCCCGGCAAGGTCAAGGCCCCGGCAAGGTGCTTGCCGGGGAGAGTTACGCTGTGTGCCCACGCTCCAGCTCATCGAACCACGCGTCGCCCTGGGGCCACTCCAGGGACGCGTGGCGGATGGCTGTGCAGCCTGGGGGACACGGTGGCACTCCACGGTGATAAAGCCATCGCCGTGGCAAACGGAGACGCAAGGGCGGGCGCTTTTGGGGTCGACGGCGACGGGCATTAAATGCTCTTGTCCCCCACTGTCAAAGTAGGTGGTGACCACTGTTCATCCACTGTTGCTCCACTATTCCCGCACTGTTACAACTACCACCACTATTACATTTTTACCCTTTCTCCTACGTTGACACCTGTCGGTGACCCCTTGAGCTATAAAAGGAGGCCCATGCACAACGTAGAAAGGGTTCGGAACCTAGATTACTCATTCGCTCGGTGTAGCTAGTTCTTCAAGCTCCCGAGCTCCCCAACTTAATACAAACCAAGCAGGAGTAGGGTTTTACACGTCCGTCGCGGCCCGAACCTGGGTAAACTGCCCGCGTGTTCTCCACGATCTGCTCTTTGTGCTCCCTCCGCTCCCTCACCGCAACGACAAGGGGCTTCGGTCCCATAGGTGCTCGTGGTGGACAGTTTCCCCCGACACAGTGTCCCGGGGAGTTGAGCTCCGAGGTGTTGTCGTCACAAATCTATCGCAGCAGTTCTAGAATACTTAAGACGGCCAACATCGAAAACTCTTCTATGCGGTTAGTGGCAAGATAACCCCGACATCACCCAATACTGGGGAGGTAGTTCGGGAGTATTGCCATAGCTTGTATAGCAGATGCGTTTTGAAGGTCCGACGTAAACGGTTTCCAGAAATAACTGGTTCTCTGTTAAAAAGAGGCGTTAATATCCCTTAGTTTACTTATGGACCCCGCTGCAATGGGAGGGTAGGACAAAAGATATCATGCAGGTTCTTTTCCATAAGCATGTATGACTATTTACGGAATACATGCCTACATTATATCGAGGAACCGGAGCTAGTTGTGTGTCGCCCTAGGTTATAATTGTTATATGGTGAATATTATCTAACGATATCATCGATCCAGTGCCTACGAGTTTTTCACATAATGTTCTTGCTAAGTTACTACTGTTGCTGCTACTGTTACAATTGCTACAAGACTTCTGCTACTACTGTTACCATTACCACTATTATAAAAACTATCAAATTACTGTGCTACTGATCACTTTGCTGCAGATATTTCAACTCCAGGTGTGGTTGAATTGACAACTCAACTGCTAATACTTACAAATATTCTTTGGCTCCCATTGTGTCGAATCTATAAATTTGGGTTGAATACTCTACCATCGAAAACTATTACCGTCCCGTATACTTGTGGGTTATCATGGCCTAACACAAACAGTTCTCTGGCCGAAGCCATGTGTGATTGTTAATTGATCCAACATGCCTACTTTCTAGAAACCGTGTGGGTTGTTTGAGTTCATCGCCAACCATGTTGTCAGAGAAACCGTCTGCAATAGAAAACCCCCAGAAGCAGGCTAGTTAGCCTATTATGGATAATACATGTAGTAAGCAAATTGAAATTTCTTATAAAACACAGCACATATTTCATATCTGTATAACGGCAACCAGGATCTCATAATAGAATTACATTAGATAGCTTCGGCACTCAGTTACACCATATAGGCATATAGCTAGCTACGTCATTACATAACAACACCAAGTTTCACATGCAACATCAACATTTGGAAAGTAGCATCAGGCATGATAAATAGACAGATGAATCTCATCTTGGAAACTGCAGAAGCGGAAGGCGATTATTGAGAGTTCAATGATGTTGAATGTCTTTGCAACTTTAGGCCAATGGCTATGGATAATTGCCCACCCAACCTTCATGCTCTAGAGGAAGACTTCCATATTGTACCGTGGGTTGTGAATGAATACCTTCCTCGCCTCTTGACTATGCATGTGGTTTGAGAGGTAATCATCGGTGAACTGCTTTGGAAAGTAATGAAAACAAAGATATGCATAAATAGTTGTTATAAATGTAGAAATGGCACAAGGGAAAAAACAAAGTAAAAGAGTTAGTACCATCCTATAGTTGACCGATCTATTCTTCATTGTGAAAACAAAGATCTTGTTGTTATTCGTCGTAGGTTTCTTTATCCTAACAATCTTTCCGAGCTTCCTGACTTGACTGATATTCATGGACATCTCATTTCCCCATATACAAAATGGGTTGAACAGTGGGTCTAAGCCTCTAGCAGCAGGACCTACATGTGTAAGACCAAATTGTAAAAAACGTAAATGTTAGAATGATTCCTGCAACTGCACTATAATGAGCTATTATCGAAAGGACCATGCATGCGCAAAGCTCGATGGTAAACCTTAGTGCCTCCCATTGTTTCCATGCAACACATATAAGGAAGATCTTGATCAGGCTAACTTAGAGTTGGCATACTATCAGTAGAATATGTTAACAAAAATAAACAAATTGCAGATCCAACAAATTAACTCGAGATGGATGGAAAAGCCAATTAACCTAACCAAGCATGCTAAACAACTTGGAAATAGAGCAATTATATATGTTTCTCGTCTATTGAGTACATCCAAACAAAATTGTACCCAGAACAAATGAACATCAAATTACAGAATTGAACCAAACAGTTAACTGGACAACTGAACAAATGAACCAAAATAGTTAACTGAGCACGACATTGAAAAATAGAACATATACTAGAATATAAGACAGTTAACGGAACCAAGAATGCTTGAAAACTGCTAGGAAATATAGCAATTCTTGGACCAAATTGTGAACTAGACATTACATTTCAGATTATCATATTGCATATCAACATTACAGAGGACAAATCACTAGAAGGCACGGGCAGTGGCCTCACGAAAATACCATGAACTATATTTTAAAGTAGACAACCGCGTGGTGCTACTTGTGTTCTGCGTTGTTAAATTCCCCAAAGAGGAGGGGATGATGAAACACATCAACGGTAAGTATTTTCCTCAGTTATGAAACCAAGGTTATCAATCCAGTAGGAGAACCAAGCAACACTATGTAAACAACACCTGCTAACAAACAACAAATCTTGCAACCCAACGAGTGAAGGGGTTGTCAATCACTCAATGGTATTGAAATATGATAAATAGATAGATTCATATATGTAAATAAAATAAAATCAAATAAAACACAGCAAAGTATTTTAGGGTTTTTTGTAAAATATATCTGAAAATATATGATAGGAAATATACCCAGGGGTTGTAGATTTCACTGGTGGCTTCTCTCGAGAAAATAGCATACGATGGGTAAAAAATTTATTGTTGGGCAATTGATAGAAAAGTAAATAATTATGATGATATCCAAGACAGTGATCATGTATATAGGCATCACGTCCAAGTTTAGTAGACCAAAACAATTATGCATCTACTACTATTACTCCACACATCGACCGCTATCGAGCATGCATCAAGTGTATTAAGTTCATGGAGAAACGAAGTAATGTAATAAGAACGGTGACATGATGTAGACAAGATCTATTCATGTAGGGAAAGACCCCATCTTATTATCCTTAATAGCAATGATACATGCATGTCATGTCTCCTTCTTTCACTGAGATTGAGCACCACAAGATCGAACCCATTACAAAGCACCTCTTCCCATGGCCAGATAAATTAATCTAGTTGGCCAAACCAAACCAAAATATCAAAGAAGAAATACGAGGCTATAATAATCATGTATGCATAAATCTGACTATAAACTCACAATTCCTTGTATCCCAACAAACACATTGCAAAAAAGAGTCACATCAAATAGATCTCCAAGAACATCGAGGAGAACATTGTATTAAAGATCAAAAAGAGAGAAGAAGCCATCTAGCTACTAACTACGGACCAATAGGTCTGTGATGAACTACTCATGGATCATCGAAGGAGAACCAATGAGGATTATGAACCCCTCTATGATCATGTTCCCCTCCGCCAGAGTGCCGAAAAAGGCCTACAGATTGGATCTCGTGGTTCTGGAACTTGCGGTGGCTGGAAAAATATTTCATCGACTTCTCTAGGGTTTCTGGAATATTGTGGTATTTATAGAGCCGTAGGTCGGTGGATAAGCCTCCTATGGGCCCCACTACCCACCAGAGCACGCCAGGGGCCTCTGGCGCGTCCTTGTGCCTTGTTGACCCCATGGACTCTCTCTATTACACCTTTTGGGCTAACTGGGTCTCTTCTAAGCAAACAAAATTTCCAAAAAGTGTTGGTGCATTTGTACTTCATTTTATACTAATATTATGCGAAGTGAAAAACAAGTAGAAAACAACAACTAACACTGGACACAATGTCAATAGGTCAGTCCAAAAAATGAAATAAAGTTGCTAAAACATCCAAGATTGATACTATAATAACATAGACCAGTCAAAAATTATAGATACATTGGAGACGTATCAGCATCCCCAAGCTTAATTCCTGCTCGTCCTCGAGTAGGTAATTAAATGATAAAATTACAATTTCTGATGTGGGATGTTGCCTAACATATTCATCATATTATTTTCTTTGTAGTATACATTTGGACTTTCGATGACTCGAAGCAATTGTCTATAATTTGACATGAAGACCTTCATACTCAAACATATCAAGAAGCAACTATTGCTTCCAAGATATCATCACTAAATAAAGCTACCCATCACCCATTATGCTCAATCATTGATCTATTCGTGAAACACGTCCAAAAATTAGCTACATCCAATGCTCAATTATGATAATAGTGCTTTCTAGTTTGTGCTTTAGAAGAGAAGATGGAGACTCAAGATTTTTTTTTTTGCATAAAAGTAAATAGATAGGTCCTTCGCAGAGGGAAGCAGAGATTTGTAGAGGTGCCAGAGCTCAAAGCTTAAATTGGGAGATAAAATTATTTTGGGAGGCATGCTTTTCCTGCCAATGAAAATGACCGAGAATTCCCAATATCTTTGATGCTAGATAAATCGTAGGAGGTTCTCAAACATAAAATAAAGTTTATTTCCTTTCCACCATTCTTTCACAATCCATGGCTAGCCATATCCACATGTACCTTCCATACCAACACATGACAAGGAATTTATTGTAGTATTTTTTTTCATTTCAGGACATGGCATCTCTATTACCGCCACATTCTCGCGCAATGAAAAGTGAATAAACACTCATATTGTGAATAACATACCTAGCGTGGAAAATATCGGTCACCCCTGCCGCTTCATGAGCGGTATGGGCACACAAAAGAGAAATTTATTTTTGAAATTAGAGTTGTCACATACAAATTTACTTAGAATGACATGGAAATACCGCATATAGGTAGGTATGGTGGACTCATTTGGCATAATGGGTTTTAGGAGTTGGATGCACAAGCAGTACTCCCGCTTAGTACAAATGGAGGCTAGCAGATAGATTGAGAAGCAGCAAACCATGAAACGAAACCATCATAAAAAACAATAAACATAACTAACACTGAATAAAAATGAGCCTAAACCGAGCTCTCTCAGCGAATTAGAATTTTTGGCCGTCGATTTCATGATTTAATCTTTCCTGGCCGTCGAATTTATTGTGCAAGACAATCTATCCTGTAATCGTAATCTAGTCCAGCTGTCCTCGGCTGCTGCTCTAGAGGCCGAAACGAAGGCCTCTGGTGCATTGGGTTGTTCGCGAACTGCCGGCCCATTCTAGCGCTAACTGCTGGGCTTCGAGGTCATATGTTTGTCTTCATGGGCGTAAGTAGGGGTGGGCACATTCAAACGGAAACCCGAAATTTGAAACCGAACGGAACCATTTTAACCGAAATATAGGCTAAATCGGTTTTTGATTATTCGGTTTGGTTTCAAAAGTAGAAATTATTTGGTGTTTAATTTTAAATCGGTTTTCAATTGAGAAAAACCGTATACACCGAACTAACCGAGTTATGAGTCCACTATCCTTGTTTCTCTCTAGTGCAATCACAATAACATAGTCAATTAGTCTAAGTCGCTAGCTAGTTGTGTATCCCTTTGGAAATTATACAAAGATTCACACGATCACAAGAGTGTGGGTCTAGTGCATAGATTATAGGATCTCATGCATGCAAATACTAATTGGTAGCTATTTTTTAAGATGATCGACGGCTATGTCTGTACAGAGTGTAACAAATCGTTACATGATACGCTGCTTCAACTGATGGTGGTGCACATGTATTTTGGTTTTTTGGTTAACCGAACAAACCGAACCGATATATTTTGGTTAATAAGGTTCGGTGGCAATGTTTATTGTGATTATTTCGGTTGTCATTTTTCAGAAACCGAAATTCTAGAAACCCGAATAAATCGAACCGAATTAACCATATAAATAGAATGCCCACACCTAGGCGTAGCGAACGACCACCTCCTGTGCGGCACACCCAATCCCCTCCTCCCTTACAAACCCTAGACCCTAAAGCCGCCACACCCCTCACTCATACCCAGCTTTCTCCTCCTCCCGCCCGATCCAAGGTGTGCAGGTGCGGAGCCGAGTTTCTTCCGCGGTGACCTATAGGCAAAGAGAGACCCGTGGATTGGTCCCTGCAGGTGTAGGATGGAGAAGATGATAGGAATATAGAGAAGGAAGGAGAGGAGGGAGAAAGTGAGAGGAAAGAGGAGACAGATGACGGGCGGCAGACGAGAGAGCGTTACTGGCCAGCGTCGGCTTATGCCAACAAGGTGCGACCTGGCGGATGGTGGCGGCTCGATCCATTCCTGATGTCTTTCTCTCTCATACATCTCCTGTTACATACTTCCGCCGCCGCCTCCTCCTCAGTTTCTCATGTTGCTGGACCTACGAAGATCACTGGGCTGCTGGTGCTTGGATCCCCGGGGTCTTCGCATCATCTTCGTTAATAGGGTAAGGGGAACAACAGCCGCACTAGGTGCCGTGCCTCGTCCATGCCGGATTGTGGCCGAGATGCTGCCGCCCCATGCTCTCTCAGTGTCATCTCATTGTCTTGATCAATGGGAGGCACTTCTAGATCGGACCACACTTTCGCATCTACCACACTAGAATGGCCACCTCCTAGATGAGGTATCACATTGCTATTTTCACATTGAGTTTCTTCCAAAAAAAGTATCTTCGTATTGGCAATTTTGTTGCTATTTTCATATTGAGTTTCTTCCAATAAATGTATCTTTCATATTGACTTTTTTGTTACTATTTTCATTTAAACTGGAAGTTTATATGAGAAAGGGTCTGTGTTGAAATGCATGAGTTTGGTTTCCTAGTTTCTTTTAAGCAGAAACTTTGTGTGAAGAAGGGGATATGCTGGAATGCATGTAAGTAACTTATGCATGAATGTGAGGTGCTACATATACATGCATATCTCTCTAAAGAAGCTTATGCCTTCCTTGATCCAACTGGGAACATCACAATCAAATGCGATATGTAAGCTGAAGGAGATAATTTTGAATGGAGAACTCGTGTGATACCTAATTCTTTTGCAAGGAGGAATAGTATTAACATAATGGATTTCTATTTTCATGTTTTTAGTTAAACTTTACTACACTAGAAGAAGAATAACTAAGATCGCTTATTTTTCCATATGCAGCAAGAATGAACAATGAGAAGGTATAAATTGTTACTCCCAGATTGCAGTTTAGGTGATATTTGCTCCTTTCCATTAGCTTTGGGTTTGGTCTTTTCTGCAAAACCATGTCATAGTAGATAGATTTTATTTTGTTTCTTTATATTTGAGAAAAGGTTATGACAATAAAGATATGTTGAAGCAATGTGTTGTCCCAAACTTTTTATATAATGTTTGAAGATTTTTTCGAGAAAATATTTAATTATGTGTATTTATACTAGTTTCGACCAGTATGATTGTCGTTCTAAACTGAAAAAAGGATGCATGAAGGTACTAAGCTTTCTTATGTTTATGTTTTTTGGTTTTACTTCGTGTCAACAAGGAAAATTAATTATTCACACCAGTTTTTGAAGTCTTTGCTCGGTTGCGAGTTCTTGCTTCAAATAGTACTACCACACTATTAGGTCTTAAACTTGTGGGATGCGCCATGTGCTTCATCTGGAGTTGTCATCGAGCCTTGCGTCATGGCAGCCGCCCATCGCTTGATCTTGGGATGGCTATATTGTGAGCATTATCATAACATGTGGAGTGAAATATTGTATTGGAATACAGAAGAAAATAGTGTATGTATCTTATTTACATGCTCAGTCTGATTAGTTGTTTACTTACCCATAACAAGAAGAGTGATCACTTTCTATTTGATTTGCAATGTCCCTCCTGTTGTAATCTTGGTATTCTAATTCTTTGTTTTTTGTTATTTTATTTGTAGCTCCTTGGTACATTGTAAATTTGTAGAGAAACAGAAAAAGATTGTCAGTCAGCATGGCAACAGAGAGTTCTTCAGTTCACTAAAATTTGCTTATTTTTAAAATCTTAACTAGTACTCCCTCCGTCTCGAAATAAGTGTCTCAAGCTTAGTACAATTTTATACTAGAGTTAGTACAAAGTTGAGACACTTATTTTGGGACGGAGGGAGTACTAGAGAGTGCATACCTACTCTTAATGCTACATCCAGCCATCAATGAACACTACTTCAAGTGGAGAATACATTGTCTTGTGGTCTTTCAATGATAATAGATTTTATTAGAGAAAAAGGATGTCACGAGTTCATCATGATTTATCGAATCAAATGTGTACATTTTTTTGCTGAGTAGGCTGAAATTGCTACCATTCTGAAATGTTAATTCTCCTGATTATTCTGTCATCAATTTTGGTAAGCACAGTGGTGTTGTTTCTTGTGTTAAAATTTTGGGTGTAAATATTTCAGAGAGCACACGCAATAATATTTCATTCAAGTTTTTGAGGAATAACGGATCATACTATTACACAATGATGTAACCTTTTAAAATAATCCCTCTGTCCCGTAATGTAAGACGTGTTTATAAGCTATGTTAGCTTGCAAAAACTTCTTATATTATGAGATAGATGGAGTATGTTTTTTGCAGTTTTGTTTGTTGGTGCGTATGCTAACTTCTAAATAAAAAATACTCATTATTTTTATGGTTTTGGTACTATTTTTTTATCCTCTGAATTTGTTTCCCCGTCATGTGTGACGTTCTTTCTTGCACTATGAATTTATGACTATTTAAAGGTTATATTTGTGTTTGCTCTACATGCTCACATTGAGCACTTTCAAAACAACCTAAATATTTTACGTTTTCCACCCATTTCTTGGAAGAGGTCATGGTAAATTTGTTGCTACATTCGTAATTTCTAAGAGTTATGTCTAAAAACAATATTTGTCGTAACTAACAAAGGCCTCTCATTGTTTACTTTTTTAATCCTGCACATCAAGAAGATGATATTTTTCATTTTTTTGATAAATGCACAAGTTAATGAATATCCTTGAGTTCACAATGTTCGTCCTTTTGAAGTCATAATTATGATTGGACTACAGAAAGTGTACCAATATGTGTTCTTTACTATAAACACTTAATACGTTATCATTGTGGTTACCATTTGGTAATTACCTCTATGTCATAGTTGTGGTCATCGTTTGTATGATTTTTCCCTTTTATGGTGATATCCAAACATTTTGAGGAAATATGTCTCATTGTTTGTGTGACTTTATATATGCACTGTCACACGGACAATACAAGTTTTATCACAAGTTATTGCAGTTCCAAAATTTTCAAATAATGTGTCATTACTCTTAAAATGGACGAGGGCCTCCATGATCTGTAATTACTAAAAATAAGAGCAACTATATGTTTTTACAAAGCATTGCAAACCTCTATCATCCAACATCCCTAATAGATGGGCACGGCAACGTGCACTATTAACGATCTAGTGTGCATGCATAGGGAATCACAAACCTTAACACCAATATTCTTATTAAATCATAATTACTCACCAACATGACTCCCATATCACTGTCTCCGCACCGCAAAACTATTGCAAGGAATCAAGTTTAATGTCCAATGATCTTCATGGAAGTTTTTATTATATCCCTCTTGAATATCTACCACTTTTGGGACCAAAATATGTTGAAGCATATTTCTATTGCTTATAACAAGCTCTCAAAGAAATTTAAATAAAATGCAAGAGCACATATTTCTTCAAAATTTCAACTCTCAAAATGGTCTAAGTGAAGCATGAGAGCATATTTCTCTAAAATAATAGCACCACCGTGCTCAAAAATATATAAGTGAAGTACTAGACCAATTCCATAGGTCAAAAAATTAAGTAAAGCACATAGAGCAATTCTAACAAATCAAGATATCATTATGGCTCTCTCAAACTGGTGTGTCCAGCAAGGATGATTGTGAGAAACTAAAAATCAAAGCAAACAAAGACTAATATAATACAAGACGCTCCAAGCAAAACTCATGATATGTGACGAATGAAAATATAGTCCCAAGTAAAATTACCGATGGTCGTTAGAAGAAATAGGGGATACCTTCCGGGGCATCCCCATGCTTAGTTGCTTGGTTCTCCTTGAATATTGCATTGGGGTGCCATGGGCATCCCCAAGCTTAGGCTTCTGACACTCTTTATTCCTTCGCACCCAAAACTTGAAAACTTTAATCACACAAAACTTAACAAAACCTCATGAGATCCGTTAGTATAATAAAACTCATCTTTACTTTAAGTATTGTTTCGAACACATTCATATTTTGTGTTGTGCCCCAACAATTGAAAACAATTCTCCTACTGGACGTGAAAGTTTATGTTAATGCACAGAATCAAATGAACTTTCACCCAAATCAACTAATAGGCTTTGCTTGACATAAAAACTAATTAAAACACCAAAACACAATCACAACAGTAATATAATTGTGTATTTATTGAAAACAAAAATAAAACCAAAAGGCAAAAATTAAAAGATAACTATTGCTTTACGTCCCTAGCTAGGCATAATGCATAGATCTGATGTGGTGTCATCTCTGGTTTCCAACTTCTCAAACACACATCCATAATTCCTTAGAGATCTAGCATGCAAATTCTCAATGATTCCGCTCCTAGGGATAAAGTTAAAGAATTCATTCATGCGCACAGGTCCTTTTATCAAATTAGTAAAGTTGAGGTGAACACTAATCATCTTAAGATCTTCATTGTTGCTACTAGAAGCGGCACCCTTGTTCTTAGGAGCATGGGTATATTTCTTACCCGAAGGAGGTTTTTCAAGAGTTTTAACAGAAGAAAAAGTTGTGCTCAAATTACTAAAATTTCTTGTAATTTATTAATCCGAGCCGGACACTCCACTACCCTTTCATTAGCTACGGGTTGTTTCTCTTTTAGTATTTCAAGAGTATCTCCTATCTTTGTGTCAGGCCCAAGATGCGATTCTATCCCGATCACGTGACGCATACGTGATTGGGGCACAACCGCATTTCGGGCGCTTAGCAAGATGGATATCATTACATCATACCATTACATAAATACATGGGGATACAACAATTCATACAAGTCACATGAATACAACAACGTCAATACAAGGCATCCGTCTAAGGATGCAAACATGAAAAGCACACGACATCCATCTGCTATCCCAGGTTGCCGAATAGGAACCTAACCCAAGACTGACGAAGAAGAAGAAGAAGGAACTCCAACAAAAGGACACATCGCTCTCACGTCAAATCATCGGAAACTTGCACCTACAACTGTTGTCGTAGTATCTGTGTGTTGGGGAATGTAGCAGAATTTTAAAATTTTCTATGCATCACCAAGATCAATCTATGGAGTCATCTAGCAACGAGGGAGAGGTGAGTGCATCTACATATCCTTGTAGATCGCGAGCGGAAGTGTTCAAGAGAACGTGGTTGATGGAGTCGTACTCGTCGTGATCCAAATCACCGATGACCGAGCGCCGAACGGACGTCACCTCCGCATTCAGCACACGTACAGTTGGGAGAGACGTCTCCTCCTTCTTGATCCAGCAAGGGGGAGGAGAGGTTGATGGAGATCCAGCAGCATGACGGCGTGGTGGTGGAAGCAGCGGGGATCTCGGCAGGGCTTCGCCAAGCTCAGCGAGAGGGAGAGGTGTTACGGGGGAGAGGAGGCGCCAGGGGCTAGGGTGCGTAGCCCTCCCTCCCCCCTCTTTACATAGGGGCCCTAGGGGGGCGCCGGCCCCTAGAGATCCCATCTCAAGGGGGGCGGTCAAGGGGGGACTTGCCCCCCAAGTTTGGTGGGGCGCCCCCCACCCCCAGGGTTTCCAACCCTAGGCGGAGGGGGAGGCCCATGGGGGGCGCACCAGCCCACCATGGGCTTGTTCCCTTCCCACTTCAGACCATGGGGCCCTCAGGGATAGGTGGCCCCACCCGTGGACCCCCGGGACCCTTCTGGTGGTCTCGGTACAATACCAGTGACCCTCGAAACTTTCCCGGTGGTCAAAACTGGACTTCCTATATACAAATCTTTACCTCCGGACCATTCCGGGACTCCTCGTGACGTCCGGGATCTCATCCGGGACTTCAAACAACTTTCGGGTTACCGCATACTAATATCTCTACAACCCTAGCGTCACCGAACCTTAAGTGTGTAGACCCTACGAGTTCGGGAGACACGCAGACATGACCGAGACGACTCTCCGGTCAATAACCAACAGCGGGATCTGGATACCCATGTTGGCTCTCGCATGCTCCTCGATGATCTCATCGGATGAACCACGATGTCGAGGATTCAATCAATCCTGTACGCAATTCCCTTTGTCTATTGGTATGATACTTTCCCGATATTCGATCATCGGTATACCGATACCTTGTTCAATCTCGTTACCGGCAAGTCTCTTTACTCGTTCCCGTAACACTTCATCCCGTGAACAACTCTTTGACATTGATGATGTCCTACCGAGTGGGCCCAGAGGTAGCTCTCCGTCACACGGAGGGACAAATCCCACTCTCGATTCGTGCCAACCCAACAGACACTTTCAGAGATACCCGTAGTGCACCTTTATAGCCACCCAGTTACGTTATGACGTTTGGTACACCCAAAGCATTCCTACAGTATCCGGGAGTTGCACAATCTCGTGGTCTAAGGAAAAGTTACTTGACATTGGAATAGCGTTAGCAAACGAACTACACGATCTAGTGCTAGGCCTAGGATTGGGTCTTGTCCATCACATCATTCTCCTAATGATGTGATCCCGTTATCAATGACATCCAATGTCCATGGCCAGGAAACCGTAACCATCTATTGATCAACGAGCTAGTCAACTAGAGGCTTACTAGGGACACATTGTGGTCTATGTATTCACACATGTATCATTGTTTCCGGATAATATAATTAAAGCATGAACAATAGACAATTATCATGAACAAGGAAATATAATAATAACCATTTTACTATTGCCTCTAGGGCATATTTCCAATAGTCTCCCACTTGCACTATAGTCAATAATCTATTTACATTATGATGGATCGAACACCCATAGAGTTCTAGTGTTGATCATGTTTTTCTCGTGGAAGAGGTTTAGCCAACGGATCTGCGACATCCAGATCTGTATGCACTTTACAAATATCTATGTCTCCATCTTGAATACAATTCCGGAAGGAGTTGAAACGGTGCTTGATGTGCTTGGTCTTCTTGTGAAACCTGAGCTCCTTGGCAATGGCAATAGCTCTGGTGTTGTCACTGAAGAGAGTCATCGGGCCCGACGCGCTTGGAATAACTCCTAGGTTGGTGATGAACTCCTTCATCCAGACTCCTGATACGTCTCCAACGTATCTATAATTTTTTATTGTTCCATGCTATTATTTATCAAATCTTGGATGTTTAATGGGCTTTATCATTCACTTTTATATCATTTTTGGGACTAACCTACTAACCCAAAGTCCTAGTCCAGATTGCTGTTTTTGCCTATTTCAAGGTTTTGCAGAAAAGGAATATCAAACGGAGTCCAAACTGAATGAAACCTTCGCAGGAGATATTTTTGGAGGAAATTACGCACGAAAGACTTCGGGGCCAAGCCAGAGGACAGAGGGCCCACCCTCGAGGGTGGGGGCGCGCCCCCCTTCCCAGGGCGCGCCCCCTGCCTCGAGGGCAGCCCCTATGGCCCCCGGTGCCCCTCTTCTTCCTATATATACCTATGTACCCCAGAAACTCCATACGCAGAGAGGAAACCCTAATTCCACCACCGTAGCTACTGTTCCCGTGGAGATCCCATCTTGGAGCCTGTTCCGGGAGGGGGATCCATCACGGAGGCCTTCATCATCATCATCATCGCCCTCACCATGAGTTGTGATTAGTTTACCTTAGACCTTCGGGTCCATAGCTAGTATCTAGATGGCTTCTTCTCTCTCTCTAGATCTCAATACAAAGTTCTCCTCGGTCTTCGAGGAGATCTATTTGATGTAATCTCTTTTTGCGGTGTGTTTGAAGAGATCCGATGAATTGTGACTTTATGATCAAGGTTATCTATGAAAGATATTTGGTTCTTATCTGAACTTTCTATGTGTGCTCAGAATTTCCTTGCAAGTCTCTTCGAATTATTGGTTTGGTTTGGCCTACTAGATCTATAGTTCTTGCAATGGGAGAAGTGTTTGGCTTTGGGTTCAATCTTGAGGTGTCCTTTCCCAGTGACAGTAGGGGCAGCAAGGCACGTATTATATTTTTGCCATCAAGGATAAAAATATGGGGTTTTCATAATATTGCTTGAGTTTATCCCTCTACATCATGTCATCTTGCTTAAGGCGTTACTCTGTTCATATGAACTCAATACACTAGATGCATGCTGGATAGCGGTCAATGTGTGGAGTAATAGTAGTAGATGCAGGCAGGAGTCGGTCTACTTGTCTCGGACGTGATGCCTATATACAATGATCATGCCTAGATAGTCTCATAATTATTCGCTTTTCTATCAATTGCTCGACAGTAATTTGTTTACCCGCCGTAGAATATCGCTATCATGAGAGAAGCCACTAGAGAAAACTATGGCCCCCGGTTCTATCTTTATCATATTACTTTCCCGTCAACTAGCCAATTTTTGTCGCTGTTGTTTATTTGCTTTCTTTACTTTCTGTTTCTATATCGAAAGTACCAAAAATATAAATTATCATCTCTATCAGATCTCACTCTCGTAAGTGACCGTAAAGGGATTGACAACCCCTAATCGCGTTGGCTGCGAAGTTCTTATTTGTTTGTGAAGGTGCGAGGGACTGGCGTGTGGTCTCCTATTGGATTGATACCTTGGTTCTCAAAAACTGAGGGAAATACTTATGCTACTGTGCTGCATATCCCTTTCCTCTTCGAGGGAATACAACGCAAAGCTCAAGAGATAGCAAGAAGAATTTCTAGAGCTGTTGCCGGGGAGGATTACGCAAAAGTCATATACCAAGTACCTATCACAAACCCTTATCCTTTGCATTACATTTATTTGCCTCTCGTTTCCTCTCCCCCACTTCACCTTTCCGTTTTATTCGCCCTTCTTCCGCCATGTGTTTCTCGATTTTCTCCAATACCAACGACAATGATTTTGTTAGCACTCCGATTGCTCCTATTACCGATGCTCAATCTTGTGAGATCAATGCTGCTTTGTTGAATCTTGTCATGAAAGACCAATTCTCTGGCCTTCCTAGTGAAGATGCTGCTACCCATCTAAACAACTTTGTTGATTTGTGTGATATGCAAAAGAAAAGGGATACGGATAATGATATTGTTAAATTGAAGTTATTTCCGTTTTCACTTAGAGATCGTGCTAAAACTTGGTTTTACTCTTTGCCTAGAAATAGTATTGATTCGTGGAATAAGTGCAAAGATGCTTTATCTCTAAGTATTTCCCTCCTACTAAGATCATCTCTCTTAGAAACAATATTATGAATTTTAAGCAACTAGATCATGAGCATGTTGCACAAGCTTGGGAGAGAATGAAACTAATGATACGTAATTGCCCTACACATGGTTTGAATATGTGGATGATTATTCAGAACTTTTATGCTGGCTTGAATTTTGCTTCTAGAAATCTTTTACATTCGGCCGCTGGAGGCACTTTCATGGAAACTACCTTAGGAGAAGCTACCAAACTCCTAGATAATATTATGGTTAATTATTCTCAATGGCACACTGAAAGATCTACTAGTAAAAAAGTGCATGCTATTGAAGAAATTAGTGTTTTGAGTGGAAAGATGGATGAACTTATGAAATTGTTTGCTACTAAGAGTGCTTCTTCTGATCCTAATGATATGCCTTTGTCCACTTTGATTGATAATAACAATGAATCTCAGATGTGAATTTTGTTGGTAGGAATAATTTTGGTAACAATGCTTATAGAGGTAATTTTAATCCTAGGCCTTTTCCTAGTAATTCCTCTAATAATTTTGGTAATTCCTACAACAACTCTTATGGAAAGATGCCTTCTGAATTTGAAACTAGTGTTAAGGAGTTTATGATCTCGCAAAAGAATTTCAATGCTATGCTTGAAGAGAAATTGCTTAAAGTTGATGAATTGGCTAGAAGTGTAGATAGAATTACTCTTGATGTTGATTCTTTGAAACTTAGATCTATCCCACCTAAGCATGATATCAATGAGTCTCTCAAAGCCATGAGAATTTCCATTGATGAATGCAAAGAAAGAACCGCTAGAATGTGTGCTAAAAGAGAAGATTATATGAGATCGTATTCTTCTAGTTATCGTGAAAATAAAGATGAAAATCTGAAAGTTATTGATGTGTCTCCTATTAGATCCTTGTTTTCTAGTATTAATCTTGATGAGAATAGGATTGGAGATGATTCTGCTTTAAGGTGTCCCGATGATTCAGAGTTTTTAGATCTTGATGCTAAAATTGCTAAAAGTGGGATTGAAGAAACTAAAACTTTGCATAGTGATGAACCCACTACTTTGGATTTCAAGGGATTCAATTATGATCATTGCTCTTTGATTGATTGTATTTCCTTGATGCAATCCGTGCTAAATTCTTCGCATGCTTATACGCAAAATAAAACTTTCACTAAACATATAGTTGATGCTTTGATGCAATCTTATGAAGAAAAACTTGAGTTGGAAGTTTCTATACCTAGAAAAGTTTATGATGAATGGGAACCTACTATCAAAATACAAATAAAAGATCATGAATGCTATGCTTTGTGTGTTTTGGGTGCTAGTGTTTCCACTATCCCGAAAACTTTGTGTGATTTTCTAGGGTTCCACGAGTTTGATAATTGTTCTCTAAATTTGCATCTTGCGGATTCCACTATTAAGAAACCTATGGGAAGGATTAATGATGTTTTTATTGTTGCCAATAGGAATTATGTGCCCGTAGATTTCATTGTTCTTGATATAGATTGCAATCCTTCATGTCCTATTATTCTTGGTAGACCTTTCCTTAGAACGATTGGTGCAATTATTGATATGAAGGAAGGAAATATTAGATTCCAATTTCCGTTAAGGAAAGGCATGGAACACTTTCCTAGAAAGAAAATCAAATTACTATATGAATCTATCATGAGAGCCACTTATGGATTGCCTTCCAAAGATGGCAATACCTAGATCTATCTTGTATCGTGCCTAGCTAGGGTCGTAAAGCGATAGCGCTTGTTGGGAGGCAACCCAATTTTATGTTTTTTGTTTTTGTTGCTGTTAGGGAATAAATATTGCATCTAGCCTCTGGTTAGATGTGTTTTCATGTTTTGTTTAGTGTTTGTGCTAAGTAGAACCTTTGGTAAGACTTGTGTGAAGTTTATTTGATCTTGCTGTGAAAAACAGAATCGTTAGCGCTCGCTAAAGTAGTCTTAAGAATTTATTGAAGCGTGCTTTTTAGTTGATTCTTTTTTCTGCTGATTGGTAGACAAATTGCGCAAATTTACCAATTTAGTTTGAATTTTTGGTGTTCCAGAAGTATGCGAACCCAGCAGATTACTACAGACTGTTCTGTTTTTGACAGATTCTGTTTTTCGTGTGTTGTTTGCTTATTCCGATGCATCTATGAGTAATATTGGAGGATATGAATCATAGAAAGATTGGAGTACAGTAGGTTTAACACAAATATAAACAAAGTATGAATTCCTTGCTGTACCTTTGAGTGGTGGTTTGCTTTATCTTACTAACGGAGCTCACGAGAATTTTTTTCTAAGTTTTGTGTTGTGAAGTTTTCAAGTTTTGAGTATTACTTTGATGGACTATGGAACAAGGGGTAGCAAAGGCCTAAGCTTAGGGATTCCCATGGCACCCCAAGTAAATTCAAGATAATCAAAAGCCTAAGCTTGGGGATGCCCCAGGAAGGCATCCCCTCTTTCGTCTTCATCCATCGGTAACTATACTTGGAGCTATATTTTTATTCGCAACATGCTATGTGTTTTGCTTGGAGCGTCTTGTATAATTTGAGTCTTTGCTTGTTAGTTTGCCACAATCATCCTTGCTGTACACACCTATTTGAGAGAGTTAAATATGGCCTAGAAATTATTAGAACACTCTATGTGCTCCACTTATATCTTTTGAGTTGAATAGTTTTTGCTCTAGTGCTTCACTTATATCTTTTAGAGCATGGTGGTGGTAATATTTTGTAGAAATTTTTGAACTCTCATGCTTCACTTAGATCTATTTGGGAGTCTATTGAAACAACATGGTAAAGTGTTTAGGCCAAAGAAACTAGTCTTCACATGATAAACATCCAATGTCAATGTAGTAAAAAAATTCACATCAAGTGCATTGAATAGAAAGAGATGTTGGATGCTTGATATTTGTTTTGAGAAGCGAGGATAGTGATATTATAGTCATGATAGTTGATTAATTATGAAATTGAGAAATATTTGTGTTAAGGTTGGTGATTCCCGTACCATGCATGTATGGTGAACCGTTATGTGACTAAGTTAAAGCATGAGGTATTTGTAGAGTGTCAACCTTTGTGTGGAGGTCGGGGGCGCGCGATGGTTAATTCCTACCAACCTCCCCCCTAGGGGCATGCATTGATTGCTTTGTTTTGATGACTCATAGATTTTTGCAATAAGTATATGAGTTCTTATGACTAATGTTGAGTCCATGGATTATACGCACTCTCACCCTTCCACCATTGCTAGCCTCTCTCGTACCGCGCAACTTTCGCCGGTGCCATAAACCCACTATATACCCTTCCTCAAAACAGTCACTATATTGTTCCTCAAAACAGCCACCATACCTACCTATCATGGAATTTCCATAGCCATTCCGAGATATATTGCCATGTAACTTTCCACTGTTCCGTTTATATGACGCGCATCATATTGTCATATTGCCATTGCATGATCATGTAGTTGACATCATATTTGTGGCAAGGCCACCATGCATAATTTTTATACATGTCACTCTTGTTTTATTGCACATACCGGTACATCGCCGTATGCATTCATATAGAGTCATACTTTGTTGTTGTAGTATTGAGTTGTAATCTTGTGCTGTAATGAAAGTGTGATGATCATCATTTTTAGAGCATTGTCCCATGCGAGGAAAGGCTGAATCTATAAAGCCCCTCCGCAAAAAAGGGGGAAAGGCCAAAGAAAAAAAGGCCCAAAAAAAGAAAAGAAAAAAGAAAAAGAAAAGAAAAGAAAAAGGGACAATTTCTACTATCTTTTTCCACAGTTGTGCTTCAAAGTAGCACCATGTTGTTCATTGTAGAGAGTCTCATTCTTAGTCACTTTCATATACTAGTGGAATTCTCGTTATAGAACTTGGCTTGTATATTCCAACGATGGGCTTCCTCAAATGCCCTAGGTCTTCGTGAGCAAGCAAGTTGGATGCACACCCACTAGTTTCTTTTGTTGAGCTTTCATTCATATTTAGCTCTAGTGCATCCGTTAAATGGCAATCCCTACTCACTCACATTGATATCTATTGATGGGCATCTCCATAGCCCGTTGATACGCCTAGTCGATGTGAGACTATCTCCCTCCTTTTTGTCTTCTCCACAACCACCTCTATTCCACCCATAGTGCTATGTCCATGGCTCACGCTCATGTATTGCGTGAAAGTTGAAAGGTTTGAAAAGATAGAGCATGAAAAAAAATGCTTGGCTGAAATCGGGGTTGTGCATGATATGAATATTTTGTGTGATAACAAGGGAGCATAGTCAACACTATATGATTTTGTAGGGATAACTTTCTTTATCCATAGTATTTTGAGAAGACGTGATTGCTTTGTTAGTGTTGCTTGAAGTATTGTTATTTCTTATGTCAGTATAGACTTTTATCTTGAATCTTTCAGATCTGAACATTCAGGCCACAATTACGAGAATTACATTGAAAAACTATATTGGTTAGCATTCCACATCAAAAATTCTTTCTTTATCATTTACCTAATCGAGAACGAGTAGGAATTAGGCTTGGGGATGCTTGATACATCTCCAACGTATCTATAATTTTTGATTGTTCCATGCTATAATTTATGAAGTCTTGGATGTTTAATGGGCTTTATCATTCACTTTTATATAATTTTTGTGACTAACCTACTAACCCAAAGGTCCAGTCTAGATTGTTGTTTTTTGCCTATTTCAGGGTTTTTGCAGAAAAGGAATATCAGACGGACTCCAAACGGAATGAAACCTTCGTAGGAGATATTTTTGGAGGAAATCACACACGAAAGACTTCGGGGCCAAGCCAAAGGACAGAGGGCACACCCTCGAGGGTGGGGGCGCGCCCCCTGCCTCGAGAGCAGCCCCTATGGCCCCCGGTGCCCCTCTTCTTCCTATATATACCTACGTACCCCAGAAACTCCATACGTAGAGAGAAAACCCTAATTCCACCGTCATAGCTGCTGTTCCCGTGGAGGTCCCATCTTGGAGCCTATTCCAGGAGGGGGATCCATCACGGAGGCCTTCATCATCATCATCATCGCCCTGACCATGAGTTGTGAGTAGTTTACCTCAGACCTTCGGGTCCATAGCTAGTATCTAGATGGCTTCTTCTCTCTCTCTCTGGATCTCAATACAAAGTTCTCATCGGTCTTCGATGAGATTTATTCAATGTAATCTCTTTTTGCGGTGTGTTTGTCGAGATCCGATGAATTGTGAGTTTATGAGCAAGGTTATCTATGAAAGATATTTGGTTCTTCTCTAAACTTTTTATGTGTTCTCATAATATCCTTGCAAGTCTCTTCGAATTATTGGTTTGGTTTGGCCTACTAGATCTATAGTTCTTGCAATGGGAGAAGTGCTTGGCTTTGGGTTCAATCTTGCTGTGTCCTTTCCCAGTGACAGTAGGGGCAGCAAGGCATGTATTGTATTGTTGCCATCGAGGATAAAAAGATGTGGTTTTCATCATATTGCCTGAGTTTATCCCTCTACATCATGTCATCTTGCTTAAGGCGTTACTCTATTCGTATGAACTCAATAGACTAGATGCATGATGGATAGCGGTCGATGTGTGGAGTAATAGTAGTAGATGCAGGCAGGAGTCGGTCTACTTGTCTTGAACATGATGCCTATATACAATGATCATGCCTAGATAGTCTCATAATTATTCGCTTTTCTATCAATTGCTCGACAGTAATTTGTTTACCCGCCGTAGAATATCGCTATCATGAGAGAAGCCACTAGAGAAAACTATGGACCCCGGGTCTATCTTTATCATATTCCTTTCCCGTCAACTAGCCAATTTATGTTGCCGTTGTTTATTTGCTTTCTTTACTTTCTGTTTCTATATCAAAAATACCAAAAATATAATTTATCATCTCTATCAGATCTCACTCTTGTAAGTGACCGTAAAGGGATTGACAACCCCTTATCGCGTTGGCTGTGAAGTTCTTATTTGTTTGTGCAGGTGCGAGGGACTGGCGCGTGGTCTCCTACTGGATTGATACCTTGTTTCTCAAAAACTGAGGTAAATACTTATGCTGCTATGCTGCATCTCCCTTTCCTCTTCGAGGGAATACAACGCAAAGCTCAAGTGGTAGCAACTCCTTCCTGCGCTGCTTCGGAAGCAGCTATGTACTCCACTTCACATGTAGATGCCGCCACGACGCTTTTCTTGCAACTGCACCAGCTGACTGCCCCACCATTCAAAATATACACGTATCCAGTTTGTGACTTGGAGTCATCCAGATCTATGTCGAAGCTAGCATCGACGTAACCCTTTACGACAAGCTCTTCGTCACCTCCATAAACGAGAAACATATCCTTTGTCCTTTTCAGGTAATTCAGGATGTTCTTGACCGATGTCGTGTGCTCCATACCGGGATCACTTTGGTACTTCCCCACCAAACTTATGGCAAGTTTCACATTAGGTATGGTACACAGCATGGCATACATAATAAAACCTATGGCCGAGGCATAGGGGATGACACTCATCTTTTCTCTATCTTTTGCCGAGGTCGGGCATTGAGTTGTGCTCAATCTCATACCTTGCAATACTGGCAAGAACCCTTTCTTGGACTGATCCATATTGAACTTCTTCAATATGTTGTCAAGGTATGTGCTTTGTGAAAGACCAATGAGGCGTCTCGATCTATCTCTATAGATCTTGATGCCTAATATGTAAGCAGCTTGTCCAAGGTGCTTCATTGAAAAACACTTATTCAAGTAGGCCTTTGTGCTTTCCAAGAGTTCTACATCATTTCCCATCAGCAATATATCATCCACATATAATATGAGAGATGCTACAGAGCTCCCACTCACTTTCTTGTAAATACAGGCTTCTCCCCAAGTCTGTATAAAACCAAACACTTTGATCACCTCATCAAAGCGAATGTTCCAACTCCGAGATGCTTGCACCAGCCCATAGATTGAGCGATGGAGCTTGCATACCTTGTTAGCATTCTCAAGATCGACAAAACCTTCCGGCTGCATCATATACGGTTCTTCCTTGAGGAAGCCAGTAAGGAATGCCGTTTTGACGTCCATTTGCCATATCTCATAATCATAGAATGTGGCAATTACTAACATGATTCGGACGGACTTCAGCATTGCTACGGGAGAGAAAGTCTCATCGTAGTCAATTCCTTGAACTTGTCGATAACCTTTAGCCACAAGTCGAGCCTTATAGATGGTCACATTACCATCCGCGTCAGTCTTCTTCTTAAAGATCCATTTATTTTCTATGGCGTGCCGATCATCGGGCAAGTCCACCAAAGTCCATACTTTGTTATCATACATGGATCCTATCTCGGATTTCATGGCTTCAAGCCATTTGTTGTAATCCGGGCCCGCCATCGCTTCTTCATAGTTCAAAGGTTCACCGTTGTCTAACAACATGATTTCCATGACAGGGTTGCCGTACCACTTTGGTGCGGAACGTGTCCTTGTGGACATACGAAGTTCAGCAGTAACTTGATCTGAAGCTTCATGATCATTATCATTAACTTCTTCCCTAGTCTGTGCAGGCACCACAGAAACATCTTCCTGCGCTGCGCTACTTTCCGGTTCGGAAGGGGTGACAATCACCTCATCAAGTTCCACTTTCCTCCAACTCACTTCTTTTGAGAGAAACTCTTTCTCCAGAAAGGATCCATTCTTGGCAATGAAGACCTTGCCTTCGGATCTGAGGTAGAAGGTGTACCCAATAGTTTCCTTAGGGTATCCTATGAAGACGCATTTTTCCGATTTGGGTTCGAGCTTTTCAGGTTGAAGTTTCTTGACATAAGCATCGCATCCCCAACCTTTTAGAAACGACAACTTAGGTTTCTTCCCAAACCAATGTTCATACGGTGTCGTCTCAACGAATTTAGAAGGTGCTATTTAAAGTGAATGCGACAGTCTCTAAAGCATAACCCCAAAATGATAGCGGTAAGTCGGTAAGAGACATCATAGATCACACCATGTCCAACAGAGTACGATTACGACATTCGGACACACCATTACACTAAGGTGTTCCAGGCGGCGTCAATTGTGAAACAATTCCACAGTTCCTTAGGTGCGTGCCAAATTCGTGACTTAAATATTCTCCTCCACGATCCGATCGTAAGAACTTTATTTTTCTGTCACGTTGATTCTCAACCTCATTCTGAAATGCCTTAAACTTTTCAAAGGTCTACTACTTGTGTTACATCAAGTAGACATACGCATATTACTGATAGAAAGGGAGCCGAGAATCCCGTTGCAGACAACTTGTCTAGGTTAGAGAATATTCTTGATGACCCACTACCTATTGATGATAACTTCCCTGATGAACAATTATCTGTCATAAATGCTTCTCGTATCGCTCCATGTATGCTGATTATGCTAATTACATTGTTGCCAAATATATATTACCTAGTTTCACATACCAGCAAAATAAAAAGGTCTTCTATGATTTAAGACATTACTTCTGGGATGATCCACACTTTATAAAGAGGGAGTAGATGGTATTATTAGACGTTATGTACCTGAGCATGAATAGGAACAGATCCTATGCAAGTGTCACTTCGAAGCTTATGGAGCACACCATGCTGGAGATAGAACTGCACATAAGGTACTGCAATCTGGTTTTTATTGGCCTACTCTCTTCAAGGATGCCCGTAAGTTTTTCTTGTCTTGTGATGAATGCCAAAGAATTGGTAATATTAGTAGACGTCAAGAAATGCAGATGAATTATTCAGTTGTTATTGAACCATTTGATGTCTGGGGTTTTGACTATATGGGACCGTTTCCTTCTTCTAATGGGTATACTCATATTTTAGTTGTTGTTGATTACATTACTAAGTGGGTAGAAGCTATTCCAACTAGTAGTGCTGATCACAACACCTCCATTAAGATGCTAAGATAAGTTATTTTCTCGAGGTTTGGAGGCCGTTGATGGTGGTTCACATTTTATTCATGGTGCTTTCCGTAAAATGCTTTCTAAGTATGATGTTAATCATAGAATTGCATCCCCATACCACCCACAGTCTAGCGATCAAGTAGAACTAAGTAACGGAGAGCTAAATTTAATTTTGCAAAAGACTGTTAATAGATCTAGGAAGAATTGGTCCAAGAAACTTGATGATGCATTATGGGCCTATAGAACTGCATATAAAAATCCTATGGGTATGTCTCCGTATAAAATGGTTTATGGAAAAGCATGTCACTTACCTCTCGAACTAGAAAATAAGGCATATTGGGCTATTAAAGAGCTCAATTATGATTTCAAACTTGCCGGTGAGAAGAGGTTATTTGACATTAGCTCGCTTGATGAATGGAGAACCCAGGCCTACGAAAATGCCAAACTGTTTAAAGAAAAAGTAAAAGATGGCATGACAAAAGGATACAAAAGCGTGAGTTTAACGTAGGAGATTATGTTTTGCTATACAGCTCTTGTTTAAGATTTTTTGCAGGAAAACTTCTCTCTAAATTGGAAGGATCTTACATTATGGAGGAGGTCTATCGATCTGGTGCCATAAAAATCAATAACTTCGAAGGCACAAATCCGAAGGTGGTGAACTGGAAAAGAATCAAACATTATATCTTAGGTAATCCCATAAATTTTGATACCAATGTTATTGAAACCGTAACCCCAGATGAATACATAAGAGACGCTTTCCAGAACGATTTAGACTCTGAAAAGGAAGAGGTATGTGGTACGGTAAGTAAACCGACTCCAAAATAGTTGTAATAGCATTTTTTTCTCCGTTTTGGAATATTCAGAAAAATAGAAAAATAAGATGCAGTCCGGAAAGGACACGAGGCATCCACGAGGGTGGAGGACAAGCCCTACCCCCCTGGGCACGCCCCATACCTCGTGGGCACCTCGTGTGCCTCTCGGACTCCATTTTCTTGCATATTACTTCTTTTGGTCGGAGAAAATTCATTATATAATCTCACGAAGGTTTTGACCACCGCACCAAATGAAAATCCTCTGCTTTTGTTTCGAGCTGTTTCTGTCACAGATAAGAGTAATATGTCATCCCAGGATTCGGAGGGAGAAAGTTATGTGGCTGAATACCTTGCAGACCCTAAGGTCTACGGGGACTTGGAGCATTGTGGTTGGACCATGCAGGAAGAAGAAGACTATGATCCTAAGGGAAATGAGGAGACGAGCTCAGATGAAAATGAAGTCCCATTACCACAACCTGGGGACATGCATGTGGAGTTCAAAAAGTCAAGCTTTCCTGATATAGCAAAGAAACCTAAGATTGAGTTTATCCCTTTCCGCCTCTTGCAGGAGAACAAGCAGGAACTATGCAGAAAGATATTAAGTCTCGAGCAAGAGATCGATGAACTAGGGGAGAAAAATTCTATCCTCAAGTGCAAATTAAGGAAGAAGCCTACATCATCAACAACTCCATCATCACCACCTCTGAAGAAAGAGATATAATCATATGGGTATGGGCACTCTCCTTGGCAACTTCCAAGCTTGGGGGAGGTGCCCGGTATCATATCACCATCACACTCCTATCTTTACCGTTTTTCTTAGTTCGATCCTTTTGGTAATATCTTGATCTAGTAGAATAAAGTTTAGTATGATCTAGTTGTGAGCTTTGCTTTACAATCCTTATCTATGTAATCGAGTTCGTGAGCTATATAACAAAGATTAGCTTTGAGTCAAGGGCTTAATTATCTCACCATGATCATGAGAGGACAAAAGAAAATATGAAAAGAATCAAAGAGATCATATTGATCTAATGGAAAGTAATGACTTCACATATAAAGAGTATGATGAATAAAAGTTGTTGAGAGTTGACAATCATAGTTTTGGTCATTGCTGCAATTAATAAGAAGTAATAACGAAAGAGAAGTTTTCACATACAAATATACTATCTTGGACATCTTCTATGATCGTGAGCACTCATTAAAATATGACATGCTAAAGAGTTGATGTTGGATAAGGAAGACAAAGTAATGGGTTATGTCTTCTTATCTCTGAAATAAAGTATATTATCATGGATCATCCAACGTATTGAGCTTGCCTTTCCCCCTCATGCTAGCCAATACTCCTTGCACCAAGTAGAGATACTACTTGTGCTTCCATACATCCTTAAACCCAGTTTTGCCATGAGAGTCCAGCATACCTACCTATGGATTGAGTAAGATCCTTCAAGTAAGTTGTCATTGTTGTAACTCTCTAAAACATGTATGATCTATTAGTGTGGAGAAAATAAGCTTTATACGATCTTGTGATATGGAAGCAATAAAAGCGATGGACTACATAATAAAGGTCCATATCACAAGTGGAAATATAAAGTGACGTTCTTTGCGCTAAGATTTTGTACATCCAACCATAATAGCACATGACAACCTCAGCTTCCCTCTGCAAAGGGCCTATCTATTGTTCTTACTTATAAGAGTCATGGTGATCTTCACCTTTCCTTTTTTACATTTTATCCTTTGGCAAGCACATTGTGTTGGAAAGATCCTGACATATATACCTAATTGGATGTAAGCTATCACGATCTATTATTGCTGACATTACCCTTGAGGTAAAAGGTTGGGAGGCAACACTATAAGCCCCTATCTTTCTCTATGTCCGATTAAAACTCCATACCCATAAGTATTTTGTGAGTGTGAGCAATTGTGAAAGTCTAAATGATAGTTGAGTATGTGGACTTGCTGAAAAGCTCTTATATTGACTCTTTCCGATGTTATGATAAATTGCAATTGCTTCAATGACCGAGATCATAGTTTGTTAGTTTTCAATGAAGTTTCTGATTCATACTCGATATTTTGAATAGCTTGTTACTTTAGCATAAGGAATTATATGACAATATATATATGTTGCTGCTTTAAGAATGATCATGATGCCTTCGTGTCAGTATTTTATTTTATCGACACCTCTATCTCTAAACATGTGGACATATTTTTCGATATCGGCTTCCGCTTGAGGACAAGTGAGGTCTAAGCTTGGGGGTGTTGATACGTCCATTTTTCATCTTGCTTTTTTATTGATATTTATTGCAGTATGGGTTGTTATTACACATTATGTCACAATACTTTTGCCTTTTCTCTCTTATTTTACAAGGTTTACATGAAGACGGAGAATGCCGGCAGCTGGAATTCTAGGATGGAAAAGGAGCAAACATTGGAGACCTATTCTGCACAACTCAAAAAGCCCTGAAACTCCACGAAAGTAAGTTTTGGAAAATATAAAAAATATATGGCGAAAGAAGTACAGGAGGGAGGGCACCCACCATCCACGTGGATGGGGGGCGCGCCCTGCCCCCTGAGCACGCCCCCTGCTTTGTGGGCCACCCGACAGCCCCCCAATGCCCATCTTCTGCTATATGAGGTGTTTTGACCTGGAAAAAAATCATAAGGAGGGTTTCGGGACAAAGCGCCACCGTCTCGAGGCGAAACATCGGCGAAACCAATCTAGGGCTCCGGCGGAGCTGTTCTGCCGGGGATACTTCCCTCCGGGAGGGGGAAATCATCGCCTTCATCATCACCAAAAACTCTCCCATCTTGGGGAGGGTTATCTTCATCAACATCTTCACCAGCACGATCTCCTCTCAAACCCTAGTTCATCTCTTGTATCCAATCGTTGTATCAGAACCTCAGATTGGTACCTGTGGGTTGCTAGTAGTGTTGATTACTGCTTGTAGTTGATGCTAGTTGGTCTACATGGTGGAAGATCATATGTTCAAATCCATTACGCATATTAATACCCCTCTGATTATGAACATGAATATGCTTTGTGAGTAGTTATGTTTGTTCCTGAGGACATGGGAGAAGTCTTGCTATCAGTAGTCATGTGAGTTTGGTATTCGTTCGATATTTTGATAAGATGTATGTTGTCTTTCCTCTAGTGGTGTCATGTGAACGTCGACTACATGACACTTCACCATTGTTTGGGCCTAGAGGAAGGCATTGGGAAGGAATAAGTAGATGATGGGTTGCTAGAGTGATAGAAGCTTAAACCCTAGTTTGTGCGTTGCTTCGTAAGGGGCTGATTTGGATCCATATGTTTCATGCTATGGTTTGGTTTACCTTAATACTTCTTTTGTAGTTGTGGATGCTTGCAATAGTGGTTAATCATAAATGGGATGCTTGTCCAAGTAAGGGCAGCACCCAAGCACCGGTCCACCCACATACGAAATTACCAAAGTAACGAACGCGAATCATATGAACGTGATGAAAACTAGCTTGACGATAATTCCCATGTGTCCTCGGGAGTGCTTTCCTTCATATAAGAGTCTGTCCAGGCTTGTCCTTTGCTACAAAAAGGATTGGGCCATCTTGCTGCACCTTATTTATTTTTACATTTTGTCACTTGTTACCAATTACCTTATCTTAAAACTATCTGTTACCGATAATTTCAGTGCTTGCAGGGAATACCTTACTGAAAACTGCCTATCATTTCCTTCTGCTCCTCGTTGGGTTCGACACTCTTACTTATCGAAAGGACTACGATAGATCCCCTACACTCATGGGTCATCATCTTGCATTATTTCAATATTCATCCTCAAGATATAGGTCCAAATTCAGTATCAAACATCTGTCACTTCAAAATTTTCTACGAAGTCTATCTGCAAACAGAGCCCACTTTTTCTCTATTCAAGGCATTCTTTTATATAAACGCGAGACCGAGTGCACAAATGGCACGAGTCAAGAATTGGGCAGAGTCTCAATTCAAAGACGCCAAGATGGCAACTTTAATTTAGCTACTTTGCCAATCCATCCTAAAGGATGGATAACCACTTGGTTTTACTGCAAAAATACTACCTCAGCTAATGAAAATCCTCTGCCGGGTTATAGAACCGAATGTCTTCCAATAGACTTTGACCCGCCAAGCAAGATTCTTCCAGATGAGAATGCTGAAGCATTCTCTCATTATTCAAAGTTCAAGGCCCTGCTGGCCAATGGTTTAACCGGAGTTCATTTTACCCGGTGTCGGGTCTCTTGGAGAATTCTGCCCCTAAGCCGCCGACCCGGCTTAATGTATGAATATTCAGGCGAAACCAATGACCCTCAGCGGTATAGTTCAGAAAATTTTACTGTTGAAGAAGTCAACAAGGATGTAAAGGTTTTGCTTGGGGAGTGTCAAGATAATTGCAATAAGACAGGGCTAGCTCTGTTCTGTAAGCTCGACCCGGCACCACCTATAAGTATTCATTTATCTCCGGCTTAAATATCCTTTGACTCATTTTGCGTCTCATTTACTTTAACCCTTCTCTAATATGCAGGTTGGCTCCGCCTTTTGGAACAGAAAGATAAAAACTGTTGTAGCCAAAGCGAAGGCTGAGCCTAAGCAGAAAAAGAATAAGCCGGCTGTCGGTGTACAAAAAGAGGGGCACACTTTTTGTACCCCTATAACTGTGCACGAGCAGTCTGAGCCACGGGCACCACCATACAAAGCACAGCAGGGGAGGTGAGCCAAGGTAAGACTGAAGCTTGATGGAATTGGAGCAACGCCAAGAACAAGACCACAAAGAGCAAAGGGATGAAGCGGCTTCCCCCGGCAAGATCCTTGCCGGGAGCCGGTTTCAGCAGGCCTGGCAAGACCCTTGCCGGGGCCGGCTCTGGCAACCCCGGCAAGACCCTTGCCACGGCAGCTCGCCCCACGCGTACGGAGCGGATCACCCTTGAGTCCACTGCCCCCATGGGGCAAGGATTCGGGAGATATTCCCGTGGTGGCATGCAGATCTTTGTGAAGACATTCAAGGACAGATACACACACTAAAAGGACGATGACCCTGGGCGGGATCCCAGCCAGGGAGGACCACAAGGCCTCCGGCAAGCACCTTGCCGGGGATGACAGCAGGCACCGCGGCAAGACCCTTGCCGGGGCCCCGGCAAGGCCCTTGCCGAGGGCACCCGCAGGGCCACCGCCAGGCCCGCACCAGCTGAGTTTCCACCGCCCATGCAGCTGCCGACCCAACCAGCAGTTGCGCCAACTCAGGTGCCTGCCTGCCTACATGGCGCCTCAGGCACCGCTGGCCAGGGCGCGTGTCAACACAAGGAGGAGCGGCGACGGACAAGACGGACGTCTCCCCTCATCCCCGATAAAGCGAGGACACCTAAGCTAAGCGCATTAAATGCGCCTTGTCCTGTAATGCGAGGGATAACCTCGCATTACTGTACCCTTTACACCTCCTGTGTGCCACTGTGGCAACCCCTTTTTCCTGTAAAAGGATGCCCGAGGCGACCATGAGAAGGATTCGGCTTTTTAGAACTCTTCACGACTCTTTTGGAGCTCCTCACTAGATGAAGAACACAAACATATACTCCACCAAAGCAGGAGTATGGTTTTACGCACCTTTGCGGCTCGAACCTGGGTAAAGGAACCGTGTGCTAACTATTAGATCCGCTCTTCTCTCAACCCCGCGCCCCGCAACCGTAGTAGGGATTCTTGTGATCCCATAGGTGTCGATCCAAATACCCCGACATCTTTGGCGCGCCAGGTAGGGGGCGCAGTTGTGAAAATCGGCTTTAGCAGTTAGTTCGGCGCACCTTCATCATCATGGCGCCCAAGAAGAAGACGACGGTGGCGTTTGGCCAGTCGGAAGCCGGACAGCCCGTCCCGACGCGGGCGAGCAGCGGACCGGTCGCGGAAAGGACCCGAGGCGCTGCTCGCGAACACCAACGCCATCCCAGTAGCCGGAGTCTGGGATGTGACGATGTTTGTTGGCCTAGTAACGGGCCGCACACCGCCAGTTCCAAAGACGGAGCCAGGCCTTCCGCAGGTGGCGCGGGGCCTTCCAAGGTCGCTGCCGCATCACCCGGAAGCGACGCAAGGGCCTCCAGAACTCCCACACCGGTGCCCACAGCGCGCTCCTCTCAAGAAGCGCGCGCCGAACGGCGTCGTCACCCCGAAGATCCCGGGCGTCTCCATGGGAACAGCTGCGAGCGCCACTCCCGGGATGTAGAAGACCTGCCCGCCCGCCGGGGCACTAGTGGAGACGGTATGCGACCGCGGGATCGTGATGGGGCTCCTCCTGACACGGTCAGGGGTCGAAGCGCGTAGCGGTCCGTACAGGCTTCGCTACCGTTCACCCCAACCGAGGCCATGGCGCGCGCGTAGTTGCTCCTCGACTTTCCTCCCGTTGCGGGGAAACTCGACGAGTGGAGAGCCACCATCCGAAGCCTTGTCGCAGTCGCCAACAAGGATGAACCAAACCCAGCAGAGCTCCCGGGTGGACGCTCTGATGAAGTCCCACGCACCGGCGGCGGGAGGGCCAGGAGCATCGTGGCTACGGTTCATTCGCCTACTCCACGCCAGGTGCCGCGTGCGTCGACTTGTCGGGACGTCACGGGCGACGCCATCTCCATAGCTTCGTCCGACCCGCGGACCCACGGCGACCAGCGTCAAGTTCTTCAGGAGCGAGCTCATGAAGACACTCAAACCATCATCGAGCGCCGGCGCGGAGCACGCCACCAGTCAGACAGGCGAGCGGGGCCTGATGTGGACCGCCCAGCACCGGAGAGCCCTGGAGGTCTACCTTACGAGGTAGGCTGTCCGGCTTTTACCCATGAGCTGCGGCAGTTCCAGTGGCCCTCTCACCGCACCTTCAAGCCTGACGTTGCCGAGAAGTACAACGACAAGACCCAGCCGTCGGAGTTCCTCAGCATCTACACCATCGCGATGCAAGCTGCTGGGGCCCGCGATGATAAGGTGCTTGCGAATTACTTTCCGTTGGCTTTTAAACCTAACGCCATGTCGTGGTTGATGCACTTGCCAGTAGACTCCATTTCCTCCTGGTCCGACTTGTGCCATGAGTTTGTTGGCGCCTTTACCGGAGGTCACCAGGCCCATGGCCAAGCGAGTGACCTGCACGTCATACCCCAGAAGGAAGGCGAGAGTCTGCGCAAGTACATACAGAGGTTCAGCCGGGTACAGTACAATATCCTCGATGTTCACCCTGCCGCCATCATCAGCGCGTTCCATCAGAACGTGCGTAACCGCAAGATGCGTGAAGAGCTGGCGATGACCAAGGTGAGAGATGTGGCAGAGCTCTATGTTCTCGCTGACAGATGTGCCCGGGCTGAAGAGGGAAGGAAGTACCCCGGCGAAGATGCCGGCGCGGAAACCGACTCTTCAGACGACGATACTACCACCCTGCCGAAGAAGGGCGGGAACCGTAACAGGAAGCGCAAGGGTAAAGCCGTGCTTGCCGTCCAGGGATCTGATGACACCGGCTCCGCCAAGAAAACTAGGGCGGGTGACCCTGGCAAGGAAATTGCCGGGTGTGTCACCTGCCGGGCCTTGGCGACTACAGAGAAGCCAGGAAACTCCGGCAAACGGTACTGCAAGATCCATCGCACTAAGGGCCATGATCTCCAGGACTGCCGACAGGTTGAGCTCCTTGCTGAGAAGCAGAGGGCTGAATATGAGAGGCGGGACAAGGAGAAGGGCTAGGATGGGGCTGAAGGATCCGGCAAGAGGCGTGACGGCCAAGCGGGCCGTCGCGTCAAGGATAAACAACAGGAGAGGCCCGCCCGGGGCCGTGACAGAAGGCCCGAAGACGACGATCACGAGGAGGACGACGAGTCCGGCGACCAAGAATTTCAGAAAGCTATGGAGGCCATGTGCGTCGACGGCGGCGCCTCGCTGCACACTTCTCACCGCAAACTTAAATAGTGGGCGCGTGAGATTACAGCGGCGGAGCCGTCGTCCGGCGCCCAAAAGCCGCTGAAGTGGTTCGGCACACCTATCATCTTTGACGCTCAGGATCACCCTAATCGCACTACTGCAGTCGGGTGCTTGCCATTGTTGGTTTCACCAACAATACGGAACCTCAAGGTGACAAAGATGTTAGTTGGTGGCGGGGCCGGTCCGAACCTACTCTGGCCCACCCTGATCGAGAAGCTGCAAGTTCCTGATGGAGAGCTCGAAGAGACGGGCATGTTTCAGGGGGTCAACCCAGGGAGAAGCCAACCAAAGGGGAAGGTCACGCTACCCGTGACTTTTGGAAGTGATCTGAACTATAGGATGGAGAGGATTGTGTTCGATGTTGCCAAGATCCCCTTGCCCTAGAACGGGATCCTTGGCCGCCCAGCGCTGGCTAAGTTCATGGTAGCGTCACACTACGCCTACGACACCCTGAAGATGGCAGGACCTGTGACGATGATCACCATCCCCTCAGATAAGAAGGATGCGCTGATCTGCGCTGACCAACTATACCGGCAAGCGGTTGCAGCAGCTGCCGCTACGAGGGCAGTTGCTCCTGCCACTAGAGCCCCGGGAGGGAAGAAGAAGAAGACCGGCGAGACCTCGGGCACCCACTCCGGCAAGCGCACCTCTTCGGAGTGCTGTGCTCCCATTGAGGACGTGCCAGAGAGCTCCACCGGAAAGAAGAAGGCCGGTGGGACCTCGAACACCCACTCCGGCAAATGCACCTCTTCGGAGTGTCGCGCTCCCGTCGAGGACGTGCCGGAGAACTCCACCAGCAGAAACAAGAAGTCTCGGGCCACGCCGCCGGCAACCAAGAGGGTTTCCATCAAAGTGGACGGCACAGGAGGGGCTTTCACCATAAGCTCCTCCGTTGACGACAAATAGGAAGACGCGCTCGTCACCTTCCCGCAGGCCAATGTCGACGTGTTTGCATGGCAAGCATCCGACATCCCCGGCGTTCCCACGGAGGTGATTGAGCACCACCATGCTGTCTGTCCTCATGCGCGGCCCGTCAAGCAGAAGGTCAGGAAGCAAGCTTTGGAACGGCAAGAGTTCATCACAGAGGAGATCCGGAAATTGGAAGCTGCGGGTTTGGTAAGAGGAGTGTTCCATCCAACGTGGTTGGCTAATCCAGTGGTAGTGCGCAAGGAAAATGGGAAGTGGAGGCCGTGTATTGATTACATAGACATCAATAATGCTTGTCCCAAGGACCCCTTGCCGTTGCCGCGCATCAACCAGATTGTTGACTCCACGGCCGGGTGTGACCTGCTGTCATTCCTCGATGCCTACTCCGGCTACCACCAGATCTTCATGGCAAGAGAAGACGAAGAGAAGACAGCATTCATCACCCCATGTGGTACGTACTGTTTCGTACGAATGCCTTTCGGGTTGAAGAGTGCTGGCTCGACGTTTGCAAGGGCAGTCCAGATTGGTTTTGAACCCCAGCTCCATAGAAATATGGAGGCTTATATGGATGATATAGTGGTCAAAACCAAGAACAGGGCAACCCTTATACCGGATTTACAAGAAACATTTGTAAACCTACGTAAGATCAACCTCAAGCTGAACCCTGAGAAGTGCGTCTTCGGCATCCCGTCCGGCAAGCTTCTCGGGTTCTTTGTGTCGCAGCGTGGGATAGAGGCCAATCCGGACAAGATCAAAGCTATAGAACAGATTGAAGCACCCAAACGGGTAAAGGATGTGCGTCGGCTTGCTGGCTGCGTTGCCGCCATGAGAAGATTCATTTCCATGTCTGCCGAGCGCACCCTCCCCTTCTTCAAGATTTTGAAAAAGGCAGGGCCGATGGAGTGGACGGCAGAAGCTGAAGCAGCGTCACAAGATCTGAAGAGGTATCTTTCCTCCACGCCAATACTAGTTGAGCCTAGGCCACAAGAACCGTTGCTGCTATACTTAGCGGCTACGAACCAGGTGGTCAGCGCCGCACTAGTGGCGTAGAGAGAAATTGATGACGGGGTCATAACAGCGACATAGCCTGGTGCTGCTGGTGCAGAGACGACACAGCCGGTTGAAGTGCAGCCTAGGAAGAAAATGATGCAGCACCCGGTCTACTTTGTTAGCTCCCTCTTGCAGGGGGCTAGATCAAGGTACTCCGGTGTGCAGAAATTGCTCTTCGGCCTTCTCATGGCCTCGAGGAAGCTACGTCACTACTTCTAGATGCACGAGATCACGGTCGTCACTCGCCTCCCTCTACAACGGATATTGCACAATCCAGATGCAACGGTAAGGATTGTAGAGTGGGCACTGGAGCTGTCCAGCTTTGGCCTCAAGTTTGAAAGTACCTCGACGATTCAGAGCCGAGTCCTGGCAGAGTTCGTCGTAGAATGGACCGCAACGCCTGATGAAGAAACCCAGGAAACTGCTCTTCCCGACAAAGAGGCGAGTTGCAACTGGATCATGTACTTTGATGGAGCTTTCTCCTTGCAGGCCGCCGGGGCTGGCGTACTGCTGGTCGCGCCCACTGGAGGGCACCTCAAGTACGTGGTCCAGATGCACTTCCCCAGGGAGGTATCAACGAACAACACTGCTGAGTACGAGGGGCTGCTTGCTGGTCTTAGGATCACGGCAGACCTCGGAATCAAGAAGCTCATTGTCAGGGGCGACTCGCAGCTTGTCGTCAAACAAGTCAACAAGGATTACCAAAGCCCGTTGATGAAGGCCTACGTTGATGTAGTGAGAAAATTGGAAGAGCACTTTGATGGTATACGGGCGGAGCATGTTCCCCGAGCGGAGAACGACACCGCCGATTACCTGTCAAAGTGCACTACCCTCAAGCTACGTGTGGAACCAGGTACCTTTGTGCTTCAGCTTTCTCAGCCATCCGTCGATCCATCAACAGAGCAGAACAAGAGAAGGAAATCAGGGCCCGGCAAGTACTTTCCCGCAGAGCTCCCCGGAGCCGCCGGCAAGGATGTTGCCGGAGACACTGAGCCCGCCACAGGACGACTAGCTCCGGCGGAGCGTCAAGCTCTTGCCGTCGAGACAGGCGCTCCCTTGGCGGACGAAAGGCCTTTGGTCCTCGCCGTCGAGCCCCAGGCTCCAGCGTGGGCGCAGCATACCGTCTGATTCCTCCAGATTGTGGAACTTCCTAAGGAGTAGGAAGAAGCGGAGAAAGTAGCCCGTCGGTCTGCTATGTACCAGTTCGTCGATGATGTCCTGTACAGAAAGAGACCGAACGGCGTGAAATTGCAGTGCATCCCTCGAGAGGAAGGACTAGAGCTGTTGGCAGAAATACATGGAGGCATATGTGGATCCCACATAGCGTCAAGAGCCCTTGCCGGCAAGGCATTCCGGCAAGGCTTCTTCTGGCCCATTGCCCTCCATGATGCGACGACACTGGTCACCAGGTGTGAAGCCTGCCAGTTCCATTCAAAGAAACTTCATCAACCAGCTCAAGCCCTTCAAACCATTCCTCTCTCCTGGCCCTTCTCGGTCTGGGGGCTCGACATACTGGGCCCTTTCCCCCGCGCCGTCGGGGGCTTTGAGTACTTGTACGTTGCAATCGAGAAGTTCACAAAGTGGCAAGAGGTGGAGGCAGTAAGGAAGGTTACAGCTCAGTCAGCCGTCAAGTTCTTCAAGTGACTAGTGTGCCGTTTTGGTGTACCCAACAGGATCATCACCGACAATGGCACACAATTTACAAGCCGCACCTTCATGCAATATACCCAAGACCTCGGCAGCAAAGTCCTTTTCGCTTCCGTTGCTCACCCCCGAAGCAATGGTCAAGCTGAGATGGAAAATGTTGAAGTGCTGCAAGGATTAAGGACAAAGACCTTTGACAGGCTGCCCAAGAGCGGGAGGCACTGGATTGATGAGTTGCCGACGGTTCTTTGGTCGATCAGGACGACGCCCAATCGAGCCACCGGCCAGACGCCCTTTGCCCTGATATACGGGGCAGAAGCAGTTCTCCCCACTGAACTCATATACGGGTCACCTCCAGTGCTCGCTTATGACGAGCTTGAGCAAGAGCAACTACGACAAGACGATGCAATGCTCCTTGAGGAAGATCGTTTTCACGCGGCTGTGAGAGCAGCATGCTACCAGCAAGCCTTGTGCCGCTACCATAGCCGCAAGGTCCGTGCCCGAAGCTTTGAAGAAGGCGACCTTGTTGTCCGGTGCGTTCAATCTGCCAGGAATACGAACAAGTTGACGCCGAAGTGGGAAGGCCCTTATCGGGTAATATGAGTCACCAAGCCTGGCGCAGTCCTCGTGGAGACCGAAAATGCCATTCCGGTGAGCAATTCCTGGAACATTGAGCATCTTCGCAAGTTTTACACATAAGGCGCGGCTTGCCGGCCCCCCCGGCAAGCCACCCTTTTGTACAAGCCTTGCCGGCAAGGCATGTAACCCTTTGTACAAAGCCAGGCGCAGACCTTGAGCATAAATAAATGAAGTGCTGGCGCCCTAAGTTATAGCATGCATGCTGAGTCGATTCTCGTCCTTGGTTAGGGTTGATAGTGCTTAGTGGCGGCTAACCCCTAGCTTAGAGGTCGAGTTTGCGTCTCTTTGTATTTCCTCTATCTCCTTTGGTTTAGAGGACACACAGACATCCTTGCCAAGGCCACTTGGGGAGAAGAAAGAGGAACAGGTCAGCATCAAGGCCTCGGCAAGCTAGTGTTGCCGGGGGCTACAAGAGCAAGGATTCACACACGGCGAACCAGGGTTGCCGGGGGCTGCGGCTTCAGATAAGTTCTTCATCCCCTATCATGCATTCCATTATGGACTGAGGTATGTGAAATCTCGTTCTTTTCCTTAAGTTACCGTGCTCCCATAACTCTAGGCCCTAGGGCTCGTTCCTGGGACTAAGTTTGGTCGTAGTCGCGGCAGCAAAAAGGTGAGACGAGGAGCCTAAGACCACTTCATCCCTGCCTCCGCCAAGGGCGTGAGAAAGGTCGAGCGAAGTAGGAAGACGGCAAGGCCTGTTGCCGGGCAAGAAAATGTTTATCTTAGAGATATCAGGGATTTATTCCCTGTTGTCGGTTCTACCTGCGAACAAATGACCCCGCAAACATTCCTATTTCATTAAAAACATTCCACTCAGGTACAGTCCATAGAGAATGAAAAATATGAACAAGGAGGTTACAAGTTCTAAAGTTAACAGATGCCCGAAGGCTTACAAACTAAAAAGAGAAAAGATGCCCGTAATGCCTTTCTTGTCCCTCTCCTCAGGAGGTAGGTCAAGGAGGCGAGAAGGGCAAAAGGAGCGCCTAGGCGAGCTACGGGTGGCAGAAGACACCAAGAGGACATCTTGGTGGCCGCCCAAGGGCCGGACGGTGATGATGGCCCCGAGGGCAGAGCTCGAAGACGAGGCGGCAGGACGTCAGTACGCATCGAAGGCATTGATGCTCGCGTACTCAGACATGACGACCTTGCCGCCCGCCTTCTTCCTCTTCCTCTTCTGCAGCCTCCCTACGCTAGCCGCCAAGGAGACGGCCCCGAGAAGTTCAAGGAGCCGGCGACGCGGATGATGGGGTCGCCGGTGCCGCCAGGAGCGGTGCCCGACACCTAGTCGGACCCGTCATCCTGCCATCCACCGCCCTCGTCGTCGCTGCCGCTATCCTCCTCGTCACCCTCATTCGAGGAGGAGTCTTCGTCATCGGAGGAGCTCTCCACGCAGCACCTTGCGCAAGTCCCGAAGAGCCCGAAGACCTTGACGGAGAGATGACCGTCCTCCATCAGCTTGAAATGGAGGGTGAGCCCATCCGTCAGGCTATGGATACGGGCGTAAGTCTTCCATCCTTGACGAAGATACATCACATGAGGAGCGGGGAAGTCGACGCGGACCAGCGTGCTGCTAATCCCGCAGCCCCTCATGTGCAGCCGCAGCGACTCCGGCGGATCCACCTCCATCTCCCGCGCAAATGGGGTCGGGAGACGAAGACGACGGCGCGACGGCCGCCGCAGCCTGACGAAGAACTCGGAAGGGTCATCCCCAATGTGGCATGCCATTGGAGGAGGGGCTGCATGCGGGGGCGAGGCCGGCGGACCACCCCGTCCTCCTCTTCCCCGAGCGCCCTGGCCTCGCCCACGGCCTCGCCCCCTCCCTCTTCCCCTCGTGGCCGTCTCTGCCACCGCAGGTGCAGGGGAAGGAGGGACGCGTTGTCGAGCGGCGACCCTCGCTGCCACCATTGAAGAGCCGGGATTTCCTCTCTCCATGGCGAACAGAAGAGAGGAGCAGAAGCTGAAGGAGAAATAAGATGGAGGAATGTGGGGCGCCGTCCCTTCCCTCTGCTCTTTATAAAGGGGCGGGGCTGGGGCTCGACCGCCCCGCTTGGCCAATCAAGACGCAGAAGGCAAGGGAACCGGGACCGACCCGCCGCCCCAACCAGTGACGGCTCGGTTTCCCGCCTCCACCGTTCGCCACCTCAAGCGCATGGAGGACACGTGGCGAACGTGCAGAACCTAGGGGATGGGTGAGGCGTCCTCTCCCCACCCCGTGATCATGGGGAATGGACGCCTAGACGACCATGCCTCGGCCCCATTCAGTAAATGGGCCGCGCCTCCACGCCCCCCCCCCCGTTTACGGGGAAGGCGCGAGGCCCCCTCCTTTCGCATTTACTGCGACGTGACGCATGCCTGTGGAAACCGCCCCACGCATGCCGCCCACGTCACGCACGCCCCTCCACCCCGCGTCGTGCGCGCGGGTCGTGGGAGGCACAGCGCGCGGAAAATTTTACCATGGTGAAAACTGCCCCGCCTGCCCGCACACCATTCTGGGGCCTAGCCCAACAACGCGTCGCGCTCATGTGTGGCCTAGGCCCGGGGGCTCCTGTCGGTGTACAAAAAGAGGGGCACACTTTTTGTACCCCTATAATTGTGCATGGGCAGTCTGAGCCACGGGCATCACCACACCAAACACAGCAGGGGAGGTGAGCCAAGGTAAAACTGAAGCTCGATGTTATTGGAGCAACGCCAAGAACAAGACCACAAAGAGCAAAGGGACGAAGCGGCTTCCCCCGGCAAGATCCTTGCCGGGAGCCGGTTTCAGCAGCCCTGGCAAGAACCTTGCCGGGGCCGGCTCTGGCAACCCCGGCAAGACCCTTGCCGCGGCAACTCGCCCCACGCCTACGGAGCGGATCACCCTTGAGTCCACTGCCCCCATGGGGCAAGGATTTGGGAGATATCCCCGTGGTGGCATGCAGATCTTTGTGAAGACATTCAAGGACAGATACACACACTAAGAGGACAACGACCCTTGGCAGGATCCCAGCCAGGGAGGACCACAAGGCCTCCGGCAAGCACCTTGCCGGGGATGACAGCAGGCACCACGGCAAGACCCTTGTCGGGGCCCCGGCCAGGCCCTTGCCGAGGGCACCCATAGGGCCAGCGTCAGGCCCGCGCCAACTGAGTTTCCACCGCCCATGAAGCTGCCGACCCAACCAGCTGGGCAGGCTCCTGTGTGGCAACATGTAGATCTTCGCGGAGACCCGCCATTGCGCCACCTCAGCTGCATGCCTGCCTACATGGAGCCTCAGGCACCGCTGGCCAGGGCGCGTGTCAACACAAGGAGGAGCGGCGACGGACAAGATGGACGTCTCCCCTCGTTCCCGATAAAGCGAGGGCACCTAAGCTAAGCGCATTAAATGCACCTTGTCCTGTAATGCGAGGGATAACCTCGCATCACTATACCCTTTCCACCTCCTGTGTGCCACTGTGGTAACCCCTTTTTCCTATAAAAGGAGGCCCGAGGCGACCAGGAGAAGGATTCGGCTTTTTTGAACTCTTCACGACTCTTTTGGAGCTCCTCACTAGCTGAAGAACACAAACATATAATCCACCAAAGGAGGAGTAGGGTTTTACGCACCTTTGCGGCCCGAACCTGGGTAAAGGAACCGTGTGCTAACTGTTAGATCCTTTCTTCTCTCAACCCCACGCCCCACAACCGTAGTAGGGATTCTTGTGATCCCATAGGTGTCGATCCAAATACCCCGACACCGGCTGAAGTAGCTGAACCGTCTATTCTGGGTGAGTCAGCAGAAGCCGACAACCAAATAGAGGTAGAACTCGACTCTCTTGGTGGACTCTTTCTTTAATTAGATGACGCCTCTTCCTATCAGGATGAGACTGCTACAAGCCGGGCTAAGCATATTGAGGTAATTCCCATCTCTTCCGCCTTAGACTCCGTGTCTCCAGAGAGAATACAGTGAGTCCTCCAGAAACAAAAATTTCCTCATCCAGATGCTCACTTAGGTCAGCACTTTATTTTGAAGAAAACTCGGCATGAACTAAGGCGCCAAACTCGAAGTGGCGGCTCACACGATCTTATGGCTAGCCTGACTCATGAACCGTCCCGCAAGCGGCCTAACGAGGTGCCACATAGCCCAACTATGTCTTTACCTAAAGCAGGTCTTATCGGACAGTCTCTTAAGCCGTCTGATTCAAATTACCAGGAGTTGCCTTCGTCTTTGGGCAGCTCATCTTTGACTCAGCTGCCTCCAATGGTTATAAACGTGGGGTAAGAGTTTGTACTTAAATTTTTGGCGGCTTAGCCCATTATCATATAAACCTTACTTTTGCAGTTTTGAATATAGGGCCAAGGCCAAGATCAAGAAAAGGAAGATTGGTGGCTCTTCCAACACCCCCAAAAATCTTGAGATGAAGCAGTAGGTGTTGGTAACCCCTGAGGTCAACACCGATAAACCTGAAGAACATCACAACTAAGATGATCTGCCCCCGCAGACTTAGGTGTCGGCTTTTGATGCCATGGATGCTGATGTTAAGCCGGTGGATAATCCTGACCCGCCAAGCCATATTCCTTCTTCAACCCCTGTAAAGCCAGCTGAAGAAATCCCTCCTGAGGAGAATACTAATGATGTTGCTATTACTTGGGCGAGTTATCAAGCACTAGGAATTTCCACCTTTCTAACAAAGAACACTTCCAAAGAAGAGTCGCCCCTAGAAGAGAGGGGTAAAACCAAACTGGAGTTGCCCAATTATGAAGGGCTCAATGTTGACGAACTTCATGCTGGCTATCTAAATCGGTTGGCCACAAGCCGAGATATGGAAGCCAGCATAGTACATCTGATGAAGAAGAAATATGAGGTACACTTTATCTCGTTTTGTCATATATCCTTATGTAGCCCCGATTCTTAACCATAGGAAATAATATGAGTATGTTTACGACTTTGAAACTGCAAAAATCTGATATGTAGCCCCCAAGGGCCGGCTTATCATGATAATGATAAGTTGGGTTTTTTAATGTGGCTAGTTAGAAGAATTGCGCCATAGCCCGCAAGGGTCGGCTTAACTTTTCTGAGATGAATCGGGTCTTTAATTTTGATGAATCGCCCGTAGCCCCCAAGGGATGGCTTAACTCTCTGAGATGAGAGGGTTCTTTACATTAGCCCCCAAGTGCCAAGGATATTGCTTGCAATGTTCTTGCAACTTAGAATAATTTGCCATGATAATTTTGTCGAAGAACCAACTAAAACAGAGCAAGCGACTTATATTGTCCACCTCAAATGATAAATTCCTTGTTAATTCTGCAGGAAGCTTTAAGGTTGGGTGAGTCAAATGTAGCCGACTTAAAAAAGAATCTGGTATCCCAACAAGCTGAACGTACCAAAGAAGAATCAAGCTTGAAATCATCCTTGGAAAAGTTGGAGAAAGTCAAGGCAAGCTTTGAAGCTGAGTAAACTTCCTTACTGAAATAGGCTCAAGACACCGAAGAACAACTGAAACTAATGGTGGAAGAACTGACTGACTTAAAGCGCCATATATCTCAAAAGACTGCAAACATCTTTGGTAAGCCAAACTTCAAACTCAATTGGAATATCTTGCCTGGCAACTCATGCTATGAATGTGACTTGACTGGCGGCATGTTAAACATGATTCTAACCCGCCTAGTAACTCCTGCTTTGAATGTATAACAGGTGCCAGGAGTGCCAATCTTGGGCAAAACATGCTATTGAAGCTTTAAGTGGTCTATAATTTGACGGAGAAGTTATATGTTGGCAGTATTCGCACCCTTGTGGCTGTATCTAATGGAAAGAAACTAGCAAAGCTCATCCAAGATGTGCTAGATCAACTGTCCACCATGCCCGATCAGATGGAAGGACTGAAGAAGCCAGGCGCCCGTATAGGAGCAATAGCCTTGCTAAGCTGGGCCAAAGCTTATCAATGAGAACTAGACCCTCAGGAAATGGCTGGCGGGTTTCCAGAATATAAAGATGATGGGTCTGTCTTTAACAAGGCCGATTACACAAGTTGTATCTCAAATATGCGGCCATTGGCATGTCAACTTGCCCAAGAGCTGGATTTGTATAAGTACCAGCTGGCTTACGACATCAATAACACGAGAACTAAGTCCCCTTCGTTTGACATCGTAGATCTAACTCCTCAAGGACGTAATTAACTTTTTGCCTCTAATATTGACCCTTCTGCTATTATCAACGATGAAGTAGTATTTGAGGCTTTAATTGATATCGACTGGACCTCGGACAATCTCCATATCAGAAACGACGAAGAGACGGCTCATGATGATCCAGGAACTTCTACATCAAAGCAGCAGCAAGGTGCTAACCCGTAGTCCACTAACCCCGACAACACAGAGGCCGGCTCAAATGAGTAGGATAACTCCTAAGAAACTTCGAGGGAAACTTTTGGGATCAACTGAAGCCCTGTAATAGGCTTAGTTAAAAATATTTGGTAATCTTGTCATGCCATCGCACACCTTCCATTGAATCTCCAAATAGTTTGCTTGAAACATTGCTTGAAAAACTGGATGTGATCAATCCCTGTTGATTTTTTTGCTATGCTTAACACACAACTATGGAGAGTGTTTCTTTGAATGAATGCATTATGCTTAGCTTACCGTAGTTGTAGAATAACCCAGCAATTTGTTGGTGGGCGACTCATAATCGCAAGATCTTGTCTGTTGAAAAGTAAAACCAGAGTTGAACTATCTGGCGGCTCTTGGCCGATTGCGGCTTAGCGCGTATCCATTGTAACCCGAGGCTTTTGTAACCTGGCGGTTTATATCCTTTGAAAATTTGATAACCCCTACAAACAAAGATGTTTAAAAAATAACAAATATGCATAGGAGTATAATTCATAAGTTGGCTTTTAAGGCTTGACAGAAAAGACCGGCTTTTATGACTCGAGTCTTGCTTCAATGAAGCTTTGTCATGGAAGAAGTTTGTCATGGGAAAACATGGTCGCTTATTGGGCCATTGGCACCTTGTGGTTCGGCAAGGGGGAAGAGCGCGTTAAATAAAGAGCGGAGGGCGCACAGCAGCGCGGCAGCGATGACATAGGATATTTTTACCCAAGTTCGAGCTACCGTGAGGCGTAAAACCCTACACCTGCTTTGTGGATTGATGGAGTGGACCGTAGTGGAGACGCAGCGCTCTAGCGCGGCAAGGTAGCCTAGGGGCGGGAGCAAATACGCGCGTATGGGTGTACAATGGTCGGAATCCATTCTACGGTTGCCACGGTCCTCCTTTTATAGTTCAGGCAAATCAGTCATTGTGTACTGATTAGATAGCAAATAGTGCTATCATACCTAACTCTGCAGGCATGACAAAGCGCATTAAATGTGCCACTTAGTGTCACATCATGGTGTAGCCCTACAAACCTTACAGGTTGCCACCTTCTTGCCTTCCTGCATGACACGTCGTTGGATGGGTGTCACATGTAGGTTATTTCCTTCGGAAGTGGCTGCCACATACTGAATTACGACCACTTAGTCACTTCAGGGCTTGACACCGTACCGATTGGTAAACTGAGTTGTTGTGAGGTGGAGCGGTGGAGCCTTGGTGGGGTAAGCCCACTGTCCGCATCCCCGGCAGGCCTGCCGAGACAGTCCTGGGACTTATCATCGGGGCAACCTCATCCTCGTCGGGCTCGCCTGCCCCGCAAGGGAGGTTTTTCCCTAGTGAGTTCTTGCTCCTTCATATTTGTCTTGCTCTTCTTCATCCGCCCCATGATATCTCAAAGGGCTAACCTCTTGTGCTTGGCGTGGTCTTGGTTGCTAAGAGTTGCTTCCGTGCCTATGCACAGTCTGGGCAACATACACCAAGGTTTGTTAAACTAACAGAAACCCCCGAGCCTGGCTCGAACGTGATGTCGGGTGTCGTCGGGGTAGGCTCTATCTGGTACACAAGCAGCGGTCTTGGTGCTAGCTTGTTTCTAATATTTTTCTTGCTTCTTCCTTAATCTGTGATTGAATAAGGGTGGTTTCCGCTCATCCCACTCGTCGTGCAAGCCGCCATGGGGCAATTTTTGGGCCACGACCTGCTAGTCGCCTGTATCCGATGCTTACGGGATGGTAAATGCCCCTCTGTTTACGCCGCCCCTGCCGTTTCTGCCACATACGCTGCATGTAGTACGCACGGTTGGTGGCGGAAACGCCAGACGCGGGAAGGAGCACCTCGGCGGAAAGCCAGGCGCCATGGATTGGTGCAGGTGGGCGGTCTTGATTCTGCGTGCCATTATCACTGCAGAGGAACCGGATTGGTGGAGTGGGGCGACGGTCTCCAGGATGCGGGGCCATCCCCCAGCCCGCCCTTCTTATAAAAGAGGGGAGGTGGCCAGGGTTCAAATCACACACATCTTCTCCTCCTCACTCGCCTCCTTCCTCCCTCTCAGATGGTGAAGGGAAGGGGACGTGCTGGCGCCCCAGCGGTGGCGACGAGAGTTTCTTCTCGATAGTGTCTTCCTCCCCAGCCGATGATGTGGGGGCGAAATCCAACGCCCTTGGCCGAGGTGTGGGACAAGGGCGAGGCCGCCCTCGGGGTTGAGGAGGACGCGGTGGCGGCGTGGTCCTCCCTCCTTTAGCTGTTACGAAGCTGTCGGAAGGTCATATTGGGGACCAGCCATTGGAATTTGTCATCAAGCTGCATGGACCCCTGCGTGGTCGCCTTCGGTTCCCTACCCCTTTCGCTAGGGTGATGGAGGTAGATCAACCAGCGATGTTGAGGTTGCACATGAGGGATTCTGTAATGGCAGCATGCAAGTGAACACAGAGTTCCCGGCCCCTCACGTTATGCTCCTCCAGCATGGTTGGAAAACCTTCATGCGCGTCCATAGTTTGATAGCAGTGCACGTCCTCATTTCAAGTTAATGGAGGCGTCCCTGCTGTCCGTCAAGGTCTTCGGACGCTCGGGTGCTCGCTTAGGATGTTGCATGGAGAGCTCGACCGACGATGAAAGCTCCTCCTCGAGCGACAGTGACGAGGAGGACAGTGACGGCGATAACGTCGGAGTTGGTGCGGACGGCGACGACTCTGACTCTGGCTGATCGCAAACCATACCATCACCGTCAGTCGACGACACCACCACCTGCACTTGCCCTCCCCCAGAAAGGTGATTTGCCAAGGAGTTGGATGGGGAGGTGCGGGTGGTGTCTCTGATTCCTCCAGCAGTCCTCCAACTGGACCCCGGCAGGCCTCCTGCTTCCCATCACCTTCACCCATGGCTTCGTTTGCCCTCCCGCATCCTGCTGGCCCTGATGGTGGTGATCGAGGGGGTATTTGTGCCGCTCTCTTCACCATCACCTTCACCCAAGCGCTCCTTTTGTCCTCTTCTCCTCCCACTGCAATGACGTGGAAAGGAGGGATAAAGAATGGGGATCACATGGCATTTATGTTTTTTCATTATAAAATGTGTAGGAGTTTGCCAAACCTTAGTCTAAGTTTTGTAGTCTTCTTTATCCATGTTTGTATTCTATAAGATATGTACTAGCTCATCAACATATTAATGAAACAGACAAGCTTTGCCGGGTACTTGTGCATGTATAATAGCCATGCAGAGGTGAGATGCCTCTATATATTCATGTAAACAAGTTTTCCCCGGCAGGCTATCCTGCCGGTAGCTTAGTTTGTTGTCGCGGGGCTGGGCTTGCCGAGCATTAAACCATAAAGAGGGACCAGCCCCCCACCAATCCTTTATCGGCAAAGGCCACTGCGACCATCCTGACTGAAGCAATGTTTGAGCCTAGGGATGGGAGCACCTATGCTTTAAAGGAGACGAGGTTTTCTTATGCACAAGTTTCACTATACAGAATACGTATGGAAAAAGAGAACTTATCTGTTTGGCTTGCCGAGGACCACTATGTAGACTTGTCTTCATTTCTTCTCTTCGGGATCAAGTCCGCGGCAAGGAACCTGCAGCTTAATGCAGATGAAAACAATGCCATATGTGATCTTATCTACATGAACATGCCGTCCTCATGATATGCTTATGCATGCATGCAATCTTCTTCGGGGGCCCCCAGTGCTTCGTTTATTTCTCTGTTGCTCACGGTCTGCGCCCGAATTTGTACAAAGGGTTACATGCAACTGAGGCAAAGCTTGTACCCAAGGATGGCTACCAGGCAAGGCCCGATAGCCGCACCGTACGGGTAGAACTTAAGGAGATGCTCAATGTTCCATGAGTTTTACAATTGAATGCCATCTCCGGTCTACAGACGGGCTGCGCTAGGTCTGGTGACTCGTACTACCCAGTACGGGCCTTCCCACTTCAGCGTCAACTTGTCTGTACCCTTGGCGGACTGAACGCGCCTAAGAACAAGGTCGCCTTCCTCAAAACTCCGGTCATTAACCATGTGGTTGTTATAAAGACGCAGGGCTTGCTGGTAGCGTGCAGCACGCGTAGCAGCCCAGAGACGGTTCTCCTCAAGTAGCACAACATCATCACGCCGGTGTTGTTCTTGCGCTACATCATCGTAGGCAAGTACTCGAGGTGAGCTCTAAATGAGTTTCGTGGGGATAACAGCTTCTGCCTCATACACTATGGAGAAGGGAGTCTGCCCGGTAGCTCGATTTGATGTCGTATGGAGGGACCAAATAACCATCGGCAACTCGTCGATCCATCGCCTGCCAAGCTTCTGCACCTTATCAAATGTTCTTGTCTCAAGGCCTCGCAGCCCTTCAGTGTTTGCCCTCTCATCTTGCCCGTTGCTCCTTGGGTGAGCAATGAAGGCGGATGAAATCTTGCTTCCGGAGCATGAACGTATTGCACGAAGACGAGGCTCGTGAATTGGGTGCCATTGTCGGTGATGATTTGGGCAGGGTCTCCGAAGCGGCACACCAATCCTTTCAAGAACTTGATAGCTGACTGTGAGGTCACCTTTCTCACCGGCTCTACTTCCGTCAACTTTGTAAACTTGTCGATTGCAACGAACAAGAATTCAAAGCCCCCGTCAGCACAGGGGAAGGGGCCCAAGATATCAAACCTCTAGACCAAAAATGGTCATGACAAAGGGATCTTTTGAAGAGCTTGGGCAGGCTGATGGATATTCTTGGAATGGAACTGGCAGGCTTCACACTAGGTGACTAGCTTGATTGCATCTTGGAGGGCTGTGAGCCACTAGAATCCTTCCCGAAAATCCAAACCAAGGCCCTTGGTCCAATGTGGGAGCCGCACATACCCTTGTGTATCTCTGCCAGCAGTTCCTTTACTTCTTCCCGGCAAATCCACTTCAATTTCACACCATTGGGCCTTCTTCTGTATAGTGTGTTGTCAATGAACTGATACATACCGGCCCTCCGGGCTACTTTTTCAGCTTCTTCTTGCTCTTTGGGAAGTTCTCTTGTTTGGAGGAAATGTACAATGTGTCATGCCCAAGTTGGAGCCTGTGCCTCGGCAACGAGGATCAGCGGCACCTCCTCATTCACGGGAGCACACTGCTAAACTGCAGATATTGGTAGTTTGGTGGGAGGGTGCGGCATACCGATCGAAGGGGAGTTGTTCCCGCCAAGCTCTCTGCCAAGGGTTTCAGGAAACTCTATCGGGAGAGGCTTCCGGAGTCCATTTTCCTCCTCTTTCTGGCCATTGTTGTCAGGGATACGGAGGGTTGAGTCAGATGGAGAACAAAAGTCCCTAGTTCCACAGGGAGTTTTTGCATGGCGCACTTTGAAAGATGGTTAACTCTTTTGTTTTCTGCACAAGGTACATGCTCTGTTTCCAATCCGTCAAAGCGCTCCTCCAATATTCTCACTTCCTCGACGTATGCCTCCATCAATGGGCCCTGATAATCCTTGTTCACTTGTATCACCACAAGTTGTGAATCTCCACAAATGATTAGCTTCTTTATTTCCAATTCTATGGCAATCATGAGCTCAAAGAAGTCCTTCGTACTCTACAGTGTTATTGGTGGCCTTCTGTCAGGCCCAAGATGCGATTCTATCCCGATCACTTGACTCATGCGTGATTGGGGCACAACCGCATCTCAAGCGCTTAGCAAGATGGATATCATTACATCGTACCATTACATAAATACATGGGGAATACAACAATACATACAAGTCACCAGAATACATCAACATCAATACAAGGCATCCGACTACGGATGCAAACATGAAAAGCACAACGACATCCATCTGCTATCCCAGGCTGCCGACCCGGAACCAAACCCAAGACTGACGAAGAAGAAGAAGAAAGAACTCCACACACAGGACATCGCTCTCGCGTCAAGTCATCGGAAACCTACACCTACAACTGGTGTTGTAGTATCTGTGAGCCACGAGGACTCAGCAATCCCATAACCATGGGTATCAAGACTAGCAAAGCTTAAACGGGATGGAGCGGTTAAGTGGTGAGGTTGCAGCAGCGACTAAGCAATATATATGGAGGCTAACTTACGAGTACAAGAATAAGATGAGCATCTATGCAAATGGTCGCAAACTAGTAATGATCGCTAAAGATCCCGAACTACCTACGAGTCAAACATAACCCCACCGTGTTCTCTTCTCAAAGTGAAAAGAGACAGTCATGGTTACTCACACAATTGTGTGTTTTATTTCGGATCCTCTGTCAAGTTTTCTTCAACCGGACATTAACAAATTCCAATCTGCCACATAATCGCGGGCACGGCTTTCGAAAGATCATAACACTGCAGGGGTGTCCCAACTTAGCCCATCACAAGCTCTCACGATCAGCAGAAGTAATAATAATATTACCCCTTGTCATAGGGAAGGCCCGATCAGACTCGGATTTCCCGGTGCACAAGACATTTCGACAATGGTAAAACAAGTCCAGCAAGACCTCCCGGTGTGTCGACACCCTGATAGTAGCCGCACGTATCTCGTCTCAGGCCACGACCGGATGGGCGATTTTATGGGAGCCAGATACCTCGAGTTTCCCCGTGGCGGCCCCGTCGAACCCCCGTTTGGGACCAACACCATCAGCACCGGCCCCCCTGTATGTAGAAAGAATCCTCGGGTAGCGCTAACTCCCTATGCAATTAATTAATTAATTAAGTTTATATTATGAGCAAATTAAAACCAAAGTTGGGCCTTGCTGGAGTATTTTTATTCAAAGACGAACTGTCAAGGGGTCCCCATATACCCAACCGTGTAAGGAACGCAAAATCAAGGAACATAACACCGGTTTATCGGCCCCTAAGGTGGCATGAGTGGAACAAAACACCGAGCAAAAGGCCAAGCCTTCCGCCCATTGCCAAGTATATAGGGGTGTTAAGATATATAAGATATATTGTGATATTGCAACAACAAGTTCCAACATGGAACGGACTTCATCTTCACCTGCAACTAACAACGCTATAAGAGGGGCTGAGCAAGCGGGTAACATAGCCAAACAACGGTTTTGCTGGGAAGGTGTCGAAGGTTAGAGGTTTCATGGCAACAAGGAGAGAGGCTGACAATAAATGATAGATAGCGCGACATGTAACGATAGCATCGAGATATCTAGCATGGAAATGATAGTAAAGGTATCCAAGGTGATGGTCATCTTGCCTGAGATCCCGCAAGGAAGAAGAATGAGCTCATGAATAAGACGAAGAAGAAGCCATGAAGTCGAACCACGTGTAGACGAACGAATCCTCACGATCACAACGGAAAAGAACTAGCGAGAAGAAAGCACACCACATTGTAAACACACAACACAAGAAAATGACAAGATTCTCAACCAAGTACGATGCAAGACAAGTCTATATGATGCAAAACATGGCAAGGGATGAAGCACACAAGAACAACTCAAACCAACAAGTTTAAATGAGGCCGGAATCAACATATAGCAATTCCGGTAAGTCCTCATATGCACATTTCGAATTTGGTCCAGATCTGCACAAACCTTAAGTTAAAGTTGTTAAACAGCAAGTTAACATGCACCATGATGATCTACTCGAAATTCTAGTCAAGTTTCATGTCAAGTTCACTTAATTCGGAGCTACGGCCTAGAAGATACGAGCAAAACAAGACAAGCATGGCAACGGTGCAAGATGCACCCAAACATCAAACAAACACACTCCAAATAGGTAAACAACATGATATTATGCTTCTACATGCAAAATCACACAAGTTTCATATATGTCACACTCAAAACGGAGCAACGGATCAACACTTACACACGAAACAAGATATAACAACAAGTTGTCCAAAATCAGCAACATAGCAACTTTGGAGCAAGGTAACTATATGCTACAGCACCCAAACATGATAACAAGAGGCATGGATGTGAAATAAACATGATTCTTAACAAGCATGAACTTATAACACCCCCAAAAACTTGTTGGAACACATTTAAACAAGCATGGCAAGTTGCAATAAATTTATCCAGACTTAGCCAAAATCTGGAAGGAAAAAACATCATCACGATGCTGCATTCGGAGGCACAAAACAACACGCATATAAACTCTACTAAGTACATAAAGATCATGGACATGTAATAGACATAGCATACATCAAACATCTCCATTGGATCATCTCCATAGGAGGCATGGATCAATAACAACAAGCTTCACGAAATTGATCATGCTGATAACAGCCTGACATGTAAATTTATAGAAACTTGAGAGCAAGAAATAAATAAGCTACATCAGGCCATATGTGCAAGTAAGGGGACGTCCTTGTTGCTTCGAATCGAGCAGCGGTGTTCGCCGTCCATGGCGATGAAGACGGTGGTGATGGCGTGGCATCGGGGCACCTGGCGTCGCGTGCGTCAGTGTAGAGCTTCAGGGATTCGAGGTGGAGCTCGTGGGCTAACTGGCCGTGCATGGGGATGCTGGTGGCTGCAGTGGACGGCGGTGACGGCAGCGCTCGGGTAGCTGCGGGAACGCGAGGGAAAGGAGGGAGAGCGACCAGAGACAGAGGGGAGTGGACGAGTGGGTTATGGGCGCCTCAGCGGCGCAAGGACAAGGCCTCGCGAGGGCCAGGCAGGCAGATGCGTGCTGACGCGCGCGGGCGTCATGTGCTGCTTCCCATCTGTCTACTAGCAAGAGGAGGAAGACGATAGAGGAGGAAGCGGTGGTGGGCTGGGCCAGCTCCTGGGCCGCGCTGGTAAGCCAGGTAAGTGGGCCACCAGGTGGGCTGCGCAGGTAACCTCAGGTGGGTTTTCTCTCTCTCTCTCTCCTTTTCTAATTCTTTCTGTTTCCTAATTTCTACAATTGTTTTTAATTCTTTTGCCACTGTTTTGAATTTGAACAAATTCAAACAAGTGCCAAAACATCCTCTGAGTATTTTTATGTTTCCCATGGACTTTTCCAGGAGCACATAAATTAATTCAAAGCTATTTGGAAATATATTCTATATATTATGAATATAACTCCAAGTTCAAATATAATAATGATTTAAACTTAGTGATCAAAATATTCCTAAAAATGTTCATTATTTTTTGTTTGGTGCAAAAGCCTTGCCAAAAATATCAAACACTTAATAAGAACACTTTGGAAACATTGAATGCAATTTTTTTAACTGGACCTATTTGAAAGCATTTGTGCTAGGGTTTATCAATCCCCAATTCAAATTTCTTGAAATTGAACATGATGCATGGATGCATAACCACTTGGTGCAAGCAAACTCTAAGGCTGTGACATATTTGGCTGAGAGGGGGTGGCATGACCGGAAGGAAGCACCGACGCTCTTTTCCTGGGCACTCGAGTAGGCGGTGCCGCCGATGCGATCTGCCGGGGATCTCATTCCTTTCCGGTGGCGCGAGTGGAGGCTCACGCTTTACGATGACCATCTCCAGGAGAGGTGACAGCCCTCCCTCATCGACCCCCTGCCGCCACGCCTCGGCCATCATAATAATCCGCTGTGATGATCGCCTGTCCATCCATCCACGCAGCAGCCCCACTTTCCTGCTTCTTTGCAAAGCGCTTGTGGGAGACCATGAACGTTAAAACTGAAACACCCGACGTTAGGCTCTGGACATCTGTAACATCATGCTTCAAGGTGTGAACCTGAAAATAATGGTATTGTGGTAAGTTCATCCAAAGTTCCAATCAAGCATATTATTATAGCTTATTAAGTACCTCTCCAGGGCCTGACAAAACGACCGACATGCTCGAGGCAAGCCCTGGAAGAACCATGTTGTTCACACGCACTCCATCCTCTCCAAGTATCTGACCTCTGGTCTTCAAAACACCAGCCAGTCAGTTTGTGAGAAACACATCGTATACTCATGAAAATTGATTTACTCAAATGCATGCTGGAAGTAGAATTTCTGAATATTTGTGCTGCACTTACTGCATTATTGGAATCCATATCTTATCGGTTGTATATCTGACCAAGATCAGATATGTTATTCGCAATCTGTATCGCATCTGGCGATGGCAAGTCCTGTCCATGCCAGGATCATCACTCTAGCGATCTGCACATTGCTAATAGCACATCTAGACAACAGTATATATAAATTTTCCTACTGTAAATGTTTTCCTTAGGCATGCATATCATAGTGAATGCAGAGGGTTAACTTGTCGGATTCAGTTGATTACCATAGGTGCAGAGCCCCACCTATGGTTTTTAAATAGCTTTTTTTATATAGCCAGTTGTTGCTTCTTTCTACAGAAATACAGCATGTTAGCTTGTATGAATGGTTATTACCTGGAACTTCTGCTAGCTCTAGGTTATAACAGTTCAATTCAGTCAATCTGTTGGAGCTAGTTTGTCTATTACTTGTATCTAAATTTTATATTCTGCCCTATGCCCTTGTTGACTTGCTTAGATTCATAATTGTTATGTCTTGCAATCTGGTATTGATGACTCTCAATGTATTCATGTGTGCCCTTCTAGTGTACCTTGTATGTGACCCAGCTTTGTAGGTAGCATATATACATATGGTATGTGGCCTTTTCATCCATCATTTACACTGTGAATCCAACATTGTGGTGCTGCTTTGTTTCGTTGAAGTGCCACTTTAGCTTTTGCCAAATGCAAATATAGGATGTAGCTTACCACATTTGCCCCATCACTTCGTTACCCCTTTCTCCTTAAATGTTGATTAATTTCTGTTTTGGTTGAGATAGGGGCACTCCTAGGTCAAGAAAATTAGCAAAAGTCAAGCCCAATTTTCTTGACCTAGAAGGTGCTCGATTATCAACAAAAACAAAAATTAATCAGCATGTATCTTGACATCAAGAAACTTTCTGGACACATCCCTTGACAACTAGGTTATCTTGAGAACTTAGAGGAGTTGTGGCTTTGGAAAGAGGGCTTGGAAAGCTACTCCTACTAGCTAGATGGAGATTTGTGCTCTGCTGTGGCACACACTAGTTATTTGGTCAACTTAGAGATCTTGTTCCTTGACAATAACCAACTTTTTGACCAAACATTTTTCCTATTTAGAGCAAACATGGCCCACAACAATGAGGCCGGCGGTTCGGGCAAGGCATTTTGGCAGTTGTCCCAAGAGATGGAGGAACAACCTCACCGCTATGAGGACACCGCGGAAGACACCGACCCCGACTACACAACCCCTAGTGGCGTTGGGGATGACACCATTGATGCCACCGCCGAGGATGCCACCACTGATGATGACACCACTGATGCCGCCGAGGATGCCGCACACACAGATGGCAGCCAACCGAAGAGGCAACGGAAGGACCGGCCCCCGAACGTGCTCGGCACCGTCAAGGAGGAATTTACTGAAGTGACCTCCCGTGGGCATCCAACGGTGCCCAAGAAGTTAGTCAAGGGGTATGCGGTACAGCTCGGGTGCATTCTATGGAGCGCCGTCTCGATCAACACCGAGAACCTGAGGCATCCTGACCGAGGGAATTTGTGCAACCTCCTCGTCACGAAGCTGCACGAATGGTACAAGTTCCCCGGTGACTTCGCAAACACACGCCTCTCAAGGAATAAAGTGAACAGTGCCGCCCTCACGAAGATGAGCAAGGCCCTGGTTACTTGGAGAGCCGCGGTGAAGAGTATGATTGATAAAGGTGATAGTTATGAGAAGATCAAGGAGAAACATCCTTCGATCAGCAAAACTGACTACCTCGAGTTCAAGATCATGTGCGAGAGCAACGCATCCATGGAATCAAGTCAGTGGGGGAAAGATATGCAGGACTTGAACTTAGGGGTCCACAGACTCGGTCCCGGCGGTTACAAAGTGGCAGAACCTATATGGGACAAGGAGGAAGCGGAGCATGCCGAGCATGGCCTACCGCCCCTCTTCGATGAATACCGTGACAAGCAGACCAGGAACTATGTCAGGGCCTGGTACATGATTGACCCGGTAACAAAGGAGCTTACCACAGATCCGAAGACCAAGAAGCTTGAGCTTGTTCTGGTAAGAAATACCCCCCCTCCCCCGCGTAATTAGCTCCAGATGGTTGCATTCTAATTAATGAAGCCAAATTTCTAAATGGTTCACGTTCCTTCCACAGGCTTCTGAAAGCAGTAGCGCGGGGTCGTCTAAGAGCTCCCCTTATGACACCACTTTAAATAGGGCGTTGAACGTAATGAAAAACAAGGATAAGCTCAGTAAGCCGTCGTCAGCTGGCCGTGTGGCCGGCGAAGGCTTGTCCAAGAAATGGTTGGAATACTATACCGTCGGGCAAAAGGAGAAAAAGACCAGCTCAGAAAGCTAGAAGCGCAAGGTTCAAGAACTCACGGCACAAGTGGCGCGGATTCCGGAGATAGTCGAAGAGCAAGTGCGAGACCAACTGGGAGCGACGATCACCGCCATTGTGCCTACCTTGATTGAGGGGTTGCAGGCGTGGATTGCGGGCGGCCAACAGGGGTTGCCCCCGATTCCCAGCTTCACGGGCAGCAACTCGCACAACGCGCCGGCGGTGCCATGTCTCCGGCGTCGGCGCCGATATTGGAGCTTAATTTACTCGGGTGTGGGAAGGATACGCCGGCCGGCCCCTCGGCATCAAGCGGCTCCTCCATCACTTGCACGCCCACCGTTGGCGGTGCCTCGACATTAGCCAAGCTCGACTCCATCACGGTAACTAATTAAGCCTCTTTCGGCCAGTGACTTTCATCTCCTTTCCTTTGACTAGGCATCCCTGACACCCTACATGTTTTCGCAGGGCGCCACCGACGTTCCATGCACTCTCCTGCACTTCATGGACGGCAAGTTGATCGAGGTCTCCAAGTCCAGAATCGTTCAACCGGGCAGCCGCGTGTTCCACGGTAATGCGATGCCACCCACCGTGTATAGGGTTCAACTCGTTCGGGTGCTGCGGGGCTTCGACGACTTGTTACCTCCGTATCGACGCCCTGGGGCCGACGAAGATGATGCGATGACCCTCAGAGCATGGATAAGCTGGCCCATGCTTTGGCCGAAGAGCCAGATTCATTTGGGGGCGGGGGACACCACCCCACAGACAACACCGCCAGTCGTGTCGGCGCCTAGCCATGGCAAGATCGCCATTTCATGGGCAATTTTTGAACTCTTGAATATTTTTAAATTTCATGGACACTCGATCTCGATCCCCTCCATCTCGATCGCTATCCCACCTCGCCAGATCCAACCCCCTAGCCGCCGAGCACCCCCCGCTCCATCGGCCGCCGCCGCCGACCCCCTGCACCCTCCCCTACTCCACCGCCACCGACGATCCACCGCACCCTCTCCCGCTCCACCGGCCGCTGCCGCCGACCCATGAACTCATGAAATTTATAAATATTAAACTTGATGATATTTTTCATATTCGTAAATATTTTCAAATAACAAATTTGATGATATTAAAAAAAATATTACTGTTTAATAAAATAATATTACTCTTATGATTTAAACAAGTTTGAACATATTTAAACACAAATAAGTATCAAACAACATTTTAAATGCATAAAAAAATTGGGGAGCCTGGGAATCGAACCCAGGACCTCCTAGTGGGTGTGTTGCATGCTGACCACTCGGGCTAGTGGGCATGTTCTGTTGGGGATAGGGTTAGGTGGAACATAACCTGACCAGTCGGGCTAGTAACTAAAACATAATACTAACGGCGCACCAGGGGGAGGTGCGCCATTAGTACCCTCCCCCACTCCACCTATTCCCGTCTCACTGTGGCCTCCCTCCCTCCCTCGCCAGATCCCCCACTCGACCCCTCCCCCTCTGTCTGCCGCACCAGAGCAGTTCCCTCCGTCCGTCGCAGCCCCCTCCGTCTGCCGTGCCTGCACGCCGCCCGCTCCTCTCCTCTCCTCCCTCCGACGAGCGAGGGCCTCCTCCGGCCCCTGCAGCAGCCGGCGAGCGCGGCCCCGACGCACCCACCCCGCCTGCCCCTGCAGCAGCCGGCAAGCACGGCGACCCGACACCCCTGGAGAAGAGGACGCCGGCGATAACATCGGCATCGGCATCGGCATCGCCGTCTGCTTCCACACCCCACGCGTGAGGTTCGCTCTCCCCCTCTCGCCCCTGCGCCGAAACCCTAGCTGGTTCTTGGTTTAGCTGTGAATTTAGCTGGATAATTTGCATGTGTAGAAACTGCATTTAGGTATGTGGTCTAAGAGTATTTGTAGAAACTACATCATATAGTGTTGAAACTGCATCAAGGTCAAAATAGTACATCAACTGATTTGCTTGCTTCGTGTAGCAGACCACAAGAACAAGCGAACATTGGTATTTACAGGAATTGAAAGGGATGTTCAGGCTTGAGGCCAAATCAAATTCCTAGAAAGACCTTTACTGAATAAAAAACATTCGCGTGAATTTTTTGCGGCCAAAGAAAAGCGAGTTCTTTTGTACTGCCAATAAATATATTTTTTAGAATGAGTACTGTCAATATTTTTGACCTTGTGGACTAGTAAGTCAAGTCAAGTGTTTAGTCAGACGTGTGGACTCTAAGGGTCGGAAGAAGCTCCGTTATGTAGTTTTGAGATGCTAGTAAAGATGCAGGCTTGAACTACTTGGTTTAATCACCTATGTGTTTGGTATGAATCTGATGCGCATCATCTTGTTATCGAAGAACAGCGCGGAATTGTTCGCTTGGACTATCTCCTCACTCGTAAATTCCACATTGATCCATATTGCAGATGCAAGATCGTGTTATCTGTTATGATGTACATAGATTATCTTGTGACCTGCTAGCTTACTGAACCTTACATGTGCAAGGGTAGATACTTTTTCTACTGTTCTACATCCAGTTATTTTCTCAGAATTCAGGTATGATTTGGACACTTGAATGATGTTACTGTTGATGCCTTGCTTGATAAGGGCATCATTGTCCTTGTATGCTTCATTATGTTAGTTGCAATATCATCATCTCTGCAACTGTTCTCTCCATGTTTCATAGTTAATGGATCTCCCCTGTCTAAAAGAACTGCATTTCACTTTTCACTAGAAGGATGACAGTAATTACGGAAATATTTTCTGCATTGCGCCTGTATCTCACTCATGATGAACTCTATCCGTTCTGAGATTTCTTCTAGTTGTTGTTATGTTGAAATCTGTACATATTGTTTGACTGATTCCTAAGAGGCTTGTGGATCAAATGGTTCCTTGATCTCTATTCAATAGTTAAGTAAATAAGCCAGGGTATCTCTTTTCTTAACTGGAACGTTTGTCAAAGTAGATAGTAACACAAGTAGTGCCTGCATAAGCATAATCACTTCACTACAAGTCACCTAAGAGAGTGGTCTTACGTGGTAGTGTCGAAATGCTAACTTGGTTGTAGAAGTCTCGATAGTCTTGTTGTTATTTCAATTTTTATTAACTGATCCATCAAGTGTTGGTGCTTATATTTTCTCTTATAGGATCATTGTTATTCCAATATGTCGGCTTTTAGTTTCTCTTATACAATATTGGTGCTTGTCTTTATGAAGCTTCAGTACCAGACAATATATGCTTTTACAAGCTATACACAACTATTTGAAATGATATGCTCAAGCCTATGCAAACTGGAATTTGAATAGTTTAAAGTGGAGTTGAAAGCCGGATGCACTCCATCTAGATTTTTGCTGGGTTTTGTCTCCGACCATCGTGTCGTGTTGATTTTACAGGTACCCCGAAAGGCCCTTGAGTTTGTTGGAATGTCGATTGACTTCCGTTCCGGCAAATTCAGGTACTCCATATGTCCTATTTTCAGCAAAGGTCATGCTGAAATTTTCCGTGAATTTTAGTATGACTTTGCAAAAAATACGACATATGGGGTACTTGTGACTAATGCATGGGCCGGGGTATCTTAGTAGTTAATTAAGTAGGATCAACTGCCCCTTTATTCTTGATGCATAAAACCATAGGCGGCAATAGAGCCAAGTTATTAGGCCCAACTTAGAATTCTCCTTCCCAGCTTAGCTTTTAGGATGCCTTGGTGTCGACAAACCATAAATTATAAAACCTTGGCTTTTAGGGTGCCTCGGTGTCGATAAAACCTAAATGATGAAAGCTTAGGCTTTTAGGGTGCCTCGGCGTCGAAAAACCCTCAATGATAAAAGCTTAGCTTTTAGGATGCCTCAGTGTCGACAAACCCTAAATGATGAGACCATGATCTTGTTCCTTGACAATAACCAACTTTTTAACCAAACTTTTTCCTATTTAGAGAGAAACATGGCCCACAACGATGAGGCCGGCAAGGCATTCTGGGTGATGTCCCAGGAGATGGAGGAACAACCTCACTTGTATGAGGACGCCGCGAGAGACACCGATCCTGACACCACTCATGGTGCCGCCGAGGATGACCCCACTGATGGTGCCGTCGGGGATGACACCACCGATGGTGCCGCCGACGATGCCACCACTGATGATGGCGGCGCACGCCCAGATGGCAGCCAACCGAAGAGGCAACGGAAGGACCGGCGCCCGACCGTGCTCCACACCGTCAAGGAGGAATTTATTGAAGTGGACTCCGACGGGAATCCAACGACGCCCGAACGAATAATCAAGGGGTACTCGCTTCAGCTCGGGTGCATTCTCCGGAGCACCGTCTCGATCAACACCGAGAACCTAAGGCATAAGGACCGAGGGAATTTGTGCAACCTCCTCTTCACGAAGCTGCACGAACGATACAAGTTCCCCGCTGAATTTGAAAACACAAGCCTGACAGGGAATAAAGTGAACAATGCCGCCCTCACGAGGATGAGCACGGCCCTGTCTACTTGGAGAAGCTCGGTGAAGAGAATGATTGACAAAGGTTTTAGTTATGAGAAGATCAAGGAGAAAAATCCTTCGATCACCGAAGATGACTAAAACGACTTCAAGATCAAGTGCGAGAGCACCGCAGCCTTCGAATTAAGTCACTGGGGGAAAGAAATGCGGGAATTGAACTTAGGGGAACACACAATCGGTCCCAGCGGTTATAGAGTGGCGGAGCCTATATGGGACAAGGAGGAGGTGGAGCGTGCCGAGCAAGGCCTACCGCCCCTCTTCAATAAATACGGTGACAAGCAGACCAGGAACTTTGTCAGGGCCCGGTACAAGAAGGACCCGAAAACAAAGGAGCTTACCACAGATCCGAAGACAAGGGCGCTTGAGCTTGTTCTAGTATGGAATACACCCCCGCGTAATTAGCTCCATATTGTTGCATTCTAATTAATGAAGCCAAATTTCTAAATGGTTCACATTCCTTCCACAGGCGATTGAAAGCAGTAGCGTGGGGTCGACTCAGAGCACCCCTTGGGACACCACTCTAAATAGGGCGTTGAATGTAATAAAAAAAGGATAAGCTCAGTAAGCCGTCGTCAGCTGGTCGTGTGGCTGGCAAAGGCTTGTCCACAAAATGGTCGTCATACTATAACGCTGGTGGGCGAAAGGAGAAAAAGACCAGCTCGGAAAGCTAGTCGCGCGAGGTTCAAGAACTCAAGGCACAAGTGGCGCGGATTCGGGAGATTGGCCAAGAGCAAGTGCAACAACAACTGGGATCGACACTCACCAGCATTATGCCTACCTTGATTCAGGGGCTGACGACGTGGATTGCGGGCGGCCAACAGGGGCCGCCCCCGATTCCCAGCTTCACGGCCAGCAACTCGCAGAACACGATGGCGGGGCCGTTGGTGTCTCCGGCGGAGGCAGCATTGGTGTCTCCGACGCCGGCACGGGAGCTTAATGCACCCGGGTGTACGCCGGCCGACACCTCTGCAGCAAGCGGCCCCTCCGTCAATTGCAGTCCCGCCGTTGGCGGTGCCTCGACATTAGCCGAGCTCGACGCCATCATCACGGTAACTAATTAAGCCTCTCTCGGCCGAGGACATCATCTCCTTGACTTTGACTAGGCATCCCTGACGCCCTACATGTTTTCGTAGAGCACCGCCGACGTTCCTTGCACTCTCCTGCACTTCGTGAACAACGAGTTGGTCGATGTCGCCAAGGGCAAAATCATTCAGCCAGGCAACCCCGTGTTCCACGGTACTCCGAGGCCACCCACCTTGTATAGGGTTCAACTTGTTCGGGTGTTGCCAGGCTGCGACGAGTTGTTACCTCCGATTAGACCCGTCGGGGCCGATGAAGATGATGTGATGACCCTCAGCACCTGCCTAAGCTGGCCCCTACTTTGGCCGAAGAGCCAGATTCGTTTGGGGGCGGGGGACACCACCCCAAAGACAACACCGCCAGTCGTGCCGGCGCCAAGCCATGGCAAGACTGCCGCAACGGTGTCGGACATCCCTATGGCACTGGATCCGAACATGCATATGGCACAGGATCCGAACGACGACGATGACAACGACGACGATACATTTTCCAATGTCAATGAGTACTTTGCCGATCATGGGTACGATGGTTAATTCATGGGGCCTCCTTCTCAAGAACCCAACCCTACAAAAGACGTGCGCGATCTAGCTGGTACCGCGGAGAAACCAAGTTGCAACAGGCGTCGTCTGCCGTTCAGTTCCGAGGAGACGCCTCCAACTGCCGACTTCACCAAGCCTCAGAGACCAGAGGTGTGAAATATTATCATCCCCAACACACTCAAGAAGGCGGTCTGTGAGCAGAACTCGGTCCCTTTATAGGAGAAGAAGAAGGCACGTAAAAGAAAGAGTAACAAGGGTGCGAGCCAGCCGGCACCGAGTACGATCCGTTCTTAGGACGGGCCACCTTCACCTAAGGATAAAATGAGGAGGGTGCATGTGGCGGGTAGGCCGATGCTATCGACTAATATGCTCAATGCTGCAACCGGTGCTATGCGGAGTTTGCATGACAGTGTTCTTTCTTTGGAGAAGCGGCGTCTCAGAGAGAAGGATGTGGCATACCCGGTTTTCACGGCCAAGGGGCTAGAGGGCATGGGCTTTGTGGATAACTCCATCGGGGGTACGATCGTCCTGTGGTTTGATGACATCTTCGCTATGTTTAACCTTCATCCGCTGCACTACACCTTCGTTCGGCTATTTTCGCTGAGTATGGAGATGCGGATCATTAGAGACAAGACCCCGGATATCGTGATAGTCGACTCCTTCTACATGCGTGCCAAGATCTTGGGTGGCGCTGGGGACAGACAAGTCGCGAGTTCTTACCTCGAAGGCGTCATTCTGGCAAACCGAGATAAGGATAACTTCCTCGTGCCTTACTTTCCCAAGTAAGTCGTCCCCTCAACCACCCCGTAACATATGAATTCTTAGATTTCGATCATTTTTCCTTTAACATTCCCTGTTTTGTGCAGTGACACACATTGCACACTCATCCTCCTAAGCCCGAAATATTCCATGGCCACGTATTTCGACTCGGACCGTCAGTCGAAGGTAGACTACAAAAATGTCAAGAAAGTTCTTGATGATGTTCTCCTCGGCTATGCCAAATCTGGAGGCACCTTCACCAGGCCTCTTCGTAAGTATGGCAAGCACGTGTTCGCCCAGAATACGACGTTCTGCTGCGTCAAGCAGCTGCCTGGCGGTCAGAAGGGTGCCTACTACGCCATCCATCACATGCGGGCGATCGTACGGGACCATCATCACCTTCTGCTACCAAGTAAACTCAAAGATTGGGCCGCGAGCGTGTCAGCAATCCAGGACGCGGACATCAGACAAGAATTCTTTCGAATCCAGTCGGAGTTGCGGAAATCATCCATCAAGATGTCCTTCGTACCTCGGGGCAGTTCTACCTCAGAAATCAACCGTCCAACAGTGACATAGACACAATGCTACAAATGCAGGCTGACAACGCCCGCGATTTCATGACTCCCACGATAGACGGCAGCTTCATCCATGCTCCGGTCCCTTGAGTCGAGTCGAAAGTAGTGATGTTGTGTCTAGTTTTGAAACATCGATTGGCTCATGTTGTAATTAAACTTTAATGAACTTGTAGTATGTCTCTTTGGTTTCGACAGTCGTTCAACTTAGATGTAATCGATGCTATTAATGTCTTGCTTTTCTCTTCCGATCGTTCTGTTGCATACTTATATATTGCTTATGTATTGTTTATGAATTGGTACTAATGTTTCGTTTGGCTAGTGCATAGCGATGCCGTCGTATGTCGTGTACATGGTAAGGTTCCCGGAGTCTACGACGACTGGGAGGAGTGTCGGACATAGGTTCACCGTTTCAGCGGTAACAGTTACAAAGGGTACACCACTAGGGCGGGGGCGGAATCTAGATACGCCCGCTATCTAGCGGGAGAGGAGAGGGAGCGTTGGAGGAACCGGATGACGATGAGTTTCATCATGATGATGCTCATCGTGATGACCGCAGCTCTCTTCTATGTGATGGTAGTTTAGATGATCGATATCGACTTGTAATGTGAAGACAAACTCGCTACTCGCGGTCTCGAGACTTGTAATATAATGTTCTATCTTTGTTCGCTCTTTTGAATTCGGAGACTAATATGATGAATTGTAATCGGAGACTAATATGATGAATTGTATTCAGAGACTAATCTTCTATTGTATTCGATGAATCTGTTGTTGTTGTGTGCTGCTGTCTATATTCTGTCCAATAATACATTTTGTAACATGTGCAAAAAACACAAAAGTAAAAAAAACCTAATATTCATACTTATGGCGCATCACATCACAGTGCGCCATTAGTATGCTAAAGGGTACTAATGGTGCATCATCCAACAGTGCGCCATTAGTATGCCAAAGTTACTAATGGCGCATCACGCAAGAGTGCGCCATTAGTATGCTAAAGCACCTGGGTATATATGGCCCCCTGGGAGGCATACTAATGGCGCACCATGGTCTATACTAACGGCGCACCTGTGGTACGCCATTAGTATACTAGATACTAATGGCGCACCAGTGGTGCGCCATTAGTAAAAAATACTAATGGCGTGGCACTAATGGCGCACCAGTAGTGCGTCATTAATGGCCAAAATAGGTGCGCCATTAGTAGGCCTTTTCCTAGTAGTGACATCTTTGCTATGTTTAACCATCATCCGCTGCACTACACCTTCGTTCGGCACTTTTCGCTGAGTATGTATATGCGGATCATTGGAGACAAGACCCCGGACATCGTGATAGTCAACCCCTTCTACATGTGTGCCAAGATCTTAGGCAGCGCTGGGGACCCGCAAGTCGCGAGTTCATACCTCGAAGGCGTCATTCTGTCGAATGCAGATAAGGATAACTTCCTCGTGCCTTCCTTTTCTGAGTAAGTCATCCCCTCACCGCCCCGTAACATATGATTTCTTAGATTTCGATCGTTTTTTTTTTTTCTAATATTCCGTGTTTTGTGAAGTGACACACATTGCACACTCATCCTCTTAAGCCCGCAATATTCCATGGCCACGTATTTCGACTCTGACCGTTAGTCGAAGAAAGACTACTCAAATGTGAAGAAAGTTCTTGATGAAGTTCTCCCCGGCTACGCCAAATCTGGAGGCACCTTCAAGAGGCCATTTTCAGGTACGCCAGGCATGTGTTCACCCACGTAACGACGTTCCCCTGCATCAAGCAACCGCCTGGGGGTCAGAAGGGTGCCTACTACGCCCTCTATCACATGCGGGTGATCGTACGGAACAATCATCACCATCTGCTACCAAATAGTCTCAAAGCATGGGCCGCACGCTTGTCGGAAATCCAGGACGCGGACCTCAGACAAGAATATTTTTGCATCCAGTCGGAGTTTTCGAAAATCATCCATCAAGATGTCCTTCGTACCTCGGGGCAGTTCTACCTCAAATATCAATCGTCCAACAGTGAAATAGAAACAACGCTACAAATGCAGGCTGACAACGACCGCACATTCATGACCATCACGAAAGACGGCGGCTTCATCCATGCTCCGGTCCCTGAGTCGAGTCGAAAGTAGTAGTAATGCTATGTAGTTGTGAAATATCGATTAGCTCATGTTGTAATTAAACTTTTTAATGAAGTTGTATGTCTCTTGGGTTTGTACAGTCGTTCAACTTTTATGTAATCGATGCTATTTATTAGTAGGACCATGAATCGTGCTATATATTAATGCATGTGTTGATGATTTTATCTTCCGATCCTTTTGTTGCATATTTATATATTGGCTATGTATTGTTTTGTCTAGTGCATTGAGATGACCTCATATGTCATGTACAAGGGTAAGGTTCCCGGAGTCTACGACGACTAGGAGGAGTGTCGGAGACAGGTTCACCGTTTCAGCGGTAACAGTTACAAAGGGTACACCACTAGGGCGGAGGCGGAAACTAGATACGCGCGCTATCTAGCGGGAGAGAGGAGGGAGCGGAGGAGGAACCGGATGAAGACCAGTTTCATCGCAATGATGCTCATCGTGACCGCAACTCTCTTCTATGTGATGTTGGTAGTTTAGATATCGACTTGTAATGTGAAGACAAACTCGCTACTCGCGGTCTTGAGACTTGTAATGTTCTAACTTTGTTCGGTATTTTGACTTCGGTGACTAATATGATGAATTGTATTCGGAGACTAATCTTCTATTGTATTCGATAAATCTGCTGTTTATATGTTGTGCTTTTTATATTCTATGCTGTAATGTATTTTGTAACCTGTGCAAATATCAGAAAAGCAAAAAAAAAAAGAATCCTCATATTCGTAGTAGTGGCGCACCTCTCTGCACTTTAGTGGCGCACTGCAACATACACACTAGTGGCGCACCCCTGAGAGGTGCGCTATTAGTAACGTAGAGCACAAGATATATATGGCCCCCTTGGAGGCATACTAATGGTGCATCTGGGCACATACTAATGGCGCACTGCCTGGTGCGCCACTACTGTCTGGTATACTAATGGCGCACCAGGTTGTGCGCCATTAGTAATTGTTACTAATGGTGTGGTAGTAGTGGCGCACGTGTAGTGCGCCATTAATGGCCAAAACAGGTGCACCACTAATGAGCCTTTTCCTAGTAGTGGAAGTTTGTTAATGAGACTTGATCAACCTTGTTAACTGATTCCTTTTTATGGGCATGAGATGGATGAATTTAGAGAGCACCACCTTCTGTACCCACCTTTTACTTTCTGTTATTTATATTAAATAAAGCAAAAATAGTACTATCCGTTTGTTTTCTGAATTATCCATGCAAAAAGATGTCCAGAAAATAGAAGCTCTCCAAATGCCCTGAAAATTTAATATGATTTTTTGTGGAATATTTAAGAATTTCTTGCACTGAGAATGCACCAGGGGATGCACCAGTGGGCCACAAGGGTGGAGGGCATGCCCCCCGTGCTTATGGGCCCCACATGCCCCCTCCTCTTATTCCAGCACCCATCCTCTTCTTCGTCCTCCAGAAAAAAAAATCCTCCCATAGCTCAAACCTGTGTTCCAGCTCGTTTTGCTACCATTTTTGATCTCCTAGCTCAAATCATCATTCGCAAAACTGTTTTGGGGGATTGATCATTGGTATGTGATTCCTTTAATGGTCCTATTAGTTTTTTTACTAGTGCTTTATTTATTGCAAATTTTTGTTGCTGCGGTGACCTTGTTCTTGAGCTAGCATGTGAAATTTATATGGACCAAAGTAGTTTTGATGCATGGTATAGCCTCTAGGCACTTGCAGGAGTAGTTGCTATCAATTTTGTTGAGTTAGGTTCACTTTTATCTTGAGTCACTAAATTTTTCAGAGATAGAAAATTTCTAGGAGAATGTACCAAGCTGGTGCTTGAAGGAAGCAAGCACCGATGCTCGTGATACACGGACTGGACCTTGAACCACCAAGGGAAGCTCAAGTACTGCCTTGTGGATGACCGTCGGATGAATTTATGATTCACGCAGGTTTCAGGGATGAGTTTGAGGCGAAGGTACAAAATGCCGGACTTGAGGACTTCATGTCAGATAAGTGCCAAGAAGACTATTACCTCACCAATTCCTTTGTGTGTAGGTTTGAGTTTTCATCTAAGTGCAATAATCATACTATCCTGTTTGATCTTTATGATGAATCATACACTATGGACCTACAATATTTTTGTGATGCATGCAAAATCCCATGGTGTGGCAGTCTTAGTGATCCTCACAAATCTAATTACCATGATTTCCTTGATAGCATCACCGTGGGGCAAACTAGAAACATTACACAAGCCACCATAGGGAGCAATCATTTTCCTTTTATACATTATTTTGCTCTATTTATTGGAAGATGCATTAATGGTAAACATGATCATAGCCACCTTTGTGTTCCAATCTTAGTGTCCTTAAGTGTGCGGTGTTAAGTGATAAGCGTTATAACTTGGGGGCTATTATTGCAAGGAGGTTACATCATAATGCTAAATATGGAGATTTATTTGGAGGGATTTATGCAACTCGCTTAGCTAATTATTTAGGTGTACCCATAATATGATATTATATTGAGTTGCCACCTGCTTCTCTGGATTATGATGCTATGATACATTATCAGTTTATTGAGTGGAATGAACAACACCTCCAGTACTGACTAATCTTTGACAGACGGCGTGCCGCCCATGTTACTCTTCCTGCTCCTGCCTTCTTTAATTTTCAGGAAAAAGGGAGATATTTTATATCTAGAGAGCATGCGAATGAATATGAGGGAGAGGCGGAGGCCACTCGCTTCCAAGAAGAGGCTCGCCAAGCAATAGGTGCTGCAACACAGTACAACCCCAACTATGATTTCACATATCATCCGGGCCAGTGGTGGCCCTAGACCAACTTAGGCAAAAGCCTAAGCATGGGGGCATGGGGGAGTACGTATTTCCGAGCGACATTACATTCATGTTCACACATTCATTCTAGTTGTCTGTGTTCATACTTTTTCATTGTATTATCCATGTTAGTTTGTTTTTCTCACTTTATTCTTGTGTGTTTGAAAAACTTTGAAAAACCCAAAAATATTTCTCGCTTCTTTTTGTCTTGTCTTTCTTGCTTGTTGTTTAAGTAGTTTGTCGTATTAAAAGAAAATACACAAAGATTTCTCGTTCTTGTTATGGTTGTTGGGAGCTTTCCCAAGTAAATAGTTTTTCTTGTTCTTGTTTAATTTTCTTCAAAAAAAAAATCAAAAAATCCAAAAATATTTCAGTGTGTTTCTGTCGGGACCCCGATCCTAAGGCACACCAATCTATCATGTAACACTTCATATCATATTGCATCCTCACACACGGTATTCCCACTAGTGCCACCTTACATGGCTCGGGACCGTTTGTGCCTTTTGGCTCGCATATATGGTAGTGTCGCTAGCATCCATATGACAGAGAATCCGGGCCGACATGACTAGTCGGAAACCCAAGGTGACACAAACTTATAGGGATATGCATACATATAACCCAACAACGAAAGTGTCGGTCATCAACGTATGAACCCAATTCGTAGAAAACTACAAGGACTTAAAGAAACAACACGTGACATTTCCCCAAAGGGATAGACACATGAATGAACAAGGATACATGCCGGCCAGCCTAAGTGTTCCGGAGCAGTAGGGAACTACCTTGGCTCAGTGGAATCACTAGGAGACATTTCCCAATAAGGAAGGCTACCAAGAATAAACAACTAGGTGTCGGATCCCACACATAGCAATACACGTTACACGTACGCATATCATGCAAGTATGTGTTGTACAACTTGGAATCACAACATAACTCAACAACTCATATAGATAAAGGCCCAGAAGAGCCTTCATAACATTTATTCCAAACATGGGTCACATGACCCACCATACATAGCATACAAGCAACACGCGGAAGCATAACATGTCTAAGTATAGACAACTACAAATGAAAAAGGCTGAGGAGCCTAACTATCTACAACACCCATACAAGATCGTAGCTGAGGTAACAAGCTACTTGTTGAAGTCTAAGCGGAACTACTAGTGAGACAGATGTCTCATCTGCAAAACATAAATTCAGCAAACGTGAGTACAAAGGTACTCAGTAAGACTTACATCAGATCCTATCATACATACATTAGTATCAATAAGGCAAGGTGGGATTTAGTTGCATCAAGCCAACTTTGACTCAGTGGCTATACTGTCCTACGACTACGAGTAACTTCTTTGAGGTGAGATAGCGGACACGAGTCCACTAATCACCACACAATACACTAATATGAATTCTATCCCGTCTCCCTACGAGAAGGCCAACTATACCACTCACACTTGTCTTGATCATTTTAGAGTATCCACTTCAGGTTGTCTATGTACCAAGTAAGCATCCAACAAGTCCATAAACATGGATCAGTCTATTCGAATAGATCATGTGTCACGCCCAAGATGCAATTCTATCCCGGTCACGTGATGAACTGATTATTGGGGCACAACCGCATTTCGGGCGCTTAGCAAGACGGATATCATTACATCGTACCATTACATACATAGATGGGGATACATACAAGTTATACAACATCCACATGAATACAACAACATCATACACAAGACATCCGACTACGAATGTAAACACATGAACAACACACGTCATCCATCCTGCTATCACAGGCTGCCGACCAGGAACCTATCCCAAGATCGAAGAAGAAGAAGAAGAAAGAACTCCAACACAAGTAAACATCGCTCTCATGTCAAGTCATCGAAAACCTGCACCTGCAACTGTTGTTGTAGTATCTGTGAGCCACGAGGACTCGGGAATCCCATTATCATTGGTATCAAGACTAGCAAAGCTTTATGGGTATGGAAAGGATAAGTGGTGAGGTTGCAGCAGCGGCTAAGCATTATATGATGGTTAACTTACCAGTACAAGAATGAGATGAGCATCTATGCAAACGGTCGCAAACTAGTAATGATCGCTAAGTGATCCTGAACTACCCACGAGTCAAGCATAACCCCATAGAGTTCTCTTCTCAAAATGACAAGAGATGGTCACGGTTACTCATGCGGTTAGTTATTTTGGATCCTCTGTCAAGTTTTGTACAACCAGACATTATGAAATTCCATTCTGTCAAATAACCGCGGGCATGGCTTTCGAAAGATCATAACCCTGCAATGGTATCTCAACTTAGCCCATCACAAGCTCTCACGATTAGAAGAGGTAAAACCTCTTATCTTAGGGACAACCCGATGAGACTCGGAATCCCGGTGCACAAGATATTTCGATAATGGTAAAACAAGTCCAGCAAGACCTCCCGGCGTGCCGACACCCTGATAGTAGCCGCGCATAACTCGTCTCAGGCCACGACCGGATGGGACAAGCTACAGTTGAAAGTAGATACCTCAAGTTTCCCCGAGGCGGCCCCGTAGGCTTCCTGTTTGGGACCAACACCATCAGTACTGGCCCTCCTGTATGTGGAAAAGAATCCTCGGGGACGCGACCCCCTATGCAAAATAAAACCAAAGTTGGGCCTTGCTAGAGGAGTTTTATTCAAAGCGAACTATCAAGTGGGTCCCATACCCCCAACCTCGTTAGGAATGCAAACTCAAGGAACATAACACCGGTTTATCGGTTCTTAAGGCGGCATGAGTGGAACAAAACGCCGAGAAAAAGGCCATGCCTTCCACCCATTGCCATCTATATAGGTGGATTAATTATAGTAATAGATATTGTGTTATTACATATAACCAAGTTCTGACATGGAGCAATTTTCATCTTCACGTGCAACTAACAACGCTATAAGAGGGGCCGAGCAAGCGGGAACACAGCCATACAATGGTTTGCTGGGATGGTGTCAAAGGTTAGAGGTTTCATGGCAACAAAGGGAGGCTGACAAACAAATGCTGGGTAGCGCGACATATAGCGAGAGCATCGAGACAACTAGCATAGCAATGATAGTAATGAGATCCAAGGTGATGGTCGTCTTGCCTGAGATTACGCTATGAAGAAGATGAAGTCCATGAAGAAGCTGAAGCCACGAAGACGAACCAAGCGTAGTCGAACGAATCCTCACGATCACAACGAAACAATAACTATAGAGAAGAAGCAAACAACATGGTAAACAGACAACTCATAAACAAGACACGATGCTCAACCAAGTATGATGCATGACAAGGCTACATGATGCAAATCATGGCAAAAGATGAAGCATACAAGAACATCACACAAAGCAAGTCTAAATGAGGTCGGAGACAACATATAACAATTCTTGTAAGTCCTCATAAGCACATTTTCAAATTGGTCCAGATCTGAGCAAACCTTATGTTAGCGATGATAAACATCAAGTTAAGATGCACCATGATACTCTACACATTTTCCACCCCATTTTCATATAAAGTTTTTTAAATTTGGATCTACAGTTATTTAGTTATGAATTAATGCATTTTAACATGTTATTTTCACATAGAATTCTAAGAAACTTTCATATATAAAGTTTTACATACGATGCATGGTTATTTAGTTATTAAATGCATGAACAGGAGGACTAAACTGCAAAACTATTTTTTGATAGATAGCTAAATTCGTCCATAGAGAAAAAATCACTATCTGACTAAATCTGCTGGGCGTGGTTGGCCTGCTCACCATGGGCCATACCCGGTTGGTGGAGAGGAAGCAGCTGGGCCGGCAGACGAGGCCCGGGCGCACAGGCGACACCTGCGAGCGGCTGAAGGTCAGCGCATCAATGCAGAGACGAGGCAGCGGTTGCATCGGGAGCGAGGTTCAGAGCGGCAGCGGGACTTTTGGGGCACTGGAGATGGGCATCGACAGTGCTCCCGTTGGGCGGCGAGGGCCGCGGGGCAGAGGAGGAGGCTACAACAGACGGTGGCTGGACCTGGAGTCCTGCCGGCGGATCTCCTGTTGGGCGTCCACGGCGTCCCTGAGCAAGAAGTTTAGAGAGAGAGAGAGAGAGAGAGACGGGTGAGACAGATAGAGCTTCATCAAAGAGAACGGGGAAGGGAGCAGGGGATGGCCTGGTGGTCGAGGTCGCTAGTGGCGGTGGTGGCTCTATTGCGGGGACGGACGTGAGCTCGGACTGCAGCCATCCATGGCGACGTCCTGGGGCTCCTGCTTGAATAGAGAGATAGAGGGGGTCGGTGAGAGAGATTGATAGGAAGGAGATGACAAAGGAGATGTGCGTTGACCTGCTAGTGGTGCGGAGCTCCGGCTAGGAAACTCTGAAGACGGCCTTGGAGCACTGGTGCTCGAGGCGAGGGGCATCTACTCGCGCAGGAGGAAGAAACAGAGCGCGACAGTGGTCCTAGAGGTCGCCGTCAAGGCGGCTGGCCACGCGAGAAGACGAGGCCGAGTGCTCCTGCTCGGGGCCTTGGGAAGCAACTTGGTAAGATCGAGAGGAGGAGTGGAGTGCTCGGCTGCGTGTGGGATTTGGTCGATGGGGAAAACAAGGAGGAGACCTGGTGGGGTGTGGTGGCGACGCGACGGGACTGATTGGACAAGGCCCCTAGGATCTAGGGTTGTCCACTATATATATCTAGTGAATTTGGATAGGGGTCATTTGGTTCCTCTGATTGTAATCGTACGGCTTGGAATAAATAGGTTAAGGAGTCCAAATAAGAAAACGGTGATGTTTTATGGATGTTTTGGGATGATTAGGACACAACGGTCACGACTGCTAGGGTCGGGTTTCGGACAGTTTCGGACAAGTTGCGAGAAGAGGAAAAGTGGGCTGTGTAGAATGTGAGTAGGCTACGAAGAGTGGGAGATGGCAGCCCGGCAACAGGTTTCAGGGCACTGAAACGTCCGTTGTTTAAACCGGCTATCGTGCCGCTATAAATAACGGTTGGGCTATCACACGAAAGTCGAATGCGACGAAATTTGACAGGCGGTCTACCTACACTATAATAAGACCGTACGCCAAGTTTCAACCCATTCCGAGAACATTTTCCGTCCACTTATAAAATAAAAATATTCGGAGGTGCTGCAGGCGTGTGCGAGTGTGTCTGCACACAGAACGGACAACAGAGAGAACTGGGATACGGCCAACTATGCAGATGTATTGCACATGATGACATGGAAAAATGCAACACGCAAGCCAATGACATGGCAACGATGACGAATAACCAGTAGACATCTGACGCTTCGGCCTCGGGGTGTCACAACACTCCCCTACTAACAAGAGATCTCGTCCCGAGTTCTTAGGAACGAGACGGAAGAGGAATAGGAAGAACAAGGAGTCAAATGAATGAATCTTGAGATGTTGAACAAGTTGAAAGAAAGAACATAACGGAGATGAACGAGACTAAGAAGCTCCGTTACAAAAGAGGAAGAAGGAACAAACAAGAATCTTGATGGTAGAAAGACATGAAACAATAGCTGAAGGAAGAAGAATGAATTTGAAACCACTGTGGATGATAAGAGATAGAAAAGAAATTCGAACGAAGGAATTTGGAAAACACTCAGGCTGAAAATGAATGGAATAAAACAAGAGCTTGAGAAGATGGAGTAATAATTTACAAAAGGAGGAACACAATGCCTCCGGAAGAATTGAGGGAACGGAGAAGAAGATGACAACTTCCATCACGAATGAATTTGAAAGCATCCTTATGAGGAATGATTGAATGGAGTTGTTGATAAAACCAACAACAACAGAATAAGCTTGGTGCAGACTTATGGACAACATCTGAAAGCTTAAGGTGAACTTCTGCCACTACCCAAAAGATTGAATAGCTAAGAAGATGAAGAAATACAAAAGTCCACTTCAAAGAAAACGGAGAATTATTTCCATCTCAAGGTGCAAAAGGATAAGGATTGAGCTGCTCCACAAGAATTTGATTAACACTTGAAGAATGACTTAAATCATGATGAACCACCATGAAGAACTCTAGTAACAAAAAGATGATGAGATAGAAATGAGGATGAAAAGAATATGATTAAGCCTTGCGATGATTTAGATGGGGTTCTGACGAGATGGCTGATAACGCTTTGCACTCCGGAAAAGAAAAGATGAAAACACTTGTATTAGAATTTATTCAGCATGAAAAAACACTAAAGGATGGAATTAATCAACTTTATGAAAGAAGAATAAGAATTATGGTATGCTTATCCTCCACCAATTAAATTGACGAGAAGCAATGGATTTGCATAACTCTTATTATCGTTGAAATTTATTAAAGAGGGATATAGGTCAAACTTGAGAAAGTCTTCTTGACCCACCGGTAGGATTGGAAAGAACAAATAAATTGATATGATAACACAGGAAAATAACTCTTGAGAAAACCATCGTAAAATGGAAACCGAGTGATGAAAGAGAACGAATCGCCGGAAAGAATTAGAATACGAACAAATAAAAGAATGAAGAGATCACAAACGGATTAAATGATACTTGGACGAAGCACCAGAAGAATATAGAGACGAATGAAGAGACATCAATTAGGAATAGTTGGAGGACAAAGTTGAAAACTGAGAATAAAGAACTCTTCTGAAATGATGGCCTTCTGAGGAATAAGAAGTAAAGAATTCATGAAATACTCCGGATGTGTATCAACAAAATTTCACAGAATTGGAAACAATTAAGAGGATAACATGAAGCTAGAACCATGAATCTCAAGAAAACGGACAAGGATCGGAGAGAAACTCTTCTTCAATCTTCAAATGTCGAGAATGACGACGAGATACACCACCAAAATTGTTGAGATACTACGGACGAATGAAAAGAGTGAAGATTGAACCAAACATGAAAGAATTGAAAGCAATGTTGGATAGGCATATGACTGATGGAATCCATACTTACGTCATACTTTGAAAAGAATTTGGGAATAACTCCGAAATATTAGAAGAGTCAGGTATGATCCTGGGAAAAGACCTATGGGTTATGAGCCCATTGAAAGAAAACACCGTTGAAAAGGATTTTTCAAATGAGAAATGATACACCAGAACAATTGAATGACTCGAATGAGGTGACAACCTCGAATTAATTGAATGCAAACATGAATCTCTTGAGATGTCTTCAGTACTTCGGAACGATTAAATGGCGAGAGGTGAATAAGCAAGGGGAAACATCAGAGCCGAGGGAAAATAATATAAAGAACATCAAATACTAATTGAATTGGATCCACCAGAGGAGAAAACGAGATGAAGAATGACGAACTTAGACAAGTATTCGCCAATTGAAATGATTGAGTAAAGAAATCAAAGGCTTCTCACGAGTAGGATTGATACTCGATTAATGACTCCGGCTCCGAGAGGAAAAAGGGTGGGTGGATGGGAAAAAGAAAGACCACTTCGGATGGGCAAAACGACGCCGGTTGGAAAGAAATGGGGAGTGAACTTGCAAAAGATGAAGAGGATCGAATCCACTCCAAGAGAAGTGCGCCGGATGAAAAGAGCTGACATCGCAACAAACGACAACCAACCGCGTGATCCTAAAAAAATTCGAAGGGGAAGAGGAGTAATTCAAAACACCGACGTCAAGATTCCTCACCAGAGCGACGAAGGGGCTGAGGAGTAAAAATAAATCCTACTCTCCGATATAACTAGACTCCGAAAAAGTTTTCTGCTAGACTCGACAACGGCCAAGCTACGATCAAACAAGGGGGCTCCTATGGTCGGTCGAGGCTCTGATACCAACTTGTCATGCCCAAGATCTGATTCTATCCCGATCATGTGATGAACTCATGATTGGGGCACAACGGCATTTCAGGCGCTTAGCAAGATGGATATCATTACATCGTACGATTACACACATAGATGGGGGATATATTCAAGTCATACAACATCCACATGAATACAACAACATCATACACATGACATCCAACTACGGATGAATACACATGAACAACACACGACATCCATCCTGTTATCCTAGGTTGCCGACCAGGAACCTATCCCAAGATTGACAAAGAAGAAGAAGAAGAAAGAACTCAAACACAAGTAAATATCGCTCTCACGTCAAGTAATCGGAAACCTGCACCTGCAACTATTTTTGTAGTATCTGTGAGACACGAGGACTCAGGAATCCCATTACCATGGGTATCAAGACTAGCAAAGTTTCATGGGTATGGAAAGCATAAGTGGTGAGGTTGCAGCAGGGGCTAAGCATTATATGATGGCTAACTTACGAGTACAAGAATGAGATGAGCATCTACGCAAACGGTCGCAAACTAGTAATGATCGCTAAGTGCTCTTGAACTACCTATGAGTCAAACAAAACCCCAACGAGTTCTCTTCTCAAAATGAAAAGAGACGGTCACAGTTACTCACACGGTTTGTGTATTTTAGTTCGGATCATCTGTCAAGTTTTCTACAACTAGACATTAACAAATTCCAATCTGCCACTTAACCGTGGGCACGGCTTTCAAAAGATCATAACCCTGTAGGGGTGTCCCAACTTAGCCCATCACAAGCTCTCACGATCAGCAGAGGTAAAACCTGTTATCTTAGGGACAACCCGATGAGACTCAGAATCCCGGTGCATGAGACTTTTCGACAATGGTAAAACAAGTCCAGTAAGACCTCCCGGTGCCGACACCCTGATAGTAGACGTGTGTAACTCGTCTCAGGCCACGATCGGACGGGACAAGCTACAGGTGAAACCAAATATCTCCAGTTTCCCCGAGGCGGCCCCGCAGGCTGCCCGTTTGGGACCAACACCATCAGCACTAGCCCCCCCGTATGTGGAAAAGAATCCTCGGGGACTCGACCCCCTATGCAAATTAATTAATTAATTAATAGGTTTATTATGTTGCAAAATAAAACCAAAGTTGGGACTTGCTGGAGGAGTTTTATTCAAAGCGAACTGTCAAGTGGGTCCCATACCCCAAACCGCGCTAGGAACGCAAACTCAAGGAACATAACACCGGTTTATCGGTTCTTAAGGAGGCATGAGTGGAACAAAACTCCGAGAAAAAGGCCAAGCCTTCCACCCGTTGCCAAGTTTATAGGTGCATTAATTATAGTAATAGATATTGTGATATTCCATATAACCAAGTTCTAACAAGGAGCAATCTTCATCTTCACCTACAACTAACAATGCTATAAGAGGGGCCGAGCAAACGGGAACATAGCCATACAATGGTTTGCTGGGATGGTGTCAAAGGTTAGAGGTTTCATTGCAACAAAGGGAGGCTGACAAACGAATGGTGGGTAGCGCGACATATAGCGATAGCATCGAGACAACTAGCATAGCAATGATAGTAACGAGATCCAAGGTGATGGTCGTCTTGCCTGAGATCCCACTAGGAAGAAGATCAAGTCCATGAAGGAGTCGAAGCCACGAAAACGAACCAAGCGTAGTCGAACGAATCCTCACGATCGCAACGAAACAAGAACTACAGAGAAGAAGCAAACAACATGGTAAACACACAACACATAAACAAGACACGATGCCCAAACAAGTATGATGCATGACATGGCTACAAGATGCAAATCATGGCAAGAGATGAATCATACAAGAAAATCACACAAAGCAAGTCTAAATGAGGCGGGAGACAACATATAACAATTCCGGTAAGTCCTCATAAGCACATTTTCAAATTGGTCTAGATCTGAGCAAACCTTATGTTAGAGTTGATAAACAGCAAGTTAAGATGCACCATGATACTCTACACATTTTCCACCCCATTTTCATCTAAAGTTTTTAAAATTTGGAGCTACAGTTATTTAGTTATGACTTAAACCATTTTAACATGTTATTTTCACAAAATTAAACAAACAACAAGTTTAAACATTTTAAACATTCATGGCAGCTGGATATTATTAATCTACACAGAATTCTAAGAAACTTTCATATATAAAGTTTTTACATATGATAAATAGCTAAATTCGTCCACAGAGGTAAAAAACACTATCTGACTGAATCTGCTGGGCGTGGTTGGCCTCCTCACCATGGGCCGTAGCTGGCTGGTGGAGAGGAAGCATCTGGGCCGGCAGATGAGGCCCAGGCGCACAGGCGACAACTCCGCTTGTTCATCTCCATCTCTAACATGAATTCTGCCAATGAAGATTGGTCGGGAGGATCCTCATCCCTGCCATCTGTGTGGTTTATTCTAAGAGCAACGGAACCTCAGATAACTGACGACATCCTCATAAACGAAACCAAGGAGGAAATCAGCATCAACTATAGGATGCAGAAAGTAGCACAAGAACATTAGTATCTCTCAAACTCCTAGGACAATTCCGGCAGCATAACGGCAGTAAAATGCTCAAAATGAGACATCCTGCAATGATGGAGTAGAACCATACTCAACATCATCACTCAAGGTTTTGTGATAAGACTAAACGAACTACACCGGAAGTACTTGAAACTGGAGTATGACTCTGATGATCATCCAATCCTATGAGACTACCGAGTAGTAACTCGTGAACCTGGTACACGGAAGAGAAAGCCTATTTCCTTAACCCCGTAGGAAAGATAGGATGACTCAGATCTGAAGGCGTAAGGTATAAGGAGTAAAAAGAGCCTTACGTTCGCTTCCACAATAAATTCCCTTATATAACTAAAGAATTTCTAGACTAAACTTCGACCAATTTGGGTTGGTAATCCTACAGGCAGTCGGGCTCTGATACCAAAGCTGTCGGGACCCTGATCCTAAGGCACACCGATCTAGCATGTAACACTTCATATAACTTTGCGGCCTCACACACGGTATTCCCACGGGTGCCACCTTTCCTGGCCCGGGACCGTTTGCGCCTTTTGGCTCACGTATATGATAGTGATGCTGGCATCCATATGACAGAGAACCCGGGCAGACATGACTAGTCATAAACCCAAGGTGATACAAACTTACAGGGACATGCGTACATACACCCAGCAACGAACGTGTCGGTCATCAACGTATGAACCCAAGTCGTAGCAAGCTACAAGGACTTAAAGGAACAACGCGTGACATTTCCCCGAATCAACAGACATAGGAAGGAAGAAGGATACATGCCAGCCAGCCTAAGTGTTCCAGAGCAGTAGCGAACTACCTTGGCTCACTGGAAGCACTATGAGACATTTCTCCGTAAGGAAGGCTACCAAGAATAAACAACTAGGTGTTGGATCCCACACATAGTAATACACGTTACACGTACGGATAACATGCAAATATCTGTTGTACAACTTGGAATCACAGTATAATTCAACAACTCATATAGATAAAGGCTCAGAAGATCCATCACAACATTTATTACAAACAGGGGTCACATGACCCACCATACATAGCATGCAAGAAACACGCGGAAGCATAACATGTCTGAGTACAGACAACTACAAATGAAAAAGGCTGAGGATCCTGACTATCTAAAACACCCGTACAAGATCGTAGCAGAGGTAACAAGCTACTTGTCAAAGTCCAAGCGGAACTACTAGTGAGACAGATGGCTCGTCTGCAAAACATAAATTAAGAAAACATGAGTACAAAGGTACTCAGCAAGACTTACATCAGATCCTATCATACATGCATTAGTATCAATAAGGCAAGGTGGGGTTCAGTTGTAGCAAGCCAGCTTTGACTTTGTGGCTATCCTGTTCTACGACTACGAATAACTTCTTTGAGCTGAGATAACACACACGAGTCCACTAATCACCACACAATACACTACTATGGATTCTTTCCCATCTGCCTACGAGAAGGCCAACCATAGCACTCACACTTGTCTTGAGCATTTTAGTGTAACCACATCAGGTTGTCTACGTACCACGTAAGCACCCAAGAAGTACATAACCATGGACCCTGCTATTCGAATAGATCATGTTAACCCTGCAGGGGTGTACTTCTTCACACACGCTCTTGCCACTTACCGCCATGTACTCGTCATGTATCTCGGCGACCTTCAAGAGAAAGCATGGCTAGGGTGTCGGCCATGACCTGACTAACCACACAAGACTCTAGTACAGGTTTATCCCCTATTTAGGTTCCATCCACAAGGAGATCCGACCGGGGTTTCACTCACGGCCCCAAAGGATATGTGCAGGTTTCCCAAGCCCACCTCGCCGGATGGATGTACGCTCGGTACACCATGCCATGGTGCCTATTCTGTCCCAAGTCCACCCTGTCGGGTGCCACTCGATAGAAAAATAACACTACCTACAAACACCAGAAACTAGTTGCAACTCATGGACAGAGATCAAGTCGGTTAATAAGTAGAGAGAAGTTGAGTTACCGGAAACCAATGTGTGTTAGTAGCTAGTCATTGGACAACATACACGGAACTCGGTTCTTAAGGACGGTTCCAGTGAGACAACCATCATGTACTCCTACATGGCCTCTCATCGCTACCTTTACTAAATTGTGTTCACACACTTAACTCTCAGCATCAGAACATACCATAACACTCCAATCCATTCCCAATGAATCAGACGAGACAAAAATCTAAGCAATAGCAGGCATGGCATGCTAGGAACACAACATGGCTCAATCAACTCCTACACATGCTAGTGGGTTTCAACTATTTACTGTGGCAATGACATATCATGCAGAGGAATGGGTTCAACTACCGCAACATAAAGTAGCAGTTGAATCATTGGTGTCCTAATGCAATAAAAGAGAGCAGGAGCAAGATAGTGCGATTGTATCGGAATGACCAAGCAGGTTTGCTTGCCTGGTAGACCAACAGTAGAGCACTGCTCCTCAAATAGGTACTCTGGAACGGTGTCCGGAGCAGGATCTATCTAGAAGGGAGGTGTCGGCAGTCAATACACAAGCATATGCAACACATATGATGTATTATCATGACATGTCAAGAAAGCTTTGATTTGCCTCAATGCATCTAGCAACAATTAAATTGAGGTTCATATGAGCCAAAGGTTGATATGCAAACTCCAAATAAGTAGTTTAAATGCCATTATCATGTTTTCACTTATACAGCAGGCATAAGTTGGTTTGTCATGCATGAAAATGCTACATATGGATAGATTGATTTTTTCTGATAATTTTTCATATATAAATTATTTCAATCTAAGCTACGGTTGAGTTTCTGTGATTTTTTGAAGTTTAAGAAATTTTCTGGAATTTTTGCATTATAATAAATCTAGAAGAACAATTACTATGTCAGCACTGCGTCATGCTTGCGTCAGCAAGTCAACACTGCTGACTGGAGTCAAACCTGATGTGTGGGGTCCACACATTAGTGTCACAGGTAAAACATGGTGTTATTTCTAATCTAACTAAAAGTTTAGGGATACAAACACATGAACAACACACGACATCCATCCTGCCATCCCAGGCTGCCGACCAGGAACCAATCCCAAGATCGACGAAGAAGAAGAAGAAAGAACTCAAACACAAGTAAACATCGCTCTCACATCAAGTGATCGGAAACCCGCACCTCCAACTATTGTTGTATTATCTGTGAGCCACGAGGACTCAGGAATCCCATTACATTGGTATCAAGACTAGCAAAGCTTAATGGGTATGGAAAGGACAAGTGGTGAGGTTGCAGCAGGGGCTAAGCATTATATGGTAGCTAACTTACGAGTACAAGAATGAATTGAGCATCTACGCAAACGGTCGCAAACTAGTAATGATCGCTAAGTGATCCTGAAATACCTACGAGTCAAACATAACCCCACCGAGTTCTCTTCTCAAAATGAAAAGAGACAGTCACAGTTACTCACGCGGTTTGTGTATTTTATTTCGGATCCTCTGTCAAGTTTTCTACAACTGAACATTAACAAATTCCAATCTGCCACATAACCGCGGGCACGACTTTCGAAATATCACAACCCTATAGGGGTATTCTAACTTAGCCGATCATAAGCTCTCACGATCAACAGATGTAAATCCTCTTATCTTAGGGACAACCCGATCAGACTCGGAATCCCGGTGCACAAGACATTTCGACAATGGTAAAACAAGTCCAGCAAGACCTCCCGGTGTGCCGACACCCTGGTAGTAGCCGCGCGTACCTCGTCTCAGGCCATGATCGGATGGGACAAGCTACAAGTGAAACCAAATATCTCCAGTTTCCCCGAGGCGGCCCAGCGGGCTACCCGTTTGGGACCAACACCATCAGCACTGGGCCTCCCGTATGTGGAAAAGAATCCTCGGGGACGCGACCCCCTATGAAAATTAATTAATTATTTAATAGTTTTATTATGTTGCAAAATAAAGCCAAAGTTGGGACTTGCTGGAGGAGATTTATTCAAAGCGAACTGTCAAGTGGGTCCCATACCCCAAACCATGTTAGGAACGCAAACACAAGGAACATAACACCAGTTTATCGGTTCTTAAGGCTGCATGAGGGGAACAAAACACCGTGCAAGAGGCTAAGCCTTCCACCCATTGCCAAGTTTATAGGTGCATTAATTATAGTAATAGATATTGTGATACTCCATATAACCAAGTTCTGACATGGAGCAATCCTCGTCTTCACCTGCAACTAACAACGCTATAAGAGGGGCCGAACAAACGAGAACATAGCCATACAACAGTTTACTGGGATAGTGTCAAAGGTTAGAGTTTTCATGGCAACAAAGGGAGGCTGACAAACGAATGGTGGGTAGCGCGACATATAGCGATAGCATCGAGACAACTAGCATACCAATGATAGTAATGAGATCCAAGGTGATGGTCATCTTGCCTGATATCCAGCTAGGAAGAAGATCGAGTCCATGAAGAATATGAAGCCATGAAGATGAACCAAGCATAGTCGAACGAATCCTCACGATCGCAACGTAATAGGAACTACTGAGAAGAAGCAAACAACATGGTAAACACACAACACATAAACAAGACACGATTCTCAACCAAGTATGATGCATGACAAGGCTACATATGCAAATCATGGCAATTGATGAAGCACACAAGAACATCACACAAAGCAATTTAAATGAGGCCGTAGACAACATATAACAATTCCAGTAAGTCCTCATAAGCACATTTTGAAATTGGTCCAGATCTTAACAAACCTTATGTTAGAGTTGATAAAAAGCAAGATAAGATGGACCATGATACTCTACACATTTTTCCACCACATTTGCATATAAAGTTTATTAAATTTGGAGTTACAATTATTTAGTTATGAATTAAACCATTTTAACATGTTATTTTCACAAAAGTGAACAGACAACACATTTCAACATTTTGAAAATGCATGACAGCTGGATATTATTAATCTACATAGAATTCTAAGCAACTTTCAAATGTAAAGTTTTTACATATGACGCATGTTTATTTAGTTATTTAATGCATGAATAGGAGGACTAAACTGCAAAATTGTTTTTCTGATAAATAGCTAAATTCGTACAAAGAGGAAAAAAACACCATCGGACCGAATCTGCTGGGCGTGGCTGGGTTGCTCACCATGGGCTTATGCCCGGCTTGTGGAGAGGAAGCGGTTGGGCTGGCAGACGAGGCCCACGCGTGCAGGCGACACGTGCGAGCGGTTGAAGGTCAATGCATTGCTACAGAGATGATGGAGCGGCTGCATCAGGAGCAAGGTTCAGAGCGGCAGCGGGACTTTGGGGGCGCTGGAGATGGGCATCGGTGGCGCTGCGGGTCCCCGTGAGCGTCGAGGGCCACGAGGCAGAGGAGGAGGCTGTAGCGGACGACGGCCGGACCTGGAATCAAGCCGGCGGATCTCCTGCCGGGCGTCCATGGCGTCATTGAGCAAGAGGTTCAGAGAGAGAGAGAGAGAGAGAGACAAAGAGAGAGAGAGAGAGAGAGAGAGAGAGAGAGAGAGAGACGGGTGAGGCATAGAGAGCTTCAGCGAAGAGAACGGGAAAGGGAGCAGGGGATGGCCTGGTGGTTAATGTCGCTAGCGGCGGCGGTGGCTCTGTTGCGGGGAATGGAGTGCTTGGCTACGTGTGGGATTTGGTCGATGGGGAAAACAAGGCAGAGATCAGGTGGGGTGTGGTGGCGGCGCGACAAGACTGATTGGACAAGGCCCCTAAGATCTGGGGTTTTCCACTATATATAGCTAGTGGATTTGGATAGGGGTCATTTTTTTCCTCCGATCGTAATCGGACGGCTCGAATAAATAGGTTAAGGATTCCAAATAAGAAATTGATGATGTTTTAGGGATGTTTGGGGATGATCCGGACACAACAGTCACGACTGCTCGGGTCGTGTTCGGGACAGTTTCGGACAAGTTGCAAGGAGAGGAAAAGTGGGCTGCGTAGAATGTGAGTAGGCTGAGAAGAGAGGGAGATGGCAGCCCGGCAACAAGCTTCAGAGCACTGAAACGTCCGACGATTAAACAGGCTATAGTGTTGCTATAAATAATGGTTGGGCTATCAACCGAACTCCGAATGCGATGAAATTTGACAGAAGGTCTACCTACACTATAATAAGACGGCACGCCATGTTTCAACCCATTCCGGTAACATTTTTCGACCACTTATAAAATAAAAATATTTGGAGGTGTCGCGGGCGTGTGCGAGTGTGTCTGGACTCACAACGAACAACGGAATTCCTCATGGAGAAGTGTTTGGCCCTGTTGCAACATGAGATTGTTGGAATAGGACTTACGACTTAGTCCATCAGCCATGACATTTCCTTTGCCTGGGGTGTAAGGAATACCTAAGTCCTAATCCGAGATCAACTCCAACCAACATCTTTTCCTAAGGTTCAAATCTGGTTGGGTGAAGATATACTTAAGACTCGGGTGAGCGGTGTAGATTTCGCAACGTTTACCAAGAAGGTAATGTCGCCATGTATTAAGTGCGTAGACTATGGTTGCAAGCTCTAGATCATGTGTAGGATAATTCTCCTCATGTGGATGCAACTGTCGAGATGCATAGGCAATCACATGACGATCCTGCATAAGAATGCAACCTAGTTGCTGTCGTGAGGCATAACAATAGATAACAAAGCCCTTAGTGAAATCCGGTGGCACAAGTATTGGAGCAGAAGTCAGGCACCTTTTCAGTTCCTGAAGACTGTGCTCACACTATGGGGACCACTCAAACTTTTTATCTTTCTTGAGAAGTTCCATGAGAGGTTTGGTAACTTTGGAGAAGTTCTCAACGAAGCGGCGACAATAACTGTCTAGACCTAGGAAACTCCTAACTTGATTAACCGTTCCAAGTGGAGTCCATTCAAGAATGGCTTGCACTCTCTTGGGATTGCTAGAAATGCCTTTGCCAAATATCAATTGGCCTAGATAGGTCACTTTTCGCAACGCAAATTCGCACTTGGAGAAGTTGGCATAAAGGCGGTGCTCTCTGAGTTTTTCTAACACAAGTTTAAGATGTTCGTCATGCTCTTCATCGTTCTTCGACTAAGAAGAATATCATTGAGGTAAACCACGACAAACTTATCTAAATACTCCTTGAAGATCGAGTTCATCAAACAGGATAATATGGCTGGAGCATTGGTTAGACTAAAGGACATGACGGTGTACTCATACTACCCATAACGAGTGACAAAAGTCGTCTTAGGAATGTCCCCATTTCTGATCTTTATTTGGTGGTAGCCTAACCTCAGATCCATCTTAGAAAAGACTGAGGATCTAGCGAGCTGATCATACAGGTCGTTGAACCTGGAAAATGGATACTTGTTCTATATTGTGACCAAATTAACGGGACGATAATCTACAACCATCTGATTTGTTCCATCCTTCTTCTTGACGAAAAGGACGGGACATGCCCAAGGAGAAGAACTAGGACGGATGAAACCCTTTTGCAAGGACTCATCAAGCTGTTTTTTAAGCTCAGCTAGTTCTAAGGATGCCATCTTGTAAGGTCTCCTAGAAATTGGGGCGGTTCCTGGGATACGATCTATAACAAATTGTACATCTCTGTCAGGTGGAATACCTGGCAATTCCTCTGGAAAGACATCCAGAAAGTCACGGACTACCGAGATATCTTCAAAGTCCGGGAGAGGGCTGGCATTAAGGGAATAGAGCTGACGCTTTGCAACTCTAGTGGATACAGTGACTATCTTGCCAAATGGGTGTGTAAGCTGAATAGACCTAGTGTAACAATTAATCTTCGCATGATGAGCTTTCATCCAGTCCATACCCAAGATGATGTTGATATTTATTGACTTGATGGCTATAAGTGATGCAAGGAATACAAGTCTATCAACAAGGATTTCATTACCATGGCTTACACTACAAGTTTGCCATTTGTATCTAGGAGTTTGAATGACTAGTGGAGAGGGCATATCACAAAATGATATGTTGTGCAAGCTATCTTAGCTTTCAAAAAAGAAAGAATGAGATGCTCCAGTGTCGAACAGAACCAATACTAGATGACAATTTGTAAGGAGCATACCAAGAACGACATCCGGATCATCTTGACAATTTTTAGCTAAGACTGATGCACAGCCCATGTTAAGTGGGAGCTGACTTGGCACTGATCATCTTGCGTGATGGCTTACCACGACCAACGGACTTCTCGGGCTGGGGTGGAACAACACTAGTCTAAGTGCAATTACAAGCAATGTGGCCTGGCTCTCCGCACTTGTAACTAATTGTGGAGGTAGGACGTGGACCCGCATTGGCAGACGGTCCACCAATAGGCCTAGGTGGAGTATACCGCTGAACTGTATAAGGTTCCACATAAGATGGCCTCGGTGTATAACCGTGTGGAAGAGCAGAGTTCGAAAGCCAAATTCGGCGTTCTAAGAACTAGAACCGGAGGAAGATCCCAAACCACGGTTGTGCTTATGAGACTCTTCGTAAGTGAGCTGAGTTGTCTCTACATTAATGGCCTTGTTCACAAGAGCCTGGAATGTATTGCAATGATGCAAGTGGAGATCATGACATAGCTTGTGGTTGAGACCCTTCCGGAACCTAGCCTGCTTCTTGGCGTCCGTGGACACCTCCTTTGTAGCATATTGTACGAGGTTCTCAAACTCTCTACTGTAGGCATCATCAGTCGTCTTACCCTGGGTGAAACTACAAAACTTTTCTCTCTTGCGGTAAATGAGAGCCAGAGGAATGTGATGTTCGCAAAAAGCCTAAGTGAAATCTCTCCAGGTAGGAATCTGGCTAGCTGGAATCATGGCCTCATAGTTGTGCCACCAAAAACTAGCAGGACCTTCTAGGTGATATGTGGCATAGGTGACCTTGTCACCTTCAGCTACGTTCGCGGAATGCAACTTGTGAGTAATACTACGGAGCCAGTCATCTCCATCGAGTGGCTCAATGGAATGATGTAAGGTGGAAGGATTCAGGCCAATGAAGTCGGTGATGGAAACCAACTCATTACGCTGATGGGCATTGTTCTGCTCAATCTGTGCCAACAAGCGGTTAGACTCCGCTTGTTCCTCTCCATCTCTAACATGAATTCTGCCAACAAAGACTAGTCGGGAGGATCCTCATCCCTACCATCTCCGTGGTTCAGTCTAAGAGAAACTGAACCTCGGGTAACTGACGACATCCTGATAAGCGAAACCAACGAGGAAATTAGCATCAACTATAGGATGCAGAAAGTAGCACAAGTTAATTAGTATATCTCAAACACCTGGGACAATTTCGGCAGCATAACGGCAGTAAAATGCTCAAAATGAGACATCCTGCAATGATGGAGTAGTACCATACTCAACATCATCACTCAAGGTTTTGTGATAGTACTAAACAGACTACACCGGAAGTACTTGAAACTGGAGTATGACTCTCATGATCAACCAATCCTATGAGACTACGGAGTAGTAACTCGTGAACCTGGTACACGGAAGAGAAAGGCTATTTCCTTAACCCTATAGGAAAGATAGGATGACTCACATCTGAAGGCGTAAGGTATAAGGAGTATAAAGAGCCTAACGTTCCCTTCCACAATCAATTCCCTTATATAACTACAGAATTTCTAGACTCAACTTCGACCAATTTGGCTTGGTAATCCTACAGGCAGTCAGGCTCTGATGCCAAAGCTGTCGAGACCCCGATACTAAGGCACACCGATCTAGTATGTAACACTTCATATCACTTTGCGGCCTCATGCATGGTATTCCCACGGGTGCCACCTTATCAAGCCTGGGACCATTTGCGCCTTTTGGCTCACATACATGATAGTGTCGCTAGCATCCATATGACAGAGAACCCGGGCCGACATGACTAGTCATAAACCCAAGGTGACACAAACTTACAGGGGCAGACGTACATAACCCAGCAACGAACGTGTCGGCCATCAACGTATGAAACCAAGTCATAGCAAGCTACAATGACTTAAAGGAACAACGCGTGACATTTCCCCGAAGGGATAGACCTAGGAACGAAGAAGGATACATGCCTACCAGCCTAAGTGTTTCGTAGCAGTAGCGAATTACCATGGCTCAGTGTTAGCACTATGATACATTTCCCCATAAGGAAGGCTAACAAGAATAAACAACTAGGTGTTGGATCCCACACATAGTAATACACGTTGCACGTACAATTAACATGCAAGTATCTGTTGTACAACTTGGAATCATAGCATAACTCAACAACTCATATAGATAAAGGCTCAGAAGAGCCATCATAGCATTTATTACAAACAGGGGTCACATGACCCAACATAAATAGGATACAAGAAACACGCGGAAGTATAACATGTCTGAGTACAGACAACTACAAATGAAAATGGCTGAGGAGCATGACTATCTACAACACCCGTCCAAGATCGTAGCTGAGGTAATAAGCTAATTGTCGAAGTCCAAGCGGAACTACTAGTGAGACAGATGTCTCATCTGCAAAACATAAATTAAGAAAACGTGAGTACAAAGGTACTCAGCAAGACTTACATCAGATCCTATCATACATGCATTCATATCAATAAGGAAAGGTGAGGTTTAGTTGCAGCAAGCCAGCTTTAACTTAGTGGCTATCCTTTTCTACGACTACGAGTAACTTCTTTGAGCTGAGATAACGCACACGAGTCCACTAATCACCACACAATACACTACTATAGATTCTTTCCCATCTCCCTACGAGAAGGCCATCCATAGCACTCACACTTGTCTTGAGCATTTTAGAGTATCCACTTCAGGTTGTCTATGTACCACGTAAGCATCCAAGAAGTCCATAACCATGGACCCGGCAATTCGAATAGATCATGTTAACCCTGCAGGGGTGTACTTCTTCACACATGCTCTTGCCACTTACAACCATGTATTCGTCATATATCTCGGTGACCTTCAAGCAAAACCATGGCCTGGCTAACCACATAATACTCTAGTACAGGTTTATCGCCCATTCGGGTTCCATCCGCAAGGAGATCCGGCCGGGGTTTCACTCACGGCCCCAAAGGATGTGTGCAGGGTTCCCAAGCCCACCTCGCCGGATGGATCTACACTTGGTACACCATGCCACGGTGCCTAGTCTGTCCCTAGTCCACCCTGTCATGTGCCACTCGGTAGAAAAATAACACTACCTACAAACACCAGAAACTAGTTGCAACTCCTGGAGAGAGATCAAGTCGGTTAATAAGTAGAGAGGGGTTGAGTTATCGGAAACCAATGTGTGTTAGTAGCTATTTATTGGACAACATACACGGAACTCAGTTCTTAAGGATGGTTCTAGTGAGACAACCCACCATGTACTCCTACATGGCCTCTCATCGCTACCTTTACTAAATTGTGTTCACACACTTAGCTCTGAGCATCAGAACATACAATAACACTCCAATCCATTCGCAATGAATTAGACCAGACAAAATCTAAGCAATAGCAGGCATGGCATGCGAGGAACACAACATGGCTCAATCAACTCCTACACATGCTAGTGGGTTTCAACTATTTACAGTGGCAAAGACACGTCATGCAGAGGAATGGGTTGAACTACCGCAGCATAAAGTAGCAGTTGAATCATTGGTGTCCTAATGCAATAAAAGAGAACATGAGCAAGAGAGTGCGATTGTATCGGAATGACCAAGTTGGTTTTCTTGCCTGGTAGACTAATAGTAGAGCACTGCTCCTCAGACAGGTACTCTGGAATGGTCTCCGGAGCAGGACCTATTGAAAAGGGCTGTGCCGGCAATCAATACACAAGCATACGCAACAAATATGATGTATGATCATGACATGTAAAGAATGCTTTGATTTGCCTCAATGCATCTAGCAACAATTAAATTGAGGTTCATATGAGCCAAGGGTTCATATGCAAACTCCAAATAAGTAGTTTAAATGCCATTATCATGTTTTCACTTATACAGCAGGCATAAGTTTGTTTTTCATGCATGAAAATGGTACATATGGGTAGATTGATTTTTTCTGATAATTTTTCATATATAAATTATTTCAATCTAAGCTACGGTTGAGTTTCTGTGATTTTTTGAAGTTTAAGAAATTTTTTGGAATTTTTGCATTATAATAAATCTAGAAGAACAATTACTACGTCAGCACTGCGCCATGCTTGCGTTAGCAAGTCGACAGCGCTGCCTGGAGTCAAACCTGACGTGTGGGGTCCACACATTAGTGTCACAGGTAAAACAGGGGGTTATTTCTAATCTAACTAAAAGTTTAGGGCGCCGGGGCCCAAAGTCAGTGTCCCAGTGGGGTTAGTTAAGCGGTGATTAGCCCTAAGCTAATCACCTGATCGACGGGACCCAGCGATCGGTGGTATGGTGGCGACTTGTCGCTGGCAACCTCTGGTCGCGGCGGTGTCTGAGCTCGTCCGCATCCAGGTGGTAGGTGGGAGGACATAGGGCGGTCGTAGCTCCCCGGAGCGGAGCTCGTGGCGTTGTCCCAAGCTCAACTCGAGCGGGCGCACGGCTGCAGCACGGGAACGAAGGGAAAGAAAAAGGGGGAATGTTTAGGTCCTCACATAAATCTTGACGGCATCGTCAGCGAGCTCGGGGACGCGCTGGAGTCAACGGACGGCGGTGGCGATCTCCAGCGACCGGAGCTTGAAGACGGAGTCGAGGTGGTCGATTTGAGGTGTCCCGGGTCGCATGGCTTGACGGAGAGGATGAGGGAGACTCGGCAGGGAGGAGCACTTGGACTCATCCGACAGGCGAGGCCGTGGCAGTGGGCGCGACAACAGCGAGCGGTGGCGACGGGCGCGTTCGGTCCAGCAAGAGAGAGAGAGAGAGAGAGAAGAGGAGGCAGGGAACGGGTATGAGAGTGAGATGGATCCGGGGGTGCGTGGCTTCGTCCAGAGAGACCGGGCTGTCGAGGGGGAGGGCAGGCAGGCAGGTGGCATGGCGCCCGTGCGTGCGGGCGGCGGGCGCGTGCCCCTCGTCCTTCTGTCGTTGCCAGGAGGACGACGATTGGCGGTTGGGCCAGTGGCCGCACCGCTAGGCCGGGTAAGCTAGCCCAGGTAAGTTCCCTTTTTTATTTCTTTTTCTTTTTCTTTTCTGTAATTTGTTTTGATTTAGTTTATATACTAAAACAATTTATTTAGTTCTGATATTTTTTTGTAGGGGCTAAAAGGATTATCCCAGAGCCCCACACCAAAGATCAAAATTATTGGAGCTAACAAATATTTTATATGAATTATTAGCCCCAATTCAAATACCATATGAATTGATTGAGAAATCCAAAATGTCATGGAAAAATGTGCATCACCTCTGGTACTGTTTGGAGCATTTTCCAAAAATGATGAACATTTTCGAAGGCCATTTGGGTTCACTAAAAAATATTTTTAGAAGAACCTGGTGGATTCCTTTTGAAGCAAGGGTTTGAACATCCCCCATTTCAAGTTCATTTGAAAAGTTAGACATGATACACACATGAAGGGCTAGCCTAGTGCATACCAGAACTAGGGATGTGATAGTTTCTTTGAAAATCTTTTCTTTCCCTTTGGGGGTCGAGAGGAGAAGACCACAATGAAAATGATGAGTGACTCTCATATGCGTTATTGATTATCTAAAAAGACCCCATATTACCTTGTCTTCTCGTTGAATAAATGATTCTAGATTCCAGCTTAGTCCAATGCACGCCCACTCTTATTATAAGATGATGATATAATGACGATATAAGATGAAATGATTCAGATGGAGAAAAGCTGGTATGAACTTGACCTATTTTGTTTTTGTAAATATGATAAGCTTGTCATTCTTGATTCAGCTTATTATGAATGAAACATGTTTGCAATGAAAATTAGAGATTATAGTTACTCATGCCATGCTTAATTAGCTAGGAGTTTATAATAGTTTACCATGCGTGCCAACATGCTTTTAAAATGGTTGTGAGGTAGGATGATAGGATGGTATCCTCCTTTGAATGATATAAGTGGCTTGACTTGGCACATGTTCACACATGTAGTTGAAACAAAAATAACATAGCCTTCGTGATATTTATGTTCATGGTAATTTATATCCTACTCATGCTTGCACTCAATGTTGGTTAATCTCAAGGCATGTATATCATCGTTGTCACTCTCTAGCTGGTCGCTCCCAATCTCTTTCTAGCCTTCACATGTACTAAGCGATTATACTGCTTGTGCATCCACTTCCATAAACCCAAAGTTGTTCCATAAGAGTCCACCACACCTACTTATTTGTGGTATTTACCTGTTTTTCCAAGTAATTTTGCATGTGCCAAACTCTAAACCTTCAAATAAAATTATGTTTTGTATGCCCAAATTGCTCATGTGGCGACTGGGGCTGTCTATATCTTCCCTGCTAGGTGGGTCATTCTCACGATGAGTGGACTCCACTTGTCATTCACGAGAAAATGCCTCGTAACCGGAATGCCTAGTTCCGTGCTCAAAATCAAACCAAAATATAATTAAACCAAGATCCCCCAGGACTATTGTTGGTATGGACGGTACCCGTTGTTTCAGATAAGCCGTGGAGGGTGATTGATGGTGGAGGAGGATTAAAAATTTACCATCATGCTTGGGAACTGTCTATAATGTATGTAGCATGGAATATATTGTGAACTCTTGGTCGTAGCATTGACAACGAAGGCATACCGCTCAAAAATATATCCAGTTCTGATTTAAAAACGTGAGGTCTGGCACCTCTGCAAATCCCCGCTTTCCTCTACGAATGGCCTATCTATTTACTTATATTTTCTAAGTCATCATCCTCTTATAAAAAGCACCAGTCGGAGAGCACCTCTGTCATTTATATGCTTTGTTATTAATTGATATTGAGTATGAGTGTGACTGGATCTCTCTAACCATAAATTACAATATCTAGTCAGTCCTCGATCTTCTCAGGTGCTCTGCAGTTATGTTTCATGGTCTTAGAAAGGGCTAGCGAGATACCACTTTGTCATATTATATCATGATTGTTTTGGAAAAGTGTTGTCATCCGAGATTTATTATTATTGCTCGCAAGTTGATTATGGTATTGATATGAGTAAATGTGAGACCTAAATGGTATTATCAATATGGTTAGTTCATAATCTTTGTTGAAAACATGAATATTAGCTTTACATATTTGTAACAAGACGATCAAACTGAGTTTGTAAAAGTTTTTCTTTGTCACTTTCAATTTCTCAACTGAATTGCTTGGGGACAAGCAATGGTTTTAACTTGGGGGAGTTGATATGTCTCCATCGTCTCTACTTTTCCAAACTCTTTTGCCCTTGTTTTGGACTTTAATTTCCATGATTTGAATGGTGCTAACCAGGACTGACGCTGTTTTCAGCAGAATTTCCTTGGTGTTATTTTTGTGCAGAAATAGAGGTTCTCAAAATGACCTGAAATTCCACGGAGATTAATTTCAAAATATATAAAAAATACTGGCGAAAAGATCCACAGAAGGGGGCCCACACCCTAGCCACAACAGTGGAGGGCGCGCCACCTGTTCTTGTGGGCCCCCTAGACCTCCACCGACCAAAACTCCAACTGCATATAATCTTATTCGATGAGAAAAAAATAGGAGAGAAGGATTCATCGCATTTTACGATACGGAGCTGCCGCGACCTCCTGTTCTTCCTCGGGAGACCTGATATGGAGTCCGTTCGGAGGTCCAGAGCATGGATATCATCGCTATCGTCATCATCAACCTTCCTTCATCACCAATTTCATGATGCTCACCACCGCGTGTGAGTGATACGTCCAAAACGTATCTATAATTTCTGCTTGCTCCATGCCTCTTTTGTGTGATATTGCTATGATATTTATACACTTCCATACACTTTTGATCATATTTGGACGAACCTATTAACTCAGTGCAACCCAGTGCCAGTTTCTGTTTTCTGCTGTTTTTGTATTTCAGGTTTTCCCGTCACGAAAACTGCCAGAAAAATCCTGGAAAAATTATATAAAAAATCAGCGTTCCGGAAGCTTCCACACGGCCGAAGTAGGGCCGGAGGGGGGCCACCAGGGCTGCAGGCGCCCTGGTGGCGCGGCCCCCCTCCTGGCCGCGCCGGGGGGGCTCCTGGGCCCCCCAGGCCTCCGCTGATGCCCCCCTTTGGCATATATTTAACACGCGTCCCGAAACCCTCGAGGACGGAACCCTTTTTCGCGATCTCATCTCTGTTCCGCCGCCGCCGCGCTTCCAAGATCGGAAGCACCAGGAGAACCCTTCCCGGCACCCTGCCGGAGGGGAGGATCACCACCGGGAGCCTCTCCACCACCATGGACGCCTCCCGGATGAGTTTTGAGTAGTCTCCCTTGGACCATGGGTCCATGACCAGTAGCTATGCGATGTTCTCCTCCCCTTCTTGTGCTTCACTAATTAGACCTCGTGAGCTGCCCTACATGATCGAGGCACACATGTAATCCTTATGCTGTTGCTATGTTGAGTTTGCTGGGATCCGATGGATTGTGAGATTATGTTCAGATTGTGTTTGAGTAATATATTTGATTTACCTCTTTTATATTTATGTTCGTAAGTAATTCTTGCATGTTCTCCGTTGCTATTTATTGCTTTGGCCAAGTAGTAGGTAGTGACTCCAAGAGGGAACGTTATGCTCGATTGTGGGTTCATGCCCCTCGAGGACTAGCTTGAGTGACAGAAACATGAGTCTAGGGGATGTGCTGTTGCCACAAGGGGGAAAACAACGGTGCTTGTACTCGCGGGTGCAAGGATTGTTTACTTTACGCAAAGTTCTTTTAATGCAGTTGTCTGTTCCTTTGAGTTTACACTATGGGTGGGACTCGCAACTTAATACCAGCGAGATGTTCTGGATAGATATCTCAAGGTGGATGATTAGTAGTAGATGCAGATGGATTTCGGTCTACTTGCCTTGGCGTACCGCCCATGCTTTGAACCTCTACCTTTCTTGCAACATAGTTAGCATTGGTTTGCGCACATAATTCTGTCAATTACCCAGCTGTAATTCGTTTACCTCACATAGCTGTTTTATCGTCTTTTGGGAGAGAGACATCACTAGTGAACATCATGGGACCCCGGTCCATATTACCATCACTGATCACATCCGCTATTTACTTTCCTCTTTGACTTACTATTTGCAATTATTCCTATCACTATTATCACTTGCGTTCGATCCTTTGTAAACGACAAGGCCGGAGGGATTGACAACCTCTCTGTACTCGTTGGGAGCAAAGTTATTTGTATCTGTGTGCAGGTCTAAGTTGATTGCTAATATCTGGCGCCGTTAGCAGTTGACACCTTCTTGTTGAAACTAGGAGTCTCAGGGGAAATCGATCCTTGGTATCTTTGCCAAGGGGAAACTTCCGCTACACTGCATCTCAAACCTTCCACTTGGGGTAACCAACGAGGAGCGAGAAGCCATCAAGCAAAGTTTTCTGGCGCCGTTGCCGGGGACTCCACTCTTCAAGATAGGGGAGTTGCACGCTATCTTTTACCTTTGCTTTTTAGTCTTGTTAGTTTACCTTTCAGTTTTGCTTTAGTATCTTTTATCGAAAATCACAAAATTAGTTATCTTGCTTGCTTGCTGCTATGGGTTCCACCGAGATCACCAAGTTGTGTGACTTCACAAGTCATAACAACGATGACTTTATTTCCACGCCTATCACTACACCTGCCACTTCAGCACCTTCTTATGAAATTAAACCTGCTTTACTGAACCTAGTTATGAAAGATCAATTCTCCGGTGCTGGAGATGATGCTGCTTTACACTTGAACAACTTTGTTGAACTTTGTGATATGGAAAAGTACCAAGAAATAGATAGTAATATTGTTAAGCTTAAGCTTTTTCCTTTCTCCTTGAGAGGGGGAGCTAAAATTTGGTTTCAATCTTTGCCTAGAAATAGCATAGATTCATGGGACAAGTGCAAAGATGCTTTTATTGGAAAATACTATCCACCTGCTAAAAGTATCCAACTAAGAAGTAACATAATGAATTTTAAACAATTGGATAATGAACACGTTGCCCAAGCTTGGGAACGTATGAAATCTCTTGTCAAGAACTGCCCTACTCATGGTTTGACTACTTGGATGGTTATCCAAACTTTTTATGCAGGCTTGAACTTTACCTCGCGGAACTTGTTAGATTCGGCCGTGGGAGGAACCTTTATGTCAACTACAATTGGTGCTGCCACAAAGCTTCTCGATGAGATGATGACCAATTATTCCCAATGGCACACCGAACGCGCTCCAACAGGTAGGAAGGTAAACTCTGTCGAGGAGATTTCCTCCCTAAATGAAAAAGTTGACTTGATCATGTCTCTACTTTCGAAGCAATCTTCTATTGATCCTCGTGACGTTCCTTTAAATTCCTTGATTGCTCAAGAACAAGTAGATGTGAACTTTATCTCTAGAAACAATTTTAACAACAATGCTTATAAGAGTAATTTTGGTAGCAATCCTAGACCGTTCCCCTCTAATTCCTATGGGAACAACAATGCTTATCCTAGCACCAAGAACTCCACTACTGAACTAGAGATTATGCTTAAAGATTTCATCACTACCCAAAAAGCCTTTAATAAGAGTGTAGAAGAAAAACTAAACAAACTAGACAATCTCTCTTCGAAGGTAGACAATTTAGCCCATGAGGTAGAATTGCTTAAAATTAGAACTTCTCCTCTTGAGGAGAGGAAGGTCACTCCTATGAATGCTATTCAAGTGCAAATTAATGAAAACATTAGGATGTTGGCTAAACTTAAAGAGAGATGGGCTAGAGAAAGGGAGGAAGAAGATAGAATTAAGAGCCTTCCTACCCACCACACTGTTGCTACTATCCAAGTTGTTGAGGATATCCAAACTCTTAGCACCAAATGCACTCCTGGTCCCGTTGGACCTATTAATGGTGATGCTATGACTATAGAAACTACCAAACAAGTGAACCTAAAGGACACCACTACCACTTTACTTGATAGTAGTGACCTTGATTTTGATAATTGCACTCTTACCGAAGTTATTGATTTCCTTCACAAGATGTCTAGAGATCCCCGCACTAGCACGCTTAATCTTGCCTTCACAGAGCATATCACTAATGCTCTCATCAAAGCTAGGGAGGAGAAACTTAGAGTAGAAGCCTCCATACCTAGAAAGCTAGAAGATGGTTGGGATCCTATGATTAAAATTAAGTTGAATAACTTCTCTTGCTATGCATTATGTGATGTTGTAGCTAGTACCTCCATTATGCCCAAAAGAATATATGATACGCTTAAATTGAAACCTTTTGATTCTTGTTCTTTTGGTGTTTGTCTCGTTGATTCTTCCATAAAGAAACCTTTGGGGAGGATTGACGATGTTCTTATCATTCTCAATGACAATTACGTTCCCGTTGATTTTACTATTATGGATATTGAATGTGAGCCTTCTTGTCCAATTATTTTGGGACGTCCTTTTTTACTCACCGTTGGTGCCATCATTGACATGAAAGAGGGGAATATAAGATTCCAATTTCCTCTCAAGAAAGGGATGGAACACTTCCCTAGAAAGAAGATTAAGTTACCTTTTGAGTCCGTTATACGAGCTTGCTATTCTTTTACTCTTGATAAAACTTGATCTTTTTGCATTATGCCTAGCTTAAAGGCATAAAAGAAAGCGCTTTTGGGAGGCAACCCACAATGAATAAATTTTTATTTTGCTTTTGTTGTGTCTTGATGTTGTTACTACAGTAGCATCATCATTGTATCTTTACTTTTCAACTTTGTGCCAAGTGTAGCCTCTGATTGCAAGAAAGTTCAAAAGTTGTGACGTGCTGTCCAGGAAACAGATTATGTCCTTGGATAGAAAAATTCGTATAAAATCACCAGATCATCTTTTTGGTCTGAATTTTTTCTACAGCGTGCTCTATACAATTGTCTTTCGTGCGTCTGTTCTGAGTTTTTTTGATTAGAGTTGCAGAAGTGCCCCGAAAAAATCATTTACTACCTGCTGTTCTGTTTTTCACAGATTCTGTCCTCTTTTGCCTTTCCTTCATTTTGCAAACGTTGAGCTTGCTTTTTCTTTGCAAAAACCTTTTGGCAATCTTGAGAAATAGTAGACCTTCAAGAATATCCTTATTTCCAGCAAGGAACAATTATTTTATTATGGTTACTAACCTCGCTAATCAGATTATAATGAGTTATGTATGAAGGGAGTTTTCAAGTGTGCGAGGGAAGATGATAAAAAGATTCAGGAGTGTCAAGCGCTCAAGCTTGGGGATGCCCCCATGCACCCCCAAGAAATATTCAAGGAGACTCAAGCGTCTAAGATTGGGGATGCCCCCGTGCATCCCCTTCTCCATCAATATTATCAGTTCGTCTTTCGTTCCACTATATTTTTATCACTTCATGTGTTATGTGCTATGCTTGGAGCGTCTTGCTTTTAGTTTCCTTTTTAGTTTTCTTTAGCTTTTCATAACGAGTCGGAACTCAGCTTTCTTTGTGTGGACAGAAACACGCTCCACTTCAACCTAGAACATAACATAGAATTTTCATGCCTATCTTTGCTGTGTGTATTCTTTGTCTTTCAATAGCTATTGTCATGCTTAGCTCTTAGTTTTCATGCTTATCTTTTTAAAGAGCTTCTGTTTAGTTGGTCGCTTGAACTCTCTTTATTTATCATGCTTATCTTATTAAGAGAGTTTGCTTCTGTTTCATTGGTCGATATGTCTATGATAAAAATGCTACGTGCATAATGGTGCTTAGTAGTTCATGTTTTCTTATGGTTAGTCTCAAATAGCTGGGGGTTCCCAATGTGTTATTGGAGTACCAACATGATTTGTTTGCCTATGATGTGGTATGGTTTAGTGATATCTTCCTTCAAGAATTTATTTCGATTGACTTGGCGTATGCTCACACATATTTAAGACTGTAAAGAAAGTCTGTCAAGCCTTGATGATCTTTTGTTTCTTAGTAGCGATATAACTTCCATGCCCGATTCAATGTTGCTTTGTCGCTCTGCTTGATTATGACCGTCATTGCTCTTTCAGTTGGTCGCTCCCAGTCTTTTGCTAACCTCCACGTGTACTAAGGGGACTGACTGCTTGTGCATCCAAATTCATTTAAACCAGTTATGCCATATGAGTCCACCATACCTTCCTATACATGGTATTTACCTGCCATTCCTAATGCTTTCATGTACCATCTCAAAAATTATTCAAAAAAGCATTCCTATTTTGTGCCTCTGTTTTAGTTCATGAGGAAGTAGTAGTTAATTCATGATCTTTTTAAGTTGGACAAGCTTCACCCCGGGATTGCATGTCTACTGTGAAAACCCATAATACGAGAAGGAACTGGCAAAGAGTGCGCCCGGCTCAAAATTAATATAACAAACAAACCCTCCTTCACGCTTTGTTCATGAGAAATCAGAAAACTTTGGCAGTGATAAACAAAGAAGATTAAGAGGATGTGATCGTCCTCATTCGGGAGCCGTTCCTCGAAACTTGTCCATCTCAAGAAGTGATTGAGTTGTCTACTAGCATTCATTGACGAAACATGCATAATCTAAAAAAATAATTATTACCTCTGTTTTTAAAACCAAGAGCTCTGGTACATGTTTTGTCTTTGTTTCCGATCACGGGTTTTCAACCTTGCCAACAAAAGCCACGGTTCGAGAGTCTCCACCTTCTTTTAAAGAACCAACTACTGAGAGCATGATTGTCATTTTGAGTGTAATGTGCATTGTCCCAAAGTAGCATTGTCTTTTGCATGATTGTGATATCGTTTATTCTGAAATCATTGTATCTAGTCATCACTTAAACCTTGGAGGTGCCTCTGCATTTATGTTTTGCTTCACTAAAGGGGGCAAGCGAGATATCACTTTATCATATTTGCACACCATTCTCATTACAAATCTATTTGATGTTTCAATATCATGTTGTAAAACTTTCAGTTCTTTGTGATTCTCTCATGAGGCAACTTAATTACTACAGATTCATGGTCTCAGTAAGTTTTTGTCATGTGACTATAAAAAGTCCTTATATGGTTAATAGCATGTCACCACAGAAATTATGCGTGTTATCATTTACCTACTCGAGGACGAGCAGGAATTAAGCTTGGGGATGATGATACGTCCAAAACGTATCTATAATTTCTGCTTGCTCCATGCCTCTTTTGTGTGATATTGCTATGATACTTATACACTTCCATACACTTTTGATCATATTTGGACTAACCTATTAACTCAGTGCACCCCAGTGCCAGTTTCTGTTTTCTGCTGTTTTAGTATTTCAGGTTTTCCCGTCACGAAAACTGCCAGAAAAATCCCGGAAAATTTATATAAATAATCAGCGTTCCAGAAGCTTCCACACGGCCGAAGTAGGGCCGGAGGGGGGCCACCAGGGCTCCAGGCGCCCTGGTGGCGCGGCCCCCCTCCTGGCCGCGCCAAGGGGGCGCCTGGGCCCCCCAGGCCTCCGCTGATGCCCCCCTTTGGCATATATTTAACACGCGTCCCGAAATCCTCGAGGACGGAACCCTTTTTCGCGATCTCATCTCTGTTCCGCCGCCGCCGCGCTTCCAAGATCGGGAGCACCAGGAGAACCCTTTTCGGCACCCTGCCTGAGGGGAGGATCACCACCGGGAGCCTCTCCACCACCATGGACACCTCCCGGATGAGTTGTGAGTAGTCTCCCTTGGACCATGGGTCCATGTCCAGTAGCTATGTGATGTTCTCCTCCCCTTCTTGTGCTTCACTAATTAGACCTCGTGAGCTGCCCTACATGATCGAGGCACATATGTAATCCTTATGCTGTTGCTATGTTGAGTTTGCTGGGATCCGATGGATTGTGAGATTATGTTCAGATTGTGTTTGAGTAATATATTTGATTTACCTCTTTTATATTTATGTTCGTAAGTAATTCTTGCATGTTCTCCATTGCTATTTATTGCTTTGGCCAAGTAGTAGGTAGTGACTCCAAGAGGGAACGTTATGTTCGATTGTGGGTTCATGCCCCTCGATGACTAGCTTGAGTGACAGAAACATGAGTCCAGGGGATGTGCTGTTGCCACAAGGGGGAAAACAACGGTGCTTGTACTCGCGGGTGCAAGGATTGTTTACTTTACGCAAAGTTCTTTTAATGGAGTTGTCTGTTGCTTTGAGTTTACACTATGGGTGGGACTCGCAACTTAATACCAGCGAGATGTTCTGGATAGATATCTCAAGGTGGATGATTAGTAGTAGATGCAGATGGATTTTGGTCTACTTGCCTTGGCGTACCGCCCATGCTTTGAACCTCTACCTTTCTTGCAACATAGTTAGCATTGGTTTGCGCACATAATTCTGTCAATTGCCCAGCTGTAATTCATTTACCTCACATAGCTGTTTTATCGTATTTTGGGAGAGAGACATCACTAGTGAACATCATGGGACCCCGGTCCATATTACCATCACTGATCACATCCGCTATTTACTTTCCGCTTTTACTTACTATTTGCAATTATTCCTATCACTATTATCACTTGCGTTTGATCCTTTGTAAACGACAAGGCCGGAGGGATTGACAACCTCTCCGTACTCGTTGGGAGCAAAGTTATTTGTATCTGTGTGCAGGTCCAAGTTGATTGCTAATATCTGGCGCCGTTAGCAGTTGACACCTTCTTGTTGAAACTAGGAGTCTCAGGGGAAATCGATCCTTGGTATCTTTGCAAGGGAAAACTTCCGCTACACTGCATCTCAAACCTTCCACTTGGGGTAACCAACGAGGGGCGAGAAGCCATCAAGCAGTGAGTAATTCCATCGTAGGCTTGCTGGATGGTGATGGGTTGGATGAGATTTATCATGTAATAGAGTTCATTTTGTTAGTGTTTGATCCCTAGTATTCACTATGTTCTGAGATTGATGTTGTTATGACTTTGCTGTCCTTAATGCTTGTCACTAGGGCCCGAGTGACATGATTTTAGATCTGAATCTATTATGTTTTCATGGATATACATGTTTCTTGATCCTATTTTGCAAGTTGTAGACACCTACTATGTGTTATGATCTTCATGCCCCAAGGTGACAATAATTGTGATTCTTTCCGTTTAATACCGTAGTTTGAGGAGTTCATGTAATCACTAAGTGCTAATGCTTTGGTCTGGTACTCTATTAAAAGGAGGCCTTAATATCCATTAGTTTCCATTAGGACCCCGCTGCCATGGGAGGGTAGGATAAAAGATGTCATGGAAGTTCTTTTCTATAAGCACGTATGACTATATACGGAATACATTACTACATTACATTGATAAATTGGAGCAAGTTCTGTGTCACCCTAGGTTATAACTGCTACATGAAAAATATTATCAGACACCTATCATTGAAAGTCCATTGCCTACGAGTTCGTTCCATATTGATACTTGCTTCGTTACTTTCGTTACTATTGCTGTCACCATCACTACAAAATGCTAATGTTAGTATTGCCACCGTTACCGTTACTTCCATAATACTTTGCTACTAAATACTTTGCTGCAGATATTAAGTTTTCCAGGTGTGGTTGAATTGACAATTCAACTGCTAATACTAGAGAATATTATTTGGCTCCCCTTGTGTCAAATTAATAAATTTGGGTTGAATACTCTACCCTCGAAACCTGTTGCGATCCCCTATACTTGTGGGTTATCACTCTGGAACATTGAAGTGATTCATGGTCTCATGGACTATCCTTTGCCATGTTTCTTTGTCAGCCTTCCGATACCACAACAGATTAATGTTGATTCTTGCCCTGCCAACAAATCCACACACTCTCCTGAACCTCATGCATGCTTTATCTGGTTAGTTGGAGCCCAAGACTTTAAATAGATCTCGATTACTTCATATACACCTTTCGGTCGGTATGTGGGCTTCCTTGGAGCGTTCCTCCGTGTCCTTACCGAAAGGGTAATTGTTGCAGCTCTATCCCATTCAAGATTACTTGATCCCTCACCATCTACTGAAGACCTAGGGTTGACGGAATCAGATGAAGCTACATCGCCTGAAGCAGGAGTTTTGTCGCTGCTACTCAGCATCTACAGAGAAAACATGTGAAACTCAAGAAAGGAGGATAAGCATAAAACTAGGACCTCAATAAGTCCCCAACGTTCGGAATTTAAGCAGGTCATCTCGAAAGTTTTTTGATGGCAACTTTAGTTTCTCCGAGATGGGAACTTTAGTAGTTATCACATGGAAACTTTGTTCCACTTTGATTTTTTGTCAGAAAATTACCATGTTTGTTAACATCACCTTAACTAAAGTTGCCATGAATAGAGTTCGGCTTAATTTAGAAAATGTACGTCTTATTTGTATGAAGCTGTCTAAAAATCGATCGTTCCATAAACCTAACAACTTGGTTTATTTGCATGCTTAAAAATCGATCGTTCCATAAACCTAACAACTTTGTATGAAGCAGTCTAAACATGTCATGCAATAATTTAGAAAATGTATGGCTTATTTGTTAAGTTTGTGTGACTCGGGGACCCGCGGTCTGTAAATTGGCAGTAAGTTATTGGAACAAATACAACTTATATGTACTAGTTAGGAAGGTAGATAATGAACATATATACTCTCTCTGTTATATTATAGCCAAGTTGGGAATATACGGAACGAAATAGGAAGAGGGATTGCGAGGGAATATGCCTCACCGTGATGGAGAGCACTAACTAATAGATTTCTTATTGCCAGCCCTTTTGGACCATAGGAGAGACGATGATTAGAGGATCGTTATGCTCGAGGGTGGCTGGCGAGGAAACGAAGATGGCGAGGCGCGGGCAGCCGCGTGTTGGAACGACAGTGGAGGTGGGGTTGACGCCGAAGTGTAGGCACACGTCCAGGGTGAGCACGCCGCACCGGAGAGGTTCTTGTTGTGGATCTGGGGGAGGGGGAGCTAGCGATGGAGATTGGGTGGACAAGTTGAGTGAAACGTGTGTGGGTAGTGGGAGGGGGTGTTGGCGGCCTAGGTGAAATGGGTGAAAAATAACCTCGATCGCCGCACGGAATGTCCTATGAAGACGGTTGCCTCTGAGAGCTCGTGTGCAGAGAATAACTTCGTTTGAAATGATGACGTACTAATTTTGAAATGAAGATGTGAGTGCATCGTTTCGCCACTAATTTGATTTGCTGGCGCATTTCAGGTCTCTTGTGCTATATTTAAGACATTTTTTGGCATTTACCGTGCATTTTGGCATATAAATCAAATCCTAGCCGGACTGCATTTGTTGTGGAAAGGGATGAGGATTGTCGTTTGATCTCGGAGCATCCAGTAGTGCAGACATATGATCCGTGGGGTTTGCGTTCTCGCCAATCACAAAGCACGATTTAGATCACGCGCGCAGTAGGGGGCAGCGGCTATGGTTTGGTAGGCACACGGCTTTCGTGAGTGAACCGTGTGCTATTTCAAAACATTTACATGAACTAACATCATATTTTCCTTTGAATGAAAACAAGAGTTCATCGTTTTGCCTCCAAATTCTTTTCCACTTAAAAAATCACTATTGTACCCCGATGGTTCGATTTTCTGATGCATTTGAGGTATCAGTCGCTATATTTGAGTCATTTTCTATAGTCGCAACTACACGTGGGTGCTAGCTAGCAAGATCATTTGTGTGTCGCTTTGGGAGTTTTCATTCATTGTTCGAGAAACGGGAAAAAAATCAAACAGTTCGGCCACAGGGTGCGGCCATAGTCGTGGGCCTTGTTGTTATTCTAGTAAAGCTGCTCATAGTGGGGAGTATCATATACTAGTATCATGCATATGGTACTAGTGTATCATACTGCCTTCATAGTGCATAGTATCATAGAATAGTAACATAGATGTCCTTATTCTATGTCATGCGTGACACAAAGTAGCATTGCATTTAACATGATACGGTATCTACCTAGGCCTCTCCCAGTGCTCCACCATGTAAGGGTGCTAAGGCTGCCACATAGGTAAAAAATGATGTTGCAAAGCAACTAAAGAGGAGAGAGAGCATTATGGTGACTCCAATGGGAAACTCTTCCAGGCACGTCAACCTATGTAAAATGCCTACCAACCAATCCATGAAGGAGTTTTGTTGAAAAAGAATTATGCCATCCATTCCCAAATATTTTGTCTTTCTAGATATTTCAAATGGAATACAATGTACAGATGTATGTAGACATATTTTAGAGTGTTGATTCACTAATTTTTCTTTTTATGTAGTTACTTGTTGAAATCTCAACAAAGAGAAATGTTTGGGAAAATAAAGCAAGCTTAGCTACAAAAGCTAAGTACCCATCCATTGGGGGCGTCAGTTGCTAAGACAATTAATGCACTTAGCACCTCACCTAAGCACCAATGCACTGGAGGAGGTCGAACCCTCTCTCTCTCTGTCGGTGCCACAAACCTGGGCGTTTGATGCCCATACTGTACATAGGCACAGAGCCTAAAGTTGAAGCACCCAAGACTAAGTAGAAGGAGATACCCCTTCGAGGAATCAAGGGGCGGATCAAGAAGACCAAACCCAATGTAGAGATGTGAAGCACCACTATGGAGAATGGCTCCCTTGCCAGGCAAGCGAGCCCGACAAGGACGAGGCTGCCCCGAAAGCAAGCCGGAAGAATTCCCCAGCAAGCATCTTGAGGACGCGTGGGGCAGATTATCCCAACAAGGCTCCACCACATCACGTCACAGTAGCACAAGTCATCCATCAGTGCGGTGTCATTCCCTCAAATGATTAAGTGGTCGTAATTCGGTACGTGGCAGCCACCTACTGAGGAAATAACACGCAGATGACACTCGTCCAGCAATGTGTCAAGCACATAGGTGAGGAGGTGGCAATTTTGGCCCGAAAAAGCTTTTCGGACAGCTCTTTGAGAAGAGACTAAGTGTCGCATTTAATGTGCCTTGTCCTGTCTGTAGAGTTAGGTATGATAGCACTGTTTGCTATCTAATAAGTGCATAATGACTATTTGCCACTGTGGTGACCCCTTAATCTTTAAAAGGAAGCCCATGGCAATAGGTAAAGCGATTTAGACCCTGGACCTTTGTACGCACGTGCGCGCGTAGCGGGTGCCGCTCCTAGGCAAGCCTTGTGGGGCACGAGCACTGCGTTTTTTCACCAACGTCCAGCTATCAATCCACCAAATTAGGAGTAGTGTTTTATGCCTCGCGGTGGCCAAATCTGGGGAAAAACCACATGTGTGACCACCGTCGTGCTGCTGTGCGCCCTCCGCTCTTTGTGTAACATGCCACTCCCCCTTGCAGAACAACAAATGGACCGTAGGTCCCATAGGTGTCCGCGTTTCCCACGAAATCTTTGGCGCGCTAGGTAGGGAGAGCAATTGTGCGAACCCGAGCGTGTGCGCAGCACGTCGTCGTCGTGATTGTCATCTTCATCAGTGGCTTCATTGTCCATGGTGCCCAAGAAGAAATCTGGCGCAACAGCTCAACCGTACACCTCGAGAGCTCCTCTGCCTGCAGCCACTGAAGGTGCGGAAGCTACGGGGGCACGGGGGAATGCGGACGCCACATAGGATGTGGCCTGCGCAGGTGGCGCCATCGCTACCTCCCCTGTGGTCGAAGCGGGGACGGGGCCGTCGAGGGAGAGCAAATCAATCAACAGCTCAGCGGACACACCCCTCATGGTGCGAATGGGGGGGTTATCCCATCTCCATGTCTCCATCCCACCGAAGGACGTAGGCGCAGAAGCGACACTCACTCTGGGGCGAAGCGCGACCCTGTGGCTCTTCCCTCTATGGGTACGGCCATGGGGCATGCGCCATCCCCAGGGTAGGCCACCCAAGCTAGTGATTCGAACGGAGTCGTCAACCACCAAGCACCTCCACCTCGGCATCACACCACTTTGGCGACTAGCTCACAACAATGACAACACGACATTACCATTGTTGGCACCATTCGAAGCCAGGCAATGGTACGTTCTGCATCATACTCCATGCCAAGCACTGGTTTGGAGGCTATGGAAACTGCCCAGCTCCTGCTGAAATTCTCGCCAGCGGCCGATCAAATGGATGAGTGTAGAGCCACCATTCAAAGCTTGATTGGTTTTGCCGAGGTGGAAGGATCGAAGTGAGGGGATCCATCGCGGCCAGCGCAAGCAGCAACAATAGCTCGAGCCGCTAGTAGCACGGAGGGGGCCCCACCCACGGTCCAATCCCCTCCGCGGCGGCCGATGCAGGGATCACCGATAGAGCCACGTGATCTAGCGCCTGACAACATGTTGACGGCATCATCTGATCCCCGGACGCATCAAGACCCACGGCGGGCCCTAGAGGAAAGGAGGGGCGATGACGCGCGTGTTATCGTCAAACCCGCTGCGGAGCCCACCGCCATTCCGACAGGCGCGGTGGACCCAACATCAATGAACCCGCTATAGGTGGAAGGGAGTATCTACCTTTCGAGGTCGGGTGCCCCGCTTTCACCCATGAGTTGCGGCAAGTCCTTGGCCGTCTGCTCGCACAAACCCCGCTTTCACCCATGAGTTGCGGCAAGTCCTTGGCCGTCTTCTCGCACAAAGCCAGATATACGAGAGATGTACGATGGAAGGCTGAACCCGACAGAGTTCCTCAGCATCTACACCATCTTTTTTCAAGCTTCAGGGGTTAGAGATGAGAAGGTATTTTCCAATTATTTCACATTAGCACTCATGACAAATGTGAGGTCATGGTTGATGGACCTGTTGGAGAACTGCATCTCAACCTGGGTTGACCTGTGTCGTCAGTTTATTGGCGCCTTTACCGGTGGCCATCAAGAACCAGGGCAGCCCAATGATTTGCAACTTCTCTCATAGATAGAAGGATAGACTCTACGGAAGTATATGCAGAGGTTCAACCGGGTACACAACAATATCCCTAACATCCACCCAGCAGCTGGGATAGCTGCATTCCAGTACAATGTACGCAACCGCGGGTTTTGTTCCAAAATGCACATGCGATTACCCAAGACTGTGAGTGAACTATACACACTGGTGGATAAGTGTGCCCACATGGAGGAAGGGAGGCGACTCCTAGGAGAGGAAGGTGGCAAATTCGCTGACTCAGAGTATGACACCGACGCCACCAGTCAGAAGAAGAAGAGCAAGAAGCACAATCACAAGAGCAACGATAAAGTGGTCTTTACTGTCGAAGGATCGAGCTCACCCAACATCGGCAAGAAGGCCAAGACCAAATCCCCCAGCACGGAAAGTGCCACATGCACTGACTGTCGGAACACCGCAGTTGCCGAGCAAGATGGGAAGTGTGACAGAACGTACTGTAAGATCCATCAGACCAAGGGCCTCGATCTTCAGGAGTGTCGCCAGGTTGAGTAGCTTGTCAAGAAGCAGAGGACTGATTATGACAAGCGTGATAAGAAAAAAAAGTTAGGATGGCGCTGGCTGGAAGGGCCGTGGCGACGCGTCAAATCGTCCCGGCAAGGCACCTCATTATCAAGGAAAACCAACCGGGGGCCGTAAGAAAGAGGATTGCGATGACAAAAGTGAGGAGGGGGTGAAGAGGAAACCAGTGAGCAGGAGTTCCAGAGAGCCACTGATGCCCTTTGCATTGACGGAGTCGCATTGTTGCACTCCTCTCACCACCAACTTTAACAGTGGGCACATGAGGTCAATGCAGTGGAGTCAGCGGCAAACTCTCTTAAACCACTCAAATTGTCCCGCATGCCCATCATCTTTGACGAAGAGGACCACCATGTCCGCACCACATCGTTGGGGTGTTTGCCACTGTTGGTTTGTCCAACAATTCGAAACCTCAAAGTCACAAAGATGTTGGTTGGCGGCGGGGCCGGGTTGAATCTGATATCCCCAAAGGTCATCAGATGAAGAGCTCAAGGCGACTGGCATGTTTCAAGGAATCACCCCCGCTAGTAGTCGTCCCAAGGGAAAGATCACGCTGCCAGTGATGTTCGAGGGGGGGAGAGTTGAACTACTGGACTGAGAAGATGGCTTTTGATGTGGTAGATCTCCCCTTGCCATGCAACAGGATCCTTGGTCCTCCAGCTTTGGCAAAATTCATGGCGGCATCTCACTATGCCTATAATACCCTGAAGTTGCCGGGGCCAATGGGCGTCATCTCCATCCCATGAGACAAGAAGGGCGCAGTCATCCGTGTGAATAAGATGTATCGGGACGTAGTTGCGGTAGTGGCCACGGAGGTTATGAGTCCCTCCAAGGAAAACAAGAGAAAGGAGAAGGGTAGTGTGGATTCCAACAAGTAGTCCAAGAATCATACCCCTTCGGGGCATGCTGCGCCTGTCGATGACTTGTTAGAAAGTTCCAACATTAAGAGTCCAAGGCTACAGCGCCTGCTGTGAAGAGGGTCTTGGCAGGGCTGGCTGACGTTGACAGTACCTTTACCATTAGTTCCACCTTCAACGACAAATAGGAAACCACGCTCGTTGCCTTCCTGCGGGTGATTATTGATGTGTTTCCATGGCAACCATCTGACATCCATAGTGTTCCCAGGGAGGTAATTGAACACCACCTTGCGGTCTGCCCATATGCTAGGCCCATTAAGTAGAAGGTCTGGAAGCAAGCATTGGAGCAACAGCAGTTCATTGCTGAAGAGATCAAGAAGCTTGAGGTAGCTGGTTTGGTCAGAGGAGTGTTGCACCCGACATTGTTGGCTAATCAAGTGGGAGTGCGCAAGGCTAATGGGAAATGGAGACTTTGCACTGATTTTACAGATTAAACATGGCGTGCCCGGAAGACCCATTCCCCTTGCCGTGCATCGATCAGATTGTGGATTCAACATAGGGATATGACCTGCTTTTTTCCTGGATGCTTACTCTGGTTACCACCAGATCTTCATGGCAAAGGAAGACGAAGAGAAAACAGCGTTCATTAACACATGTGGCACATACTGCTTCGTGCAGATGCTTTTCTGGTTGAAGAGCGCTGGAGCTACTTTCACAAGGGCAGTACAGATTGGGTTTGATTCATAGTTGCACAGAAATGTAGAAGCTTACATGGACGAGATAGTGGTTAAAACCAAGGATATATCAACTCTTATTCAAGACTTGGAGGTAACCTTTGCAAATCTGTGTAAGCTCAGCTTGATGTTGAATCAACATAAATGTGTGTTCGGTGTTCCTTTTGGCAAGTTACTTTGTTTTGCGTGTCCCATCGGGGGATATGGGCCAATCTGGACAAGATCAAGGAAATCGAGCATATTCAGGAGCCCAAGACAGTGAAAGATGTGAGGCGTCTGACTAGGTGCGTCACCGCATTCAGCAGGTTCATTTCCATGTCCGCTGAGCGTGCCTTGATGTTCTTTAAAATCCTGAAGAAGGCCGGACCCGTGGATTGGACCCCATAGGAAGACGCCACGTTACAAGAGTTGAAGACACTTGTTGTTTTCCTGACAATAATAAGGTGTCAATCCTATTAACCCTTAGGAGTTTAGCTTGAGCATGAAGTCCGTTGTTTCAATGTTTGAGTTTGAAACTATTATTCTAAAAAACAATAATTATTTAGTAACACTAATATTTCTTGAATAAGTAGTTTGACCATAGTTTGACCAAATTTCAAATAAATGAAATAATTATTTAGTAACACTAATTTTATTGAATAATTAAATTGTAACACTAATATTTCTTGAATAATTAGTTTGACCACAGTTTGACCAGATTTAACCAAAATTAAAAAAACTTAAATTTGAACATAACTTTTCCCTTTTAGAAGTTGAGAATTCTAAAAAATTGCAAAAGGGCCTATGGCCATCAAAATCGGATGCAGATTTTCGTGCTGAACATTTTTGATATATTATAGGATTTTTCCGACATCGTGTGCAAATGATATAGTCATTTTACTTTTTCATAACAATTTTGTAAAACATGTCGAAATTTATGTTTTTAAATTTCCCTAACTAGTAGATGTAGTAACATAACTACATCTCGATGGATTTTAAGTTTTGAAGTTTTTTTCATTTTGTTTTGGTTTTTTTCAAAACAGAAAGGGCGATACAGGAGGGTAGAGTTTGAAAATTTCCCTTTAGTCCCAGTTTCTATCTCCAACAGGGACTAAAGGTTAGACCCCATTAGTCCCGGTTTGTGAAACAAACCGGGACTATAGGTTAGACATTTAATCCCTGTTTGTGTCACAAACCGGGACTAAAGGGGCTCGTGGGGCCCGTGTCTGACGCCAGTCGGCCACCACCCTTTTATTACCATTTCGTGACACGAACCGGTACTAAAGGTTCTACACGAACCGGGACTAATGCATAGCCGTTCGAACCGGGACTAATGGTACCATTAGTACTGAACTAAAATCGAACCGGGACTAATGTGTCTCACGTAAGGTCGTTTTTCTACTAGTGTCAGTTGCATGTAACCCTTCGTATAAAGCTAGTGTAGACCCTGAGCACCAGAAAAATAAATGAAGTGCTGGGGGTCCCCAAAGAAGATTGCTTGCATGCATAAGCATATCATGAGCATTGCATATTCATATACATAGGATCATGCGTAGCATTGTTTTCATCTCCATATAATAGCAGGGTTCTTACCATGGACTTATGAGAAGAAATGAAGACAAAGCTATGCAGCGATCCCCAGCAAGCCAATAGATAAGTTCTCTTCTTATCCATATGTGTTTTGTATAATAAAGACTTGTGCATATGAAAACCCCGCCACCCTAGAAACTTAGGTGCTCCCATCCTTTGGTTGGAACGATGCTTCGACTATGTTGGTCGAAGTTGCCTTTAGCGAAAAGGACTTGGCAGGGGGATAGTCCCCTTTAATGGATTTCTGCCCTGTAGGCTTAGCCCCGCGCAACAAACCAAGGGTGCCAATAGGATAGCCTCCCGTGGAAAACTTGTTTACTTAGGCGTATAGAGGCATCCCCCCTCTCTTTGAACACTGTACATGCACAAGTGCACGGCAAGGCTCTTCTTTTTCATTAATATGCTGATTAGCAAGTACATTCATAACACAAACATGGATAATAAATATTTTGATAATTTAGACTAAAGTTTGGCAAGTGCCTACATATTTTATACTGAAAAAAGATAAGTGCCCCATTATCCCTTTGTTGTCATTCTCTTCCTAGGAACTTCCATGGAAATTGTGGAAGACACAGGGAGCACCCAAGCGGAAGCCCAGCCTGACCAGTCAGGGGATGCCGTGTGCAGTCTCACAAGATTAGGAACGGCGAGGCTGCGAAAGACAAGAATGGAGGGAGCAGTCCGGTGGTGCCTCGGTCGGCACCCCCGAAAACCAGCAAGAAGCTCTAGCACATGCACCGGCAGGGGAAACCACCAGAGCTCAGCTGGAAGACTGCTGGAGGGAGGCGAAGACGCCAAGAGGGCGGCCCTTCCCCGGCGACCGCCTCGGAGAGGCTGGTGACGATGGTGCCGGGGAGGGAGGGGAGGTACGGAACATGAGGCAGTGGTGGCCGCCAGTGCGTGACGAAGGCACCAGTGTCGTCGTACTCCAACCTAAGAGCCTGCCTCCCGCCTTCTACATCCTCCCTCATCATATTCCCCCACCACTGCTCCTGGGGAGTGCGCCGAAAGCTGAGCACCCACTACGACATGCGGGTGACGTGCTCTCAGGAGTTGCGCAAGGTGATCGGCATGGTCCATCACCTCCTCACAAGAAGTCGCGGACGACAGCGACGAACAAAGTGCGCACGGAGCAGTGCCACCCACCGTAGTGGGCAGGAGGGCGCCGCCATATCCAGCACCAGTCGCGGCTCCGCTGAAAGAACCAGTGCTAGGTTTATCTACGACCCGGAGCACTGCACCCCAGGATGAAGCCAGGGACCCCAGAGGCCCCCTCGGCTGGACGACAAGCCTCAGGGATTCGCGGCTAAGAACAACCCCCCTCATCAGGCAACCAACCTAGACAAAGGAGGCCAGTGTTTCGCCAATCAGGCGATGTTCATCACCTCCCATGTCCTGGGCGTCCCGGCCGCTGCACCCCCCATATTTCGGACCAGCTTCACTCCTCAGGCATATACACGAGAATTCAGCACCAACTCTGTGTTGGAACCTGGTGGCTGGCCCCGGTTCCCCCCTCTCGACATGGAGGAGAAGAAGCAAAAGATGAAAGGAGGAAAGGAGCGTGGATGAGCACTCCCGCTCCTTCCCTCCTCCCCTTTTATAAGCAAACTTGGCTGGGGGCTAGTCCATCAATGAGTGATCGCTGCCCCGCACCACTAACCCGAGATGGCCAAGTCTACATGGCGGCAATCTCCCTCGCATCGCATGTCTCCGTTACCTACTCCGCGTGATGCATGCGGTATACATGGCGGAGGGAATAAGTGAAGTGGGAAGAGTAAATTGGCAGTTACTCCCCCTTGTGTTAAAGTCATTCACGGACCATTACAAAGGTGGCCCCACTACAATTGTCGTTACTTAACGTGCGGAGGAGGCGGAGGTCCATTCAATCACAAACTAATGAAGTAGCAAGAAAAATGTCCAGATCCGATCTAGCTCAAGACTGTTGCATGTGTACTTGTTAGAACCTACCCCGACGACGTCCGACAACGCGTTCGGACCAGCCTCGGGGGCTTCTATTGGTGCAAAAAACCTATGCGTTTGATGCCCAGACTGTACACAGGAATGGAACCAAAAGTTGAAGCACCCAAGACCAAGCAGAAAGAGATAGCCCTTTGAGAAATCAAGGGGCGGATCAAGAGGACCAAGCCCAAGGGAGAGATGTGAAGCACCACTAAGGATAAGGCCTCCCTTGCCGGGTAGGCGAGCCCAACAAGGACGAAGCTGCCACGAAGGCAAGCCCCAAGAATTGCCTGGTAAGCCTGCCGGGGACGCGAGGGGCAGATGATCGCAACAACATGCAACCACACCACGTCACAATAGTGCAAGTCATCCATCAGTGTGGTGTCAATCCCTCAAATGACTAAGTGGTCGTAATTCGGTACGTGCCAACCATCTCCTGAGGAAATAACCAGCAGATGACACACGTCCAGCAACGTGTCAAGCATACATGCGAGGAGGTGGCAATTTTTGCCCGGCAAGCCTTGCTGGCAGCTCCTTGACAAGACATGAAGTGGCGCATTTAATGCGCCTTTGTCCTGTCTGTAGAGTTAGGCATGATATCACTATTTGCTATCTAATCAGTGCATAATGACAGATTTGCAACTGTGGTGACCCCTTAATCTATAAAAGGCAACCCATGGCAACGGGGAAAGGGATTCGAACCCTGGCCTGTGTACCCACGTACGCGCGTAGCGGCTCCCGCCCCCAGGAAACCCTTACCGGGCACGAGCTCTGCATTTTCCCACCAATGTCCACCCATCAATCCACTAAAGTAGGAGTACGTTTTACGCCTTGCGGCAACTTGAACCTAGGTAAAAATCGCCTGTGTGACCGCCGTCGCGCTGCTATGTGCCCTCCACACTTTGTGAAACATGCCAGTCCCCCTTGCCGAACCACAAAGGGACTCTAGGTCCCATAGGTGTCCGTGTTTCCCTACGACACTCTATTCTTTAATTCTCTGCCACATCAGCGTGTTGTTGCATGATACTACCTAAGATACCCACCACTATGGTGTGCCTTATAGGAAATGCATATTGTGTCCGAAAATAACGAGAATCAGTGTGTCTCCGTGGCGTGCTTTCAGGATCCCATGGAATTTTTTTGGTAAAGGTTGGAACAAGTTTTGATGCTCACACCTTCCAAATCGAAGCATGTCACAAGAAGGATCATAGTTTCCAAAAGGAGACGCGGCACTTCAGACTTCAATCGTTAGTGACAACATCATTCCACCTCGATTTTTTTTCACGGTAAACAATCATGTCTATACCCTAAGTTTGATTTTCTAGCCCATTTCAGGTCTCGTATGCCATATTTAAGTCATTTTTGCACTTACCTTGCATTTAGGGCATATCATTTTGAAACGGTTCTACAACTACTTCTAGGTGTTAGTTAGCAAAGAAGGTGTACTAATCATTTGTGTGTCGCTTTGCGAGTTTTCATCCATTATCCGAGAAATGGGGAGAGGTTTCAAACATTTTGACCGCGAGGTGTGGCCATCGGCGTAGGCCTAGTTGGTATTTTAATTACAGGAAATTCAGATGGAGTTCGGACATCTTCAAAATAGGTGTGAGACCGTGGCGTTATCTCACGACCCTGGGAGAAAATTGGTAAAGGTTTTTACAAGTTTTGATGATCGCTCCTTCCTAACCAGAGCATCTCACATGAAGGACCATGGTTTCGAAAAGGAGACATGTCAATTCAAACTCCAGTGGTCGGTGACTTCATCATTTGGCCTCATAAAATTTTCCATGCTAAGTAATCACCACTATATTAAGGGTTAGATTTTCTAACGCATTTAATGTATCGTTTTCTATATTTAAGACATTTTTTGAATTTAATGTGCAATTCGTGGATATAAATAAAATCACAACCGGGACTGCATGTGTTGTCGAAAGGGATGAGGATTGCCGTTCTGTGAAGGAGAATCCAACAGTGCTGACCTACGAACCGCGGGGTTTGTGTTCTGGCCAATCAGAATGCACGACTCAGATCGCTTGTGTGGCAAGGGGGCGCGTGGCACGGTTTAGTAGGCTCACGACTTTCAAGAGTAAACCATGTGCTATTTGAAAACAATTACATGAACTAACAACATATTTTCATTTGAATGAAAACATGAGTTGATCGTTTTGCCTAATTTTTTTTCCACCATAAGAAATAACAATTGTACCCTATGGTTCAATTTTCCCGTGTATTTGAGATCTCATTTGATATATTTCAGTCATTTGAGGTCGCACAACTACACATGGGTGTTAGCAAGATTCAGGGTGCGGCCACAGGCGTTGCCCTTGTTGGTTTTTTTAATTACGGAAAATGCATATAGAGTCCGGAAATAATGATAATAATTGTGTCACTTTGGTGTCCTCTCACGATCGCATTGAAAAAAAGGTAAGGTTTGGCACAAGTTTTAATGCTCACACCTTCCAAATCGGAGCATCTCATAGTGGAGAGTATCATATAGTTAGGCTACTCGTAGTGGAGAGTACCATATACTTCTAGTATCATGCATATGATACTAGTGTATGATACTTCCTTTAATTATAGTGCATATACACTAATACGCATCGGTGCTATACAAACGGTTTTTAACCCCTTTCTGTGACGGCATTTGGAACCGTCGCCTAGTGAGTGATGGCGATAGGTGGGTCCTTCCCACACGACCCAGAAACCATCGGGGATAGTGACCCTATAGTACTCCTACTCGTTTTTGCTCGCATTTCCGTCGCAGTCGGTATTCTGTAGTGCTACGTTTATGATGCGCGGCCCATCACAAACGATTCACTATCATAGGACATTTATGATAAACATACAATCACACACATTCGCTTGTCCCAAATCGTATGCGATAACGAATGAAGAAGAATAGCTAATCGTCGTACGAGTGTCGGGCAGGATTACAAAACGTCGGATCGTCATAACATCATCGTACACGACAACTATCGCACACACTCTTTTGTGGTGCAACGTTTACGATGCATACTTCATCAGAAACAGTGCATGGTTGTGAATCGTGTACGATAAGCCAACTAACAAAAACGTTTAGTTTGCCCTCACTGTTTGTGATATTGTCTGACATCGCACAAGCTTTGCAAACGGCAACTATGTGCATGCTTGCAAATGTTTCCTCTCTGTGAACCGTCTTGGATTATGGTTAATATCGCAAACGTCTGTGTTTTACAACCGTGTGTGTCGTAACAACCTGGAGAGTGTATTTTCACCATAATTTAATTGCTGCTATTTCAAATTCTACCGGATTTGAATTTGAATTTGAGTGTATGCTATAGCTTTATTCATATCCATCAGGTTCAAACAACCAATGCATTATTCAATTCATAGGTACATATGTTCAAGAATTACATATGAACCAAATAAAAAATGATGAAGCACAGTTGTACACATGTACTATTAAAGACGGTAAAGAAAGAGGCGAAATACCTTCTGGTTGCTGAACAAGGCGAAGTGGAATGCCCATATTGTGCCCTCCTCCATGCAGAAGGCACACACGACTCTAGTCCAACCCCTTGTGATGGCCGACCGCCCATCCTTCACGGTCTTCATGAAAACATCTAGATAATCATCGTTTGCTGGTAGAAATACTTTCACCTTTGCATGCCAACCAATCATGTAGTTTGAGAGGTAATCTTGAGTAATCTGCTTTGGCAACCACTGGAAAGGAAAAAGATTCGGACATTGTCATCTTACACAACTCATTATGGGCAGTAAAAAGAAGGTGGCAGAGTTCTTACTTACCATCCTGCAGTTCGTTGTTGTCTTGGATAAAGTGTAAACAAATAGTTTGCATGCCATCTTTGGACCCGTTTTACTAACAATCTATCAGCTTCCTCACTTGATGCTGGTTCATCGATATCTGATTGCCCCATAGGTAGAAAGGTTCGAAGCGCGGATCTTTACCAATGACATATGTACCTAAAATCACCAAGTTAATATTAGAAGCTAAACAATAATTGCACCATGATGTAGTACAACACTCTTTTATAATACTCCCTCCTTTCCTAAATATTTGTCTTTCTAGCGATTTCAACAAGTGACTACATACGGAGCAAAATGAGTGAATCTCCACTCTAAAATATGTCTATATACATCTGTATGTGGTAGTCCATTTGAAATATTGAAAAAAACAAATATTTAGGAACGGAGGGAGTATCTTATAACATCCAATATACTCACATATTAGATGAATTAACATATTATATTATAGGCTGGTAGGAGTTGAGTGCATTTTTACAAATTATCGACTAATTAACTGCTGCTGTATCCATGGGTTATAGTTAGTTTGAGCTAGTTCGGGCTCAAATAGCCCTAAAGTATATCTAAACATGGGGGCTAGTTTGAGATAGATGCATACATAACCCACCTAAAAAAACTATCCAACCAAAGAGGTGCTAATTGGAGCTAGTTTAGGGTTAGTCAAGGGATAGAAACTAACTCTAACCTCTAGCTAAGTTTAGTATCCAAACAGGGCTGTGTTGTTGTTGTTGTTGCTGCTGCTATTCTATGTATATGTAGCCTCAGATATATTACATATGGCCCTAGTTAACCTAACGATAAATGGGTTGCAAATATATTCAGTTAAAAGTCTGATTCACCTATTAGTCCCTTATCAGCCGTCGGCCTATATGGTACCAGCTGCCGATATCCGGAACAGTGAGCAGATATAAGCCATGGGATGAAACGAACCTCGATGGAAAACAGTACTCATTCCCAAAATTGTCGTGTGTAGGTACATCAAGAAACATGTTAATCACAACAGGCTAAACATCAACCAAAATTATCCATCGCAGACAAAATAATCTCCAAAAGATATCTTCAGTGTGCAGGTTTGAGCATGCTAGCAAAGCAAAACAAGTGGAAAGGCGTGTTAACTGTAGCAGGCCTAACATTTAACAACAAGAAAACATAGTCATTCAAAGTGGTATTGTGCCAGTCTAAGTAGACTGGTTATTGTTAAATAAAAATGGAAAGGTGTGTTAACTACAAGATGCATCAACCAAATGTAGTCATTCATAATAATATTGTTGAAACTGGTACTGATGAAATTGAACTGCACAGTTCATACTTGCACATATAGAACATCACGTTGTGAATAACTATAATAAACAAGGCATACTACAAACAACCAAAGATATCATTTGAATCTAGACATATGCTAACTACAAACAACCGAACAATCAAAAAACTTGAAAATAGGCGTATGCTAGCTATAACAGGCTTAACAGCAAGAAAATTTATGCATTCCTATCGGTATGTTTAAAACTTGATTGATTAAATGTACTGCACAGTAAATAATTGCACATATAGAGCACCACATTGTGAACAACTAAAATAAACATGGCATTCTGTAAACAACCAGATATAACAATTAAAACTGTACATATTCGCACTACACTACAAAAAGGACTCGACAAAACAAATCATGGGTTTCCTCACTTGTCACAAATGGGCTCATTCCCGTGGGAAGAGCACGGACCCTGGATGCACTCCATGTTATCCCAGATGGGCTCCTTCCCCTTGGAAGAGCGCGGCTGTAGGGAATTTTCCTCTTGGAACAGCAGATGGGCTCTTTCCCATTGGAAGAGCCAAAGAGGGTTCCCTCCTCGTGGTCGCCGTCGATGAGGTCTGTCTTGGAAGCTATGGCTCCCAAGCCAGCGTCGCAGAACGAGTCCTTCAGAAATGACAAAAGGGGCTCGATGGCGATGTAGGATGGCAAATTGTTGACAACGAGCCAGAGGAGATCAACATCGAGGCCATGGATGAGATAAAAGGGGGTTGACCTGTGACATAGCCCGCCTTAGGCCATCGCTGTCGATGACCACGATGTCGTATCCGGCGGCCGAGACATGCCCGCATACTCTAGCCCGCTGCTTGAGTTCCTGCCAACAGTAATGGTCGTCAGCTTCCTCGGCGACATTGGGCGAAGAGACCGCGATACACCTATTTTGGGACAGTAGCTCCTGAAGCTCCACGGGAAGCGTAGCCGGGCTCAGGCTGCAACACTCTGGAGTGGGGGATGGGGATGGCGATTGGTATCTGTTGGAAAGGGGGCATTTGGCAGGCGTCATCTAAGCAACTCAAGGCGTCCTGGGTATGGAGATCAGTGGGTAAGCTGCACGGGCAAACCAGCAGATGTTGACAATGGAGGCCTTTCGGCGGTGGTGGGGACCTTGCTAGAGTTTCGAAAGAGGGAGTGTGTGTGTGTGTGTGCGTGTGTGTGTGTGCACACCCCCGAGGAGGTTTTGGTGTGCGTGTGTGTGTGTGTGTGTGGAGGGGGTGGGGGTGTTTGAGGAAATGACGCGGGTACTGAAAATTGTACTATGCGGGAGTCAAACGGGGGAGTGAAATGCTGGGGATATTGAAAACTTTGATGATAGTGCATCGCACACAGTCTGGAGATCACAACCGTGTGTTATGAAGCAGAAAAGCACTCGAGGGAGGCATGTATTTTCTAGGGATGCAGGTGGGATTGGGAACAAGAAACATCGCACATGGTCCGGAGATAACAACCGTGTGTTATGAAACAGAAAAACCCTCGAGCTGGGTAGATATTTTCTAAGGATGCAGGCGGGATTGGGAACAAGAAACATCGCACACGGTTCGGAGATAACAACCGTATGTTATGAAACAGAAAAACCCTTGAGCGAGCAGATATTTTTAAGTGGGGGAGCCTCGTGGAGCCTAATGTACTGTCCGGATGTGTGCGTGACCGGCGCAATGGCGTGGCACACAGTTACACTACTAGGAAAAGGGCTATAGATAGGATGGACACTAATGGCGCACCAAACATGCGGTGCGCCATTAGTATATACTAATGGTGCACCACGTGCTGGTGCGCCATTAGTGTGGAATACACTAATGGCGCACCGTGCTCATGGTGCGCCATTAGTATCAATTTTTTTTCTTTTCCAAACATACTAATGGCGCATCCAGACAGAGTGCGCCATTACTAGTTGTAACTAGTAATAGCGCACCAGTCACATAGTGCGCCACTACTGTTGTTTTTTTATTATATTTTTTATTCTTTCTTTTTGCAAAACTACTAATGGCGCACTGTGCCAGAGTGCGCCATTACTAGTTTAAACTAGTAATGGCGCACTTTGGCACAGTGCGCCATTAGTATGTTATTTTTTTGCAAAACTACTAATGGCGCACCGCCAGCAGGTGCGCCATTAGTAACCTAAGTTACTAATGGCGCATTAGGAGATGGCGTGCCATTCGTAAGTGGCTACCAACAAGATATTTTGGAGAGCCACTCCTACCCACTCACTTTCTCCCCACTTCATTCTCTCCACCTCCTCCTCCAAAGCTTGTCTCGGCTGCCTCCTCTTTGTCACCTAATTTCCACCATAGATTAATTCAAATTAAGTGGTTAAATTACATTTTTTTGATAGGTAAGTAAGCGGGGAAGCTATCTTTATGTTGTTCTCCCTCCAACAATGTGCACATGCACTTTTTATGGCCTAGCTAGATCTATGTATGTTCGTGGTGTTGCATATGTTTGTGGTGTTGCATATATGTTTGTGTTTGCAGGTGTACCGGTATTTGAAATGCGATAGTTGCCAATATTTTGCCGGAATGTTGATTCATTTCCGTTTCGGCGAGAATTTAGGCATTAAGCATTCTTTTTGGTCCTATTTTTAGGGAAAGTCATGCCAAATTTTTTCTTGGTTCTAAAATATCGTTTCGCTCTACCTCGCAGGCGACCATGGTCCGCACGATGACCGAAGGCATCGTGAATAGGTTTTTGAGCTCCGCGAAGGCAGAGATGCTTCAAAATAATGAGACGGAGATAAGATGTCCGTGTCGAAGATGCAAGCTGAAGAGCCTTATTGCGGACCCGGATTCCGGGCAGGTGCGGGACCACCTACTCTTGCGTGGTTTCATGGATGGCTATCGGTGGCAAGGTGATGAAGATGACTACGAAGTCGTCCATGGGGGCCGGGCAAGAAATGAGGAAGGGCAGCAAGACAACCACCGCGGCTCGGGCGGGCGAGAAGACGAAGAATCTCCAGGAGATGATCACGACGGTGATGCTCTACACAGTCATCATGTAGAAGATGCAGGACATCATGATGAGGGAGATGCTGGAGCAGACGACGGGCGTGATCATGAAGATGATCATGCCGGTGGAGCAGACGATGCTGGACCATCGATGGGCTGGGTGCAGGACCCTCGTATTCAAGAGCTGCTTCTCAAGCAAACGGATAACACAAGAGCTACCGCCCGAGAGAAAGCCAAGATGGATCAACTTGAGATAGATGCGGTTACTCCATTGTATGAAGGATGCAGGCCCGAGGATACCCGCCTAAAAGTAACGCTCATGGCTCTGGAGATGAAGGTAAAACACAAAATGACCAACGCATGCTTCGACGAGAACATGTCATTCTGGCACAAACGTCTTCCCAAGGGGAACAAGTGCCCAACCAGTTTCGAGGAGGCGAAGAAAATCGTGTGTCCTTTGGATTTACCGCACGTGAAATACCATGTGTGCATGAACAATTCCATCATTTATCGGGACGAGCACGCGGAGTCTACCATATGTCTGATGTGCGGCGTCACTCGATACAAGAAGAGGAAGAAAGCTCCTCGAAAAGTGGTGTGGTACTTTCCGACCACTCCTCGTCTGCAGCGGTATTTCGCGGACCCTAAGGTAGCAAAGCTCCTGTGTTGGCACGCGGATAGGGAGGAGAAGAAGCGAGAAGATGACGCAAATGATCCGGAGATAGATAAAAAAGACAAGATGCCGAGTCACCCAAATGATGCGAGCCAGTGGCAAGCGTTGAACTTCGAAGACCTAGAATTTGGGAACGATCCAAGGAACATCATGCTGGGCGCGAGCACCGATGGAGTCAATCCGTTTGGCAGCCAGAGAAGCACACATAGCACCTGGCCTGTGTTTGTGTGGATGTACAACCTTCCCCCCTGGTTGTGCATGAAGAGGAAGTACATTCACATGACTATGCTAATTGAAGGACTGAAACAACTAGGGAACGACATCAATCTGTATCTGGAGCTGCTGAAAGAGGAGCTAGACACGCTGTGGAAAACGCCAGCCAATACGTGGGACGCCGCAGAGAAAGAATATTTCCCTATGAGAGCCGCACTGCTCACGACGGTGCACGACTATCTCGGTTACGGATATGTCGCGGGGCAGGTGGTCCACGGATTTTCTGGATGCGTCAGGTGCATGGATGACACAACGTATCGCCAGCTAGATAGAGATCCCGGGTCTTCGAAAGCCGTGTTCATGGGACATAGAAGGTGGCTTCGCGACGATGACCTGTGGAGAAAACGCAAGGATCTGTTCGATGGTGAAACCGAACCCCGTAGACGCCCGCGTACGAGGAGCGGCGAGGAAATAGACGAGCTGTTGAAAAATTGGAAAGATTTCCCACTGCCGGGAAAGAAGCAAAAGGCGCCAGAGCCGGGAAAGAAGCAAAAGGCGCCAGAGCCGCTGCTGAAGGTATGGAAAATGAGGTCTGTTTTCTGGGACTTGCCGTACTAGAAGATCCACCGTGTGCCTCACAGCCTTGATGTCATGCATATCACGAAGAATGTGTGCGAGAGTCTGCTTGGTACCTTGCTCAACATGCCAGAGAGGACCAAAGATGGCCCGAAAGCAAGGGCAGACTTGAAATGAATGGGCATCAGGAAGGAGCTTCACGCTAATGATGATGATGATGATGATGATGAGATGAAGCAGGACACAGAAAGTCGTCGCAAAGGCAAAAAGGCCAAGAAGACCGGAAATGACTACCCTCCCACGTGCTTCACTTTAAGTCAGGAGGAGATTGAGCAGTTTTTCACCTGCCTCGTATGAGTAAAACTTCCTTACGGTTACGGGGGGAAGATAAGCAGATACCTAGACCCAACGAAGCAGAAGTTCAGCGGGATGAATTCTCACGACTGTCCAGTTGCAATCCGTGCTGATGACGCTGATGACGCACATACCCAAGTTGACCAATGCTTCTTCATTACCGACCCGTCAAAGCCCAGTCATGTTGTCGTGAGGAGAGGCAAAAGGAAGATCGTCGGAATGGATGGAGTAGCGAGTGAGCAAGACTTCGACAAGTACGGCGACCCGAAGATCGAACATGACGACGATGATGAAGTAGCAGCATACACCACAAGAAGAAGCAGGACCACCCAACCTAAAGGACGTCCGTTCCACAGAAGAACTCCATTTGCGAAAAAGAAGGGCAAGAAGATTGTGAACAGATAGCTAGCTAGCTAAGATCGATTGTATTTAAATTGTAATCTTCATTTCTCGATTGTATTTCGTGGGCACTTTTTGAACTATCATGAATATTTTTTAATTTCATGGGCACTTTTTGAATTCATGAAAAAATATTGAATATTCATGAGGAAACTCGATCTCGATCCCCCTCCATCTCGATCGTTATCCCCGCTCGCCAGATTCCCCTTGCCAGATCCCCCTCGCCGCCGAGCACCCCCCGCACCCTCCCCCGCTCCACCACCGCCGACGACCCCCGCACCCTCCCCCGCTCCACCGTCACAAATGAATGCAACTAAAAAAATTGATTATATTTTCAAAAAAACAAATTTGATTATATTTTCAAATAACAAATTTGATGGTATTTTCAAATAACAAATTTGATGATATTTTTTTATATTCATAAATATTTTCAAATAAAAAAATCTGATGATATTTAAAACAAATTATTACTGTTTTTATAAAAAAAAATATTACTGTTTCATATTCATATTCATTTTCTAAAAAAACTATTAGATGCAACAAAAAAAATTACTTATGGTGCACCGCTGGCTGGTGCGCCATTGCTATCTAAAAAAATAATTACTTATGGCGCACCGTCCCGCTGGTGCGCCATTGCTATCAGAAAAAAAACATTCTAATGGCGCACCGCAAGGGGGTGCGCCATTAGTATTCTCCCCCATTCCATCTATTCCCCGTGGCTGCCTCTCTCTCCCTCCCTCGTCAGATCCCCCACTCGACCACCTCTCCGCCTCTCTCGCCAGATCCCGCCGCCGTCCCGTCTTGTTCCGCCCCCTCCGTCCACTGCGCCTCCCTCGCCGCCTCGCACTGCCGTCGCAGGTTCCCAGCCCCTCCTCGCACCGTCGCCGCCGCAGGTTATCCCAGGTGGCAAGGCCATCCACCACCACGACACCGTAGTCGCCGCAGGTTCTCCCAGGTTCCCAGCCCCTCCTCGCACCGTCGCCGGATTCCTCCTCGTCGACCACCACGACACTGCCAGGATGCGCATACTTCTCCCCTTCCCTGCGTCGGCCCCTCCCTCGTCGGCCCCTGCCCTGCGTCGGCCCCTTCCCTGCGCCGCCGCCCTCGAGCCATCCCTTCGACGCCGCCGCCGTCGCCGACCCCGACCCCGACCCCGACGGTGACCGGCCGCGCCCGCCCAGGTACCTCTCCTCCTTCCTCCTATAGTAGATTGAATTTTTGTTCACATCTCAACTATGTTGCTGTAAATTTTTGTCATATCTTCTTCTAGATTATCACATGATCTGTGCCTTGTAACAATTTTCTGTCCTGGTACTCAATGATGTTACTCAGGGTCTGTTTGGATGCAAAGTATTTTTGTAGTTTTTCTAGAATACCGTGGTTTCTGAAAAAACCTTGGTTTTGAATACTTTAATGCATTTGGCTTCAGCAAAAACTGAAGCTTTGTAAACCATAATATCCCAGAAACTGTGGTATTTTTGAAGTATTTGAAAAAGTGGTCTGGACCTCTTTTTTCTAAACAGAATAGAGAGGAAATGCAGTTGACGTATGACTTAAATCTAGTTGATTAATGAACTTAAGTTGCCAAAGACTCTTGATCAATCATGCACCTCGTGCTTAAATTAATCTAAGCATTGAAGGCTGGCTGGTCGATCTATTTCTTGTGCCTGTCTAGTTAGCATAGCAGTAAGCAAATCTGCTACATAGGTGCGGACGAGCTGATCCTGTGTGTGGTAGCTGCATGCACTCGGCGGCCGTTGCGTCGTGTAGCTCAGTGAGTTTCAGCTGTCACCCAACGTTACAATCATTCAAAACTCTATTATAACAACACCAGCCAAACACCTAGGTAGTTTTGCTAATACTGAGAAAAACCATGGTTTAAAGAAACTATAGTATTCACTGTGTACACATCTGAATACTATGGTTTTCAATTACCATGGTTCTCTAAAAACTTTGTTGCCAAACTAGGCCCAATGATGTGCTATACTGAGTGCACAATTATGAATTTTTTTACAACCAATGAGTCCCCTGCATATATTTGAGAAGTGGGTATGATCATCTTAGTTTAACAGGCTAAGCTAATTCCAAACTAGGGGTATACCAGAACATACCTGTTAAGTTCTGACACCATTGTAGTTAAAGTTTGCCTGTTTTGGCTTAATCATATATGGATCAGAAAGATTAAACAAGATATGCCACCTTACATTCCTGTCCTGGTAGATCTTACCTGTGTATTGTCGCAATTACGGTGATTTTCTAATTAGTAAGCACCTATTACAAATGGTCTCATCTCTTTGCAAGTGAGGGGCTGGATATTAGAACCAACAACAATAATACATCCAAATTTGCTCTTGAGACCATAACAGGAACACATCCTTTTTTACTGAAGAACACACCCTTGTCATGCCCATTTGCGCTGGGACGGCACACTGCACCACTAAGCCGAGCAGAAATTTTAGCTATGCTTCGAGATGTATAGTTAGATCGACGAGATCTTCTTTTATTTTTTTTAAACAGAAAATTCATTACTCAGAGTGCCCAGCAGACTTTCTGGCAATCCGAGCTTATACAAAGTCTGGGCTAGTGTCTATGAGCGCCCAGGTTAGCGTTAGCCGGCCCCTCAATTGCAGCAAGGCACGCTGACTGAAAGAAAAAAGCAAGGCACGCTGATGCTTCAGCGTGGAGTGCATTCTTGACAAGCACGCTCGGGCTTGCTTGGGCCAGCGTGTTCTGTGCAGTGTGAATTCTTTTTGGACAAGAAGCATCTTTTCAGCATTACAGTGAAGCTTTTATCTTTATTTTTTAAATCATGGAACTCGCTAGCTTGATTCCAGTTCAAGTGTCGACATGCTTTATCGTCACAGAACGTTAAACTTGTTATATCTTTTGGTTGAAATAATGGAATTCAGTACTGAGGTTCCTTTTTGCATTGTGACTAGCAGCCATTCTGAAGTTGGTCTAGTCCCTTGCAGATAGGGATTGACCCTTGGGGGGTGGGGGGCAATGGCACTAACCAAAAAAGGTTTGGACTTGAACTTGGTGTATTGGGCAAAAGATCCAGGGAAACGTTTATTGTTTAGTAAATGTAGGGTATGTTCTGTGTCGTGCCCTGAAGTAGTACTATCATGATGCTTCAACCTGTTATTATTGCTGTTGCTTTAATTTGTTTGTACTATAACATCTTATAGCTTCATTGGTCCAATCAGCTACTGGAAATATCCATGTTTAGACATGGCCGATTTGCCCACTTTGCACTGCTGGGTTTTGTCTCCGACCATCGTGTCGTGATGATTTTGCAGGTACACCGAGAGGCCCTTGAGTTTGATGGAATGTCGATTAACTTCTGTTCCGGCAAATTCGGGTACTCCATATGTCCTATTTTCAGCAAAGGTCATGCTGAAATTTTCCGTGAATTTTAGCATGACTTTGCTAAAAATAGGACATATGGGGTACTTGTGACTAATGCATGGGACGGGGTATCTTAGTACTTAATTAAGTAGGATCAACTGCCCCTTTATTCTTGCTGCATTAAACCATAGGCGCCAATAGAGCCAAGTGATTAGGCCCAACTTAGAATTCTCCTTCCCATCTTAGCTTTTAGGATGCCTCGGTGTCGACAAACCATAAATTATAAAACCTTGGCTTTTAGGGTGCCTCGGTGTCGATAAAAACCTAAATGATGAAAGCTTAGGCTTTTAGGGTGCCTCGGCGTCGAAAAACCCTCAATGATAAAAGCTTAGCTTTTAGGATGCCTCGGTGTCGACAAACCCTAAATGATGAGACCATGATCTTGTTCCTTGACAATAACCAAGTTTTTGACCAAACTTTTTTCCTATTTAGAGAGAAACATGTCCCACAACGATGAGGCCGGGGGTTCAGCCGGCAAGGCATTCTGGGAGCTATCCCAGGAGAAGGAGGAACAACCTCACTTGTATGAGGACGCCGCGAAAGACACCAATCCTGACACCACTGATGGTGTCGCCGAGGATGACCCCACTGATGGTGTCGTCGGGGATGACACCATTGATGGTGCCGCCGAGGATGCCACCACTGATGATGGCGGCGCACGCACAGATGGAAGCCAACCGAAGAGGCAACGGAAGGACCGGCGCCCGACCGTGCTCCGCACCATTAAGGAGGAGTTTACTGAAGTGGACTCCGACGGGAATCCAACGGCGCCCGAACGAATAGTCAAGGGGTACTCGCTTCAGCTAGGGTGCATTCTCCGGAGCACCATCTTGATCAACACCGAGAACCTGAGGCATCCTGACCGAGGGAATTAGCGCAACCTCCTCTTCACGAAGCTGCACGAACGATACAAGTTCCCCGCTGAATTTGAAAACACAAGCCTCAAAGGGAATAAAGTGAACAATGACGCCCGCACGAAGATGAGCACGGCCCTGTCTACTTGGAAAAGCACGTTGAAGAGAATGATTAAAGAAGGTTTTAGTTATGAGAAGATCAAGGAGAATAATCCTTCGATCACCGAAGATGACTACAACGACTTCAAGATCAAGTGCTCGAGCACCGCAACCTCCGAATCAAGTCAATGGGGGAAAGAAATGCGGGAGCAAAACTTAGGGGAACACACACTCGGTCCCGACGGTTACAGGGTGGTGGAGCCTATATGGGACAAGGAGGAGGCGGAGCGAGCGGAGCAAGGCCTACCTCCCCTCTTCGATAAATAAGGTGACTAGCAGACCAGGAACTTTGTCAGGGCCCGGTACAAGAAGGACCCGAAAACAAAGGAGCTTACCACGGATCCGAAGACCAGGGCGCTTGAGCTTGTTCTGGTAAGGAATACACCCCCGTGTAATTAGCTCCATATGGTTGCATTCTAATTAATGAAGCCAAATTTCTAAATGGTTCACATTCCTTCTGCAGGCGACTGAAAGCAGTAGCCTGGGGTCGACTAAGAGCAACCCTTGGGACACCACTCTAAATAGGGCGTTGAATGTAATGAAAAAAAGGATAAGCTTAGTAAGCCGTCGTCAGCTGGTCGTGTGACCGGCAAAGGCTTGTCCACAAAATGGTCGTCATACTATAACGCTGTTGGGCGAAAGGAGAAAAAGACCAGCTCGGAAAGCCAGTCATGCGAGGTTCAAGAACTCAAGGCACAAGTGGCGCGGGTTCCGGAGATTGTCCAAGAGCAAGTGCAACAACAACTGGGAGCGACGATCACCGCCATTGTGTCTACCTTGATTGAGGTGTTGCAGGCGTGGATTGCGGGCGGCCAACAGGGGCCGCCCCCGATTCCCAGCTTCACAACAAGCAACTCGCTAAACGCGATGGCGGGGCCATTGGTGTCTTCGGCGGAGGCGGCATTGGTGTCTCCGACACCGGCACGGGAGCTTAATGCACCCGGGTGTACGCCGGCCGGCACCTCTGCAGCAAGCGGCCCCTCTGTCAATTGCACGCCCGCCGGTGGCGGTGCTTCGACATTAGCCGAGCTCTATGCCATCATCAAGGTAACTAATTAAGCCTCTCTCAGCCGAGGACTTCATCTCCATGCCTTTGACTGGGTATCCCTGACGCCCTACATGTTTTCGCAGGGCGCCGCCGACGTTCCGTGCACTCTCCTGCACTTCGTGAACAACGAGTTGGTCGATGTCGCCAAGGGAAAAATTGTTCAACCGGGCAACCTCATGTTCCATGGTACTAGGATGCCACCCACCTTGTATAGGGTTCAACAGTTTCGGGTGCTGGCAGGCTGCGACGAGTTGTTACCTCCGATTCGACCTGTCGGGCCGACGAAGATGATGTGATGACCCTCAACACCTGCCTAAGCTGGCCCCTGCTTTGGCCGAAGAGCCAGATTCGTTTGGGGGCGGGGGACACCACCCCAAAGACAACACCACCAGTCGTGCCGGCGCCAAGCCTTGGCAAGATCGTCGCAATAGTGCCGGACATCCCTATGCCACTGGATCCAAACATGCATATGGCACAGGATCCGAACGATGACGACGACAACGACGACGATACATTTGCCAACGTCGATGAGTACTGTGCTGATCATGGGTACGATGGCGACTTCATGGGGCCTCCTTCTCAAGAACACAACCCTTCAAAAGACGTGCGCGATCTAGCTGGTACCGTGGAGAAACCAAGTTGCAACAGGCGTCGTCTGCCGTTCAGTTCTCAGGAGACGCCTCCAGCTGTCAACTTCACCGAGCCACAGATAGGCGAGGTGCGAAATATTATCAGCCCCAACACACTCAAGAAGGCGGTCTGTGAGCAGAACTCGGTTCCATTACAGGATAAGAAGAAGGCCCGGAAAAGAAAGACTAACAAAGGTGCGAGCCAGCCGGCACCGAGTATGATCCATGCTCAGGACGGGCCACCTTCACCTGAGGATATAATGAGGAGGGTGCATGTGGTGGGTAGGCCGATGCTACCGAGTAATATGCTCAATGCTGCAACCGGTGCTATGCGGAGTCTGCATGACAGTGTTCTTTCTTTGGATAAGCAGTGTCTCAGAGAGAAGGATGTGGCATACCTGGTTTTCGCGGCCAAGGTGCCAGAGGGCAAGGGCTTTGTGGATAACTCCATCGGGAGTACGATCGTCCTGCGGTTTGATGACATCTACGCTATGTTGAACCTTCATCCGCTGCACTACACCTTCGTTCCGCTATTTTCGCTGAGTATGGAGATGCGGATCATTAGAGTCAAGACCCCGGACATCGTGATAGTCGACCCCTTCTACATGCGTGCCAAGATCTTGGGCAGCGCTGGCGACCGGCAAGTCGCGAGTTCTTACCTCGAAGGCCTCATTCTGGCAAACCGAGATAAGGATAACTTCCTCGTGCCTTACCTTACCGAGTAAGTCGTCCCCTCAACCGCCCCGTATCATATGAATTCTTAGATTTCGATCGTTTTTCTTTATTCCATGTTTTGTGTAGTGACACACATTGCACACTCATCCTCCTAAGCCTGAAATATTCCACGACCACGTATTTCGACTCAGACCGTCAGTCGAAGGTAGACTACACAAATGTCAAGAAAGTTCTTGATGATGTTCTCCCCGGCTACGCCAAATCTGGAGGCACCTTCACCAGGCCTATTCGTAAGTACGGCAAGCACGTCTTCGCCCACAATACGACGTTCTGCTATGTCAAGCAACCGCCTGGCAGTCAGAAGGGTGCCTACTACGCCATCCATCACATGCGGGCGATCGTACGGGACCATCATCACCTTCTGCTACCGAGTAAACTCAAAGATTAGGCCGCGAGCTTGTCGGCAATCCAGGACGCGGACATCAGACAAGAATTCTTTCGCATCCAGTCGGAGTTTGCGGAAATCATCCATCAAGATGTCCTTCGTACCTCGGGGCAGTTCTACCTCAGAAATCAACCGTCCAACAGTGACATAGACACAATGCTACAAATGCAGGCTGACAACGCCCGCAATTTCATGACTCCCACGATAGACGGCGGCTTCATCCACGCTCCGGTCCCTTGAGTCGAGTCGAAAGTAGTGATACTGTGTCTAGTTCTGAAACATCAATTGGCTCATGTTGTAATTAAACTTTAATGAACTTGTAGTATGTCTCTTTGGTTTCGACAGTCGTTCAACTTAGATGTAATCGATGCTATTAGTGTCTTGCATTTCTCTTCCGATCATTCTGTTGCATACTTATATATTGCTTATGTATTGTCTGTGAATTGGTACTAACGTTTCGTTTGGCTAGTTCATAGCGATGCCGTCGTATGTCGTGTACAAGGGTAAGGTTCCCGGAGTCTACGACGACTGGGAGGAGTGTCGGAGACAGGTTCACCGTTTCAGTGGTAACAGTTACAAAGGGTACACCACTAGGGCCGAGGCGGAATCTAGATACGTCCGCTATCTAGCGGGAGAGGGGAGGGAGTGTTGGAGGAACCGGATGAAGACGAGTTTCATTGTGATGACCGCAACTTTCTTCTATGTGATGGTAGTTTAGATGATCGATATCGACTTATAATGTGAAGACAAACTCGCTACTCGCAGTCTCGAGACTTGTAATATAATGTTCTATCTTTGTTCGGTCTTTTGAATTCGGAGACTAATATGATGAATTGTATTCGGAGACTAATATGATGAATTGTATTCAGAGACTAATCATCTATTGTATTCGATGAATCTGTTGTTGTTGTGTGCTACTGTCTATATTCTGTCCAATAATACATTTTGTAACCTGTGCAAAAAACAGAAAATTAAAAAGTAAATAAAAAACCTAATATTCATACTAAAGGCGCATCACATCACAGTGCGCCATTAGTATGCCAAAGGATACTAATGGCGCATCATCCAACAGTGCGCCATTAGTATGCCAAAGTTACTAATGGCGCATCATGCAAGAGTGCACCATTAGTATGACAAAGCACCTGGGTATATATGGCCACCTGGGAGGCATACTAATGGCGCACCGTGGTCTATACTAATGGCGCATCTGTGGTGCGCCATTAGTATACCAGATACTAATGGTGCACCGCAGGTGCGCCATTAGTAAAAAATAATAATGGCGTGGCACTAATGGCTCACCACTAATGCGCCATTAGTGGCCAAAATAGGTGCGCCATTAGTAGGCCTTTTCCTAGTAGTGTTAGTTTGAGTGAACCATGTTTGTTGTATCATCTGACTTGTCTAATGTTCATAAATTTGGTGAAAACTGATGCGTGAGAGAGTCAGAACACGAACAAACTTGCATGTGGACCAAATTTATGTATTAAAATGTTGTTTGATATTCAAATACCAAATGCAACTTCGATGTGGCACCTATCTCGCAAAGCAAACGGTATTGCTTGCCCCCACCCCCTCATGTCGGCACGAAGGGAATCCTAAGCTATGAATGCATGTCCCCTTCCCCCAACAGATGTTCTCCTAGCAAAGTACGAAGGTGCTAGTAGCCCCCTCCTACCTTGTGCCGGCACGAAGGGAATCCTAAGCTATGAATGCATGCCACCTAGCCGAGTTTCACCTAGCAAAGTGCGAAGTAGCTAGCAACCCCCCCTTCCCTCGAGTCGGCACGAAGGGAATCCTAATATATGAATGCATGCCCCCCAACCGAGGTTCACCCTAGAAAAGTGCGAAGTAGCTAGCATCCCTCCCTCCCTCGTGTCGACACGAAGTGAATCCTAAGCTGTAAATGCATGCCCCCAACTAAGGTTCACCTAGCAAAGTGCGAAGTAGCTAGCAGCCC
>LR738711.1:325390184-325427680 GCA_902687465.1 Secale cereale | reverse complement strand
CAGTCGACGGGCCAGAGAGGCAGATCACACCAAGATGGATTGTAAAACGGACGAAGAATAATCCACATTTGTCGTACAACCTCTCTCTTTTTGCTGGTCAAAGTGATGGCTGTCCATGGGACCCCGGAGATGGGCTAGCTCGCCAATAAACACGCAAGTAGCTAGTCCCCGAAGATAACAACTGCATGCGTGTGGCCCAAACATATGTATCAAGAGTTGTGTTTTAGAGTAACAATGGAACAACTTTTATGTGACACCGTGATTTCGAACTAGAAATCCACAAACTGAGTGAGGGTTCGGTTGATGATGCATATGTATGATACACCACACTTCAAGCCAATGACGGGGATTCATGCATGCATTTGTGCTGAGAATATTCGCTCATACTTAAGGTCAGAATCTCAACATGAACTATACTATGATAACACGAACCAAATGAAGATGCGCCATGGTAACCTATCTTGTTGTTGGTGAAGGTGATCATGGATGCCCACGTAGGCCCACTAATATATAGGCTTGTCGTCGATAACCACACGAGGGAGTGTACCTTTCGAAAGCAACCACTACATACATATGTATGGACGTGATGCGTGCATGCATCTTTGAATACCATTTCACAACATTGATGTGGCGTGTGCGTCAAAAATCGTACACTAGCTCCCCACAAACAGCGACATCGGTTCATGATGTGTTGTTGTACTAGCCACTTCGAGTCGATGGGAGGGATTCATGCATACACATGCATGTGTGTGTGCTCAAACTGTATCATGTATGCATGTCATCCCAGAGCATGACCTATATATATACCGTATTACAAGCAAAAATATTAATCCCCTCCTAAGTCAAATTAACCTTTCTTGTTGTTAGGCAAAAAGTAGTGATGGACCAAGCAGGCGCACAGATGGAAAGCATCGATATCGTCGATAACCGCTTAAGTGGGTGCGAGAGCACATCCACCACCGCTTTGCATGTGGGCCAAACATGTATATGTTGAATACCCAAAATGCATAACTTTGATGTGCCACATGCCGCAAAAACCGTAAACCAAGCACCCACACAGAGCGAGGTTCTTGAAGCGTACTACATACGATGGTCCCCTTCCCCCCTTTTCACCGCATACTATATGCTCCTGCCATAATATGTACAACCCAAAAGAATCCTCATCGATGGTGAAATTAATTAACCTCTCCCGATGTAGTTAAAAGTGATGCATGCATGCACGCATCAACGATGGCCTCGTGGGCCCACAGATGGAAGCGTCACACATGAGTGCCCAAGCTAGGATAACCACCGCGTGCATGCATGTGTCCCAAAGAGGTGTTGTGTGATGTTTGAATAGCCAATTTCACAATTTCGATGTGGCACGTGCCTCGGAAACCAAAAAGTCCCGGCACTGAGTGAGGTGTACTTGTTCACAGACGCATACGTATAGTATTTATGCTAGTCCCCTCACACCTCTTCGACGCGTACTATATACCACCATAACACAAACAAAAAATAATCTACCTTGCTGATCAAATTAACCTCACTGCCGGCTGTTCGTCATAGTGATGGACGACGACCTCGCGAGCCCACTGAAAGCGTCACACTCGAGTATAAAGTGTCGTGTAGGACAACCATCGACTGCATGTGGCCAAAACATACATGTATGAAAGGGTTGTGTAATGTTTTAAATAACGATTTCACGACTCTGATGTGGTACCGGCTTGCCTAACAAAACGGCGAACCCACACGGTGACTCATAACGCGTAGTGTACCACGAGCCGACCGCCACCCCAGACGCACACACCCACACACAACTTTGTGCTCACGAAAATAATTGTTAAAAATAACCAGAATGTGATAAAATGCCAGCTATTTTTGTAGAAGATTAATATACAAATTTCCTACGTGACCCTATTTTTCAAGTTTCTTAGAGTTCCAGAACTATTCGAAACTTCCAGATTACTAAAGCCTGTTCTGTTTTTGACAGATTCTGTTTTCTTTGTGTTGTGTGTGCATTCTGATGGCTCTATGGTTTTCTTTGATGAGTTTTTTCCATAGAAAAGTTGGAATAAAGTATATATAATAAAAAAACAAAATATGGATTGGTTTGATACATCACTCATAGTAGTGGTTTATTTTCTTATACTAACGGATCTCACGAAGGTTTTGTTGAGTTTTGTGTGATTGAAGTTTTCAAGTTTTGGGTTATCTTACAATGAATGAAAGAAGGATAGAAGAGCCTAAGCCTGGGGATGCCCCGGAATCCCAAGCTATTATCCAAGAATGAGCAACCAATTAAGCTTGGGGATGCCCCTGAGTGGCATCCCCTCTTTCTTATAACAACTATCGGTATTTTACTCGAGGCTATAATTTTATACATCACATGATATGTGTTTTGCTAGGAGCGTCTTGTATGATATGAGTCTTTGCTTGTTTTGTTTTGCTTTTTAACTCATCAATCCTTGATATACACACTTATTTGAGACAGCCAAAATTATATCATGACTTGTTAGACTTGCTCTCTATGCTTCACTTAAATTTTTATGAGCAATGGACTTGCTCTAGTGCTTCACTTATATCTTTTTGAGCACGGTGTGCTTAGTATTTTTGAAGAAATACTCTGTTGCTTCACTTAAATTTATTTGAGGGTTAGTAAATTTTAAAGATATTATTTTGAGAGAATGAAGAAAAAAATATGCTCATGATCTTCACTTATATTTGTTTGAGCTTATCAAAAGCAACACATGAAAATTAGTCCCAAAGTAATAGATATCCAAGAAGGATATAATAAAAACTTTTTTGAAGCTCATTGGACAAAATGAACTTGATTCCTTGTAATAGTTTTGAGACATGATGATATGGTATGTGAGTCATGTAAATGAGTAATTATGCTTTAGTAAGAATATTCATGTTAAAGTTTGTGATTCCCTATGCAAGCATGAAAGTCAATAATTATGCAATGAAATTATTGGCAAAGGTTGACGTGACCTTTGCCAATACTCAACCGAGACCACCAGCAATACCCCAGCCTACTTTGCGTACCCCATAGACTTCATGGAGTACTTGGACAAGTCAGTTGTCATCTTTATTTGGGAGCATACAAGTCTACCGGAAGACAGAAGAAGAGCCGTGCAGCTGGATAAAAGACATTTGAAGACCGCCATGTTAGGAAGGAAGAACTACACCAACCACCGTCATCAAGAAGTAAACTTCCGCGTCGAAGACCAGATGTATCTGCAAGCCACCCATCTCGAAGGGACCAAGCGTTTCCATGTCGAAGGGGCGCTCACACCAAGATTTATCAGCCTCCTCCAAGATCACTGCAAGAAGAAGATTAGACGGTTACCAGCTTGAGCTACCACCTCAGTTACCCACTATGCACAACGTCTTTCCACACGATACCACTCCAGAAACGTTTCCAACTTCTTTACTAGCCATGTCTTTGCGAGGACATCGATCACCAAGCCATCGACCTCTAGCTCATTATAACCTACGTGAGAGACCCATTAGCAACCCAGATCAAGCATAACTTCATGCATGAAGCCACACCATCAAGCACTCCAAAGATTCAATGGAGCACTACTCGGAAGCAGAAGCAACATGAAGGAGTGAAGACTAACCCAGATCAAGTTTCATATTCCTTTCCACGACTAGTTTGGGAATCTCAAGGACAAGATTCTTGTAAGGGGGTAGGTCTGTCACACCCTAATTTTCATGCCACCACACTTAAGCTAATAATCAAGCTAAAATATGGGTTGACAAAAACTTTTGAGTGATTTGGACTATGCTTGATTTGGTTTTCTGTTTGTTGTTTGCAAGTGCTCTAAAAAAACCTCCTACTCTTATACTCCTTCTCCTTGATCGAAAACCTCTTCCCCATGATCATACCATGTGTATAGGACATAATAGTATTTTCTTACAAAAATATTTTGGCCAAAAAGTATTTTCTAAAATTAGTTTTCCAAAAACCCCTGAACTGAGGTTTGTACTGCAAGTACTTGATTTGGGGTGTGGAAAATATTTCAAAAAGTATATTTGACTCCTATTAGGTATAGGACTCCCTTAAACCACAAAAAAAGAATTTAAAAGTTGTTCTCCAATTTTATTTAAAGGCTTTTTCTTTAGGCCAGATATGGTCTTTAATAGGTTAAAATTATTTACGTGTTTCAAAAATATTTTATAAAATTCAGGGAATCTCACAGGACATATATTATCCATATATTAGAGTTTCAACACATGGTCATGTTCAAAATATTTGTCAAATCCTTCAAAAACCCTTTCTGGATATTTCAAGCTTTTGAAATATTTACAAAGGAAAGTTTCTTGTATAATTCCAAGAAAATTCTAGCATGTCCGTTATGACATATTTGATGATCTTGCAAAGCCTCATGCCTTGAAGATCAAGAAAACATCATCAAACCCCCTCAAAACCATTTATGTCCATTTTCAAGTTTGAGCAACTTTACTTTTCCAAACCTGTCCAAATGCTCTCAAACTTGGTGCACATGCTAAAATTGACTAATTATGCATATAGAAAAAATGGTACAAGTTTTGGAGAAGGATAACTTGACCAAAGTGCCCCAAAACCCTTTATGACCATATCCAAATTTGAACAACTCTACATTACCAACTTTTTACTTGTGACCTCAAATTTTTGGGACAGGCTCAAAACCCCAAATTATGACACTACACCAAGTGGTGCATCAAGGGGGGGATAGTTTGCATGACTAAATCTTGGAAAATCCATTTATGTTGATTTCTAGGGTTTACCAAAGTTACATGGGCCACTTTCTCTAAATGAGCTCAAACTTGGTGGAACACCCTATTTTCTTGTGCCATTTCAACCTGTTAAGTCTCATGACATTTGGACTTCATTTACTTTCCCAAACTTACATCAAACATCTTCTGCCATTTTACAAAAAGCACTGTTTTGCCCCCATGTTCTATTCACCTTTGCTTCAACTTTTTACACCAGATCATAATAACCTTCTTCTACCTCCAGTAGCAATTTCAACCCCAGAGCTCAATGATTGAGGGGTGAAGACCTGACTTTACCCCTCTAGATAGCTCACTTTCCCTCTCTGCCTCAACCTCTCTCCTCTCCTAGTGGATTATCAGGGCATCCAAAGCCATACTCACCTTGTTTACTACCCCCTAGTTCTGTTGGACACTGGAAGATACGGCCAGGGCGCTAACGACATACCCATGCCGGCAAAAGTCGCGCTCTGGAGCGCGCTACAGTGCGCCAGGGCACTATAGCTCGGCCCTCCCGAGGAAACCAGGCAGCATTGGTCACAACAAGCATGTCCGTCGAGGTCGCCTCAACGTCCATGACACGCCACACGGTCTGCCCCCTCCTCCTTCTCACTCCTGCTGGTTCTCTCACACGCGCGTCGGACGCCCGCGAGCTCCAGTGAGCGGCTTCACACGCGCGGAGCCTCTAGCACCTCCCCGCTCGCTTTGTCCCTCTCTCTCAGCTTGTACCCCACCCGCGCACACCGCAGACAACTCCTCGTCCTCTCTCCTGGCCGCCCGAGCTGTTGTCATGGCCACCCGTGCGCCGCGTCCACGGTGAGCCATGGGCCGATTACTTAAGGCTGCCCCAGGCCCCCCTCTGGATCCCCTTCGCTCTCTCACCTTCCCAGAGATCCCCTGGGCCAACCCAAACCTCTCCCCGAGCTCTCCGTCGCTCCCCATGCCCAGAGCCGAGCCGCCGGACTCCACCCAAATTCATGCCATCAGGGACCCCTCCTCTGCACCTCTCTACTCCAGAGCATCGCAACGCCATATTGGAGCTTCCCCGTGCTCCACTTCATCCTCCCTGTGCCTACGTTGTCGCTCCCAACATCTCCGAGGCCATCCTCCGCCGCGGCCAATGGGGCGCTCGCGTCTGGCCGTCCCTGTGGTCGTGGCTCGAAGTGGAAAGAGCGGCTGTTTTTTTTCCGGTTGCCGCTGCCTAGGCCACCGCAGCCATCTCTATCAGCAGAGCGGCTGTTTTTTACGGATATCCGCAGAGCGTCTGTTTACGCGGTATCACTATATAGGGTAGTACATCACATAGAGTTATGTAACAACAACCGTGTCTCACATATGTTATCTTCTCACACGGTTTGGTGTGGAAATCGTGTGTGAAGTTGTAATACCTAAGACAAATGACATGTATAAATAGTGTGCCGTATACAACATATAGTGCCATAAGTAGTTCGCGACCGTTAGCTTATCCCCATAGTTTCGCCATTTCCCCAAAATCCCTAGATAGCCTCCAAATTTCCTCACGTGGCACTGACATTGGGGGAATGCGGATGAGTGGTGCTGATGGTTTTGGCACGGCATCTTCTACTCGTATCCTCGCTCTCGACAGCGCCGCCATGACGGCGGTCGCCGCTGAGAGGTTGCCTAAGGTCATCAGAAGGCAGGTGTACTATGGATCTGATTTTTCCTATCAGGTTCCAATCTATCTCAATCTTTTTTAGGATGGCCAAAGTAGTTGCTTGTTGAATCAGTCCTGAATAACCCCCCTACCAGGAAAGCGATCTGCTGCCGGATCTGGAGCATGACTCCAGACTCCCGCAACATGAGTTCGACTCTGAGTTTTGCGCCACTGAGAAGTACCAAAAGTTGACTTGCGTGCACGGGCACACTCCCACTCGACCTATATTCATGGAGGGATTCGACATTGGCAGGTGGTTTCTTCGTTGGCCCTTATAGGTTATTGCTAAGTTCATCATTTTGCTTGAGTTAATGCCACCACTCATCCTGAATGCTATTTAACATTGGCAGGGATAGGAGTCTTGTGCCTTTTTTAACTGGCTGGATGAAGAATAGAATTGCAGGGCTCGGAGTGTTATCACCAAGCTCGCAGAAGATAATTTAAAGCTCAAGAAGAAAGTGGTTGATCTGGAATGTACAATCAGTACGATGAAGCAAGAAAGAATCAATCACAGGCAACAAAGGAAAGCAAGAGACAAGAAGTAATTAGCATGTGTAGTTGTGGATGTTGCATTAGCCATGTTCTATGTGCTATTTATAATGATGATTAGGGTTATTGTTTGACAGTATTGCTAAAGCATATCTAGATGTGCTCTAAGTAATGCACATCTAGGTCCTATGCCATTGATGTTACACGTAGATTCGTGTAGATATTTTCCTTTGTATTTTTTTCTTTTACTTTGTAGTTTGATTATTACTGGCTACATCAATAAGAAGAGCTCAATGTATTGCTTGCCAACTAACCTACTCCGTTCGTACTGGTACCGTTGCATAATCCCAAAAATCGCTCCTTATTATTGTCCTGGAAAAAGAAATCAACCAATAGGAGTCTTGCGGCTAGTATGCATTCAATGACTACGAAAAATGCTTGTTTCATATTCGGACGCTCCAACGCGTGTGCCTAATTAGTTATCACATTGGAAACTAAGAAACCCCGGGAATTTGGAGCAACTGGGTACAAATTATTGTGGTTGATTACATCAGCGGTTAGATAATACGTCAACCCCTGCTTCAATTGGAATTTCCTCTTTGCTGCATACCCCGCTTAAGTGTCCACCATCTTCATTGTCCCCGGCAGGCCGCGCTACACACTTGCACACACACTCTCCAATGTCGCTTTCTCACGGTTTTTATACGACCGCAGCCATGTCGAGCGACAGCGAGGATGACAATTCGGCCAGTAGTCTGGCGCCCGATGATAGGTCGACATCGGAATCATCCCGCTCATCTTCCATGAGTCCGGCGTCGAGCCCAGACCTTCATTATATCTGGATCATGGAAGGAATGCCACCTCTGTAGTTGTTAGACGACAACCAGATGGACGAGGAGCCATCGGAGGACGAAAAAGAGGACGACGATGATGATGAGGAGGAATGGTCGAACGAGGAGGAGGATGAAAACGACAGCAACGACGATAACGACAGCGGCGGCGATGAAAAGCCAGTGGTCAACGGCAAGAAGCGTCCTCGCCAAGACGATGTCGCGGGGCCATCCAACAACAACAACAAGATGAAGGACTAATTAAGCAGACTGTATATATATATCTCTGTTTCTGTTCGCTCATATTAATTTGTTACCTCTGTTTATCTTGTCAATATTATCGCAAACGGTTAGTAATATGTATTCGAAAGTGATCTTCTACATTATCGCCCACAGGTTGGTTTGTTGAACTGTGTGCCCCGAGGAGCACACAATTCACAGAAAGAGACCGTATGGGTTGTCTACAATGATCGCACACAATTCTGATTACCTACATGCTTGTCGGGCATCACACACATCTTGTTACGCCGAATCGTTTGTGTTCACCTCGATCATAGCAAACGGTTAATCAGAGCGAACTATATGCCGTATATCGCACAAACCTTGATCTGGCTGCCCGTTTCTGTTGTTTTGTCTCATCGCAAACATTTCGTATGGATCAAGCATATGCCCCGCATCGCAAACGCAACTAAAATCTAAACCGTGCTTGATGTATCATTCATCACAAATGTTTTGCATCTTTTTGATGGTTTGTTTACATCACCATATGCGATTAATGCATCAACCATTGTTTCATCAAAGGGTCTCTAATAGTAGTGTCGCGTTAGCAGCATCATGCAGTAGTGATAGTCAATGTATCTCTATAGTTGACGACCGCAATTCTCCTACACCACCATAGCACATTCTGGCTCTTACTTGGCAGTGATATGCATTTGTATGTTGCATATGGTGTCTACCTTGTGTTGCTTCTAATTGGGGTAGACTGGGTTTGCTTAGTAAACAAATTATGCCTGGCAATATGACATGCATTCCTGTTTTTGGTACATACTAGGTGTAACATCCCAAATTTTCAATTTGGATTGTTATACATATATCATATTGCATAGCATACTTTTATTGCATTTGTGTGTTAGGATCCTCAAAATTCAAAGCATCTCAAGGACCCATGGAGAGAGTTGGGGGTTTTACCGTTTGCGTATTTGAGTTTATCTCAAATACCATACGAGGATCACCTTTGTTTTAATTATTTTCCTCTCCGAAAAATATTTCTTAATAAAATGTATGAGCGGAGATAATATGACTTCTCCAAAATATAAGAGATATTGCAGGAAAAATATTAAAATCACTTTTGGTATTTTATTTGGATTTACTTGCAATTTTATTTGCATAGGAAAAATAAGAATTTTTAAAAATTGTATTTAGGTCCGAGAAAAATGTTCACTTTGTCGTAAATAATATTAGAGGACAGCGAAAATTCATTTTGGAATTTTTCGAGTTCGTTTAGTATTTTTTTCGACCGTTTTGCTGCGTCAGGACTGCTTTAAAAAAAGTGAACCGACCTAGTCGGGCCTTGTCCGACCGGGACTTCGCCTGGGGGCCTTTTTAAGCCCAGCCGACCGCCCCCAGCCTGTCCCGTCGCCCGCCCCAGCCCACCCGAAACCCTAGCCGCCGCCGCCCGAAGCCGCCATTCGCCGCTTCGCGCCGCCGCCGCCTTGCCGCCGTCGCCGCTGCCATGTGCCGTCCCGCCATTCGCCGCCCCGTCACCGGAGCACGCCGCCGCCGCTGTCGCCGAAGGAAGGCGGCGCCGCCGAACCCGCCGCCGCCGTCGGTTTCTCGAAGAAAACTGATCGGTTTTTTTCGTAAACCCTAGATCCTTTTTTTATTAGATCGGTTCGGTTTTTCTCGGTTTAGTTAAATAGCGGACGTTCATCTGTACGTTCCTTTTAACGAACGTTCTTCGCCCGTTAGTCACAGACAATGAACGTTCGTTCGTTAGCCTGTTCGTCGGTTTTTCTTTCTCAGAGCTTTTCCGCGGTTATTTCCGATCGTGATTTCTGCCCTAATCTTCTTTTTAGTTTTTCTTTTCGCTCGTAAGTCGGAATTACGCGATTCAAGCGCCTAGATCTTTGTCTCGAAGCCCTCTTTCCGTTTAACCAACTTGAATAAGGTTTTGGTACTGTAAAATTTGACTTTAGTTCAATCTAGTGAACAGATATTATTTATTTCGTAGTTTGAGTTTCGTTGCTACGTTTGATTTGATTCTTTTTGCAAACTAGAGTTCTTTAGTTGAACTTTCTGGTTAGATCTTCTTATTTGGAGTTTTATCTGTGTATCTTTGCTTGGTTGCTTATGTATGCTATTATTTGCTTCCGATAGAATTCCCGGAGTGCGAAGCGTGCTACTACGAGTCGCTAGGTTTTGCGAATCATCAACAAGGCAAGTAACACTTTGATCATACCCTTTTTACCCAATTTTTACCCATTAGATCAAACCCTCACACATTGAATGAGTAGGATCTATTAACTTGTGGGTATGGGAAGTAGATTGTGGTAGAACCTATTACCTGCATTATTTTCATACCCTGGGAGTTACTTCGACGATATGCTTAGGTTTCCATGCTATGCTCGTAGACGTGGTTTGGGTTTGAGAGTATCCATGACAGATGTGAGATTTTTAATTAATGGTTCAACTTAAGGTGGCTACTTTAATACACATCTGGGTGGATTGGTTGCTAGGCACCTGGAGAATCTAGTGTTGTCCTAGGAAATCCCGGGGGTATCATGTGATTTTTCATATGGAATGCCACCCAGACTCAAAGGGATCATAATACTATTCATGCTAGAAACTTCCGTGTGCAGCCACAATGCCATTATGAGCTCTGGCATAGTTGAGTATGTTGTGTGAGCTCTTTCAGTGGTGGACTAGCAGATGTAGAGGAAAGTAGGTGTACGGGTCCACCCGAGGGACAGAGTAAATGCTTCTGAAAGATTGTGTCTCGATCATCCGTTTCTCAAACACCATGCAGTGCGAGAAATCCAACGGAGGAGATCGAGTCTTGTGGGGAAAAGTGCGCAAACCTCTGCAGAGTGTACAAACTAATCATGATTAGCCGTGTCCCCGGTTATGGACATCTTGAGTATCTGGTACTTGAATTATTGGTTGATCTCATCACTCTAGAACTAATTTGCTGGGTTAATGATGACTAGTTTAATTGGGATTGAGTTGGAGGTACCTTCTCAATGACGTTTCAACTACCATGATAGTTAAAATAAAAACTTATTCCTTTGTTGTAGGAAAAAATTGGCTTTATGCAAAAACCTTAACCTTAGAGCCTCACCAGCCATATATGCATATAGTGTTAGCCTTTATTCTGTTACTTGCTCTACTGTGTTATCTTGCCAGCATATTCCATGTGCTGACCCGTTTCAGGCTGCAACATGTTACGTTGCAGACTTTCCAGAAGAAGAGTGAGGTGCGCTAGGTCGTTTGTCAGGCACTCAGCTATGCCATTGCAGTTGATGGACTCACTTATCTTCCAAGCCTTTTGCTGTTTTCGAGTTAGATGGCCTTATGCCATATTACTTTTGTAATAAGTTTTCTTTCGAGACAGTCAATGTAATAAGTGTGTGACTGCCACTCTGTTATAAATCCATCAAGTACTGTGTGTGTCAGCATTACCGATCCAGGGATGACACAGAACATTGAGACTTCGGTCCATTCGGATCATGGTCGCTACACTAGGTCCTTGTGTCAACCATGTTCTTACATCAAACTACTTTTCTTGTGTATCCCGCATCACTCATCTTCAAACTGACAATGTGATATTGGTCGCATCTTGCATATCATTTCAAGCATATACTACCTCTAATTAGTTGAAATGCCACTTATGATGAGACACTTTTGACTTGGTCGAGTGTTTTAGGTTGGATATTTCATATGGTTTCTAGCCTGCATTGCTTCTAATTTGATGAAATGCCTTCTGCTTAGCATTTTTCGTACATATTCCATTATTCCATCCTCCTACAATGTGGTTGTCGTACATAATAGTTGTGTTCATCAGTATCATGCATCAACGAATTTGGAAGAGGAAAATTCATTCTTTTTTCTTGTGGTTTTCACTTGACAAGGCAAAACCTAAAAGGATGAATCCACGGGATGATGGTGGTCCTGTTGGGCAACCAAAGCAGATGATCTCTATAGATTCTCCTGCTACTCCTACAACAGTGCAAGTTCCAATTCTCATCTCCCCTACTCCACAACCCCAGGTGCGTGTTGTAACATGGCAGTGTGATATGTGGTTGCATGTTGCATATGGTGCGTAGCTTGTATTGCTTCTACTTTGTTAAATTGCATCTCCTTAGCTTACACATTATATTATTATATATGTGAATATGACACACCTTCTTATTTTTAATACATACTACATCTGCCTATCAGACCATGTTCTTATATGAAACTACTATTATTGTGTGTCCGGAATCTGTCACTTATAATGATCCAGCCACGCCCATGGGTAAGTATGGGATGCGCTAATACTATACAGATTGCACTTTCATCCTCCCCACATGATTTTCAAGAAACATCAAGTCTAAATGAAGATATTCAACGTAGCTATCTAGCTGAAGACCTCATTTCCCCTTCACCATCATTGCAGGTGCTTCCTCTACCTTCACAGTGTGATATGTGGTTGCATGTTCCATACGTTGTCTAGCTTGTATTGCTTCTAATTAGCGTAAATTGTATCAGCTTAGTTAACACATTACACTTGTGAATATGACATGCCTCCTGTTTTTAGTACATACTACGTCTTTCTATTAACCATGTTCTTAAATCAAACTACTTTTCTTGTGTATCCCGCATCAATCACCTTGAAATTGACAGTGTGATATTGGTTGCATCTTGCATATTATTTCAAATATGTACTGCCTCTAATTATTTGAAATGCCACTTATGATGAGACACTATTAGCTTGGTAGAGTGTTTTTGGTTTGATCTTTCATATGGTGTGTCTTGCTTGCATTGCTCCTAATTTGTTGAAATGCCTTCTACATAGCGTCTTTCGTACGTATTCCATGATTTCATCCTCCTATAATGTGGTTGCCTTACATAAAAGTTATGTGCATCGGTATCATGCATCAATGAATTTGGAAGAGCGAATTTCATTCCTTTTTCTTGCGGGTTTGACTTGACTGGGCAATATCTAAAAGGATGAAAGCACGGGATGATGGTGGTCCTCTGGAGCAACAAAAACATATGATCTCTGCACATTCTCCCGCTACTCCTACTGCATCGCAAGTTCCAAATCTCATATCCCCTACTCCACACCAGCAGGTGCTTGCTCTAACATGGTAGTGTGATATCTGGTAGCATGTCGCATACGGTGACTAGCATGTATTGCTTTTAATTTGTTAAATTGCATCTCCTGAGATTACACATTATAGTATTATACATGTGAATATGACACACCTTCAAGTTTTTGGTACCTAGTACGTCTACCTATCACACCATGTTTTTACATCAAACTAATGTTCTTGTGTGTTCTAGATCTATCACTTATGATAAGACAACCGCGCCCGTGTGTTAGTATGAGACATGCTACTCTTATAAGAATGCAATTTCTTCGTTCCCACATGATAATCAAGAAACAACAAATCTAAATGAAGATATTCAACGTAGATGCGTAGTTGAGGACCTCATTGCCCCTACACCACTATCGCATGTGCTTGCTCTAACTTTGCAGTGTGATATGTGGTTGCATGTTGCATATGGTGACTAGCTTGTACTGTTTCTAATAAGGGTAAATTGCATCTGCTTAGTAATTGACATGTTATACATGTGAATATGACACGCCTTCCTGTTTTTGGTACATACTAGGTCCTTGTGTTAACCATGTTCTTACATCAAACTACTTTTCTTGTGCATCCCACATCACTCATCTTCAAATTGACAGTGTGATTTTGGTCGCATCTTGCATATCATTTCAAGCATGTACTACCTCTAATTAGTTGAAATGCCACTTATGATGAGACAATTTTGACTTGCTAGAGTGTTTTCAGTTGGATATTTCATTTGGTTTCTAGCCTGCATTGCTTCTAATTTGATGAAATGCCTTCTGCTTAGCGTTTTCATACATATTCCATGATTCCATCCTCCTACAATGTGGTAGCCTTAAACAAAAGTTGTGTTCATCGGTATCATGCATCAACCAATTTGGAAGAGCCAAATTCATTCCTTTTTCTTGTGGTTTTGACTAGACAAGGAAAAATCGAAAAGGATAAAGGCACGGGATAATGGTGGTCCTCTGGAGCAACCAAAAGAACTGATCTCTGCAGATTGTCCTGCTAATCCTACACAAGCGCAAGTTCCAATTCTCATCTCCCCTACTACACAAACCCAGGCGCTTGCTGTAACATGACAGTGTGATATGTGGTTGCATGTTGCACATGGAGCCTAGCTTCTATTGCATCTAATTTGTTAAATTGCATCTCATTAGCTTACACATTATAGTATTACACATGTGAATATGACACGCCTTCTTATTTTTGGTACACACTACATCTGTCTATCAGACGATGTTCGTATATGAAACTACTATTATTGTGTGTCCTGCATCTATCACTTATGATGATCCAGTCACGCCCGTGGGTAAGTATGAGATGCGCTACTCTTATACATATTGCACTTTCATCCACCCCACATGATTCTCAAGAGACAACAAGTCTAAATGAAGTTATTCAATGTAGCTATCTAGTTGAAGACCTCATTTCCCCTACACCACCATTGCAGGTGCTTGCTCTACCTTCATAGTGTGATATGTGGTTGCATGTTCCATACGATGTCTAGCTTGTATTGCTTCTAATTAGGGTAAATTGTATCAGCTTAGTCAACACATTACACTTGTGAATATGACGTGCCTCCTGTTTTTAGTACATACTACGTCTTTCTATTAACCATGTTCTTAAATTAAACAACTTTTCTTGTGTATCCCGCATCAATCACCTCGAAATTCACAGTGTGATATTGGTTGCATCTTGCATATTATTTCAAGCATTTACTGCCTCTAATTTGTTGAAATGACACTTATGACGAGACACTATTAACTTGGTAGATTATTTTTTGTTGGATCTTTCATATGGTGTCTTGCTTGCATTGCTTCTAATTTGTTGAAATGCCTTCTACATAGTGTCTTTCATACATATTCCATGATTCCATTCTTCTACAATGTGGTTGCCTTACATAAAAGTTATTTGCATCAGTATGATGCATCAATGAATTTGGAAGAGCGAATTTCATTCCTTTTTCTTGTGGGTTTGACTTCACAGGGCAATATCTAAAAGGATGAACGCACGGGAGGATGGTGGTCCTCTGGAGCACCAAAAACAGATGATCTCTACAGATTCTCCCGCTACTCCTACTACAGCGCAAGTTCCAAATATCATCTCCCCTACTCCACAACAGCAGGTGCTTGCTCTAACATGGTAGTGTGATATCTGGTAGCATGTCGCATATGGTGACTAGCATGTATTGCTTTTAATTTTTAAAATTGCATCTCCTTAGATTGCACATTATATTATTATCCATGTGAATATGACACACCTTCCTGTTTTTGGTACCTAGTACAGCTACCTATCACACCATGTTCTTACATTACACTAATGTTATTGTGTGTCCTACATCTATCACTTATGATGAGACAACCGCGCTCGTGCATTAGTATGAGACACGCTACTCTTATAAAGAATGCAATTTCGTCGTTCCCACATGATACTCAAGAAACAACAAGTCTAAACGAAGATATTCAACGTAGCTGCGTAGTTGAAGACCTCATTTTCCCTACACCACCATCGCAGGTGCTTGCTCTAACTTTGCAGTGTGATATGTGGTTGCATGTTGCATATGGTGAGTAGCTTGTATTGCTTCTAATATGGGTAAATTGCATCTGCTTAGTAATTAACACGTTATACCTGTGAATATGACATGCCTTCTTGTTTTTGGTACATACTAGGTCCTTGTGTTAACCATGTTCTTACATCAAACTACTTTTCGTTTGTATCTCCCATCACTCATCTTCAAATTGATAGTGTGATATTGGTCACATCTTGCATATCATTTCAAGCATGTACTACATCTAATTAGTTGAAATGCCACTTATGATGAGACACTTTTGACTTGCTAGAGTGTTTTCAGTTGGATATTTCATTTGGTCCCTAGCCTCCATTGTTTCCAATTTAATGAAATGCCTTCTGCTTAGCATTTTTATACATATTCCATGATTCCATCCTCCTACAATGTCGTAGCCTTACCTAAAAGTTGTGTTCATCGGTATCATGCGTCAACCAATTTGGAAGAGCAAAATTCATTCCTTTTTCTTCTGGTTTTGACTTGACAAGGCAAAATCTAAAAGGATAAAAACACTCGATGTTGGTGGTCCTCTAGAGCAACCAAAACAAATGATCTCTGCAGATTCTATTGCTTCTCCTACAACAGCGCAAGTTCCAATTCTCATCTCCCCTACTCCACAACCCAGGTGCTTGTTGTAACATGGCAATGTGATATGTGGTTGCATGTTGCACATGGAGCCTAGCTTTTATTGCTTCTAATTTGTTAAATTGCATCTCCTTAGCTTACACATTATAGTATTACAAATGTGAATAGGACATGCCTTCTTCTTTTTGGTACATACTACATCTGCTTATCACACAATGTTCTTATATGAAACTACAATTATTGTGCGTCCATCGATCAATTATGGTGATCCAGTCATGCCCTTGGGTGAGTATGAGATGCGCAAATCTTATACAGATTGCACTTTCATCCTTCCCACATGATTCTCAAGAAACAACAAGTCTAAATGAAGATATTCAACGTAGCTATCTAGTTGAAGACCTCATTTCCCCTACACCACCATTGCAGGTGCTTGATCTACCTTCATAGTGTGATATGTGGTTGGATGTTCCATATGTTGTCTAGCTTGTATTGCTTCTAATTAGAGTAAATTGCATCAGCTTAGCTAACATAGTATACCTGTGAATATGACGTGCCTCCTGTTTTCAGTACATAGTACGTCTTTCTATTAACCATATTCTTAAATCAATCTACTTTTCTTTGTATCCCACATCAATCACCTTGAAGTTGACAGTGTGATATTGGTTGCATCTTGCATATTATTTCAAGCATGTACTGCCTCTAATTTGTTGAAATGCCACTTATGATGAGAGACTATTAACTTGGTAGAGTGTTTTTGGTTGGATCTTTCATATGGTGCCTTGCTTGCATTGCTTCTAATTTGTTGAAATGCCTTCTACATAGTGTCTTTCGTACATATTCCATGATTCCATCCTCCTACAACATGGTTGCCTTATATAAAAGTTAGGTGCATCGGCATCATGCATCAATGAATTTGGAAGAGCGAATTTTGTTGCTTTTTCTTGTGGGTTTGACTTGACAGGGCAATATCTGAAAGCATGAACGCATGGGATGATGGTGGTCCTCTGGAGCAACAAAAGCAGATGATCTCTACAGATTCTCCCACTACTCCTACTGCAGCGCAAGTTCCAAATCTCATCTCCCCTACTCCACAACACCAAGTGCTTTCTCTAACATGGTAGTGTGATATCTGGTAGCATGTTGCATATGGTGACTAGCATGTATTGCTTTGAATTTATTAAGTTGCATCTCCTTATATTACACATTATAGTATTATACATGTGAATATGATACACCTTCCTGTTTTTGGTACCTAGTACATCTACCTATCACACCATGTTCTTACATTAAACTAATGTTCTTGTTTGTCCTACATCTATAACTTATGATGAGACAACCGCGCCCGTCCGTTAGTATGAGACACGCTACTCTTATAAAGAATGCAATTTCGTCGTTCCCACATGATTCTCAATAAACAACAAGTCTAAACGAAGATATTCAACGTAGATGTGTAGTTGAAGACCTCATTGCCCCTACACCACCATCGCAGGTGCTTGCTCTAACTTTGCAGTGTGATATGTGGTTGCATGTTGCATATGGTGATTATCTTGTATTGCTTCTAATAAGGGTAAATTGCATCTGTTTAGTAATTAACACGTTATACCTGTGAATATGACATGCCTTCCTATTTTTGGTACATACTAGGTCCTTGTGTTAACCATGTTCTTACATCAAACTACTTTTCTTGTGTATCCCGCATCACTCATCTTCGAATTGATAGTGTGATATTGGTCGCATCTTGCATATCATTTCAACCATGTACTACCTCTAATTAGTTGAAATGCCACTTATGATGAGACACTTTTGACTTGATAGAGTGTTTTCGGTTGGATATTTCATTTGGTCTCTAGCCTCCATTGCTTCTAATTTGATGAAATGCCTTCTGCTTAGCATTTTCATACATATTCCATGATTCCATCCTCCTACAATGTGGTGGCCTTACATAAAATTTGTGTTCATCGGTATCATGCATCAACCAATTTGGAAGAGCAAAATTGATTCCTTTTTCTTGTGGTTTTGACTTGACAAGGCAAAATCTAAAAGGATGAATGCACGCGATGTTGGTGGTCCTCTGGAGCAACCAAAACAAATGATCTCTGCAGATTCTATTGCTACTCCTACAACATCTCAAGTTCCAATTCTCATCTCCCATACTCCACAACCGAGGTGCTTGCTGTAACATGGCAGTGTGATATGTGGTTGCATGTTGCACATGGAGTCTAGCTTCTATTGCTTCTAATTTGTTAAATTGCATCTCCTTAGCTTACACATTATAGTATTACAAATGTGAATAGGACACACCTTCTTCTTTTTGGTACATACAACATCTGCTTCTCAGACAATGTTCTTATATGAAACTACAATTATTGTGTGTCCATCTATCACTTATGGTGATCCAGTCATGCCCGTGGGTAAGTATGAGATGCGCAAATCTTATACAGATTGCACTTTAATCCTTCCCACATGATTCTCAAGAAACAACAAGTCTAAATGAAGATATTCAACGTAGCTATCTAGTTGAAGACCTCATTTCCCCTACACCACCATTGCAGGTGCTTGATCTACCTTCATAGTGTGATATGTGGTTGCATGTTCCATATGTTTTCTAGCTTGTATTGCTTCTAATTAGAGTAAATTGCATCAGCTTAGCTAACATAGTATACCTGTGAATATGGCGTGCCTCCTGTTTTTAGTACATAGTACATCTTTCTATTAACCATGTTCTTAAATCAATCTACTTTTCTAGTGTATCCCACATCAATCACCTTGAAGTTGATAGTGTGATATTGGTTGCATCTTGCATATTATTTCAAGCATGTACTGCCTCTAATTTGTTGAAATGCCACTTATGATGAGAGACTATTAACTTGGTAGAGTGTTTTTGGTTGGATCTTTCATATGGTGCATTGCTTGCATTGCTTCTAATTTGTTGAAATGCCTTGTACATAGCGTCTTTCGAACATATTCCATGATTCCATCCTCCTACAATGTGGTTGCCTCATATAAAAGTTAGGTGCATCGACATCATGCATCAATGAATTTGGAAGAGTGAATTTTGTTCCTTTTTCTTGTGGGTTTGACTTGACAGGGCAATATTCGAAAGCATGAACGCATGGGATGATGGTGGTCCTCTGGAGCAACAAAAACAGATGAACTCTACAGATTCTCCCATTACTCCTACTGCCGCGCAAGTTCCAAATCTCATCTCCCCTACTCCACAACACCAAGTGCTTTCTCTAACATGGTAGTGTGATATCTGGTAGCATGTTGTATATGGTGACTAGCATGTATTGCTTTGAATTTATTAAATTGCATCTCCTTAGATTACACATTATAGTATTATACATGTGAATATGACACACCTTCCTGTTTTTGGTACCTAGTACATCTACCTATCACACCATGTTCTTATATTAAACTAATGTTCTTGTTTGTCCTACATGTATAACTTATGATGAGACAACCGCGCCAGTCTGTTAGTATGAGACACACTACTCTTATAAAGAATGCAATTTCTTTGTTCCCACATGATTCTCAAGAAACATCAAGTATAAACGAAGATATTCAACGTAATTGCGTAGTTGAAGACCTCATTTGCCCTACACCACCATCGAAGGTGCTTGCTCTAACTTCACAATGTGATATGTGGTTGCATGTTGCATATGTTGTATAGCTTGTATTGTTTCTAATTAGGGTAAATTGCGTCTGTTTAGTTAACACATTATACCTATGAATATGACATGCCTCTTGTTTTCAGTACATATGAAAGTGCAACTAATCCCCGGGTGGTTTTGGTAATTAATAACAACATATATATCATTGAACTAATATTTACTTGAGAATCATTTCAGAGAAGTTCGATGATTTGGGTATGGAAATGTCTGAAGAAGTGGGCCCCTCAAAATGCTAAGACAAGCATTGGCAAAAGCTCAAGACTCTATTTTTGGTTTAGTGATCAAAGATCACATTGAGTCCATAGGAAAAGACAATACTATTAAAAGGGGATGAGGTTGTGTTAATGATCTGGTTGCTCAAGTGCTTGGTGATCTAGCTCCCTCAACTTTCAGCACTCTTCACTACTTAACACACTCATAAGTAATCTCGGACAAACCGATTCTGCAAACTCAGTCCCACCGAGATGAACCACCTCAGTTATTCTCCCAAACCCTAATTTCTCGGTCCATCCGATTTTGAGTTTCGGTCTCACCGAAAATGAACTGCCAACCTTCTGTAATCAATTGACATCACTTCGGAATATCCGAGTTGTTATTTTCGGTCCCACCGAGATGGCAAGCTCCAACCTTTGACTCACTTCGGACACACCGAGATGGTATTTTCGGTCCCACCGAAAATCCCAACGTTCACTATATTTGAACTTTCGGTCTGACCGAGTTTTCACTTCGGTCTCACCGGGATTGGTCAAATGTGTGTGTAACGGTTGGATTTTGTGTGGAGGCTATATATACCCCTCCACCCCTCTTCATTCGTGAGGAGAGCCATCAGAAAGTCTACTACTCCTACCATACACTTTCTGAGAAGTGAACCACCTACCCTTGTGTTGAGATCAAGCCATTCCATTCCTACCATATGAAACCTGATTTCTAGCCTTCCCAAGTTGCTTTCCACTCAAACCTTTCTTCCACCACAGCCATATCAGTGAGGAGAGTTGAGTGTTGGGGAGATTATCATCTGAAGCACAAGAGCAAGGAGTTCATCATCATCAACACCATCTATTACCTTTTGGAGGGTGGTGCCTCCTCGATTGGTTAGGTGTCGCTTGGGAGCCTCCGTCTTTGAGATGTGGAGTTGAACCAAGAAGTTTGTAAGGGCAAGGAGATCGCCTACTTCGTGAAGATCTACCCCGAGTAAGGCTAGTCCTCCGTGGGCGTAGGCCATGATGGAATAGACAAGGTTGCTTCTTCGTGGACCCTTCGTGGGTGGAGCCCTCCGTGGACTCGCGCAGCCGTTACCCTCCGTGGGTTGAAGTCTCCATCAACGTGGATGTACGATAGCACCACCTATCGGAACCACGACAAAAATCTTCGTGTCACCAAACTGCGTTTGATCTTCTCCACCTCTCTTTTACATGTGCAATTTACTTTCCGCTGCTATTACTCTAGAATTGCATGTGTAGGGTGATACTTGAATTGATCTTAATTGTGAAACTGCCAAAAACTTTGCTTAATCAAAAGGCAGATTTTTTATATTGTCAAGTAGTCTAATCACCCCCCCTCTAGACATACTTTCGATCCTACAAGTGGTATCAGAGCTTTGGTCTCCATTGTTTTGGTTTCCATTGCATTGGACTCCATAAGCTTGGTTTCACAACCTAGGAGAGTATGGCGTCTAGTGAGGGTAATTATCGTAGAGGTCCTTACTTTGATGGTACAAATTTTGCTAGTTGGAAGCATAAAATGAAAATGCATATTCTTGGTCATAACCCAGCCGCATGGGGCATTATTTGTGTTGGTATGCAAGGTTATTTCTTTGAAGAAGGAAAAGTTCCGGATCGCGAAGCTACACCGGAAGAGTTGCGGATGTTGCAAAACAATGCTCAAGCTTGTGACATTCTCTTCAATGCTTTGTGTCCCGAAGAGTTCAACAAAATCAGCCGTCTTGAGAATGCTAAAGAGATTTGGGATACTTTGGTTGAAATGCACGAAGGTACTGAATCTGTGAAGGAATCAAAGCTAGATATTCTTCAAGGTCAACTTGACTAGTTCAAGATGAAGGATGGTGAAGGAGTCGCTGAAATGTACTCTAGGCTTGCTCTCATCACAAATGAGATTGCCGGCTTAGGAAGCGAAGAAATGACCGACCGATTCATCATTAAGAAGATTATCAGAGCTTTGGATGGAAAGTATGACACCGTGTGCACTTTGATCCAAATGATGCCAAACTACAAGACTCTCAAGCCAACTGAAGTCATTGGAAGAATTGTTGCTCATGAGATGAAACTTAAGGATAAGGAAGAGCTTCACAACAAGTCAAGTGGTGCTTACAAAGCTACAAGTGATGCTCCTACTACCTCAAGTGACAAGCTAAGTTCCAATGAAGAGATAAGCCTAATGGTCAAGAACTTCAACAAGTTCTACAAGAATAGAGGCAAAGAAAGAAGCTCAAAGTCTAGATCATATGATGAAAAGAGATCTTCTAGTCGTGATCGAAACTGCTACAATTGTGGAAGACCCGGACACTTCTCAAATGAGTGTACGGCTCCCCACAAGAGAAGAGAAGAATCTCCAAGAAGAAGAGCAAGAGATGAGTCACCTCGGAGAGAGAGAAGGAGTAGAGATGATCGTTATGAACGAAGACCCTCTCGGAGAAGCAAGGATTCGGAGAGGAAAGACAAGTCATCAAGGAGCTACACAAGAAGAAGACATCAAGCTCATGTAGGTGAATGGGTCTCCGGCTCCGACTCCGACAATCAATCCGATGGAAGCTATCACTCCGACACCGACTACAGTCAAGATGAAGGTGTTGCCGGACTTGCACTCGTATCCTCCAACTCCAACTCCTATGACTTATTTGATTCACCAAATGAGGGAATTGGAAGATGCTTCATGGCTAAAGGTCCCAAGGTAACACACCCTGAATTCATTGACTTTGATAGTGATGAGGATGACTTGCTTGGTGAAGATGAGCTCTTGCATGATAAATCTAGTGAGCTTAGTAATGATGAAAATGCTAGTAGTCTTTATAGTCGAGAAGAGTCGAATGACAATGCTATGAAGGAGATTGAGCGTCTAACTAAAGAACTAAACACTCTTATGTTAGCTCATGAAACAACTCAAGAAGATCATAGAGAGCTCCTAAGATCTCATGAGAAGCTACGCTTCGAGAAGCTCACTCTAGAGCAAGAACATGAGTTTCTAAAAGCGATCAATGACGATCTTCGAAAGAAGAGTTCTTCATATCTTGCCAAACGACTTCTCTTGTCTAATTTCTTGCCACCTATTAAGGCTAAGCATGACAAGCATAAGAAAAATTCTTCCTCTAGTAGTAACAATAACAATGTTAAATCCAATATTGTTGCTTCTAGTAGTTCTCTTGATTCCACTAACAATGTTTCAAGCCAAGTTACACTTGAGCAAGAAAATAGCTTATTGAAGGAAATCATAGAGAAAGGTGTCTACAAGAGTCTTGCCGGAAGCAAGAACTTTGAGGAGATTGTTCGCAAACAAGGAAGACACCGGAAGAATCAAGGGATTGGTTTTGAGCGAAAGTTCAACGCCGAAGGTGTTGAGTGGGAAGAAGGTCAATACCCTACTCCACAGTTTGTTTCACAAAAGGAGAAGTATGATCCTACTTCTTCCAATGTGGAACAAGCTCAAGATGACCTTCCACCACAAGACCACAAGCTAAAGGCCAAGGACAAGCTTCAAGAGGAGATTGATGCATTCATTGAAGCACCTCAAGCCATGGTCAAGTGGGTTCTCAAGGACACATCAAGTTCTACTTCGTCAAGCTCAACTACAACACCAAGGATTCCCATCAAGATGATGTGGATCCCAAAGAAGAAGAACTAGAAGGTTCTTGAGGGTGACTCCGCCAACAAACTTCACTCATATTCATTTTGGCAAGAACTTGTGCAACCAACTTCAACATCATGCACTAGTTCATGGAGTCACAAACCCTCTTGTTGGTAAGTCAAGGGACAAGGTAATCATTGCTTTCATGGACATCATCTTTTATGTACTTCACTCTATGTCTATGGATATTCTTGTTTGTTCCTTGTGGGACTAACCCATGTAGGTATTGAAAGTGCCCTAATCCAAAGGATTGCTCCCAACTCTTGATGATCTACATCAACATTGAGCATCCACATCTTCAACATCTACATGAAGTCTTCTACGACAACCCAAGGTTAGTTTGACCCTTTAAAAGGGGTTCTCACATCTAGGGGGAGCTTTGCTCTAAAAAAAAATTGAGCTAAAGCATCTCCAAATGATGTGAACACATAAATGCTTTATGTAAAAGTGGTAACCCCACTTGTGCTTAAACGATGAGTATGACCTATGATCAAATGTTCTCATTTGGCTCCTAAGTCAATATACTCATATATAGATGACCTAGTCATCGACAAATTGTGTGCTAGTAGCTAGAGTGTTGGTTGTGCATGTTTGACACATATTTCAATTGCTATCTTATTGTGTGAGCATGTTGAATGCATGATTTTATCCATTCAAGGACATCCATTTGTTGTTTTGATTGTTTTGATTTTTCTGGCCAAATGGATGGACAAGAATGCCTAAGCACCTTCCCTAGCTATCTATGCTTTCTTGTCTCAAATTCTATTCATGCTCATATCACAACTTTGAACAAGTCTTTTTCGGACAGTCCGAATGAGGAGCACTCGGAGCCACCGATTCGTCTAAGGCTGACTTCCAAAACCTTCTAAGTCCATTTCGGTCTGACCGGCTTCTCAATCTCGGTCCAACCGAAACGCTTAGACTGATCTAGGTTTCATCTCGGTGAAACCGAGTTCAAAATCTCGGTCTGACCGATATGCGTAACTGCACAGCAGTTATACATCTCGGTGACACCGAGTTTTTCAACTCGGTCCCACCGACAGCATGGGGTTATATATACCTGAGGGCTGCGCGCGATTTAATTCTTCAAACCGTTCGCCCCCAAGACCCCTGCTGCCGTCGCCCTGGTCTACGGATCGTCGCCATCGTCGCCTGTGCGCCCTCGCCGCAGGTCTCCGCCACCGTCAACGGTAATCATCTCCACCGTTGCCGCCGTAGAGGGACACCACCAAGTTAGGGTGTGTCCCGATCCCTTTCGTGCTCCCCTTCCGATTCTTGCACGATAGGCTTGCCATGATTCAATCCACGTTTGAGATATTCCCTATACATTAGTTCAGATCCTCTAGTTTCGAGCAAAATTCTTAGGTTTAGGTTTCCACGGAACGCATCTCGGTGAAGCCGATTTTGAAACTCGGTATGACAGATTCGGCCTCTGGCCATTGCACTGCATCATTCGGTTTAACCGAGTTATGCAAATCGGAATGACCGAAACGTAGTTTCAGTGAAACCCTAAGTTATCGGTAGGACCGCAACCCATTTCGGTCTGACCGAAAGTGGTGTGTAGGTTTCTGTTGAACACTTCGGTTTCACCGAAACTTAAAATCGGTTTGACCGAAATACATTCTGTGAAAACTCAAAACTAAGTTTTGAACTCATTTTTTTTTTGCAAAAACCTCTGCAGTTGTGATAACTCTTCTACTCTGCCTATACCTTATCTTTTCACAGGTTTTCAGCCATGTCAGATGTCAAGGACAGCCAGAACAGGTCTGAGTCACCTTTTGCTGAGATTCCAGAGGCAGATACAAGTCCTGCTAGCAGCTCCAGTGATGATGGTGAGAGGAGCACCCCTAGTGGTTTGCCTCCTGCAGCCACCAGAACCAGGAAGAAGAGAACTTCAGATGATGAGGACTCTGACTTTGTTGCTGAGGAAGTAACCTCCAAGCCAAAGAGGAATGTGGTTGCCAAAGAGCACCAAGGGCAGCAGTCAAGAAAAGGCACAAGCAAAGTAAAGCAGTCAGTAGTTGCAAAGAAGCTCAACTTGGAAGCGCCTGCTCCAAGCAAGGTGAAGAAGACTTCCAAAAGGAAGAGGGTAGTATATGCTGAACCTCAAGTTGATGCTGCAGAAGAAGAAGAAGAAGATGCACCCCAGCCTCCTCCTCAGAAAACTAAGTTCATGGGTGATGCTATTCGGGCTCAAGCCTCCTCTAAGCCCAAGAAGCCTGCTCAAGCCAAGGCAGCTCCAGCCAAGCCCAAGAGAACAACCAGAAGCATTCCAGCTTCTGAGAAGAACAAAGGTGAGATGCCACCGTCTGAATCAGATGAAGAGCATGTGTTGCTTAAGCTCCGTCCCAAGTTGCCACTCCACAATGATGCTCATCCTCAAGCTGAGGACATGAAGGCAAGGAAGGATAAAGGTCTCAGGCTATGGAGACAGTCTGATCCATATGCTGTAAGGAGAAGGACTGGTATGGACCCCAGATTCCACACCAGAGAGCAGCAGGATTTCTATGAGACCGTGCTGATGGATAAGAAGCCCATTGTTGCTGACACCAGGTATGTTGACTGGAAGTATATTGACAGTGAAGAGCACCGGGACTTCTTTCCCCATGTGCATGAGAGCTTTACTGCATGTGGAGTTGCTGATTTTGTGGGTCAAGAACTGACAGCCTGGAATGACGAGATGATCATGCAGTTCTACGCCACAGCCCACTTCTATCCTGATGGCAAGATCACCTGGATGACTGAAGGTCAAAGGTTTTCTTCGACTGTTGAAGAATGGGCAGAACTCCTGAACGCTCCAGTGCAGAGAGAGGACGACATTGATGTCTATGGGATTCCTAAGAAGAGTCATGATTCCATGAAGAACATGTACAAGGAGATCCCGGCTGCTGATTTGGAAGGATGGAAGCTTGGCTCAGTGTACTATCTCCAGGCAGGTCTGACCACCACTAACACTATTCTGAGGCATACATTGATGCCTAAGTCTGGAGACCACCGCATGATTCAAGGCTATTCTATCAACATGCTGCACATTCTCGATGAGAAGGCACCTTTCAAGGTGATGGACTTGATGGTAGAGACCATTAAGAGGACTGCAGCTGACCAGAAGAGGTCGTGTGGGTTTGCCCCGCAGATTCAGATGCTCATCAACGCCAAGTTTGGCACTGGCAAATTCATGTTGGATAGGAAGCACTTGCCACTGCAGCCAGAGCATGAGGACAACATAGTTGTGATGGATGAAGAGGATCCTACCTCAGTTGAAGGACAGGCCAAAATCGAAGCTGCGAAGAAGGCTAAAGCTGACAAAGAGGCAGCAGCAGCAGCTAAGCCAAAGAGCTTTGGAGAACAAATTCTTGAAGCTACCCAGAGGATTGAACAACGCCTGGCCAGCATTGAGCAATCTCAGGAGAGCCTAGAGAGGATTGTTGAGGACAAGATCCACGCTCTGGACGTGAAGCTGACTGAGATTCAGGTGTCTATCAACAAGCTTGAGGCAGACATGGAGGGGACAAGGCAGGAGGGAGCAGAGCTCATGCAGGATGATCTAGTCCAGCACTCTCATCGTCAGACTGCTCAGGTTCCCAGAGGATCCAGATCTGCAGCTATCCCAGTGACTGACTCCAGGGCTACCACTTCAGCACCAGCTACAGCTCCAGCAGTTGCTCCAGCTCCAGCATCCACTCCTCCAGTGCAGACATCAGCAGAAATCTTCGCCGATGCAGCTATCTCTACACCGACATCTACCCAGACGGGAGCCGCCAGCAGAGCCCGCAGTGACGCTTAGCTCTATACCTTTTCGAACTTTTTGGTAACTTGTTGCCAAAGGGGGAGAAATTGTTATAGATCATAGGGCTTCGAGAGAGAGAGTGCTCTTTCGTCTTTCGTTCTTTTGCCGGTTTCATTGAGATACTTCGGTTTCTTTTGGTTCTTGAAACTTTAAGTGTGCTTGCTACTATGTTTGATGCTACCTTAATGAGTGCTTAGTCATACTATTCTTTAATGTGTGCTTAATGCTTATCATATGCTATTCCTTATTGTATGGCTATTTACTCTTGTCTTGGTGATTGAGTGCATGTTATTCATTCTTATCATTTTGTGCGCTCCACCAAGATGTATGTGACATGGAAGAGTGACCCATAATCCTAATCGATTGTGCATTTGCATTCAAACGCAAATTTTAAATAATGCACAAATTTAGGGGGAGCTCTTGTTTATCACATACTTCTCAAAGCGACGATATTATTCATTGATTATATCCTTTGTCGAAGCTTTGATCTATATGTTGTCATCAATTACCAAAAAGGGGGAGATTGAAAGTGCAACTAATCCCCGGGTGGTTTTGGTAATTAATAACAACATATATATCATTGAACTAATATTTACTTGAGAATCATTTCAGAGAAGTTCGATGATTTGGGTATGGAAATGTCTGAAGAAGTGGGCCCCTCAAAATGCTAAGACAAGCATTGGCAAAAGCTCAAGACTCTATTTTTGGTTTAGTGATCAAAGATCACATTGAGTCCATAGGAAAATCCAATACTATTAAAAGGGGATGAGGTTGTGTTAATGATCTGGTTGCTCAAGTGCTTGGTGATCTAGCTCCCTCAACTTTCAGCACTCTTCACTACTTAACACACTCATAAGTAATCTCGGACAAACCGATTCTGCAAACTCAGTCCCACCGAGATGAACCACCTCAGTTATTCTCCCAAACCCTAATTTCTCGGTCCATCCGATTTTGAGTTTCGGTCTCACCGAAAATGAACTGCCAACCTTCTGTAACCAATTGACATCACTTCGGAATATCCGAGTTGTTGTTTTCAGTCCCACCGAGATGGCAAGCTCCAACCTTTGACTCACTTCGGACACACCGAGATGGTATTTTCGGTCCCACCGAAAATCCCAACGTTCACTATATTTGAACTTTCGGTCTGACCGAGTTTTCACTTCGGTCTCACCGGGATTGGTCAAATGTGTGTGTAACGGTTGGATTTTGTGTGGAGGCTATATATACCCCTCCACCCCCTCTTCATTCGTGAGGAGAGCCATCAGAAAGTCTACCACTCCTACCATACACTTTCTGAGAAGTGAACCACCTACCCTTGTGTTGAGATCAAGCCATTCCATTCCTACCATATGAAACTTGATTTCTAGCCTTCCCAAGTTTCTTTCCACTCAAACCTTTCTTCCACCACAGCCATATCAGTGAGGAGAGTTGAGTGTTGGGGAGATTATCATCTGAAGCACAAGAGCAAGGAGTTCATCATCATCAACACCATCTATTACCTTTTGGAGGGTGGTGCCTCCTAGATTGGTTACGTGTCGCTTGGGAGCCTCCGTCTTTGAGATGTGGAGTTGAACCAAGAAGTTTGTAAGGGCAAGGAGATCGCCTACTTCGTGAAGATCTACCCTCAGTAAGGCTAGTCCTCCGTGGGCGTAGGCCATGATGGAATAGACAAGGTTGCTTCTTCGTGGACCCTTCGTGGGTGGAGCCCTCCGTGGACTCGCGCAGCCATTACCCTCCGTGGGTTGAAGTCTCCATCAACGTGGATGTACGATAGCACCACCTATCGGAACCACGACAAAAATCTTCGTGTCACCAAACTGCATTTGATCTTCTCCACCTCTCTTTTACATGTGCAATTTACTTTCCGCTGCTATTACTCTAGAATTGCATGTGTAGGGTGATACTTGAATTGATCTTAATTGTGAAACTGCCAAAAACTTTGCTTAATCAAAAGGCAGATTTTTTATATTGTCAAGTAGTCTAATCACCCCCCCTCTAGACATACTTTCGATCCTACAACATACTATGTCTTTCTATTAACCATGTTCTTACATCAAACTATTTTTCTTGTGTATCCCGCATCAATCACCTTGTAATTGACAGTTTGATATTGGTTGTATCATGCATATTATTTCAAGCTTGTATCGCCTTTAATTATTTGAAATTCCAATTATGACGAGACACTTTTAACTCGGTGGACTGTTTTTGTTTGGATCTTTCATATGGTGACTAGCTCGCATTGCTTCTAATTTGTTGAAATGCCTTCGGCTTAGTGTTTTTCGTACATATTCCATGATTCCCTTTGTAATACCCAGTATGAGATTATACCTCCTACGTGTCGAGGCACGACTTAAAGGTATAAGCTCATATTAGAATGATCTCAAGTATGGTATCTTTGCACGACTCATGTAAAAGAGGGATGAAATTGCAAAAGAGTAGTTGGCTTACACTCGCCACGTCACACAATACATTACATAAGAAATCATCATCCAAATAACTTCACAGTCCGACTACAGACGAAGATCCAAATGAAAGAAACCAAATAAATAAAGCCACAAGGTCAGATCGCCCCTAGTAGAAGCCACTACTAATCCTCTGGGTAAGACACATAGTATCGCCCACGTTCTTCATCGAACTCCTAGTACAACTCTGTGCCATCACCTGTGTAGTTCACCATGGTACCTGCATCTGGTGTAGTGTAGAATCTGTTAGCCATGGAGGACTGAGCAATCTCGTTCCCATGTAGCAAAACTATCTAAGCCTTGGGTGTGGAACAAGGCTGAAGAACAAAGGTTGCAGCTGCACTAGCACTAGCTTACATGTTTAGAGCGAGAAGAGAAGTGCCACGAGCGTCAAAGTAATCACTAAGTGATCATATCTAAGCACGTCAAACATAACCCCATCGTGTTCACTTCCCGAACCCCTTTCGGAAAATGACCGTCACGGTTACTCACGCTGGTAGTGTATTCTGAACATGGTGTCAAGTTTTCTACAACCGGATATTAACAAATTCACATCTGCCACATAACCGTGGGCATGGCTTTCGAAAGATCAAACCCTACAGGGGTGTCCGAACTTAGCCCATCACAAGCTCACGATCTGCGGAGTCGCAACTCCAAGGTGGGAAGACCCGAGTATTCTCGGAATCCCGTGCTCAAGATATTCTGACTAAGGTAAAACTAATCCAGCAAGACCTCCCGGCGTGCCAACACCCTGACAGTAGCCGCGCGTATATAGTCTCAGGCCACGACTGGATGGGTGATCATACAGATAATACCAGATACCTCGGGTTTCCCCAAGGCGGCTCCGCATAACCCCCAGTTTGGACCAACACTCATGTGGAGCACTGGCCCGGGTTGTTGATTAAGAACTCGGGTTTGCAACACCCTATGCAAGTTTTAGTTGTTAGGAAAATGTAAAACCAATATTGGGCCTTGCTGGAAAAGCTTTAGCGCTAAGCGGGTTATCGAGGGGGGCCCATAAAGCCCAACCATGTTAGGGACGCATAATCAAGGAACATAACACTGGTTTATACGGTTCCTAGGGTGGCATGAGTGGAACGAAACACCAAGCAAGAGGCTTAGCCTTCCACCCTTTGCCAATATATAGATGATTTAGTTTAACAGATTATATAGTGTGATATCCCAGCAATAACATCATCATGAAGCAAGAATCTTCAAATCTTCTCCTGCAACTAGCAATGCTATAAGAAGGGGCTGAGCGAAGCTTACATAGCCAAACAAAGGTTTGCTAGGTTGGGTGGTTAGAGAGATTCATGGCTACAATATGTAATGCCCAGGATGGGACTATACCTCCTACGTGTCGAGGCACGACTTAAAGGTATAAGCCCATTCTGGAATGATCTCAAGTCTGGTATCTTTGCACGACTCATGTAAAAATGGGGATGAAATTGCAAAAGGAGATAGTTGGCTTACACTCGCCACTTCACACAATACATTACATAAGAAAAACATCATTCAAAACATCACAACCCGACTACGGGCGAAGATTCAAAAGAAAGATCCCAAAACATAAAGCCACAGGTCTGAATCGCCCCTAGTAGAAACCTCTACTGATCGTTAAAAACGTCACAAGCATACGACCACTCTCTTCATCGAGCTCCCAATGAAGTACTTGAACCAGCTCCTGCATCAATCTCGGCTGAAGCTGCATCTGGTGTTGTAGTATCTGTGAGCCACGAGGACTCAGCAATCCCATAACCATGGGTACCCAGACTAGCAAAGCTTTATGGGTAGGAAGAGGTAAAGTGGTGAGGTTGCAGCAGCGGCTGAGCATAATATGGTGGCTAACTTACGAGTACAAGAATAAGATGAACATCTACGCAAACGGTCGCAACTAGTAGTGATCGCTAAAGATCCTGAACTACATACGAATCAAACATAACCCCACCGTGTTCTCTTCTCAAAGTGAAAAGAGACAGTCACGGTTACTCACACAGTTGTGTGTTTTACTTCGGGTCCTCTATCAAGTTTTCTACAACCGGACATAAAAAAATTCCAATCTGCCACATAAACGCGGGCACGGCTTTCGAAAGATCATAACCCTGTAGGGGTGTCCCAACTTAGCCCATCACAAGCGCTCACTATTAGCTGAAGTGATAAATATAATATCATCACCCCTTATCTTAGGGAAACCCGATCAGGCTCGGCATCCCGGTGCACAAGACATTTCGGCAATGGTAAAACAAGTCCAGCAAGACATCCCGGCATGCTGACACCCTGATAGTAGCCGCGCGTATCTCGTCTCAGGCCACAACCGGATGGGCGATCCTACAGGTAAAACCGAACATCGAGTTTCCCCGTGGTGGCCCCGCATAACCCCCGTTTGGGACCAACACCATCAGCACTGGCCCACCCTGTTATGTAGAATTAAGAACCCGGGGACATGACCCCCTATGCAATTAATTAATTAATTAAGTTATTATTATGAGCAAATTAAAACCAATGTTGGGCCTTGCTGGAGGAGTTTTATTCAAACACGAACTGTCAAGGGGTCCCCATCCACCCATCGTGTAAGGAAGGCAAAATCAAGGAACATAATGCCGGTTTATCGGCGCCTAAGGTGGCATGAGTGGAACAAAACACCGAGCAAAAGGCCAAGCCTTCCACCCATGCCCAGTATATAGGTGTGTTAATAATAATAATAGATATTGTGATATTCCAACAACAAGTTCCCTCCTGGAACGATCTTCATCTTCACCTGCAACTAACAACGCTATAAGAGGGGCTGAGCAAGCGGGTAACATAGCCAAACAGTGGTTTGCTAGGAAGGTGTCAAAGGTTAGAGGTTTCATGGCAACAAGGAGAGGGCTGACAATAAAGATGGGTAGCGTGACATGTAACGATAGCATCGAGACAACTAAGCATGGCAATGGTAGTAAAGGTATCCAAGGGTATGATCATCTTGCCTGGGATTCCGCAAGGAAGAAGAACGGATCCATGAAGTAGACGGAGCAACATAGTTGAGCGAATCCTCACAACTCCGGAACGAAACCGAAGCTAACAAGAGAACCAACCGGAAAGAAGAAAACAACACGGTAAACACACAAGCATAAACATGGCATATGATGCACATCCAAGTATGATGCATGTCCGGTTTAATTATGCATGGCATGGCAAAGTGCACAAACAAAACTACAAGTTAAGTGGAGCTCAATATGCAACGAGTTGCATATTGACGAAACACCACATTTTAATTATTTAATTGACTCTCGTTTATTTACAAGACAAGATTAAATGTTTTTAACATAGCAAGAGGTGAAACAAAAATAAACTACCTATCTAGGCAATTTAAATGAGGCCGGAAATAACAACAACAATTCCGGAAAACCCCATATGCATGTTTAGTAATTTTAAGCAAACAACAAATCACACATATAATGTTGTTAACATGATGCGGATGACATGATCAAGTTTTATGAAATTTTTATTAAAAGTTGACATGAAGATGATAAGGAGTATTTGTCACCGTGGTGGAAGGAAAGGGGTGCCACGGCAATGATCCGAAAATGATGCAACGCAACATCTCGGTTCCGGTAACTTGTTGAGAGACCGGTGCAAAAGATGACGGAGAGCGAGTCGAACAACATGAAAAGGTGGGGTGATCCCGTCACCGGGTTCCCACGAGTCGGCGACGAGGCAACCGAGGAGCATGACGATGGACGAAACAGGCACGAGCAAACATTCGATACATCTCATACAACCACAAGCATTCATCCACGGGCACGTCTCGGGGTTATACCTTCGAAACATTGGTTTCGGGGCGGTTCGAGTCGTCGAGGGACGTAGTGGTACACGGGTTGTAGAGGAAGTAGTCGTTCTCGCGATTCGTAGAGGAAGTAGGCGTTCATGTTCGGAGAGGTACACACGGTCTTCGGCGACGGTAGTCGAACTTGGAGGGGGTAACGGTAGTCGTTCATGATCGTCTTGTCACTTGGCGCCATCTTGGTCTTGGCGGCGGTAGTGGTACACGGCGACGGTAGTCGTTCACGGAGCTCGTTTTTCTGTAGATGTTCGGGTCGTCATGGTACTTGTCGATCTTGCCGGTCTTGGTTCTTGTCAAACTCATAGATGGCAGTAGAGGTACGGGGTCATCTCGGCACATGGCGATGGAGCTTGGCGATCCGGGGAGAAGCGGGAGGCAGCGATGGAGCTTGGCGATCCGGGGATACTTGCTGGACCAAAACAAAACACCGAGGCCGACGGGGAGAAGCGGGAGGAAGCGATGCTGTGAGGAGGAGGTCGGCGCAGGGCCTTGCTGGAGCATGGCGATGGAGGCAGCCCTGGCCGGTCCTGGTTGCTCCGGCGTGGAGGACGAGGGACCAGCGGCCCTGGGGACGCGGCGGGACGGCGGAGCCTCCCCTGGACGCGGGGACGGGGCTCGCCGGGGCTGCGGCCCTGGCGACGGAGGGCGCGAACGGGGCGCTCGAGGGCGCTGGTGGCGAAGGGACAGGGCGCCCTGGCGCGGAGGAGAGGCGCGGAGGAGGGAGGCGCGCGGCACCGTCGCAGTAGAGGAGGGGGCACGGCGCTGGAGACGGAGGGCGCGGCGCGGAGGAGAGGCAGCACGGGGAGGCGGGGCTCGGGCGAGTGAGAGAGGTGCGAGCGAAGGGGACGAGCGAGGGGGATCGAGGGGAACGCCTGGCGGCGGCTCGGGAGGAAGAGCGAGGGGAGAGCGAGGGGAGAGATCGGGCTAGGTTAGAAGGGGTGCAGGATGGGCTGAAGTGGCCGACTGGCCTTGGTTGGTCAGGCCCAAGAGGCCGGCTGGGCTGGCTGCGGCTGGGCCCTCCTGCCTCTCTCTCTTTACTCAAAATAAAAAAACAAAACAAAGAAGAGAAAAAGAAAAGAAGGAAGGGTTGCAAAAAGAATTTGGTCAAGGGGTAAAATTTCCTGGACTCACAAAAATGAGGGTGACCCAGGAAAATATAAGTGGGCATGAATGGAACATTAACTTCAAATCCCTTTGAATTTAATTCAAAAGGTTTGAACAAAGACTAGATTTTTGAAGTGTCCAATAATGTTCACATTTTGGAGGAACCTCGAAAAAAGAGATATGAGTTGTTGGCAAAGGTTTTGAAGTCAAACTTTAGATGGAATAGGCATGGGAATTTTGCAAGTGTGTTAGGTTATTCCAAATTAATTGATAATTATATAGCTCCATAATATTAGGAGGATATGTTATAAAGAGAAGTCATCCTTCCCTTGATTTAAATGGACCGAAGGTCCACACAATTTATTTAGGTTGAGATGCAAAAGATTAATGACATGATGGCATGATGACATGATGCAAAGCAAAATAAATAACACAAGCACAAATGAAACACACGGGAGAACCCGGAACATCTGGAATCTTCTGGGACGTCGGTCTTCGGGCTTCACACAGTGGGCGGCTGACAAACAAACATGGGCATCGAGGCAATAAGCTAAAGAGCGAGACATCTAGCAATAGGCAAAGATAGTAATGATATCTGGGTCTGGTCATCTTCCCTGCCGAGTCGTCGATGGGATCGTAAGACGGCTCCTCGTACTCAACCTCTGTAGGAACCTCGTACTCGGTCTCGGCTCCCGGCTCTACTCAACACAAGAACACAACATGGCACAATATCAAACAAGGTGCAATGCACAATCAACATGATGCAACTAAGACTATACGATGCATTTCATGTTCAGGGATGAAGCACACAAGAACAACACAAAACAACAAGTTTAAATGATGCCAGAATCAACATATAGCAAATCTGGTAATTCCTCATATGCATATTTTGAAATTGGTCTAGATCTGAACAAAACTTAAGTTAAGGTTGTTAAACAGCAAGTTAACATGCACCATGATGATATACACAAAGTTCTAGTCAAGTTTCATATAAATTTCATTTAATTCGGAGCTACGGTCTAGAAGATATGAGCAAAACAAGACAAACAAGGCAACGGTGCAAGATGCATCCAAACATCAAGGAAACACACTCAAACATGTAAACAACATGATATTAGGATTCTACATGCAAAATCACACAAGTTTCATATAGGGCACGCTCAAAACGGAGCAACGGTTCAACACATACACACGAAACTAGATACAATGCAAAGATGAAGTTAACAACCACATAGCAACTTCGGAGCAAGAGATATATAAGCTATATCACCGAAACATGGAGACAAAGGGCATGGACATGAAGTAGACATGATACTTAACAAGTATGAACTTAGAACTTACCCAAAACCCTATTGGAACACAATTAACCAAGCATGACAAGTTGCAATAAAATTATCCAGACTTAGTCAAAATCTGGGAAGGCAAAAACATCATCACGATGCTGCCTTCAGAGGCACAAAACAACATGCATACAACTCCACTAAGCATATAAAGATCATGGACATGTAGTAGACATATCCTACAGCAAACAACTCCATTGGAGCAACTCCATAGGAGGCATAGATCAATAGCAACAAGCTACACCAAATTGATCATGCTGATAAAAACCTGACAGGCATAATTTATAGCAACTTGAGAGCAAGAAATAAATAAGTTACAGCAAGCCATATGTGCAAGTAAGGGCATGGATGGATAGACAAAAACATGGACAACAAGGAATGACCATTGGCCACTCCAAAAAAAGCATGGATTTGAGTGGGGCATCAAGCAAACATAGCATCAGGTTAAAACAGATTCCAGACTTAGAAGTTTTTTCACTAAGTATAAAACAGTAACATTGGCATGGCATGTTTACAATCTTGTTTAAGTCACCTCAAGGCATATCATGGAAAGTGGTTTGCACCACAGCAAAGACCATATGATGGTGCTTCTAAAACATATTGACATGTGACATGAAGACAAACACATCAATAGCAATGAGCACTTCAAATCAGCATCTCATAACAAGTTTCAGCACTTAACAGCCACATGCACTTTTGCATCAGAGATTAACATGGCAATATGACACCTAACATGAATGCTACAGCAACCATCATGTAGAGCACTTCACAATGAACATTTTGACATATCATATGCTCCATTTGGATAAACATGCACCAAGTTATTATATCTCAAACATGGCATAAAATTAACAAGTAACAGCAGTTTATAACAAGTAGCACTCTTGCAACAAAGATTAGGGCATCTAGATGAACTCAAACAAGCATGCCACAATGTAACAAAATGAAGAGCACATCACCACGACCATTTTGACATATTATATGCATCATTTGGACAAGCACACAAAAAGTTACCAGCAGTCAAAGTATGCATCAGAATGTATGAATTTCACAGACCTAGCCAAATTCTCAGAAAACAACGGACGCAAGTTAGTATAAGTCGCCCAAGGCGAGGGATAGGGGGGAGGATCACCTACAGGCTCGGCACAAGTAGAGTAGAGGATGAAGAGGCTGGCCCGACTGGGCCTAGAGGGTCTGGTCCCCGGGGAGGAGGAGGCCCACGCGGGG
>LR738711.1:325366866-325390134 GCA_902687465.1 Secale cereale | reverse complement strand
GGGGGGGGGGGGGGGGAGATTGGCCGGCCCGGAGGGCGGGTCCCGGCAGTTGTTGGGGTCACCCTCTCCCGAGAGAGCACAAGGCCGCGGCGGCGGCTCGATCATGCTCCGACGAGGAGGCTCTGCGGCGAGGACGGGCGCCAGAGGCCGGAGGAGGACCTCAGGCGGCAAGGACGGCCGGATCCGGGCGGCGGAGGTTGGATCCTGCCGGATCTAGGGCCGAAGGAGGCGCGGAAGAGGGTGGCGAAGCGCGCCGCCGGCGGCGCAGATGGCGGCGGAGGGCGGCGGCTGAGTGCGGCGGGCGGCGGTGAAGCTCGCGGCGGCCGGCGGCGGAGCGGAGGCGCGCGCGGGCGCTGGCAGCGGGGAGCTCGCGGGCTGGGCGGGCCGAGCTCGGGCTCGCGGGCCCGCGGCGGCGCTAGTGGGAGGCGGCGGTGGAGCGTGCCACGTGGCACGACAGGATTGGCAGGGCGCCTCCGGGCGGACGTGTCCGGCGGCGAGAGGAGGGAGGAGACTAGGGTTTGCCCGAAAATTTTGGGGGAGGGGCTAATTTATAGATTCTGGGAGCTAGTAAGGTCCAAATGGAGAGCGGTTTTCAGCCACACGTTCGTGATCCGACGACCGAGATGATGGGAGGGGTTGTGCTGGGTTAGTGGGCTGTTGTGGAGAGGGGTCTTGGGCCAAAAGGAAGAGGTACTTTTAGCCCACTAGGTTAACCGTTGGTGTACCAAACGAACTCCAAACGCGATGAAACTTGACAGGCGGCCTATACGTACCAAAACAACAACACATGACAAGTCTCACCTCATTCCAGAAACGTTACATGGCCTCACACGAATGAAGTACTTGGGGGTGCCACGGGCACGTGTGTGAGTGTCGAAACTCGAAACGGACAACAGGAAGAGGCGAGTGGGACTGGGTGCAAGTGACAACAAGAATGCAATGCAATGCACATGATAATGTGACATGGATGAAATGCACACACGCACACGAAAAAACAAAGAAACCGGAAACGAAAGAAGAGCTTAGAATGGAATTGATGAAGTCAAAGTTTCATATATTGCCATAATTGGAAAGTGTTACATCTGGGGCATTACAAACTCTCCTCTACTACGAAAAGATCTCGTCCCGAGATCTAGGACTGGAAGAAGGAAGGATACTCAGAACGAAGGTGATCTTCTCGTTCCCACATAGCTTCTCGGTCGGTATGGTGTGACCACTTAACTTTCAAGAACTTGATTGACTTGTTGCGGGTCTTGCGCTCAGTTTCTTCAAGAATAGCAACAGGGTGCTCACGATAAGACAAGTCTTGTTGAAGATCAATCTCCTCAAACGGAATGGTGCGTTCACGTGTCTTGAAGGACTTGCGGAGTTGAGACACGTGAAACACATCATGAACATTTGCAAAGTTGGAGGGGAGCTCAAGTTGTTAGGCTAGATCGCCTATTTTGCCAAGAATCTTGAAAGGGCCCACATATCTAGGAGCAAGCTTGCCTTTGATACCGAATCTTTGGGTTCCTTTCATAGGAGAAACACGGAGATAGACATGATCTCCAATGTCGAAAGCCAAATCACGATGCTTGCCATCATAGTAACTCTTTTGATGCGACTGAGCGGCCTTGAGATTCTCACGTATGACTTTGCACATTTCTTCGGCTTCTGAGATCAAGTCATTGCCAAGAAGTTCACGTTCACCAGTTTCGGACCAGTTGAGAGGGGTATGGCACTTTCTGCCATAGAGGATTTCAAAAGGAGCTTTGCCGGCACTTGCTTGGAAACTGTTGTTGTAAGAGAACTCGGCAAACGGGAGACAATCTTCCCACTTCATGCCAAAAGAGATGACACAAGCTCTCAGCATGTCTTCGAGGATCTGGTGCACTCTTTCGACTTGACCACTTGTCTGAGGGTGAAACGCAGTGCTGAAACGAATCTTAGTGCCCATGGCTGACTGAAAGGAGTACCAGAACTTGGATGTGAACAAACTTCCATGGTCTGAGGAGATGACTTGCGGAATGCAATGCAACGAAACAATTCTGGAAGTGTACAACTCTTCCACCTGAGCTGCATTGATGGATTCTTTGACTGGAAGGAAGTGAGCTACTTTGGTTAGCTTGTCAATCACAACAAAGATAGCATCATTCCCCTTCTTGGACTTGGGAAACCCAGTGACGAAATCCATTTCAATGTGGTCGAACTTCCACTCGGGAATAGGAAGAGGCTGGAGGAGACCGGCTGGATGTTGATGCTCTGCCTTCACTCTTCTGCAGACATCACATTCGTTCACGAATTGGGCAATCTCCCGTTTGATGCGAGTCCACCAGTAAGATTGCTTGAGGTCTTGGTACATCTTAGAACATCCGGGATGAATTGAGAGGAGGGAGCCATGTGCTTCGTTCATTATGAGCTTCGTGAGATCACCCTTGGGAACCACAATTCTGTCCTCAAAGAACAAGTTGTCTTTCTCATTAACACGATAGCACTTATATTTGGGAGTACCCTAAGCAATACCATGTTTCACTTTCTGCACCATAGCATCACTGAGTTGGGCCTCGCGGATCTGATCTTCCAAGGTAGGAGCAACTTGAAGGTTTGCAAGAAAGCCTTGCGGAATAACTTGGAGGTTAAGCTTCCTGAATGATTCACAAAGCTCAGGCCGAAATGGTTTGAGAAGGATACTGTTGCAATATGGCTTTCTGCTCAAGGCATCTGCAATGACATTGGCCTTCCCAGGTGTGTATTCGATGCTTGGATCATACTCTTCGATCATATCAACCCAACGAGTCTGGTGAAGGTTCAGGTTCGGCTGTGTGAAGATGTACTTCAAGCTCTTGTGATCGGTGAAGATGTCCACTTTTCTACCCAACAGAAGGTGTCTCCACGTGATCAAGGCATGTACCACTGCTGCTAGCTCGAGATCATGTGTGGGGTAGTTCTTCTCATTTGGTGTCAAGTGACGAGAAGTGTATGCCACAATCTTTTTGTCTTGCATGAGAACACCACCAAGTCCTTGTAGAGAAGCATCACAGAATACTTCATAGGGCTTGGACTCGTCCGGAGGAGTAAGAACCGGAGCAGAAATGAGCTTCTCTTTGAGTGTTTTGAATGCCACATCACAATCAGGAGACCAGTTTTACTTGACATTCTTGTGCAGCAAGTTGGAGAGAGGCTTGGCAATCTTGGAGAAGTTCTCAATGAACCTTCTGCAATAGCTAGCGAGACCAAGGAAGCTTCGGAGTTGCTTGACATTCTGCGGGGGTTCCCAGTTGACAATAGCTTCAACTTTCTCGGGGTTGACAGAAATACCCTCACCAGAGATGATATGGCCAAGATATAAGACCTTATCCAGCCAGTATTCACATTTAGAGAATTTCGCATAGAACTTGTGTTCACGGAGCCTATACAGAACCAAACGGAGGTGCTTGGCATGGTCTTCTTCATTCTTGGAGAATACCAATATGTCATCCAGATAGACGAGAACAAATTCATTGGTGTAGGGGTTGAATATGAAGTGCATCATCCTCGGGAAAGTGGGTGGAGCATTTGCGAGGCCAAAAGACATGACCATGTATTCATAGGAGCCATAGCTTGTTCTGAATGCGTTCTTGTGAATATCTTCTTCACGGATACGGATATGGTGATAACCCATCCGGAGATCGAGCTTTAAGAACACCTTTGCTCCTTTGAGCTGCTCGAACAATTCATTGATATTGGGGAGCGGATACTTGTTCTTTATTGTCTTCTTGTTCAATGGCCGGTAATCAACGCAAAGGCGCTCCGTGCCATCCTTCTTCTTGACTAATAGAACACCACAGCCCCACGGAGAAGTGCTAGGCCTGATTAGACCCATACGCTCTTGCTCATCGGGTTGTCTCTTCAGCTCCTTCAACTCTTCAGGAGAAAGCTTGTACGGACGCCGACATGCTGGCTCGGTACCGGGCTCGATTTCAATGACGAATTTAACTTGACGATGCGGCGGCATGCCTGGAAGCTCTTCAAGAAAAACATCTTCAAACTCATTGACCACCGGAATTTGAGAAATGGCATTAATCTCGCCCTTGTCATTAAGAGAGAATAGCCTGATTGTGTTATCTCGAGAGGCGAAGATAATCACGTCTTCGTCAGGATGAGTAAGCTTGACTTCCTTATTCGCACAATCAATGTTTGCATCATGCTTGGAGAGCCAATCCATTCCAAGAATAAGATCAATGTCGGAATTGCTGAGAATAACCGAAGAAACCAGAAAGCGGTAATCACCCATATAAATAGATATATCCGGAGCAAATACGCTAGAATGCATTGGTTTTCCCGGAGAAACAATTGATAATTCCCTTCGCAAACTTTTGATGTCAACATTGTGTTTCGAAGCAAAAGGTTGAGAAATGAAAGAGCATGATGCACCCGAATCAAACAAGACTTTAGCAGGTTTAAAGTTGACTGGAAGATTACCAAGTATCACATCTGAAGAATTCTCTGCTTGAGCTGCATTCATCAGATTCACTCTTGCTGACTTGGGATTGTGCTTGACAATAGCAGTGCTGACAGGTGGAGGTGGCAGAAGGCGCCTTTGAGTACACTTGTTCGCATAGTGACCCTTCGGGCCACACTTGTTGCAAGTCACTTCTGAGAGAGGACGGTGATAAGCACCACTTGACTTCGAAGCTTGAAAGTGATTCTTGGACTGATTGCTTGGGTTGGGTGGGTGGGAGAAACCACGGCCACTAGAATGCTTGTTGTTATTGTTGGGAGGGCAGAGCACTGGAGGAGGTGGAAGCCAAAACTTCTGCTGCATTGCGACCACTTGGGAAGAAGAGGAGGAGTGAACAACATCTCTGATTCTCTTTTTGGAAGCTTCAAACTTGAGCTGGGTTGCATCTTGCTTAAGTGCCATGTTATAGAATTGATCAAATTCATCCGGCTCAAACAAGGTGAGAGCTAGCTGGAGTTCATCCTTCAGACCACCACGGAACTGATAAATCTTGATCTTGGAATCTGGGATGTCTTGCTTGGCATGGCGGGCAAGGTTCTGGAACTTGACAATTCAAACAATACTCGCATGATCCTAAAATAATTAGTGAATTTTTTAGAGTAGAAGAGATAAGTAATCGTCAGGAGTCCTCACCAGAGTGATAAAGGGATGAGGAGTAAAAGAAATCCTACTCTCCGATATATATATATATATAGGGTGGGTCTATTCTCATAACACCCCTTAAGACCTTATTCTCATAACAAAGGCCTTATTCTCATTACACCCCCACCCCCCACTTAACACAGTTTCTAGTGCGGCAGCACCCACACCAACCCCCTCCCTACCCCGCCTTCTAGCGCTGGCCGGCGAGCCTCCCATCTTTCCCGCACCTTGCTGATGCCTCGGCCTCCCACCCCGCGACCCATCCCCACCCTCCGCTCCCACCCACCGTGCCACATCTCACCGCCATCGGACCCCTCCTGGCCGGGGCTCCTCCCGCACCCGCGCGAGGCGATGTCGGCCGGCGGCATCGACTGTCGCTAGCGCGCAGGGGAGATGCCCTTTGCGCGGGGCGGCCAAAATCTCCATCATCACCACTTCGCGCCATGACTCAGCCCCGTGACCTCCGACGACCTCGTGCTGCTCGCCATGGCCAGATCTTCCAACCTACGGATCCACCGTGGCCCTGCCTTGCCTCGTCGTGAACCCCGCTAGATCTTGCTGCTCCTCCCCAAGTCCTCATCCTTTTCTCAATCACCGCGCCGCGCCACGGATCTGCGGGCCGGAGGATCCCGCCGGCCGAATCCATGGCGCGGCCGCTCGCCCTTGCCCTCGCGCTCCTCGCCGTCTCAGGTATCCACTCCCTCGTGCTGGTAGGATCATTCTCCGTTTAATTACTCCGGCGAAATCACGGCGCCCTGCTCTGATTTTCTTGCTGGTGGTGGTGGTCGTCTTTGTTTGGTGTTGCAGTGACCGTGCTTTCGCTTGCCAGTTCCGCTGACGACTACGCGCACTGCAAGGGGGGCCGTCAAGGGCTGGGCCGACTCAGTTGGGGAGGACGATAACGGCGGAGATAAGCTGAACCTCAAGGATTTGCTCTTCTTCCTTCACATTCCTAGAACTGGTGGGCGTACCTACTTCCACTGGTAGGTTCTTCGCCGGGCCTTCCAACTGTTTGCTTCGTCCTCATCTGCCTTGTGTTCTAATTGTTTTTTTGGCAGCTTTTTGAAGAAGCTGTATACAAATGCTCAGGAATGCCCCCGCTCCTATGATAAGCTGGTGTTGGTGAGCCTTCAGGTTAACAACTCAACTCAATCCCAGACTTGCTGTTTTGCACAAATACGGCTTGCATCTCTTCTAATTAACTGCCATCATACTTATGAGATCTGATTTTCCAGGTTGCGAAGATCTTTCTGAACCTCACTCGATGCAGCTTTACCTCCGTGCCGGACCAAAATAATGCTAACAGGGTTTACCCATTCCAGCAGCAAGCCCAGTAATTCCCTGGCATCTCTCCTTCATGTTAGAGGATCCGGTTCTAGTTCCGACACGCTAGCTCGTCATGCTCAATGCTGGGGTAGGCTTGTCATGGCACATATTCTGTGGGTATTATTTACATCTTCCAAACCATGCCAACTGGTCATATAAATCAATGGCCTAGCAGTGGAGCCCAGAAAATATGCACTAGCAAGCAAATACGACACTGAGAATGCTGAGTCCCATTTTCTGATGTTCATCCTAAGCTGGTCCACGTCAAATCATATGAACCACAGAAGAAAAGTCCACACTCCAGGAGTCCAGGTTATCAATACCAGGCAAAGTGATGATGTCTCAGGAGCAGGGTCAAGCATACCATGATGATAAACTGCCCAACATCAGTGACCAACTAAATCAGCCAGATTTTCCAAGTATACTCAGTCAATTTCGCAATAACTATAGCACTTCATTCTCCTTCTTCATAGTTCAGTACATCACGACAAACAACACAAGGGGAGTCAAACTCAATTTCCTCAAGATCATTCTCTTTGTATGTGTTTGTGCTATGGATTATAAATTTAAAATGGAGCATTGCAGTTCGTTTGCCCTGTCTCCTAGTCGAGAAATGTATCTAAAAAAAAGAACAACACTTTATTTGAAGTGCATTTCACTTGTTTGATTGTCGTAATGATCTGCTCTCTCGCAGCAGAAAATTAAAAAGTTCGTTATTCTGCTAACGCCGAATTCGGTTCAATATTTATGTGTGTTTAACATCTTATTTTTTTTCTCAGGAGAGAACTGCAAAAAATAAGGAATGGCTCCGGCCTTGGTTCACAATCTCTCTAGTGGGTCTCCGTCGAGCAGTTCTCCCCACACGCAGGGCCTCCCAACGACAAGAACCAGCAACCTAACCTCCTCCCATTCAAGACTGTGCAGTTCGTTTAGTTTTTAGGATCTTGGCTGTAGTTTGTTTTGTGTGAAATATCTGCACTGGCGACCAACATGTTGTTCGCTCGCGACGCCATTCAACCAGTGCATTTTTTCGGCTTCTGTAGTTTGATGCAGTTCCTTTTGTCTTGCTAATTTGTAGGGATGAGAAATTGTACCCGAAATCAGTTTCATCTAGTTCACTACTCTGGACCCTATAGTGCGGAACACGTTAGAAAAAATATGTATAGAAACTTGCAGTTCAGTAATGTGAAACACATACAGGAATTTGTTTAAAAAGGTGTTGTTCATATCGCGTCATGTTGTGATTCATTATTTTCAATATTGCGGTGCACTTTGCTCTAAAAAAATGGTCCACTACAAAGGACTCTTTAGCACACTGCAGTTAGAACAAAATGCATTTAAAAACACGCAAAATGCAGTGCACTTTGGTATTAAAAAAATTCCACTATGAAGGATTTTTCAGTACATATACCATTTTCGGGGAGGTTTGCTCCACTATTGTAACATCCCAAATTTTCAATTTGGATGTTTATAAATAGATCATTCATATGCATCCATGATTTATGCATGTTTGCCCCATTTGTATTATTTGATTCTGATCCAAGGAACTTTGAGCAACTCAAGGACCAAAAGAGAGAGTTGGAAGTTTCCCTAAAACCCACTTTTGAAATTTCAAAATTTGGAAATTGGATCAAACTTGGTTCCATAAAAAAATCATTTCCATTATTCCAAAAATAAAGAGAGAAGATAAAATGACTTCTTCAAAATCAGAGGGAAAATATTGGAATTTGAATTTGGAACAAAATATATTTGTTGGGTTTTATTTGCAATTTATTTTACTAGTTTAAAAAAAATGTTTTTTTAATTTGCATTATAGGTAGGATAAATGTTCACAAGGTCATATATAAGACCATATTATTATATGAACATTTTTCTTCAGATCTAAATAATAATTCTGAGAGGAGCGAACATGACACTCCAAAAAGTCAGAAGAAAACAATGCCAAAAATTTTGAATTCAAATTTGACTTTCATTTGGATTTTTAGAAAAATGTTTTTTATAAAAAAAATTTAGCCTCTGAAAAATAGTTCTTCTTGTAGGATTTATTTTTCTGAAGTTTTTGATATATATATGTCCTATATTAAAATATTTTTATTTTCTATCTATACATTTTTTTCTCTGTGTCAAAAAAAAAACAGCCACGGGCCATGAAAGGCCCAGCCTTCCTCACGACCCAACTTGGTCGTCTCCTTCCTTTGGTCGTTCTTCACAGAGAGCGCACAGAGCATCATCCATCCAGCGCCCCACCCCTCCCCTTCCTCTCCCCCGCCCCAAAACGCCTCTGAATGGAACCCCCTCGCCTCCCTCTACCTCTTCCCCTTCACTAGTGCGCCTTAATTCCTCCTCTAATGGCCACCATGAGAGCTTGAAACTGCAGCCATTAACACCTCTTGCCCCACCCAACTCTGGACCTCCCCAAGCCCTATAAAAGGCACCCCGCGAGCCCCTCTCACCCCTCGATCGAAGCCCTCTCCTTCTGGAGCTTTTCCCCCTCCCAAACCTCGCCAATTGCTCGCCGGAGTTCGTGAATTCCGGCGACCTCTCACCGTGTGTACATGAAGTTATCTTCAACCAAAACTTGATCAAGTGGTTCACCACATCGTCCTCTACACCGTCCCGTACGCATCCTTCGCCGAAACACACCGGAGCCACCTTCTTCCTCGTCTCCGGCGACTAGTCCGGTGAACACCCTGTCCGATTTTTTTCTCTTTTATCAGTATATTTTCCAATTCAGATTCTTTACCGAATCTTGTTTCTAGTATATCTTTTAGTCTATATATCCGATTTAGTTGATTCTTTTTCCTATGGTTTCATAAAAATATCCTCTATCCAGAGAACCTAACGAAATATATTTTTGAAAATTTTAAATTTTAAATTTTGAATTCAAACTTCGTTAGGCCATAACTTGAGTTTCGTAACTCCGTTTTGGGTGATTCTTTTTGCAAACCGAAGCTTGTGACATGTACCTTCTGTTAAAACCAAAACCATTTATTTTTGTTGCTGTGAAAACTATATTCTGTACAGAAACTTTATTTTGGTCTTTTTGGAGTTTTCCGAAGTCTTTTATTCGTTTTCTTTTCATTCTTTGCTTGTATGCTTATGTATGTTATTGCTTGCTTACGCTAGATCATCCGGAGTGCGAAGCTTGCTACTACGAATATTTAGAGTTCAACGAACGTCAGCAAGGCAAGTTCACACTTTGATCATAAGTTTAAATACCCAGTTTTTACTATGCATTACTTTCACCCTCAAAGATTGCATGAGTAGGATTGGGAACATGTGGTTATGCTATGTAGTTTATTTGGTAGGAACCTATGACCTTTTATCACCCCGGGAATATTCGTTATGTCATATATTGCTTAGCCATGCTCGTAGACGGGGATTGGTATGTGTGATACATGCAAGTTGCGAGAGATAATAATTTTTGGGACAACATAAGGTGGCTACTTTAATACACATCTGGGTGGATTGTTTGGGGCACCTGGAGAAACCAGTGCTTGCCCAAGGGGAATCCCGGAGGACCCGTGTGATTACACTAGGTCCGCCACCCAGGCTCAAAGGGATCATAAGATATTTCATGCCTAGAAACTTCCGTGTGCAGCCACAAGCCATTATGGGCTCTGGCATAGTTGAGTAAGTTGTGTGACCTCTTTCCGTGGTAGACTAGCTGATGTAGGGGAAAGTAGGTGTACCGGTCTACCCAGGGTTTGGAGGAAATACTTCAGAAAGACTATGTCTCGATCTTCCGATCATGGAGGTGGTCGAGTCTTGTGGGGAAAAGTGCACAAACCTCTGCAGAGTGTAAAAACTAATCATGATTAGCCGTGTCCCCGGTTATGGACAACTTGAGTATCTAGAAATGAATTATCGGTTGATCTCATCACTCTTCTTAATGAAATTATTGGGTTACTAATAACTTGGGAATTTTGGGATTGAGTTGGAGGAACCTTCTCAATAATGGCATTTTTTTAACTTAGTACTAAATAAAAATTTATTCCTTTGTTGTAGGGTAAAATTGGCTTTATGCAAACATTAAACTTAGAGCCTCCACCAGCTAAATTTGCATATATAGATAGTCTTTTTCTTTATTATTATTTCTATGGTGTGACATTGCCAGCATATTCCATGTGCTGACCTACACGGCTGCAACGTCTCATGTTGCAGAGTTTTCCGACGAGGATTAAAGGTGCGATAGGTAGTTGTTCTGCACTCAGTTTGCCGTGGAGTTGGATGGACTCATTTACCTTCGATGCTTCCGCAGTTATTTTTATTTAGATGGCCTTTGGCCATATTATTGTAATAAATACTCTTTTGATGACCTCGATGTAATAAAGTGTGTGATTGAACTCTGTTATAATTCATCGAGTACTGTGTGTGTCAGCATACCGATCCAGGGATGACACTTAAGCACAGAGACTTTGATCCATTTGGGTCGGGTCGCTACAAGATGGTATCAGAGCACACGCTGACTGTAGGACGCGGCCACTAGGAAATGGAAAAGCATAGGAAGATAACTCTATTTTATCACTTCCTTATATATCCGTTGGTCTGTACTCTTCTCTATTCATTTCTATCTCTTCTCTACTTCAATTCAATAGTTGTTGAACCCCATGACCAAGTTGCTCAGTTGATGAGACCAAGACCCATGAAGACATCATTGACGAAGAAGAAGAAGCTAGAATTGACTTTGATTTGAGAAGATTTAGTTCAGACCACCACAACCAAATGTAGTCCAACAAATGATTGCGGTAGTATGAAGAGATCATATCTCTTGTGGATATGACCTTACCTGTAGGTTTTGCTTGTGTGTTGTGATTTATGTGAATTGCTTGATTTGAAGTTTTATTGCTCTCATAAGCATATGGGTAGTGATTTCTCTCATTAGGCTCTTATTCTATTCTAATTTCTCATCCACTCTAAACCGAACTGATGCCTCCGAGACGTTGCACGGAACTCCCACCGGAACTTACCCAGTTGATCCAGAACCAGAACACCCTCACACAGCTACTCATCCAAAATCAGAATCAGAACAACAACAACCCACCATCACTACCCTAGAGGGGAAACGGATCAAGTATGTGTCGATGCATATGCCAAGGAGGACTCAAGTGAATTCCTTTCGGGAGTTGTTCAGGAGGAAGTACCAGTTGTGAAGGATTATCCCGATGTTTTTCCGGATGAACTACCAGGCATGCCACCGGATCGGGACATAGAGTTTTTGATTGAATTGTTACCAGGCACTGGACCAATATCCAAGAGACCGTACCGGATGCCCGCAAATGACCTGGAGGAAATTAAGAAGCAGATTAAGGAATTATTGGAGAAAGGTTATATTCGACCGAGTTCATCACCTTGGGGAGCCCCAGTGCTTCTAGTTGAGAAGAAGGATGGATCCTTGAGAATGGTTGTGGATTACCGTGCGTTGAATGAGGTGACGATCAAGAACAAGTACCCTCTGCCGATGATCAATGATTTGTTTGACCAGCTACAAGGAGCAAAAGTTTTCTCAAAAATCGATCTTCGATCTGGATATCACCAGCTGAAGATTCGAGAACAGGATATACCCAAGACAGCCTTTACGACGAGATATGGGCTTTATGAGTATACAGTAATGTCTTTTGGTTTGACTAATGCCCCTGCCTATTTTATGAATATGATGAATAAGGTATTCATGGAGTTCTTGGATAAGTTTGTTGTGGTATTCATTGATGATATATTGATTTACTCAAAGAATGAAGAAGAACACAAGGAACATTTGCGCTTGGTTCTTGAGAAGCTCAGGGAACATCAGTTATATGCAAAGTTCAGCAAGTGTGAATTCTGGTTGAAGGAAGTTGGATTTCTCGGACATGTTATATCAGGGGAAGGAATAGCAGTGGATCCTTCGAAAGTTGAAGCCGTCACCGAATGGAAGGAACCCACCTCAGTCGGAGAGATTCGCAGTTTCCTTGGACTTGCAGGATATTACTGAAGATTTATTGAGAATTTCTCCAAGATCGCAAAGCCCATGACAGAGTTATTGAAGAAAGACACCAAATTTAATTGGACCGAGGAATGTGAGGCCAGTTTTCAGGAGTTGAAGAAACGTTTGGTCACAGCCCCAGTACTAATTCTTCCGAATATACGCAAGGATTTTCAGGTCTATTGCGACGCTTCTCGTCAGGGACTTGGAGGTGTTCTAATGCAAGAAGGAAGAGTTGTTTCATATGCCTCACGTCAACTTCGACCCCATGAGCGGAATTATGCCACGCATGATTTGGAGTTAGCAGCCGTAGTGCATGCGCTCAAGACCTGGATGCATTTTCTTATTGGAAATCATTGTGATGTTTACACGGATCACAAGAGTTTGAAATACATCTTCACGCAGAAGGAGTTGAACCTCAGGCAGAGAAGATGGTTGGAGCTCATAAAAGATTATGACATGAAATTGCACTATCACCCAGGAAAGGCAAATGTTGTGGCAGATGCTTTGAGCCGCAAGAGTTATGTCAATACCCTCACAACAGGAGGATTACCTCAAGAGTTAATTGATGATCTCAGAGATCTCCGATTGGAGATTGTACCACGAGGTTTTGTTACCGCAATGGAAATTCAATCCACCTTGCTGGGAAAGATTCGAGAAGCCCAGAAGTTAGACAAAGGTATTGCAGAAATAAAGGAAAGGATGAACCAAGGAAAGGCAGCAGGATTTAACACGGAACCTTATGGTTTGAGCAGCGTATTTATGTGCCAAATAACACAGAGATCAGGAAGTTGATTCTTCAGGAGGCTCATGATTCGCCTTATTCGATACACCCAGGAAACACCAAGATGTATTTGGACTTGAAGGAAAGTTTCTGGTGGACAGGTATGAAGAAGGATATTGCCGAGTATGTAGCAGTATGCGACGTATGTCAGAGAGTTAAGGCAGAGCACCAGAAACCAGCAGGATTACTTCAGCCCTTGCCAATACCCGATTGGAAGTGGGACAAGCTTGGCATGGACTTCATTACAGGATTACCCAGGACCCGATCAGGCTATGATTCTATTTGGGTAGTAGTTGATCGCTTGACCAAGGTAGCTCACTTCATCCCCGTGAAAACCACATATACAAGTGCTAAGATGGCCAAGATATATATGACCAGGATCGTATGTCTGCATGGAGTTCCGAGGACCATCGTATCAGATAGAGGAACACAATTTACCTCAAAGTTTTGGCATCAGTTACACGAAACTTTGGGTACCAGGCTAGAGTTCAGTACAGCCTTTCATCCGCAGACAGATGGGCAGACCGAGAGAGTCAATCAGATTCTGGAGGACATGTTGAGAGCTTGTGCGCTAGATTATGGATCTAGTTGGGATGATAATTTGCCATACGCATAATTCTCATATAACAACAGCTATCAAGCTAGTTTGAAGATGACCCCTTTCGAAGCTTTGTACGGAAGGAGGTGCAGGACACCATAAATGTGGGATGTAGTTGGAGACCGTAAATTATTTGGTCCCGACCTTATCAGAGATTCGGAGGAGAAAGTCAAGTTGATCCGTGACAGACTTAAGATAGCCCAATCCAGACAGAAGAGTTATGCCGATACTAAACGCAAGGAAGTAACTTACGAAGTCGGAGATAGAGCATATCTTCGTGTGTCTCCACTTCGAGGAGTTAAACGGTTTGGAGTTAAAGGCAAACTAGCACCACGATTTGTGGGGCCATACAAAATTTTGGAACGCAGAGGAGAAGTTGCATATCAGTTGGAGTTACCCGAAGCCTTGTCTGGAGTTCATAATGTGTTTCATGTTTCTCAGTTGAAGAAGTGCCATGCAGAGATGGCTGATATTCCTTTGAGAGATACAGTGCCACTGGAGGCCATACAGTTGGATAGTGATCTGACCTATGATGAGAAGCCCATCAAGAATCTCGAAACAGCAAGCAGGGTTACCCGCAGCAAGGTCATCAAGTTTTGCAAGGTTCAGTGGAGTCATCATACTGAGGAAGAAGCCACCTGGGAACGCGAAGAAGATCTTCGACAAGATCACCCACACCTTTTTGCTAACCAACCCGAATCTCGAGGGTGAGATTCATCTTAAGGGGGGTAGGTTTGTAACATCCCAAATTTTCAATTTGGATGTTTATAAATAGATCATTCATATGCATCCATGATTTATACATTTTTGCCCCATTTGTATTATTTGATTCTGATCCAAGGAACTTTGAGCAACTCAAGGACCAAAAGAGAGAGTTGGAAGTTTCCCTAAAACCCACTTTTGAAATTTCAAAATTTGGAAATTGGATCAAACTTGGTTCCATAAAAAAAATCATTTCCATTATTCCAAAAATAAAGAGAGAAGATAAAATGACTTCTTCAAAATCAGAGGGAAAATATTGGAATTTGAATTTGGAACAAAATATATTTGTTGGGTTTTATTTGCAATTTATTTTACTAGTTTAACAAAAATGTTTTTTTAATTTGCATTATAGGCAGGATAAATGTTCACAATGTCATATATAAGACCATATTATTATATGAACATTTTTCTTCAGATCTAAATAATAATTCTGAGAGGAGCGAACATGACACTCCATAAAGTCAGAAGAAAACAATGCCAAAAATTTTGAATTCAAATTTGAGTTTCATTTGGATTTTTAGAAAAATGTTTTTTATAAATTTTTTTTTAGCCTCTGAAAAATAGTTCTTCTTGTAGGATTTATTTTTCTGAAGTTTTTGATATATATATGTCCTATATTAAAATATTTTTATTTTCTATCTATACATTTTTTTCTCTGTGTCAAAAAAAAAACAGCCACGGGCCATGAAAGGCCCAGCCTTCCTCACGACCCAACTTGGTCGTCTCCTTCCTTTGGTCGTTCTTCACAGAGAGCGCACAGAGCATCATCCATCCAGCGCCCCACCCCTCCCCTTCCTCTCCCCCACCCCAAAACGCCTCTAAATGGAACCCCCTCGCCTCCCTCTACCTCTTCCCCTTCACTAGTGCGCCTTAATTCCTCCTCTAATGGCCACCATGAGAGCTTGAAACTGCAACCATTAACACCTCTTGCCCCACCCAACTCTGGACCTCCCCAAGCCCTATAAAAGGCACCCCGCGAGCCCCTCTCACCCCTCGTCCGAAGCCCTCTCCTTCTGGAGCTTTTCCCCCTACCAAACCTCGCCAATTGCTCGCCGGAGTTCGTGAATTCCGGCGACCTCTCACCGTGTGTACATGAAGTTATCTTCAACCAAAACTTGATCAAGTGGTTCACCACATCGTCCTCTACACCGTCCCGTACGCGTCCTTCGCCGAAACACACCGGAGCCACCTTCTTCCTCGTCTCCGGCGACTAGTCCGGTGAACACCCTGTCCGATTTTTTTTTCTCTTTTATCAGTATATTTTCCAATTCAGATTCTTTACCGAATTTTGTTTCTAGTATATCTTTTAGTCTATAGATCCGATTTAGTTGATTCTTTTTCCTACGGTTTCATAAAAATATCCTCTATCCAGAGAACCTAACTAAATATATTTTTTAAAATTTTAAATTTTGAATTCAAACAGATCTGAATTCAAACTTCGTTAGGCCATAACTTGAGTTTCGTAACTCCGTTTTGGGTGATTCTTTTTGCAAACCGAAGCTTGTGACATGTACCTTCTGTTAAAACCAAAACCATTTATTTTTGTTGCTGTGAAAACTATATTCTGTACAGAAACTTTATTTTGGTCTTTTTGGAGTTTTCCGAAGTCTTTTATTCGTTTTCTTTTGATTCTTTGCTCGTATGCTTATGTATGTTATTGCTTGCTTACGCTAGATCATCCGGAGTGCGAAGCTTGCTACTACGAATCTTTAGAGTTCAACGAACGTCAGCAAGGCAAGTTCACACTTTGATCATAAGTTTAAATACCCAGTTTTTACTATGCATTAGTTTCACCCTCAAAGATTGCATGAGTAGGATTGGGAACATGTGGTTAGTATGCTATGTAGTTTATTTGGTAGGAACCTATGACCTTTTATCACCCCGGGAATATTCGTTATGTCATATATTGCTTAGCCATGCTCGTAGACGGGGATTGGTATGTGTGATACATGCAAGTTGCGAGAGATAATAATTTTTGGGACAACATAAGGTGGCAACTTTAATACACATCTGGGTGGATTGTTTGGGGCACCTGGAGAAACCAGTGCTTGCCCAAGGGGAATCCCGGAGTACCCGTGTGATTACCCTAGGTCCGCCACCCAGGCTCAAAGGGATCATAAGATATTTCATGGCTAGAAACTTCCGTGTGCAGCCACAAGCCATTATGGGCTCTGGCATAGTTGAGTAAGTTGTGTGACCTCTTTCCGTGGTAGACTAGCTGATGTAGGGGAAAGTAGGTGTACCGGTCTACCCAGGGATTGGAGGAAATACTTCAGAAAGACTATGTCTCGATCTTCCGATCATGGAGGTGGTCGAGTCTTGTGGGGAAAAGTGCGCAAACCTCTGCAGAGTGTAAAAACTAATCATGATTAGCCGTGTCCCCGGTTATGGACAACTTGAGTATCTAGAAATTAATTATTGGTTGATCTCATCACTCTTCTTAATGAAATTATTGGGTTACTAATAACTTGGGAATTTTGGGATTGAGTTGGAGGAACCTTCTCAATAATGGCATTTTTTTAACTTAGTAGTAAATAAAAATTTATTCCTTTGTTGTAGGGTAAAATTGGCTTTATGCAAACATTAAACTTAGAGCATCCACCAGCTAAATTTGCATATAGAGATAGTCTTTTTCTTTATTATTATTTCTATAGTGTGACATTGCCAGCATATTCCATGTGCTGACCTACACGGCTGAAACGTCTCATGTTGCAGAGTTTTCCGACGAGGATTAAAGGTGCGATAGGTCGTTGTTCTGCACTCAGTTTGCCGTGGAGTTGGATGGACTCATTTACCTTCGATGCTTCCGTAGTTATTTTTATTTAGATGGCCTTTGGCCATATTATTGTAATAAATACTCTTTTGATGACCTCGATGTAATAAAGTGTGTGATTGAACTCTGTTATAATTCATCGAGTACTGTGTGTGTCAGCATACCGATCCAGGGATGACACTTAAGCACAGAGACTTTGATCCATTTGGGTGTCGAGGCATACGCCAAGGAGGACTCAAGTGAATTCTTGCTCTCTCGCAGCAGAAAATTAAAAAGTTCGTTATTCTGCTAACGCCGAATTTGGTTCAATATTTATGTGTGTTTAACATCTTATTTTTTTTCTCAGGAGAGAACTGCAAAAAATAAGGAATGGCTCCGGCCTTGGTTCACAATCTCTCTAGTGGGCCTCCGTCGAGCAGTTCTCCCCACACGCAGGGCCTCCCAACGACAAGAACCAGCAACCTAACCTCCTCCCATTCAAGACTGTGCAGTTCGTTTAGTTTTTAGGATCTTGGCTGTAGTTTGTTTTGTGTGAAATATCTGCACTGGCGACCAACATGTTGTTCGCTCGCGACGCAATTCAACCAGTGCATTTTTTTGGCTTCTGTAGTTTGATGCAGTTCCTTTTGTCTTGCTAATTTGTAGGGATGAGAAATTGTACCCGAAATCAGTTTCATCTAGTTCACTACTCTGGACCCTATAGTGCGGAACACGTTAGAAAAAATATGTATAGAAACTTGCAGTTCAGTAATGTGAAACACATACAGGAATTTGTTTAAAAAGGTGTTGTTCATATCGCGTCATGTTGTGATTCATTATTTTCAATATTGCGGTGCACTTTGCTCTAAAAAAACGGTCCACTACAAAGGACTCTTTAGCACACTGCAGTTAGAACAAAATGCATTTAAAAACACGCAAAATGCAGTGCACTTTGGTATTATAAAAATTCCACTATGAAGGATTTTTCAGTACATATACCATTTCCGGGGAGGTTTGCTCTACTATACAAGCTACATTTAAAAAACAAACAAATGCAGTGCACTTTGGTCTAAAAAAGTCCATTGCAAAGGACTCTTTGAAGCTCACTTTGTTCTCTCACGAAAGTTGGCCATAAAAAAACTTTTGCGGTTCACTTGGTGATCGAAAAAACAAAAACACATCGGAAAGCAGCTCACTTCTCAAACACTTCTCAACGCACGTAAAAAATTAATTAGTACGAAAAAAGACAAAAGCAAATCATGAAGTTCACTTTTGGTAGTGTTCTGCTTTTACTTTCGGGAGTGTTGCGGTCCACTTTCCTTCGAAAAAAGAAGTTGGAGAAAAGACAACAAAACTCCTCTGAGAAACATCTACGTCCAACAAAATAAATCATGAGGTTCGGTTAACTGTCTGATGCAGTGCGTTCTTCAGTTTGAAGCAGTGCGCTTTTCGCGTTTTTGTAATTTCAAAACTGATCTTAAACCGTAATGAATTAGAGGGCGTGTTCTACATGAGAAAGTAGCGTCTCGACGATATCTTTCCAACAGTGTATCATTTGGATCATTTCGGCCAACTTTTTGTAAAAATTTCACGAAAAAACGGCTGCTGCCGTTCGTAGTCAGGCGCACAATTTTCAAATTTAACTAAAAACCGTAAGGAATCTCAAAAACATTTCAACATATGAAAGTTGCGCCTCGTTCGTAGATTTCCAACGGTATATAACACGCCTTGTTTCGACAAACGGTTAAAAAACTGGAGTGAAAACAGTACCAAAAATTTGAAAAATTCCAAAAACACAATTCCGCGATTTAGTAAATTCAAAACTGCTCTTAAACCGTAGCGAATTAGAAAAAATAATAGATACGAAAAAGATGTGCGCCGACGATACCTTTCCAACGGTGTATCATATGTTTCGTTCCGACGAGCGGTTTAGAAAAAAACGCCAAAAAACGCTCGCTGCCATTCGTTGTGAGCCGCACGATTTTCGAAACTGCTCTTAAACTATGATGAATTTTGAAAAGTGTTCAATATGGCGAAGTTGCGTCTACTCCATAGCTTTTCAACGGTATATTACACGCATAATTCCGATAATCGGTTAAAAAACAAGAGCAAAAAAGGTACGGAAAAAACAACACGTACAGTTTTTTCAAACATGAAGTTCGCTGGTCTCTGTGGTGCGGTGCGTATAGCTCTCCAATGCAGTATTACAATGCAGTTCGGAAGTGTTATGAGAATATTATTCTCATAATGTTATGAGAATAGACCGGCTGTATATATATATATATATATATATATATATATATATATATATATATATATATATATATATATTGACTCAAAACAATTTCAGGTGTGTGCCTAGACTCAACCGTAAACGATTCGATCAAGCAGTGGGGGCTTCTAGGTCGGAGAAGGCTCTGAATACCAACTTGTAATACCCAGTATGAGATTAAACCTCCTACGTGTCGAGGCACGACTTAAAGGTATAAGCTCATACTAGAATGATCTCAAGTATTGTATCTTTGCACAACTCATGTAAAAAAGGGATGAAATTGCAAAAGTGTAGTTGGCTTACACTCGGCACTTCACACAATACATTACATAAGTAATCATCATCCAAATAACATCATAGTCTGGCTACGGACGAAGATCCAAATGAAAGATACCAAATAAATAAAGCCACAAGGTCTGATTGCCCCTATTAGAAGCCACTATTGATCCTATGGGTAAGACACGTAGTATCGCCCACGTTCTTCATCGAACTCCCAGTACAGCTCTGTGCCATCACCTGTGTAGTTCACAATGGTACCTGCATCTGGTGTTGTGTAGAATCTGTGAGCCACGGAGGACTCAGCAATCCCGTTCCCGGGTAGCAAAACTATCTAAGCCTTGGGTGTGTAACAAGGCTGAAGAACAAAGGTTGAAGCTGCACTAGCACTAGCATTCGTGTTTAGAGCAAGAAGAGAAGTGCCACAAGCGTCAAAGTGATCACGAAGTGATCCTATCTAAGCACGTCAAACATAACCCCATCGTGTTCACTTCCCGAACCCCTTTCGGAAAATGAACGTCATGGTTACTCACGCTGGTAGTGTATTCTGAACATGGTCTCAAGTTTTCTACAACCGGATATTAACAAATTCACATCTGCCACATAACCGCGGGCACGGCTTTCGAAAGATCAAACCCCGCACGGGTGTCCCAACTTAGTCCATCACAAGCTCACGATCTGCGGAGTCGCAATTCCAAGGTGGGAAGACCCGAGTATTGTAAGAATCCCGTGCTCAAGATATTCCGATTAAGGTAAAACAAATCCCGCAAGACCTCCCGGCGTGACGACACCCTGATAGTAGCCACGCGTATCTAGTCTCAGGCCACGACCTGATGGGTGATCATATAGGTAATACCAGATACCTCGGGTTTCCCCAAGGCGGCCCCGCATAACCCCTAGTTTGGACCAACACTCATGTGGAGCGCTAGCCCTGGTTGTTGATTAAGAACTCGGGTTTGCAACGCCCTATGCAAGTTTTAGTTGTTAGGCAAATGTAAAACCAATGTTGGGCCTTGCTAGAAAAGCTTAAGCGCTAAGCGGGTTATCGAGGGGGGCCCATAAAGTCCAACCGTGTTAGGGACGCATAATCAAGGAACATAAAACTGTTTTATACGGTTCCTAGGGTGGCATGAGTGGAACAAAACACCAAGGAAGAGGCTTAGCCTTCCACCCATTGCCAATATATAGATGATTTAGTTTAACAGATTATATAGTGTGATATCCCAACAATAACTTCATGATGAAGCAAGAATCTTCAAATCTTCTCCTGCAACTAGCAATGCTATAAGAAGGGGCTGAGCGAAGCTTACATAGCCGAACAAAGGTTTGCTAGGTTGGGTGATTAGAGAGATTCATGGCTACAATAGGCGGCTGACAAACAAACATGGGCATCGAGGCAATAAGCTAAAGAGGGAGACATCTAGCAATAGGCAAAGATAGTAATGATATCTAGGTCTGGTCATCTTTCCTGTCAAGTCGTCGATGGGATCGTAAGACGGCTCCTCGTACTCAACCTCGGTAGGTACCTCGTACTCGGTCTCGGCGCCCGGCTCTACTCAACACAAGAACACAACATGGCACAATATCAAACAAGGTGCAATGCACAATTAACATGATGCAAGTAAGTCTATATGATGCATTTCATGCCAAGGGATGAAGCACACAAGAACAACACAAAACAACAAGTTTAAATGAGGCCGGAATCAACATATATCAAATCTGGTAAGTCCTCATATGCATATTTTGAAATTGGTCCAGATCTGAACAAACCTTAAGTTAAAGTTGTTAAATAGCAAGTTAGCATGCACCATGATGATCTACATGAAATTCTAGTCAAGTTTCATATAAAGTTTGTTTAATTCGGAGTTACGGTCTAGAGAAGATATGAGCAAAACAAGACAAATAAGGCAACGGTGCAAGATGCATCCAAACATCAAGCAAACACACTCCAAACATGTAAACAACATGATATTATGATTATACATGCAAAATCACACAAGTTCATATAGGGCACGCTCAAAACGGAGCAACGGTTCAACACATACACACGAAAAAAGGTCCAATGCAAAGTTCAAGTTAACAGCCACATAGCAACTTTGGAGCAAGAGATATATACGATACAACACCCAAACATGGAGACAAAGGGCATGGACATGAAGTAGACATGATACTTAACAAATATGAACTTAAAACACACCCAAAAACCTACTGGAACAAAATTAACCAAGCATGGCCAGTTGCAATAAAATAATCGAGACTTAGTCAAAATCTGGGAAGGCAAAAACATCATCACGATGCTGCCTTTGGAGGCACAAAACAAAATTCATATCAACTCCTCTAAGCATATAATGATCATGGACATGTAGTAGACATATCCGACAGCAAATAACTCCATTAGAGCAACTCCATAGGAGGCATGGATCAATAGCAACAAGCTACACCAAATTGATCATGCTGATAAAAACCTTACAGGCATAATTTATAGCAACTTGAGAGCAAGAAATAAATAAGCTGCAGCAAGCCATATGTGCAAGTAAGGGCATGGATGGATAGACAAAAACATGGACAACAAGGAATGACCATTGGCCACTCCAAAACAAGCATGGATTTGAGTGGGGCATCAAGCAAACATAGCATCAGGTGAAAAGAGATTCCAGACTTAGTAGTTTTTTCACTAAGTATAGAACAGTAACATTGGCATGGCATGTTTACAATCTTGTTTAAGTCACCTCAAGGCATATCATGGAAAATGGTTTGCACCACAGCAAAGACCATATGATGGTGCTTCTAAAACATATTGACATGTGACATGAAGACAAACACATCAATAGCAATGAGCACTTCAAATCAGCATCTCCTAACAAGTTTCAGCACTTAACAGCCACATGCACTTTTGCATCAGAGATTAACATGGCAATATGACACCTAACATGAATGCTACAACAAGCATCATGTAGAGAACTTCACAATGAACATTTTGACATATCATATGCTCCATTTGGATAAACATGCACCAAGTTATCATATCTCAAACATGACATCAAATTACCAAGTAACAGCAGTTTATAACAAGTAGCACTCTTGCAACAGAGATTAGGGCATCTAGATGAATTCAAACAAGCATGCCACAATGGAACTAAATGAAGAGCACATCACCACGATCATTTTGACATATTATATGCATCATTTGGATATGCACACAAAAAGTTACCAGCAGTCAAAGTATGCATCAGAATGTATGAATTCACAGACTTAGCCAAATTCTTAGAAAACAACGAGTGCAAGTTAGTATAAGTCATCGGGGCGAGGGATAGGGGGGAGGCTCACCTACGGGCCTTGGCCCAAGTAGAGTAGAGGAGGAAGAGGCTGGCCCGGCTTGGCCTGGAGGGTCTGGGCCCCAGGCAGGAGGAG
>LR738711.1:325208805-325366815 GCA_902687465.1 Secale cereale | reverse complement strand
GGCCCGGCGGTTGTTGCAGTCGCCCTCTCCCGAGCGAGCACGAGGCCGCGGCGGCGGCTCGATCCAGCTCCGGCGAGGAGGCTCCACGGCGAGGACGGGCGCCGGAGGCCGGAGGAGGACCTCAGGCGGCGGGGACAGCCAGATCCGGGTGCCGGAGGCCGGATCCCGCTGGATCTAGGGTCGGAGGAGGCGCGGAAGAGGGCGGTGGAGCGCGCAGCCGGCGGCGGAGATGGCAGTTGAGGGCGACGACTGAGTGCGGTGGGCGGCGGTGAAGCTCGCGGCGGCGGAGCGGAGGTGCGCGCGGGCGCTAGCGGCGGGGAGCTCGCGGGCCCGCGGCGGCGCTGGTGGGAGGCGGCCGTGGACCGTGCCATGTGGCACGACATGATTGGCCGGGCGCGTCCGGGCGGATGTGTCCGGTCCGTTCCGGACGTGTCCGGCGGCGAGAGGAGGGAGGAGACTAGGGTTTGCCCGGAATTTCGGGGGAGGGGATAATTTATAGATTCTGGGAGCTAGGAAGGTCCAAATGGGAGCAGTTTTCGGCCACACATTCGTGATCCGACGACCGAGATGATGGGAGGGGTTGTGCTAGGTTAGTGGGCTGTTGTGGAGGGGGGTCTTGGGCCAAAAGGAAGAGGTAGTTTTAGCCCACTAGGTTAACCGTTGGATTACCAAACGAACTCCAAACGCGATGAAACTTGACAGTCGGCCTATACGTACCAAAACAACAACGCACGACAAGTCTCACCTCATTCCGGAAACGTTACACGGCCTCACACGAAAGAAGTACTCGGGGGTGCCACGGGCACGTGTGTGAGTGTCGGAACTCGAAACGGACAACGGGAAGAGGCGAGTGGGTCCGGGTGCAAGTGACAACAAGAATGCAATGCAATCCACATGATAACGTGACATGGATGAAATGCACACACGCACACGAAAAAACGAAGAAACCACAAATGAAAGAAGAGCCCAGAATGGAATTGATGAAGTCAAAGTTTCATATATTTCCATAACTTGTGTGCATCGGTATCATGCATCAACGAATTTGGAAGAGCGAATTTCATTCCTTTTTTTTGGCAGTGGTTTGACTTTTCAAGTCTAAATCTAAAAGGATGAATGCACTAGATGATGGTGCTCCTCTGGAGCAACCGAAACATACGATCTCTGCAGATTCTCCTGCTACTCCTACTTCAACCCAAGTTCCAAATCTCATGTCCCGTACTCCACAACAGCAGGTGCTCGCTGTAACATGGCAGTGTGATATCTGGTTGCATGTCGCATATGGTGCCTAGCTTGTATGGCTTCTAATTTGTTAAATTGCATATCCTTAGTTTACACATTACAGTATTGTACATGTGAATATGACATTCTTTCCTGTTTTTTGTACCTAGGACATCTACCTATGACACCATGTTCTCACGTAAAACTAATGTTCTTGTGTGTCCTACATCTATCACTTATGATGAGACAACCACGCCCGTGGGTTAGTATGAGACACTCTACTCTTATAAAGAGTGCACTTTCATCCTTCCCACATGATCCTCAAGAAACAAAAAGTTCAAGTGAGATATTCAATGTAGCTGTGTGGTTGAAGACCTCATTTCCCCTGCACAACCATCGTAGGTGCTTTCTCTAACTTCACAGTGTGATATGTGGTTGCATGTTGCATATCGTGTCTAGCTTGTATTGCTTCTAATTAGGGCAAATTGCATCTGCTTAGTAATTAACACGTTATACCTATGAATATGACATTCCTTCTTGATTTTGGTTCATGCTACGTCTTTCTATTAACCATGTTCTTAGATCAAACTACTTTTCTTGTGTATCCCGCATCAATCACCTTCAAATTGTCAGTGTGATATGGGTTTCATCTTGCATATGGTTTCAAGCATGTACTGCCTCCAATTAGTTGAAATGCGAGTTATGATGAGACACTCTGAATTTGATAGAGTGTTTTTGTTTGGATCTTTTGTATGGTGTATAGCATGCATTGCTTCTAATTGGTTGAAATGCCTTCTGCTTAGCGTTTTTCGTACATATTCCATTATTCCATCCTCCTGCAATGTGGTTTCATTATATAAAATTTGCGTTCATCGGTATCATGAATTGACGAATTTGGAAGAGCGAATCTCAATCCGTTTTCTTGTGGGTTTAACTTGATAAGGCAAAATCTAATAGGATGAATACACTGGATGCTGGTGCTCCTCTAGAGCAACCAAAACAGATGATCTCTGCAGATTCTCCTGCTACTCCTACAACAGTGCAAGTTCCAATTCTCATCTCCCCTACTCCACAACCCTAGGTGCCTGCTCTAACATGGCAGTATGATATATGGTTGCATGTTGAAGATGGTGCCTAGCTTGTATTGCTTCTAATTTTGTTAAATTACTTCTCCTTAGCTTACATATTATAGTATTGTACATGTGAATATGTCACGCCATCCTGTTTTTGGTACATACTACATCTACCTATCACGCCATGTTCTTACATCAAACTACTGTTCTTGTGTGTCCTACATTTATCACTTACAATGTGACAGCCACGCCCGTGGGTTAGTATGAGACACGCTGCTCTTATAAAGAGTGCACATTCATCCTTCCCACATGATTCTCCACAAACAACAAGTCTATTTGAAGATATTCAACGTAGTTGTGTAGTTGAAGACCTCATTCACCTACACCACCATCGGAGGTGCTTGCTCTAACTTCGCAGTGTGATATGAGGTTGCATATTGCATATGGTTTGTAGCTTGTCTTGCTTCCATTTAGGGTGAATTGCGTCTACTTAGTTAACACATTATACCTATGAATATGACACGCCTTCCTATTTTTTGTACATACTACGTCTTTCTATTAACCATGTTCTCACATCGAACTACTTTTCTTGTGTATCCCACATGAATCACCTTCAAATTGACAGTGTTATATTGATTGCATCTTGCATATCATTTCAAGCATGTACTACCTCTAATTAGTTAAAATTCCACTCGTGATGAGACACTTTTAATTAGGTTGAGTGTTTTTGGTTGGATCTTTCATATGGTGTCTAGCTTGCATTGCTTCTAATCTATTGAAATGCCTAGTGCTTAGCATTTCTCCTACATATTCCATGATTCCATCGTCCTACAATGTGGTTTCCTTACATAAAAGTTGTGTTCATTAGTATTCCATGAATTTGGAAGAGAGAATTTAATTCCTTTTTCTTGAGGTTTGTCTTGACAAGGCAAAATCTAAAAGGATGAACGCACGGAATGATGGTGGTCCTCTAGAGCAACCGAAACATAAGATCTCTGCAGATTCTCCTTCTACTTCTATTGTAGTGCAAGTTCCAGATCTCATCCCCCCTTCTCCATGACCCCATGTGCTTCCTCTAACATGGCAATGTGATATCTGGTTACATGTTGCATATGGTGCCTAGCTTGTATTGCCTCTAATTAGTTAAATTTCATCTCCTTAGCTTACACATTGTAGTATTATACATGTGAATATGACACGCCTTCATATTTTTGGTACACACTACATCTGCCTATCACATCATGTTCTTACATCAAACTACTGTTCATGTGTGTCCTACATCTATCACTTATGATGAGACAGTCACACCCGTGGGTTAGTATGAGACATGCAACTCTTATAAAGAATGCACTTTCGTCGTTCCCACATGATTGTCAAGAAACAACACGTCTAAACAAAGATATTCAGCGTAGATGTGTAGTTGAAGACCTCATTTCCCCTAGACCACCATTGCTGGTGCTTGCTCTAACTTCGCAGTTTGATATGTGGTTGCATGTTGCATTTGGTGACTAGCTGGTATTGCTTCTAGTTATGGAAAATTTCGCCTGCTTAGTTTACACATTATACTTGTGAATATGACAAGCCTACCTGTTTTTGGTACATACTACATCTATCTGTTAATCATGTTCTTACATGAAACTACCGCTCTTTTGTAACCTGCATCAATCACTTACAATGAGACACCTTTATTCGTTGCATATGGCATATGATTTCTAGCATGTTTCCATGTATTGCTTATAATTTGGTAAAATACCCTTATGAGGCCACCCTTTTAATCTGGCAGAGTGGTATTGGTTTCATCTTTCGTATGGTGTCTAGCTTGCATTTCTTATAATTAGTTCACCACCTTTTGCATAGTTTACCCTTCACACATCATAAATGTCAATATGTCATGTCCTCCTATCATGCGGTTGCCTTACATTGAAGTAGTGTTAGTCAGTATCATGCATTAATGAGTTCTGAAGAGAAAATTTTTATTCCTTTTTTTCTTGTGGGTTTGACTTGAGAAGCCAAAATCAAAAAAAAGGAAGGAAAATAGTAAGGAAGGCGATGGTAGTGGCCCTATGTAGCACCATAAACGGAGCATCTATACGGATTCTCCTTGTACAGCTAGTCCATCACAAGTTCCAAGTCTCCGCTCCCCTACTCCACCATCCCAGGTGCTTCCTCTAACTTGATAGTGTAACATTTTAGGTTGAATGTTGTATATGGTGTCCAGCTTGTACGGCTTCTAATTATTGTAAACTGCATCTCCTTAGCTTACATGGTATATGTGTGAATATGACACGCCTTCCTGTTTTCTGTACATAAGGTGTTTAGCTTGCATTGCTTCTGATTTCTTGAAAATCCTTCTGCTTAGTTTACACATCATAGGTGTGAATATGTCATGCTGTCATGTTTTTCCTACATATTCCATCCTCGTCATACGGTTATCTTACTATTGCTCGTCTACATCTTGCATCAGTGAGATCTGAAGAGCGAATTTTATTGTTTTGTGTTGTGGGTACGGCTTGACATGGCAAAGTCGAAAAAGAGAAAGGAAAATAATATAGTAGGGAATGGTGTTACTCATCGGGTCCAACGGAAAAGGATCTTCCCTCGAGATTCTGCTGGTACTTATAGTCGAGTAGAAGGTCCACATTCACTAGATAAATCTACAAACATAGTATCCCCTGCTCCACCAACTGCAACACCTCCTTCAATTATACATACATCTCAATGAGTTACTCGTTCATTTTCTCCGCAAGTGGCATATTCCCAATTTGGCTTCACATCTAACACTACTTCCAAAGCACTGCTGACACTACAGGAGCAAGATCATATGAACCTCATGAGCATCAACACCAAGAAAATACCTGACCGAGTCAAGTTGCAGTTGCATGCTCCTTTATATGTGATCTCACAGTTTGATGCATAGTAACACTTTCCATATTCGTGGTTGAACTAGCACCAAGATGCAAGAGGAAATAGATATCAAGGATAATGCTTGATAGATTAACAAAACCTAAAGGAGGAAGGGATATCCATTTTGAGGCAGGTTTAGAAAGGCCATGTCATGGTACAGAGTTATCAAAGTTAGTATCGAAGGGAGCTGTTGCCGTTAGGTATCATGCACGTATCCTCCCAATGTGGATCTAGTACAGGAATGAGAAGGACGATACCCAGTTTAACACCTTCCTTGACCATTTATCTGTAAGTAATGTTATTAATTGCAATTTGTAATATTGTCTTGCTCTATCTCATACTTTCTAGCTTCCTCCTAATGTGACTCCCATTCTTTTTTCAATAGATGAGGTTCAAGTTAGATCTAAAATATGATGCAACTAAACAAGAATGCACTCATGTTTTTCAATCTCCTCTGTGACAGTCTCGGTATCACCTTAGAAAAACTCACATTGAAGGCAAGGCTAACAATGAAATCGCCCAAATATCTCTAGTGGAATATATTATGGATAAAGATTGGACATCCTTTTTTAAAACACTGGTCTGATCCAAAGTATTATGTAGGGTATATGTATGTGATAAGATCACGTATTGAACTCGTATTGATGTATGTGCCTTACAAGTCTATCTTCTTCTAGGATAACTGTTTGAAGAATAAGACCAATTGTTTTAACGTGAAATTCAAACAGACAATGGGATCTCGTAGCTATATTGCACACTGGGTGGGTCTTGTAAATAGCTGCTATCTCCTTGTTTTTGTTGTGTCATATTATCGTATCTATATAGACTTGTTCCAAATACAAAGGAAAGCCGGTGCGGACCAAAAAGAACCTAAACCGAATTCAATGCGAATATTCAAGGATTGTCACACCTGCAAGATGAAGGGCATGACCACACCAGTTCAAGCCGCTGTTGTAAGTCCTTACTCCTCATGCCTTTAAACTGCTTGTTACTATGACGTGTTCATTTAACTTCTTGGTTTGCAGTCAATGTTAGTAACTATGTTCACTTTTATACAAAGTTGTTTTAATGTATCATTTCACCTTACAAAACTTAAAAGAGAGGAAGTATATTACTTTTTTCTTGATCCATAATATAGTTGTGATTTTCACCTGCCCACACAATGAGACAATTGTCCATTTGTTCGATATATGTTTGCCCGTGATATGAATGATGTCATACTATGTTCATCCTACTTTAAACCTTGTGTCTTTATCCTTACATGTCAATGAACTTGAGGAAATAGACTTTAAAGTAGGCTTGCTACGTGGACATATGTTCCAAAACTGATTTTATGATGTAGTTAACACTACAATACATGCTAATATACTACAGTAGTTCACCAAAATAAGTTATGTATAAATGGGAAACCTATTTTGTTTGTTTTTGTCTCATTAGTAACTTATCTAGTACAGTAATCTACACATTCAAAATTTGAGCAAGCTATAGAACAAATGATTGAACAGCCACAACCACCTCAAGTAGACGATGTTACTAGAAGCACAATGTGGGGACCCCGACTCATAAGTCGTGATCACCGAATGCACGTGTACAGTGATCCCAGAGATCAATGCACACTGAACACACAAAAGCTGAATAACAAGAGTCTTACATCCATACATACCGTATTACACAAATTGTGACCATTATGGTCAAGTTTTGAGTATATCATTAAAGCGGAAATCTTCAATAACATCTTGGACCCATGCCATCTGCCTTAACCTTACAGCCATTCTGACTGGGAAGCGTCCTAGCTCGCATGTCCGTCAGCAAGAAATCTCCATCATATCCTGTTCTTTCATGCCTGGCCAATAAAATAACTAGTGGCAAGCCAATGAGTACTTTGAATGTACTCGCAAGCAACCCAAGTGTGATGACAGAATAATTATGCATGGCTCTACTACTAAATTGGCATTTTTGCGTAAAGCTAGTTTTTCTCATGCAAGTATGATCAATATTTATCAAGGATATGAATGCATCTGCAACAAGTTTCAGGAGGTTACATACATCAATATCGAGAAAGAGTTATAAACAACTCATGCTCGAGCTCATCATGATTTCCCGAAGAATCACATCACCAATATCAACGAGCCGTGTTGTTTTCCTCAAACACACACACACCAGGTTTCACAAACATTGGACGTAGCCCAAGAGCGGTAACCTAACTGTACTTGACCGTGGATACAGCTATTCGAAAAGTTTTACACTTTGTAGAGGTTGCACACTCTACCCACTAGATCCGGGGAACTTCCATGTCATCCACGAACCGCGGTACTTCAAGTACCCGGGTTAAGCACCCGATCACTATCTTTCCCTAGACGACACTAACATAGAGTCCACTCGATTGGTAGCAACCCCCGTGCCCAACATTTCACATCTTAAAAATTGTGGAGACTCGCTCTCATATTCATCACATACCACTGGCACGGGGTACCAACGGTGTGTTCGGTGTCCTGTGAAAACAGTCATGGCCGCCTATCCAAGCATGACCCCGTCCCGAGAGTGACCTCGTGTCACCCCCGTCACTAGTAATGTGGGCACCATGCTAGTATCGGCCTAGGTAATCAATAATGCCCTTTCCCATATAATGGTAGAGTGGTTGCGGATGTAAGGTTGGAATAAGGGTTGCAACGTAAACCAATCCGTTTTCAAAACAACACACACCCTTGACTCGGTACACCACTTCGTCATCAAGTGGTTACCCAACTCATCATCTCCCTCGGGCATAAGTGGCACCCGATGGGGTTTTCGATAAGTCTTTGGAAAGAACTCTGCCTTCGTCACATGCATATTCCCGTCCCATTTGCGTAGCCACTACTAAAGCAACCTATCTACTCCCACCCACATAACCCTCATAGGAAGGTAGGGTCATGCTTGACGCAAAATTCAATAGGAAAGTAAAAAAGGCAATAACCAAAGTGGTCACCACCTCAACATGATTTCGATGCATCGATAATAGGGTGTTATATGACATGTATAAAAACGTTTCTCAAACATGGTCAAAGGGCTGCTTGCCTTGTCCTTCCGAGTCTTCAAACCTTCTGGTCCATCTCCAAGTACTCCGTTTATTTCGTCAACTAACGATGGAAACAATCACAATAAGCAACACAATAAGGCAAAAATAAAAGTGCTCTAAAAATAGAAGTTGAACTTTTCTAGGATACCTCTAGTCATATGAAAAATGACCAAGGTGGTTTCATAGGCATTGGATCAACGGATATCTCTGAATATTTCAATATGAAGGATATAAGGGATTTAACGGATCCATAAGAAGTGTACAGAAGAATTATTTTGAAAAATGGTCAGAGGCACCCATTTGACAAGGAATGATTTTATAAGCATCTAGGAGTTGGTTTCACTAGATTTGGAGTTCAAAAGGATTTCCTATGATTTTGCAAATTTGGCTATACATGGATAAATAGACCAATATTTGATGTGGTACAGAAAGTATTTGGAAAAATGTTCCAAAACTAAGTTATGAGCATATAATTACCTAGGAATTTGAATCATTGCATTTGGAACAATTTTGAGCTCTCTGTGATTTTCTGAAGTTCATCACAGAAATGGAAAAATAGGATTTGCTATTTATTTGTGAAGAAAGTATTTCTGGAAAAATGTGCAACTAGCACCATGTGATAGAGAATGAATTTAAGAACTCATAGAAATTTGAATCATCAAATTTGGCATCGATTTGATTTATTTATGGATTTTGAAGTATACTGGAAAAAGATAAAGAAAAGGGAAATACCAAAATGGGCTGGATCTGGGGCGGCAGCAGCGCGCACTGCGCGAGGCTTAGTGGCAGGGCGCCACTGGGCAGACCCAGCAGCTCGGCCGCACGGGTGACATGGCGACATCGAAGACGGCTTCGACGGAAGGTGCTTCCGCCATGGAGATGCGGGAGTAGCGCGTCCTGCCTCCACTTACGCAAACGAGTTGGCGTGCGGTTGAATTTCAAACCTGACAGACGGGGCCCCCTATTAGGATGTGAGGCTGACTGACAGGCCCCACGGCCGTCGTCGTCAAGCTCCGTCCAGAGAGGACGGCGAGCTCACCGGTGGTGATTCCGGGCACGGTGAGGCGAGCAGGTGGCACCGACGTGTTCAGCGTCGAAGCGCACTTCGGGTGGAGGTGGTGACGGTCGCCGGGAAGCAGTGGTTCACGGGTGACCAAGAAACCAGCGGCAAGGCTTTGGGAGGTGGATCTACAGCTCACTCCGGGCTGAAATCGAAGCGGTGCAAGAAGGGGAATGCGTCAGTGGAGTATTCTGGCTCCAGATCGAGAGAAAAGGGGAGGCGGAGGAGGCCTATACGCCTGGATCGACGGCGACCCGAGGCGGCGGAGCTCGAGCTCGATCTCGAGCTTGGGCGGTTCTGGAGAGGGGAATGTGGTGCAGGGGGTGATTAGGTGTGTGTGGAAGCGAGTGGAGTAGAGAGGAAGGCACGGGGTGTCCCTTTTATAGGCGAATGACGGGGTGTCATGGACCCGTGCGCCGGCGAGCTCCTGCTCGTTGTCACAGGGCTCGGGAGGACCTGGCGCCATGTCTGGGGTATTGTTAGGCGTGGACTACACCGAGGGGAGCTAAGGGAGAGAGTGGGCAAAGGCCAGAGAGCATCGCGCGTGTGAGCTCGCCATTGGCGCGCTCAGGCGGCCAACGCGCGTGCGAGCATGGGCGAGAGAGGGGGAGAGAGGAGGGGAACAGCACCTTGCCGTGACACGGACGTCGAGGGGCGTTGTTTGGCGTGCTGGGGAGGCCCCAGGTGGCCGGAGGCGGTTGGAAGGGGGCGGCTACAGTGCGGGAGAGCACTGTAGCGTGCTCCAGAGCGCCCAAATGGAAGGCATAGCCATTTTCTATGCAATGTGGGCACGTCCGAAAGCATCTGGTAGCTCTAGGGGGAAGTAAAGAAGTGGGCTGTGGCCTTGGATGCCCTGGGGAGCCAGTAGGAGAGGAGAGAGGCAGAAGAAGAGGGAGAGAGGGGCTATCCAGGGAGGTTAATGGGGGTATTTAACCCCTCAATCATTGAGAATAGGCCAGGGAGAGTTACTGGAGGTAGGAGAGGACTAGGAGGAGCTATGGTAAAAAGTTGAGCTCATGGAGAATAGTGTAAGTGGTCAAAATGGTGATTTTTTAAAAGTGACAGAAGGTGTTTGATGCAAATTTGGGCAAGCAAATTAACTCCACTTGACATGACAAATAACAGGATCAAGTGTCACACATAATTGAGGTTGACCACCAAGTTTGAGTCCATTTGAAGAATGTTGCCAATGTAACGTTGGTAAACACTCGAAATCAGCAGAAATAACTTTTCCAAGATTCAGTCATGCAAATCATCCCACCTTGATGCACCACTTGGTGTAGTGTCATCATTTGGGGTTGTGATCATGTCCACAAATTTGAGGTCACAAGTAAAAAGTTGGCAATGTAGAGTTATTCAAAATTGGATCTGGTCAGAAAAGGGTTTTGGGGCACTTAGATCAAGTTATCCTTCTCCAATACTTGTCCCATTTGGTCTAGATGCATAATTAGACCATTTTAGCATGTGCACCAAGTTTGAGAGCATTTGGACAAGTTTGGCAATGTAAAGTTGCTCAAACTTCAAAATGGACAGAAATGGTTTTGAGGGGATTTGATGATGTTTTCTTGATCTTCAAGGCATGAGGCTTTTTAGGATCATCAATTATGTCATATTGGACATGATAGAATTTCCCTGGAATTTTTAGAGAATATTTCCTTTGTAAATATTTCAAAAGCTTGAAATATCCAAAATGGGTTTTGAAGGATTTGCCCAATATTTTTGAACATGACCATGTGTTGAAACTCTTATATATAGACAATATATGTCCTATGAGTTTCCTTGAATTTAGAAAAATATTTTTTGAAACAGTTAAATAATTTTAACCTATTAAAGACCATTTCTGGCCTAAAGAAAAAGCCTTTAAATAAACTATGAAAATAACTTTTAAAATTATACTTTTGGAGTTTAAGGGAGTCCTATACCTAATAGGATTCAAATATAATTTTTGAAAGATTTTTCACACCCTAAATATTGTACTTGCAGTACAAACCTCAATTCATGGGTTTTTGGAAAATTAATTTTAGAAAATACTATTTGGCCAAATTATTTTTATAAGAAAATACTTTACTGTTCTATGCACATGGCATGATCATTGGGAAAAGGTTTTGGATCAAGGAGATGAAGTATAAGAGTTGAATGATTTATTTGATTTTTAGAGCACTTGCAAACAGCAGACAGAAAACCAATCAAGCAAGGTCAAAAACACTCAAAACTTTTTGTCAAACCACATTTTAGCATGATTATTAGCTTATCTGTTGTGGCATGAAAATCAGGGTGTGACAGACCTACCCCCCTTACAAGAATCTCGTCCCCGAGATTCCCAGACTAGGTGTGGAAAGGAATACGGAGACTTGGATACGGGGTAGTCTTCACTTCTTGTTGGTTCTGCTTCCGAGTGGTGCTCCATGGAACCTCGAGGTACTTGGTGGTGTGGCTTCTCGCATGTTGCCCTTTTTTATGCAGGTTGCTGAGGGGTCTCTTGCATAGGTTAGGTTGAGCTAGACGCCAAAGGCTTGGTGATCGATGTCCTTGCAGGGACCGGGCTAGTTAGGAAGTTAAAAGTATTTCCAGAGTTGTGACTTGTGGAAAATTTGGTGCATGGTGGGTAACTCAGGTAGTAAATCTAGCCGGTAGCCGTCTAGTATTCTTCTTGCAGAGGTCTTGAAGAAGGTCGATAAATCTTGGTGTGAGCGTCCCTTCGACATGGAAATGCTTGGTTCCTTCGAGAGGAGTGGCTTGCAGATACCCCTGGTCTTTGACGTAGAGGTTTACTTCTTGACGATGGTGGTTGGTATAGTTCTTCCTCCTTGACGTGGCGGTCTTCAAATGTTCCCTAACCAATTGAACGGCTCTTCTTCCGTCTTCGGGTAGTCAAGTATGTTGCCAAATAAAGATGAAAACTAACTTGTCCAAGTACTCCATGAAGTCTATGGGGTACGCGAGGTAGGCAGGGGTATTGGTGGTGGTCTCTATTGAGTATAGGGAAAGGTCTTCCTATGGCATCGTCAGTTCTTGTGCTATATTAGGATGAAAATGTGGTCACTCACTATGTCCACTAGTTCTATTACGAACCGAGTGTTGTGCAAGGGTATAGTGGCTTAGCTGGTTCTCTTGTAATTCTATGGGTTAAGCACATGGTTAAGGATTCGTTCTGGGGTATCTGTAAAGTCTCGAAGTGTCTAGGAATGGGTTTCTAGTCTGGAGGGTTAAACATAACTTCACGGGGTTGCACTTGGTCGAGGAGGCTGCAGCAAAAGTCTTCTGTGCCAGTTGGTTGCCGAAGTAGAATCCTTGGTGTATCTTGTCTTGTTGGTCTTCAGTTGAGGAGATAGAAGAGAGGGAAAAAGTAGCATAGAGGAGGGGAATACGTAAAGGGGGTTCTATAGTGCAAGTGCAAACAAACAGGTGCAGAAAGAGCGAAACAAAAGAACCAAGGTAAGGAAGGTGATATAGTCGTGTACTTGTTGCCTAGGACAAAAGTGAGACTTATATCAAAACACAAACAAATAAAATAGAGCAACACACAATCATGGTTCTATTCGAACCATCATACGGACTCGACTGTGCATAGGGGGTACACGACTCATCCTACCCTAGGGGTTCTCGGACTAGTAGTCGTGCCTTGTGCCTCATACAGTGTTCTGAGTTTTCCTCTAGTGTTGATATATTCCTTGTAGCTGTTTGATGAATGATCTGGGTTGAGCTTGAAGAATATTCAACAACTTCTCGCCTAATGAGTGGATGTGGTGAAGGTGTCTCCTCATAGCTGGCGTTTACTTGGTCTCCTCTTCTCTTCTTAATCATAACGATCCATTTTTGTCTTCTAAGGCGTCGAAGGTACCAAGTAGGTAATTCTTATGCAATGACAATAACAAGGCATAATAGAGGTCGAACATGTCGGTTACGTTGATGACAACATCGACACCAAGAGCGGGGGACGAAGAGAACCGTTTTCTTGCTCACTATAGTGAGGCGGACCAAATGGCGAGGTTCTCATCCACTGGTGATTGCCAATACAGCAACGGTAAGGACATGGTTGCTCTATTTTGCTGTGTATATCATAATCTTGCATAAATTAAGCCATGTTCATCGTAGTCTAAGGTCGCATCATCTTGGGGCAGTGTCAAGGGTGTCACCATCTTCTGGGTCTTCATGTCCTCATTCCTCGAGGATGTATCTTCTGTTGGCATCGTCTTGTTGTGGTGTCGCCAATCTTGTGTTCATAAGAGGTGGGTGAGTGTTTGGCAAGGTATCATCCCTCTAGATTATCCACGAGGATTACAGAAAACCCAGTGGTCAGGGGCACAAGGGTTCTAGCGACCAACAGTTTTGAAGGGGAAGAGATCAATAAGGAAGGTATAGCCTAGTTTTCGAAAAAGTGAGAAGGGAAGAGAAGTATAGATAGTTTTGAAAACTAGTAATAGTTTTGGAAATAGTTTTACCCTAACTAACGACCATGCTAACTAAGGCTTCCTATAGTCAGGATGGCTCTGATACCATCTCTGTGGGGACCCCGACTCATAAGTCGTGATCACCGAATGCACATGTACAGTGATCCCAGAGATCAATGCTCACTGCACACACAGAAGCTGAATAACAAGAGTCTTACATCCATACATACCATATTACACAAATTGTGACCATTATGGTCTAGTCCTGAGTATATCATTGCAGCAGAAATCTTCAATAACATCTTGGACCCATGCCATCTGCCTTAACCCTACAGGCATTCTGACTGGGAAGTGTCCTAGCTCGCATGTTCATCACCAAGAAATCTTCATCATATCATGTTCTTTCATGCCTGGCCAATAAAATAACCAGTGGCAAGCCAATGAGTACTTTGAATGTACTCGCAAGCAACCCAAGTGTGATGACAGAATAATTATGCAGGGCTCTACTACAAAATTGGAATTTTTGCGTCAAGCTAGTTTTTCACATGCAAGTATTATCAATATTTATCAAGGATATGAATGCGTCTGCAACAAGTTTCAAGAGGTTACAGACATCAATATCGGGAAAGAGTTATAAACAACTCATGCTCGAGCTCATCATGACTTCCTCAAGAATCACATCACCAATATCACCGAACCGTGTTGTTTTCCTCAGACACACACCAGGTTTCACAAACATTGGACGTAGCCCAAGAGAGGTTACCCAACTGTCCTTGACCGTGGACACGACTATTCGAATAGTTTTACACTCTGCAGAGGTTGCACACTTTACCAACTAGATCTGGGGAACTTCCGTGTCATCCACGACCTGTGGTACTTCAAGTACCCGAGGTAAGCACCCGATCACTATCTTTCCCTAGACGACACTAACATAGAGTCCACTCGATTGGTAGCAACCCCCGTGCCCAACATTTCACATCTTAAAAATTGTGGAGCCTCGCTCCCATGTTCATCACATACCACTGGCACGGGGTACCAACGGTGTGTTCGGTGCCCGGTGAAAACAGTCATGGCCGCCTATCCAAGCATGACCCTGTCTTGAGAGTGACCTCGTGTCACCCCCGTCACTAGTAATGCAGGCACCATGCTAGTATCGGCCTAGGTAATCAATAATGCCCTTTCCCATATAAGGGTTGAGTGATTGCACATGTAAGGTTGTAATAACGGTCGCAACTTAAACCAATCCGTTTTCAAAACAACACACACACTTGCCTCGGTACACCAGTTCGTCATCAAGTGGTTACCCAACTCATCATCTCCCTCGGGCATAAGTGGCACCCGACGGGGTTTTCGAAAAGTCTTTGGAAAGTACTCTGCCTTCGTCACCATGCATATTCCCGTCCCATTTGCGCAGCCACAACTAGAGCAACCTATCTACTCCCACCCACATAACCCTCATAGGAAGGTAGGGTCATGCTTGATGCAAGATTCAATTGGAAAGTAACAAAGGCAATAACCAAAGTGGTCACCACGTCAACATGATTTCGATGCATCGATAATAGGGTGTTATATGACATGTATAAAAAGGTTTCTCAAACATGGTCAAAGGGCTGCTTGCCTTGTCCTTCCGAGTCTTCAGACCATCTGGTCCATCTCCAAGTACTCAGTTTATTTCGTCAACTAACGACGGAAACAATCACAATAAGCAACACAACAAGGCAAAAATAAAAGTGCTCTAAAAATTGAAGTTGGGCTTTTCTAGGATACCTCTGGTCATATGAAAAATGACCAAGGTGGTTTCATAGGCATTGGATCAATGGATATCTCTGAATATTTCAATATGAAGGATATAAGGGATTTAATTGATCCATAAGAAGTGTATAGAAGAATTATTTTAAAAAATGGACAGAGGCACCCATTTGACAAGGAATGATTTTATAAGCATCTAGGAGTTGGTTTCACTAGAGTTGGAGTTCAAAAGGATTTCCTATGATTTTGCAAAGTTGGCTATACATGGATAAATAGACCAATATTGGATGTGGTACAGAAAGTATTGGCAAAATTGTTCCAAAACTAAGTTATGAGCATATAAGTACCTAGGAATTTGAATCATTGCATTTGGATCAATTTTGAGCTCTCTGTGATTTTCTGAAGTTCATCACAGAAATGGAAAAATAGGATTTGCTATTTATTTCTGAAGAAAGTATTTCTGGAAAAATGTGCAACTAGCATCATGTGATAGAGAATGAATTTAGGTACTCATAGAAATTTGAATCATCAAATTTGTCATCCATTCTATTTATTTATGGATTTTGAAGTATACTGGATAAAGAAAAAGAAAAGGGAAATACCAAAATGGGCTGGACCTGGGGCTACAGCAGCGCGCACTGCGCGATGCTTAGTAGCAGGGCGCCACTGGGCCGGCCCAGCGGCTCGGCCGCACGGGCGACAGGGCGATGTCGAAGACGGCTTCGCCGGAAGGCGCTTCCGCCACGGAGACGCGGGAGTAGCGCGGCCCGCCTCCAGTTACGCAAACAAGCTGGCGTGTGGTGGAGTTCCAAACTGATAGGCGGGGCCCCCTGTCAGGATGTGAGGCTGACTGACAAGCCCCACGGCCATCGTCGTCAACCTCCGTCCAGAGAGGACGGCGAGCTCACCGGCGGTGATTTCGGGCATGGAGAGGCGAGCAGGTGGCACCGACGTGTTCAGCGTCGAAGTGCACTTCGGGTGGAGGTGGTGACGGTCGCCGGGAAGCAGTGGTTCGCCGGTGACCAAGAAGTCGGCGGCGAGGCTTCGGGAGGTGGATGGATAGCTCACTCCGGGCTGAAATCGAAGCGGTGCAAGGAGGGGAACGCGTCAGTGGAGTATTCTAGCTCCAGATCGAGAGAAAAGGGGAGGCAGAGGAGGCCTATACCCCTGGATCGACAGCGACCCGAGGGGGCGGAGCTCGAGCTCAATCTTGAGCTTGGGCAGTTCAGGAGAGGGGGATGTGGTGCAGGGGGGTGATTAGGTGTGTGTGGAAGCTAGTGGAGTGGAGAGGAAGGCGCAGGGTGTCCCTTTTATAGGCGAACGGCGGGGTGTCGTGGACCCGTGCGCCGGCGAGCTCCTGCTCGTTGTCACAGGGCTCGGGAGGAGCTGGCGCCGTGTCTGGGGTATTGCTAGGCGTGGACTACACCGAGAGGAGCTAAGGGAGAGAGATGGCAAAGGCCAGAGAGCATCGCGCGTGTGAGCCGCGCCATTGGCGCGATCGGGCGGCCAGCACGCGTGTTAGAAGGGGCGAGAGACGGGGAGAGAGGATGGGGACAGCACCTTGCCATGATGCGGACGTCGAGGGGCGTTGTTTGGCATGCTGGGGAGGCCCGAGGTGGCCGGAGGCGGTTGGAAGGGGGCGGCTACAGTGCTGGAGAGCACTGTAGCTTGCTCCAGAGCGCCCAAATAGCCGGCATGGCCATTTTCTCTGCAATGTGGGCGCGTCCAAAGGCGTCTGGTAGCTCTAGGGGGGAAGTAAAGAAGTGGGTTGTGGCCTTGGATGCCCTGGGGAGCCAGTAGGAGAGGAGAAAGGCATAAGAAGAGGGAGAGAGGGGCTATCCAGGGAGGTAAATGGGGGTTTATTACCCCTCAATCATTGAGAAATGGCCAGGGGAGAGTTACTGGAGGTAGAAGACGACTAGGAGGAGCTGTGGTAAAAAGTTGAGCTCAAGGAGAATAGTGTAAGTGGTCAAAATGGTGACTTTTGAAAAGTGACAGAAGGTGTTTGATACAAATTTGGGCATGCAAATTAACTCCACTTGACATGAGAATTAACAAGATCAAGTGTCACACATAATTGAGGTTGACCACCAAGTTTGAGTCCATTTGAAGAAAGTTGCCAATGTAACTTTGGTAAACCCGAGAAATAAGCAGAAATGACTTTTCCAAGATTCAGTCATGCAAATCATCCCTCTTTGATGCACCACTTGTTGTAGTGTGATCATTTGGGGTTGTGATCATGTCCACAAATTTGAGGTAACAAGTAAAAAGTTGGCAATGTAGAGTTGTTCAAATTTGGATCTGGTCAGAAAGGGTTTTGGGGCATTTAGATCAAGTTATGCTTCTCCAATACTTGTCCCATTTGGTCTAGATGCAAAATTAGACCATTTTAGCATGTGCACCAAGTTTGAGAGCATTTGGACAAGTTTCGCAATGTAAAGTTGCTCAAACTTCAAAATGGACAGAAATGGTTTTGAGGGGATTTGATGATGTTTTCTTGATCTTCAAGTCATGAGGCTTTGTAAGATCATCAAATATGTCATATTTGACATGATAGAATTTCCCTGGAATTTTTAGAGAATATTTCCTTTGTAAATATTTCAAAAGCTTGAAATATCCAGAAAGGGTTTTGAAGGATTTGCCCAATATTTTTGAACATGACCATGTGTTGAAACTCTTATATATGGACAATATATGTCCTATGAGTTTCCTTGAATTTTGAAAAATATTTTTTGAAACAGTTAAATAATTTTAACCTATTAAAGACCATTTCTGGCCTGAAGAAAAAGCCTTTAAATAAAATATAAAAATAACTTTTAAAATTATACTTTTGGGGTTTAAGGGAGTCCTATACCTAATAGGATTCAAATATACCTTTTGAAAGATTTTTCACACCCTAAATAAGGTACTTGGAGTACAAACCTCAATTCAGGGGTTTTTGGAAAACTAATTTTAGAAAATACTATTTCGCCAAATTATTTTTATAAGAAAATACTTTATTGTTCTATACACATGGCATGATCATTGGGAAAAGATTTTGGATCAAGGAGATGAAGTATAAGAGTTGAATGATTTATTTGATTTTTAGAGCACTTGCAAACAGCACACAGAAAACCAATCAAGCTAGGTCAAAAACACTCAAAAGTTTTTGTCAAACCACATTTTAGCATGATTATTAGCTTACCTGTTGTGGCATGAAAATCAGGGTGTGACACACAATGTCATCTCTGGCTGCAGTGTGTCAATATCCCTCCACTAACAGTGCAAAAAGCACCTTCCTGCGTAGTTCTAGGTTGGTTGTCAAGGTAACCTTATCCAAATCGCCTACTGAACAAAATCTTCTGTCTAGAGAGAGTGATATATCTATGCTCCAGACACAAGTCCAATCCCTAATGAAGGTCGTTTCTGAAACAAGAATAGAGGTTGACAAATGTCGTGAAGATATGAATGATTTTGAAACGAGACTACCGGACATTTGCTTCGTTCTTGAAGAGCAATGGAAGAAATAAGGGGAAGGTCATGCTGGTCTATTACATTCTATAGCCAAATTAGCAGTCAAGGCAAATGATATGTGCTTCTATACATCTGAGGGTGCATTAATAACCCACAAGTGTAGGGAATCGTTTGTAACCCTTTTCGATAAGTAAGAGTGTTGAACCCAACGAGGAGCTCAAGGTAGAACAAATATTCCCTCAAATTCTATCGACCATCGATACCACTTTACGCACACTTAACGTTTGCTTTACCTAAAAAAGTATGAAACTAGGAGTACTTGGCAAGAATAAAACTTGGAATAAATTGCATAACAGTAAAAGTGGATAGCTTTTGTCAACAAGAAAGTCATTTGTCCCTAGGTAATCCAAACAAAGTATCGGTAATCATTCTTGCAATTTTACATGAGGGAGAGGCATGACCTAACATACTTTCTCTACTTGGGTCATATGCACTTATGATTGGACCACTAGCAGGCATCCACAGCTACTAAATATCATTAAAGTCGTGAAACCCAACCATAGCATTAAGTATCAAGTCCTCTTTACTCCCATACGTCATAACCCACTTATCCGCGTCTGGGCTATTGTCATCCCGTGCAACACTGACAATAAGAAAATCATGAACATATTGCAACACCCTACAGTAGGGGCCTCTCACGTTTGCACGAGACGGAGGGTACCGTAGGACATCACCATAAATAAAATATACAATCATGCCAACCAAGATCACTATTAACCCATAGGACAAAACGGATCTACTCAAACATCATAGGATAACCATAAATTATTGGGAAATAATATATAGTGTTGAGAACCATGTTTAAGTAGAGATTACAGCGGGAAGAAGAGGTGTTACACCGCTGCATAGAGGGGAGAAAGTTGGTGTCGACGGTAGCAAGATCGTTGATGTAGATCGCTGATACGTCTGGTTTGCATCATGTTTTCTTACTGGTATTTACAATGTTTTGGAGTAATTCTAATGCCTTCCGTCTCATAATTTGCAAGGAACACACCAAGAGGGAGAAGTCCGGCAACTGGAAATCTGGACCTGAAAAAGCTACGTCAGGCCACCTATTTTGCACAACTCCAAATGAGCTGAAACTCCACAATGATTTTTGAATATTTAAAAAATATTGGAGCCAATAAACACCAGGGGGGCACCAGGTGGGCACAACCCACCTGAGCGCGCCACGCCCCCCTGGCGCGCCCCGGTGGGTTGTGGCCTCCTCGGCCCACCTCTGGTGCCCATCTTCTAGTATATAAGTGATTTTTACCTAGAAAAATGAGGTGAAGTTTTTGGGACGGAACGCCACCGTCTCAAGGCAGAAATTGGGCAGGAGAACTTTTGCCCTCCGGCGGAGCAATTCCGCCAGGGGAACTTCCCTCCCGGAGGGTTAAATCATCGGCATCACCATCACCAACCACCCCCCCATCTCGGGGAGGGCAATCTCCATCAACATCTTCACCAGCACCATCTCATCTCAAACCCTAGTTCATCTCTTGTTTTCAATCTTGTAACCGGAACTATAGATTGTTGCCAGGGGGTGACTAGTAGTGTTGATTACATCTTGTAGTTGATTACTATATGGTTTATTTTGTGGAAGATTATATGTTTAGACCCATTATGCATATTAATAACCCTCTGATATTGATCATGTTCATTACTTTTGAGTAGTTACCTTTGTTCTTGAGGTCACGGGAGAAATCATGTTGCAAGTAATCATGTAAATTTGGTATGTGTTCGATATTTTGATTGTATGTAAGTTGTGATTCCCTTAGTAGTGTCATGTGAAGGTCGACTACATGACACTTCACCATATTTGGGCCTAAGAGAATGCATTGTGGAGTAGTAAATAGTTGGGTGGGGGGTTGCGAGAGTGACAGACACTTAAACCCCAGATTATGCACTATCCATAAGGGACCGATTGGATTCCAGAGTTTAATGCTATGGTTAGAATTTATTCTTAATACTTTTCTTGTAGTTGCAGATGCTTGCAAGAGTGTTAATCATAAGTAGGAGGTTTTTTCAAGAAAGAACAACACCTAAGCACCGGGCCACCCACATATCAAATTATCAAAGTAGCGAACACAAATCAAACCAACATGATGAAACTAACTAGATGAAATTCCCGTGTACCCTCAAGAACGCTTCGCTTACTATAAGAGAACGTTTTGTCCTGTACTTTTCCTCAAAAGGATTGGTATACCTTGCTTCATACTTGTTACAATTGTCGTTACTTGCTTGTTACAAATTACCTTGCTATCAAACTATTCGCTACTTACATTTACAGCACTTGCAGACACTACCTTGGTGAAAACTACTTGTCATTTCCTTCTGCTCCTCGTTGGGTTCGACATTCTTACTTATGAAAAAGTTCTACAGTTGATCCCCTATACTTGTGGGTCATCAAGGCTATTTTCCAGCGCTGTTGCCGGGGAGCGAAGCGCCTTTGCTAGGTGTAATTTGGTAAGGAAACATTTATATAGTGTGCTGAAATTTATTTTCACTTCTCACTATGGAAAACAATCCTTTAAGGGGTTTGTTCGGGGTATCTTCACCTCATCCGGAAACACAATTAGCTACCCCTCAACCTGCTGCACCTACTAAGAATATTGAATATGAAGTCCCTTCGGGTAGGATAGAACAACTGCTAGCTAATCCTTATGCGGGAGATGGAATCGAACATCCTGATATGCACTTGATATATGTGGAACAAATTTGTGGATTATTTAAGCTTGCAGGTCAACCCAGGGACAAAGTTATGAAGAAGGTTTTTCCTTTATCTTTTAAGGAAAAAACATTGGCATAGTATAGGCTATGCGATGATAATGGAGTCGTTTGAAATTGGAGTTCCACCATAAATTATATCCTATGCATCTAATTCATCATGATCGGAATTATATATATAATTTTGGGCCTCGTGAAGGAGAAAGTATCGCTCTAGCTTGGGGAGGGCTTAAGTCAATGTTATATTCATGCCCCATTCATGAGCTCTCAAGACAAATTATTGTCCAGAATTGTTATGCTCAGCTTGCTCGTAATGATCAAACCATGCTTGATACTTCTTGTGTTGCTTCTTTTATGAAGAGGACTGTTGAATTCCGGTGGGATATTTTGGAAAGAATTAAACGCAACTATGAAGATTGGGAATTCGACAAAGGTAAAGACTCAAGTATTAAATTTGAGTATGATTTTGTTAAATCTTTTATGCATACCGATACTTTTCAAAAGTTTAGCACTAAATATGGACTTGACATGAGATAGTAGCCTCCTTTTGTGAATCATTTGTTACCCATGCTGAACTCCCTAAAGATAAGTGGTTTAAATATCACCCACCTATTAAATAAGAAATTAAAGAACCGGTAACAGCTAAGGAAGAAACTATACTTTATAATGTCGATCCAGTATTTCCTTCTGTTTAAATTGAAAAACCACCTTTCCCTGTTAGGTAAAGGAACACGCTAAAGTTTCAACTATGGTCAACAAAAGTTATACTAGAACACCTAAACCAGATGAGCAAATTAAAGTAGAGCCTAATATTGTTATGGTAAAGGATCTCTTGGAAAAAATGTAGATGGGCATGTTATTTGATTTAATGAAGAGGCTTCTATAATTGCAAAACCTGATAAAAGTGATAAACATAAACCAGTTGTGGCCATGCCTGTTATTTCAGTTTAAATAGGATATCATTGCTATCTTGGTTTATGTGACATAGGTGCTAGTGTGAGTACTATTCCCTACTCTTTATACCAAGAAATTATGAAAGACATAGCACCTGTAGAAATATTAGACATTGATGTCACTATTAATCTTCTTAATAGAGATACCGTATCACTAATTGGGATTGTTAGAGATGTTGAAGTCTTGTGTGGCAAAATAAAATACCCTACTGATTATCTTGTTCTTGGTTCCCCACAAGATACTTTTGTCCCATTATCTTTGGTAGACCTATCTTGAACATCCTTAATGCTCAAATAGATTATCAGAAGCAAACTGTTGGTGTTAGTTTTGGTGATGAGTCTCATGAATTTAATTTTTCCAAGTTTAGTAGGAATCTTCATGAAATAGAATTGCCTAGTAAGGATGAATTATTTGCTCTTTCTTCTATTGATGTGACACCTACCAAACCTTTAGAGGAGTATTTGGTAGACCATAAAAATGATTTACATATGCATGAAAGAACAGAAATAGATAAAATTTTATATAAACAACGTCCTCTACTTAAACAAAACTTTCCTATTGAAACTCTTGGAGGTCCTCCTCCACTTAAAGGTGATCCTTTGTTTGAATCAAAACAATTGCTAGACACTTTGAAATATGCTTATCTTGATGAAAAGAAAATATATCATGTTATATTAGTGTTAACCTTTCAGAACATGAAGAAGAAAGATTATTCAAGGTTCTAAGGAAGCACTGAGCGGCTATTGGATATACTCTTGATGATTTAAAGGGCATTAGTCCCACTCTATGGTAGCACAAAATTAATATGGAACCTGATGCTAAACCAGTTGTTGATCAACAACATCAGTTAAATCCGAAGATGAAAGAAGTGGTAAGAAGGGAAATTGTCAGGACCCCGATCCTAAGTCACACCGATCTAGCTGTAACACGTCATATCACTTTGCGGCCTCACGCACGGTAACCCCACGGGTGCCACCTTACCTGGCCCGGGACCGTTTGCGCATTTTGGCACACGTATATGACAGTGTCGCTAGCATCCATATGACAGAGAACCCGGGCCGACATGGCTAGTTATAAACCAAAAGTGGCACTAAATTACAGAGACAGGCATCCATGACCCAGCAACGAACGTGTCGGTCATCAACGTATGAACCCAAGTCGTAGCAAGCTACATGGACTTAAAGGAACAACGCGTGACATTTCCCCTAAGGGACAGACACGGGAACGAAGAAGGACACATGCCGGCCAGCCTACGTGTTCCGAGCAGTACCAAGCTACCAAGGCTCATTGGAATCACTAGGAGGCATTTCCCTGTAAGGTAGGCTACCAAAGGAAAGCAACTAGGTGTCGGATCCCACACATACCAAGCATTTCAACCATACACACAATATGCTCAATATGTGCAAATACAACATTGCATCTCAACAGAACTCTATGACTCAAAGTACTTTATTTAAGAGGCTCCAAGAGCCATACATAACATATCCATACAGGTAGGGGTCACATGACCCAACACTCAAGTCATACAGTCATACAAGCACAAGCGGAAGCTACATGTCTGAGTACAGACAACTTAGAAAATAAAACAGGCTTGGTGAAGCCTGACTATCTACAAGGCCCTTCACAAGCTCCAGATCTCCGTCTGGGTGTCAAGCTACTCGTCGACGTCAACGTCTATGTAGAACCCATCAGCAGGGGCAGGGTTCTCCTCTGCAACAGTTATTAAGCAAACATGAGTACAAAGGTACTCAGCAAGTCTTACCACAGAACCTATCATACATGCAACATTATCAAAGGGGGTAGTGGAGTTCATAGCAGAAAGCCAGCTTTGACTCTTGGCTAACCTATACTACAACTCTCAACAGATTGCAAGATGTTATACGAACACGAGTCCTCTACTCACCACAACAATACACCACCGAGGATCCTCTTCCGTCATCCTACGGAAGGGCCATCCACGATACTCACACTTATCTTGAGGCTTTTAGTAGTATCCATCAACTTGTCTATGAACTGTAAGAGTAACCAAGTAGTCCGTACCACGAACAACGGCTATTCGAATAGATTGATAACCCTGCAGGGGTGTACCTCTTCTCACACGCTTTCACCACTTATCGCCGTTTACTTGACATGTACTCGACAACCTTCAAGCGGAAGCCCAGCGAGGGTGTCGGCCACGACCTGACTAACTACTCAAGTCTCTCGTCCGGGTTTATCGCCTATTTGGGTTCCATCCGTGGGGAGATCCGGCCGGGGTGTCGCTCACGGCCCCAAACGATGTGTACAGGGTTCCCGAGTCACCAAACGGGCAACCGGTACACCGTGCCACGTACCTGTCGCATCACAACCCACCCCGAGGGTCAGCGCTGTGCACGACTCCAGTAAACTATAGACACCAGAAACTAGTTGCAACTCCTGGACAGAGATCAAGGGTAATTAATAAGCCGAGAGGGTCAATTAAGGATCCCAATGTGTGGTAGTAGCTGTAACTTGAACCACACATACAGATCTCGGGTCCTATGGACGATTCCAATGAAACAACCCACCATGTACTCCTACATGGCCTTTCAACGATACCATTACCAAGCGTATCCCACACTTCCTTCTCTTTATCAGTATGATCATTTCACTCTGATCCATCACCCAGATGAACCAGACCAGACACAACTCTAAGCATAGCAGGCAACATAAACAAATAGCATGGTGGATCACACATCACATGGCTCAATCAACTCCTACACATGCTAGTGGGTTTCAACTATTTACTGTGGGAACGACAGGTCATGCAAGGGAATATGCTTCAACTACCGCAGCAAGTAGCAGTTCACACGCTGTTGCCTTAATGCAGTAAAAGAGAGGAGGAGCGAGGAGATTGGGTTTGTATCGGAATGATCAATGATTGCTTGCCTGACAAAGTGGTTGTCGGGTACTGCTCTTCAACTGGATACGCAGGAGTATCCTCGGGAGCAAGACCTAAAACAGAGAATACCGGGGATACAATCATTAAACACACAAATGCAACAATATGATGCATGCTCATGACATGGCAAGATGCATGTGTGTTGGGCTAATGCAACTATAACCACAAGGGTTTGAGCTTATTTGAATCAAAGATTCAAATTGGCACTTTAGCTATTATTTAAATAAGTGCATTATCATGTTTTAATGTATACAGCAAGGTTAACTTGCTCAAACATGCATGAAACCAGTGCCATTGGAAAGATTGGATTTTTCTGATCATTTTTCATATATAAATCTTTTCCATCTGAGCTACTGTTGAATTTATATGATTTTTTGAAGTTTAGGGATTTTCTGGAATTTCCCTGAATTATTTTTAAATCTAAAAAATCCCAGAAAATCCTTTACTGCGTCAGCATGACATCATGCTGACGTCAGTCAGTCAACAGGAGCTAGTCCAAGTCAAACATGACATGTGGGCCCGGCATGTCAGTGTCACAGCTATTAACAAAGTTAATTAGTGTTAAACTTAAAACTAATTAGCTATCAGTGGGGTTTGGCCCACGGGTCAGTGACTAAACTAACTAACTAATTTAATTAACATTTAATTAATTAAACTAGCTAATCAGGGGAGGGGTGGCCCACGCGTCAGCGACCCAGGGGTGGTCAACCCCCCGGTCAAACGAGTCAAACTCGCCGGCGAAGTGATGCCGATGAGGCCAGACACGGCGGCGTGCTTCGGAAAACGTCCACAGGGCTCGGTTCGAGCCGCGGTTGGGCGCGTCGGAGAGCCCTTGTCGTTGCGCGTCGAACGGTGGTGGTCGCCGGACCTGTGGTGGCCGGAGACGACGGCAACGAGCTCGACAGCGGTGGCCGGCGTTCGGGCGTGTATGGAGAAGTAGCTACGGTGGCCTAGGCGATGCATGCGTGGTACCTAGCTCGTCTACGTGCTGCGGCGAGCGAGATGGACATGTGTCCGTGACCAAATGGTCACCGGAGCATCGCCGGCGGCAAGCGCGGCGGCGGTGGGTTTCGGTGATCAACGGAGCGGCAGCTACACGGCGCAAACGACGCAGAGGAAGGAGGGATACGGCGTAGGAGCTCACAGCGGTGCTAGCGAGCTCGACGGAGAGGTCGGGACGCTCTGCAGCTTCTTAATCGACGTCGAGGTGCTCCGGCGATCCGAGGTTGGGGACGACGGCGTGAAGGCGTTGCAGGGCTCCCGGCGATCCGTGGCTCAGCGAGGAGGTAGAGGGCGTCGCGGCGAATCTTCTGGACACGGTCACGGGACGAGGGGGAGGGTCTAGGTGCGGCAACGGCGAGCGGCGGCGACGAGCGGCTCCGTGGTGAGAGGGAGAGAGCCAGGGGAAGGCGATGGGGACGAGGGGAAAGTGCGAGAGGGGTCGGGGCAGCTGCGTGGCGACGCCAGGAGACGTCCAGGCCGTCGGGGAGGCAGGCAAGCAGGGTGGAGGTGGCCGGGCGCGTGCCGGCGCGCGGTGGCCATGCGCGCTGCCTTCTGGCGCGAGGAGGAAGGCGACAGAACGGGGCTGGTGGGTTGGGTCGGCCTGCAACAGTGTTGGGCCCAAGGTAAGTGCTTTCTCTCTCTTTCTTTTTCCTATTTCTTTTCTGTTTCATTTGTTTTGCAACTTTGTTTAATTAATAAAAATGCCAGAACATTTTTATAACTCATGAAACTTGTCATGCCCACTGTATATATTATGAACAGTATGGAACATTATAGTTTATGATTATTTGAGCATTTAAAATATTTTATAGCATTTAAATGCCCAAATACAAATACCATATGATTTAATCCAAAGACCTTAGATGTCCTAGAAAATTGTGCACCATTTTTGGCTGAGGTTTAAGACCAAGGCAGAAATGATGAACATTTTTAAGGGCATTTTGGGTACATTGGAAAAGATTTTATCAATCCCTAGTTGTTAGAAGAGGGGTGCTGGGGTTTCTGTCATTCCCATTTCAAGTTTCTTTGATAAGTAGACATGATGCACACTCTAGCTAGTCCTAATGCAAGTACTAAACTAGGGATGTGACAACTCACCCCCACTTAAAAGAATCGCGTCCCGAGATTCGGGTTCCTCCGGAAAGAGGGTGGGGCACTCAAGTCGAAGACGATCCTCCCTTTCCCAAGTAGCTTCACTCTCGGAATGATGTGACCATTGAACCTTGAGAAACTTGATATTGTGGCGTCGAGTGGTGCGCCCGGTTTGATCAAGAATACGAACGGGGTATTCTCGATATGTGAGATTGTCCTGGAGATCAAGCGTTTCGTGGTCCACTCCGCGGATAGGATCCGAGAAGCAACGCCTGAGTTGAGAAACGTGGAACACGTCATGAACTCTGGATAGGTGCGGAGGTAGTTCCAATTGGTAGGCAACTTCTCCTCGTTTGGCGAGAATGCGAAAAGGACCGATGTAACGAGGGGCCAATTTTCCTTTGATACCGAAGCGATGGGTTCCCTTAAGAGGAGCAACCCAAAGGTAAGCCTTATCGCCGACTTCAAAAGTCACAGCCTTATGATGACTATCATATTGGCTCTTCTGGCGAGACTGGGCTGTTCTCAATTTCTCACGAACGATGCGAACTTGCTCTTCTGCTTCCTGGATCATATCCGGGCCAAAGAATTGTCTTTCCCCGGTTTCTGACCAGTTAAGAGGTGTTCGACACCTTTGTCCATATAGAACTTCGAAGGGGGCTTTACCCAGGCTGGCTTGATAACTATTGGTATAAGCAAATTCGGCAAATGGAAGACACTTCTCCCAATCCATACCGAAAGAGATGACAGAGGCTCGAAGCATGTCTTCCAGAATTTGAGTGACTCGTTCCACTTGACCACTTGACTGGGGATGGAAGGCAGTACTGAAAGAGAGATGAGTTCCCATAGCATTCTGGAAACTTTCCCAAAATCGTGAAGTGAAAAGACTTCCACGGTCTGAGTTAATCTCCAACGGCACACCATGAAGTGATACTATCCGAGAGACATACAAGTCTGCTAGCTGGCTAGCGGTAATACACTCTCGAATAGGCAGGAAATGTGCTACTTTAGAGAGGCGGTCGATAACGACGAAGATAGCATTATTCCCTTTCCTGGTCCTGGGAAACCCGGTGATGAAGTCCATACCGACTTTGTCCCATTTCCATTTAGGAATAGCTAAAGGTTGAAGGGTGCCAGCAGGCCGTTGATGCTCTGCTTTAACTCGACGACAAACCTCGCAGTTAGCAATGAATTGAGCGATTTCTCTCTTCATCCTAGTCCACCAGAATCTCTGACGTAGGTCCTGATACATTTTGGTACTACCGGGATGAATCGTGAGAGGAGATTCATGAGCCTCCTTAAGAATCATTTGTCGTAGTTGTTGTTTCTTGGGTACCACCAAGCGATTCTCGAAGTACACAACACCTCGATCATTCATAGAGAAACTTCTAGCAACTCCGCTAGCAATGTTCTCCTTGATCCGAGATATGCCTTTATCATACCGCTGGGCAACTATGACTTGATCCATAAGGGTAGGTTTCGCCACCAGGGTGGAAAGGAATCCTCGAGGAACAATGTGAAGGTTAAGCTTACGGAATTCCTTGTGGAGAAGTGGTTGACCTTGTTGTAACATTAAGTTGTTACAATAAGACTTACGACTTAGCTCATTAGCCATGACATTGGCCTTTCCAGGGGTATAGGTGATTCCTAAGTCGTAGTCTGTGAGCAACTCAACCCAACGTGTTTGCCTGAGGTTTAGATCCGGTTGGGTGAAGATGTACTTCAAACTTTGATGATCAGTGAAGATTTCACAGCGATTACCAAGGAGGTAATGTTGCCATGTTTCGAGTGCATGGACTACAGCTGCAAGCTCTAGATCATGAGCAGGATAGTTATCCTCATGTGGACGCAACTGTCGAGATGTGTATGCAATCACTTGACGATCTTGCATGAGTATGCAACCTAGTCCTTGTCGCGAGGCGTCGCAGTAGTTAATAAAATCCTATGAAAATTCTGGTGGTACCAGTACAGGTGCAGATGTCAAGCGTCTTTTCCGTTCCTGAAAACTAGACTCGCACTGTGGGGTCCACTCAAACTTTTTATCTTTCTTGAGGAGTTCAGTTAGAGGTTTAGCAACCTTGGAGAAATTCTCAACGAAGCGTTGGCAATAGCTCGCTAAGCCAAGAAAACTCCTAACTTGCTTGACCGATTCAGGGGGAGTCCAATCAAGGACAGCTTGAACTCGCTCGGGATTGACAGCAATACCCTTGCCAAAGATCACATGACCTAGATAGGTCACTTCTGGCAACCAAAATTCACATTTGGAAAATTTGGCATAAAGGCGGTGCTCTCGAAGTTTCGTCAATACCAGCCTTAAATGCTCGGCATGATCTTCCTTGTTCTTGGAATAGATGAGTATATCATCGAGGTATACCACGACGAATTTATCCAAGTACTCCATGAATATAGAATTCATTAACCGAGAAAAGGTATCTGGGGCATTGGTTAATCCGAAGGACATGACGGTGTACTCATATTGGCCATAACGAGTAACAAAAGCCGTTTTAGGAATGTCCCCGTTCTTGATTTTGATTTGATGGTAACCCAACCTCAAATCCATCTAAGAGAAGACTGAGGATCCAGCGAGCTGATCATACAGGTCGTTGATCCTGGGAAGCGGATACTTGTTCTTAATGGTGACCAGATTGACAGGTCGGTAATCTACAACCATCCGCTCTGTTCCATCCTTCTTCTTGACGAAGAGGACGGGGCAAGCCCAAGGAGAAGAACTAGGCCGGATGAAACCTTTTTGCAAGGACTCATCGAGTTGTTTCTTTAGCTCAAGTAATTCTAGTGGTGCCATCTTATAAGGTCTCCCAGAGATTGGGACAGTTCCAGGGATAAGATCTATCACGAACTCGACATCTCTGTCAGGCGCAATTCCTGGCAGTTCTTCTGGAAAAACATACGGAAAGTCACGGACTACCGGGATATCTTCGAGTTCGGGTAGAGGGCTGACATTAAGAGAGTAGAGCTGACGCTCAGCCATTCGGGTCAAGACATTGACTATCTTGCCGGATGGGTGTGTAAGTTGAACGGTCCTAGTGTAGCAATCAATTTTGGCGTAATGAGTTGTCATCCAATCCATACCCAAGATGATGTTTATGTCCGAGGACTTGAGAGCGATTAGAGATGCTAGGAAAACAAGTCTATCAACAAGGATTTAATTTCCATGGCTTACCCTAGAGGTTTGCCACTTTGAACCAGGAGTTTGAATAACCATGGAAGTAAGCATGTCACAAAAAGTCATGTTGTGCATTCGGGCATAGCTTTCAGATATGAACGAATGGGATGCTCCAGTATCGAAAAGAACAGATGCCGGATGGCAGTTAACGAGAAGCGTACCAAGGACGACGTTAGGATCCTCATAGGATTCCTCATCAGAGACATAGTTGACATGACCACGTGCAGTGGGGATTGGCTTGACATAATTCACCTTGCCGGTTGACTTACCACGGCCAACGGGTTTTCCCGGTTGGTTCTAAGGACACTCACGCATGTAGTGCCCTGGTTCTCCACACTTGAAGCATGTCACAGTGCTAGTGCGTGGAGCAAAGTTGGAAGGTGGTCCTCCATAGGTCTTAGCAGGTGCATACTGTTGAGTTGGGCGAGGCGCCTCATAGGATGGCCTCGGTGTGTACTTGGGTGGCAGAGCAGTGTTAGGAACCCACACACGGCGCTTGTGAGAGCCAGAACCGGATGAGGAACCAAAGTCTCGAGGATGCTTGCGTGTGGCCTCGAAGTCAGTCTGGCCCGTTTCAGCACTGATAGCCTTGTTTACCAACTTCTGGAAGGAAGTGCACTCGTGCAGACGTAGATCTCGGCGGAGTTTAGGGCTGAGTCCCTTGCGGAACCTCGCCTGCTTCTTGGCATTGGTGGATACTTCCTCAGGTGCATAGCGTGCCAAGTTGCCAAACTCGCGACTATAGCCATCCATAGTTAACCGGCCCTGGGTGAAATTGCAGAATTCCTCCCACTTGCGATCCATGAGACCTTCCGGAATGTGGTGTTCACGGAATGCCTCACTGAAGTCAACCCAAGTAGTGATTTGGCCAGCAGGACGCATAGCTTCAAAGTTTTCCCACAAAAGACTGGCAGGGCCCTCAAGATGGTAGGCGGCGTAGGTAACCTTGTCAGCTTCGGCCACACGGGCAGAGTGTAGCTTGTGGGTGATACTACGTAGCCAGTCATCCGCATCCAGAGGTTCAGTGGAGTGATGGAACTTCGGTGGGCACATCTTGATAAAGTCATTGATTGACACCACGTCATTCCTCTGACGGAACCCAGTGTTCTGCTCTATGCGTTCCAGCAGACGGTTGGTCTCTCTCTTGTTCCGTTCTGCTTCGAGCATAACTTCCACCAAGGAGGGTGGCTGGGGCAGATTTCCATCTCTAGCCCCACTAGCCTCACCCTGCTCCTGAGCAGCAGGAGTGTTGCGAGTGTTGACCATCCTACGAAAACAAAACAACGGTTTAGACAAGGATGGCAAAAATTTGACATAGAAGTGCAGAATGTAATGGATGACACTGAATGCAGAGATGTTCATCCGTACGACATGGTAATATAGAAACTGCTATATATACACAAGTGGTCATACACACCATACATAGTTTAGTACAAGCCAAGGCTAAAGTACAATTGCGGTGAAAGACGATACATCCCATTAGAGACATTCCAAGCTCCTATACATTATTTAACTACACCTCCGGCACTCAGTACACACTAAGTCATATTCCACAAGACGCGCAGGACTGTGGAAATACAACTACTACAATACTACTACTACCACGGTCAAGCTCAGACGTTCCCGTAGTAATCTTCGTAAAGATTACCACCGTAGCCTGGAAGTGGAACAGACAGATCTTGAAACTCGCGAGCGCTCGAAGGCTGTGGACCATAGGGACATGGATGTGGCCTCGGTCCCGATGCTGGTGGTAACCGACGCCCACGTGGAGGTGTAATACCCCCAACGTCACGCCAATCCATGCGATCAGGCAGACGAGTCCGCACGGGGTACAAATCCCGCATGTCCAGATATCCGGCGTGCACAGCGGGTGCAAGCCGTGTCAAAGTAGTCCAGTGGACGGCTCGAGTGTTATACAACTCGATTCGGAGGGCACGGACCTCACGGTCCCTATCCTCCAGCATCTGAACATTAGTCTGAAGCAGTGGCTCTTCATGAGCAGCATCAGTATACAGACCAGTGTAGTAGCCTTCTTCTCCGGGAAGTGAGGCTGGCATGTAACAGAACTCAGTGTTCAGCAATAGGGCATGCCTAGCCCGGAGAATGGTCATCATCGAATAGGCGGCATCCTGCACTGCCATCTCGATGGTAACCCCGAGTCCATAAGACCAATGGATGGGGTCGTTAGCTCCACGATATGAGGGGTATATCCGGACTGTGCAGAAATACTGACTCTGATTGAAATCCCGGTACTGTTCCTCCACGGTGTACTCAGGATACCAGCAATAACCGGTCTCAGTCAGCACACGGACTAGCATGGCCGTGTGACCGGGCACATTAATGCACCGTGTCAAACGAACCACTTGGTGAGGAATGCGGCTAGACATCTGAAACACAAAATAATGCAAAGGCATTAGTGTTTCTGGAAGAAATCGGGCAGCATAACAACTGTAAATGCTCAAACAAAGATTTGAGACATCATACAAATGATAGCATATCCACTCAACAATTCCATATCAAGGTTCCGGGTCCAACAATCATCATACTAAAAGTATAGAAACTGAACTAAGGCTTGAAACCAACAATCCTAAGAGTCTACGGATTAATAACACGTGAACCTAGAAAGGATAAGAGGCCTAATCCTAAATCCCCGTAGAAAGAATAGACAGACTCAGATCAGAAGGGCATAAGGCAAAGGAGTAAAAAGAGCCTTACGTTCCCTTCCACAATCAATTCCCATACATATAACTAAGAATTTTTCTAGACTCAACATCGACCAGTTTGGCTTGAGAAACCTACAGGCAGTCCAGCTCTGATGCCAACGCTGTCAGGACCCCGATCCTAAGTCACACCGATCTAGCTGTAACACGTCATATCACTTTGCGGCCTCACGCACGGTAACCCCACGGGTGCCACCTTACCTGGCCCGGGACCGTTTGCGCATTTTGGCACACGTATATGACAGTGTCGCTAGCATCCATATGACAGAGAACCCGGGCCGACATGGCTAGTTATAAACCAAAAGTGGCACTAAATTACAGAGACAGGCATCCATGACCCAGCAACGAACGTGTCGGTCATCAACGTATGAACCCAAGTCGTAGCAAGCTACATGGACTTAAAGGAACAACGCGTGACATTTCCCCTAAGGGACAGACACAGGAACGAAGAAGGACACATGCTGGCCAGCCTACGTGTTCCGAGCAGTAGCAAGCTACCAAGGCTCATTGGAATCACTAGGAGGCATTTCCCTGTAAGGTAGGCTACCAAAGGAAAACAACTAGGTGTCGGATCCCACACATACCAAGCATTTCAACCATACACACAATATGCTCAATATGTGCAAATACAACATTGCATCACAACAGAACTCTATGACTCAAAGTACTTTATTTAAGAGGCTCCAAGAGCCATACATAACATATCCATACAGGTAGGGGTCACATGACCCAACACTCAAGTCATACAGTCATACAAGCACAAGCGGAAGCTACATGTCTGAGTACAAACAACTTAGAAAATAAAGCAGGCTTGGTGAAGCCTGACTATCTACAAGGCCCTTCACAAGCTCCAGATCTCCGTCTGGGTGTCAAGCTACTCGTCGACGTCAACGTCTATGTAGAACCCATCAGCAGGGGCAGGGTTCTCCTCTGCAACAGTTATTAAGCAAACATGAGTAAAAAGGTACTCAGCAAGTCTTACCACAGAACCTATCATACATGCAATATTATCAAAGGGTGTAGTGGAGTTCATAGCAGAAAGCCAGCTTTGACTCTTGGCTAACCTATACTACAACTCTCAACATATTGCAAGATGTTATACGAACACGAGTCCTCTACTCACCACAACAATACACCACCGAGGATCCTCTTCCGTCATCCTACGGAAGGGCCATCCATGATACTCACACTTATCTTGAGGCTTTTAGTAGTATCCATTAACTTGTCTATGAACTGTAAGAGTAACCAAGTAGTCCGTACCACGAACAACGGCTATTCGAATAGATTGATAATCCTGCAGGGGTGTACCTCTTCACACATGCTTTCACCACTTATCGCCGTTTAATCGACATGTACTCGGCAACCTTCAAGCGGAAGCCCAGTGAGGGTGTCGGCCACGACCTGACTAACTACTCAAGTCTCTCGTCCAGGCTTATCGCCTATTTGGGTTCCATCCGTGGGGAGATCCGGCCGGGGTGTCGCTCACGGCCCCAAACGATGTGTACAGGGTTCCCGAGTCACCAAACGGGCAACCGGTACACCGTGCCACGTACCTGTCGCATCACAACCCACCCCGAGGGTCAGCGCTGTGCACGACCTCTAGTAAACTATAAACACCAGAAACTAGTTGCAACTCCTGGACAGAGATCGAGTGTAATTAATAAGCTGAGAGGGTCAATTAAGGATCCCAATGTGTGGTAGTAGCTGTAACTTGAACCACACATACAGATCTCGGGTCCTATGGACGATTCCAATGAAACAACCCGCCATGTACTCCTACATGGCCTTTCATCGATACCTTTACCAAGCGTATTCCACAGTTCCTTCTCTTTATCGGTATGATCATTTCACTCTGATCAATCACCCAGATGAACCAGACCAGACACAACTCTAAGCATAGCAGGCAACATAAACAAATAGCATGGTGGATCACACATCACATGTCTCAATCAACTCCTACACATGCTAGTGGGTTTCAACTATTTACTGTGGCAATGACAGGTCTTGCAAGGGAATAGGGTTCAACTACCACAGCAAGTAGCAGTTCACACGCTATTGCCTTAATGCAGTAAAAGAGAGCAGGAGCGAGGAGATTGGGTTTGTATCAGAATGATCAATGATTGCTTGCCTGACAAAGTGGTTGTCGGGTACTGCTCTTCAACTGGATACGCAGCAGTATCCTCGGGAGCAGGACCTAACACAGAGAATACCGGCGATACAATCATTAAACACACAAATGCAACAATATGATGCATGCTCATGACATGGCAAGATGCATGTGTGTTGGGCTAATGCAACTATAACCAGAAGGGTTTGAGCTTACTTGAATCAAAGATTCAAATTGGCACTTTAGCTATTATTTAAATACGTGCATTATCATGTTTTAATGTATACAGCAAGGTTAACTTGATCAAACTTGCATGAAACCTGTGCCATTGGAAAGATTGGATTTTTCTGATCATTTTTCATATATAAATCTTTTCCATCTGAGCTACTGTTGAATTTATATGATTTTTTGAAGTTTAGGCATTTTCTGGAATTTCCCTAAATTATTTTTAAATCTAAACAATCCCAGAAAATCCTTTACTGCGTCAGCATGACATCATGCTGACGTCAGTCAGTCAACAAGAGCTAGTCCAAGTCAAACATGACATGTGGGCCCGGCATGTCAGTGTCACAGCTACTAACAAAGTTAATTAGTGTTAAACTTAAAACTAATTAGCTGTTAGTGGGGTCTGGGCCCACGGGTCAGTGACTAAACTAACTAACTAATTTAATTAACATTTAATTAATTAAACTAGCTAATTAGGGGAGGGGTGGCCCATGCGTCAGCGACCCAGGGGTGGTCAACCCCCCGGTCAAACGAGTCAAACTCGCCGGCGAAGTGACGCCGGCGAGGCCAGACACGGCGGCGTGCTTCGGAAAACGTCCACATGGCTCGGTTCGAGCCGCGGTTGGGCACGTTGGAGAGCCCTTGTCGTTGCGCGTCGAACGGTGGTGGTCGCCGGACCTGTGGTGGCCGGAGACGACGGCAACGAGCTCAACAGCGGTGGCCGCCGTTCGGGCGTGTATGGAGAAGCAGCTACGGTGGCCTAGGCGATGTGTGCGTGGTACCTAGCTCGTCTACGTGCTGCGGCGAGCGAGATGGACATGTGTCCGTGACCAAATGGTCATCGAAGCATCGCCGGCGGCAAGCGCGGCGGCGGTGGGTTTCGGTGATCAACGGAGCGGCAGCTACATGGCGCAAACGACGCAGAGGAAGGAGGGATACGGCGTAGGAGCTCATAGCGGTGCTAGCGAGCTCGACGGAGAGGTCGGGGACGCTCTGCAGCTTCTTAATCGACGGCGAGGTGCTCCGGCGATCCGAGGTTGGGGACGACGGCGTGAAGGCGTTGTAGGGCTCCCGGCGATTCGTGGCTCAGCGAGGAGGTAGAGGGCGTCGTGGCGAATCTTCTGGACACGGTCACGGGACAAGGGGGAGGGTCTACGTGCGGCAACGGCGAGCGGCGGCGACGAGCGGCTCGGTGGTGAGAGGGAGAGAGCCAGGGGAAGGAGATGGGGACGAGGGGAAAGTGTGAGAGGGGTCGGGGCAGCTGCGTGGCGACGCCATGAGACGTCCAGGCCGTCGGGGAGGCAGGCAAGCAGGGTGGAGGTGGCCGGGCGCGTGCCAGCGCGCGGTGGCCACGCGCGCTGCCTTCTGGCGCGAGGAGGAAGGCGACAGAACGGGGCTGGTGGGCTGGGCCGGCCTGCAACAGTGCTGGGCCCAAAGTAAGTGCTTTCTCTCTCTATCTTTTTCCTATTTCTTTTCTGTTTCATTTGTTTTGCAACTTTGTTTAATTAATAAAAATGCCAGAACATTTTTATAACTCATGAAACTTGTCATGCCCACCGTATATATTATGAACAGTATGGAACATTATAGTTTATGATTATTTGAGCATTTAAAATATTTTATAGCATTTAAATGCCCAAATACAAATACCATATGATTTAATCCAAAGACCTTAGATGTCCTAGAAAATTGTGCACCATTTTTGGCAGAGGTTCAAGACCAAGGCAGAAATGATGAACATTTTTGAAGGGCGTTTTGGGTACATTGGAAAAGATTTTATCAAACCCTAGTTGTTAGAAGAGGGGTGCTGGGGTGTCTGTCATTCCCATTTCAAGTTTCTTTGATAAGTAGACATGATGCACACTCTAGCTAGTCCTAATGCAAGTACTAAACTAGGGATGTGACAGAAATACTAAAACTTCTGGAAGCAGGTATAATCTATCCTATAGCTGATAGTAGATGGGAAAGTCATGTTCATTGTCTCCCTAATAAAGGAGGTATAACGGTTGTTCCCAATGACAAGAATGAACTTATTCCACAAAGAATTGATACATGCTATAGCATGGTAATTGATTTTAGAAAAATAAACAAAGCAACTAGAAAAGATCATTATCCTTTGCCTTTTATTAATCAAATACTTGAATGACAATCTAAGCACACACATTTTTGCTTCCTTGATGGACATCCTGGCTTTTCACAAATACCTGTTTCTCAACCTAATCAAGAAAAACCCATTTTTACTTGTCCTTTTGGAACCTATGATTATAGACGTATGCCTTTTGGTTTATGTAATGCACCTGCTACCTTTCAAAGATGCATGATGGATATATTCTCTGACTTTTGTGAAAAGACTGTTGAGGTTTTCATGGATGATTTTTCTTTTTATGGAAAGTCTTTTGATGATTGTTTAAGCAATCTTTAGCGAGTTTTGCTGAGATGTGAACAAACAAATCTCATCTTCAATTGGGAGAAGTGCCACTTTGTGGTTAATGAAGGCATTGTCTTGGGTCATAAAATTTCTGAAATAGGTATTGAAGTGGACCAAGCTAACGTTGATGCAATTTAGAAAATGCCATGTCCTAACGACATCAAAGGTATTCGTAGTTTCTTAGGTCATGCTGGTTTCTATAGGAGATTTACCAAATATTTTTCTAAAATTTCTAGGGCTCTTACTAGTCTCTTGCAAAAGGATATTCCTTTTGTTTTTGATGATGATTGTATCAAAGCCTCTGAAACACTTAAGAAAGCCTTAATATCTGCACCTATTGTTCAACCACCTGATTGTAACTAACCTTTTGAAATTATATGTGATGCTAGCGACTATGTTGTTGGTGTTGTTCTAGGACAAAGAGTTGATAAGAAATTGAATGTTATTCATTATGCTAGTAAAACTGCAGACAATGCTCAAAGAAATTATGCTACTACTGAAAACAAATTCTTAGTAGTTGTGTTTGCTTGTGATAAATTTAGACCTTATATTGTTGATTCTAAAGTAACTATTCACACGGACCATGCTGCTATTAAATATCTTATGGAAAAGAAAGATGCTAAGCCTAGACTTACTCGTTGGGTTTTATTATTGCAAGAATTTGATCTACATATCATTAGTAGAAAAGGAGTTGAGAACCCCGTAGCCGATAACTTGTCTAGGCTTGAAAATGTGCTTGATGACCCACTACCTATTGATGATAGTTTTCTCGATGAGAAGTTAGCTTCAATAAATGTTTCTCATAGTACCCCTTAGTATGCTGACTAAGCTAATTACATTGTTGCTAAATATTTGCCACCTAGATTTACATACCAACAAAAGAAAAAATGTTCTATGATTTAAGACATTACTTTTGGGATTACCCACATCTTTATAAAGAATGAGTAGTCTATATTATTAGACGTTGTGTATCTGAGCATGAACAGGGAAATATTCTATGGAAATGTCACTTCGAGGCTTATGGAGGGCATCATGCCGGAGATAGAACTGCTCACAAGGTATTGCAATCTGGATTTTATTGGCCTACTCGATTCAAGGATGCCCGTAAGTTTGTCTCATCTTGTGATTAATGCCAAAGAATAGGTAATATCAGTAAGCGTCAAGAAATGCCTATGAATTATTCACTTGTTGTTGAACGATTTTGTCGGTGCACAAAAGTAGGGCGCTCTTTTTACGCCTTACTCGTGCATGGGCAGTCCAAGCCACGCCTGTGACCAATGATAACAGAGCAGAGGAGGGAAGCCAGAGACGCAGAGTTGCTAGAACAACGCCAAGACGGTGGCACGAGAAGACCAAGCAGGGAGACGGGCTCTTCCCCGACAAGGACTCTTGCCGGGGCAGCCTACGCGCCCCCGGCAAGATCTCTTGCCGGGGCGATTCACCCAAACACCTCCGTCGCGGCCGATCTTGAGCCTAAGAACTCCGTCATCAACATCATTGGAACAAAGGTTCGAGAAGCGCCCACGTGATGGCATGCATATATTTGTGGAGACAAAGATCTCTGACCCCCAAGACAAGAACCAGAAGACACGGCGATCGCAAGGCTCCTTGCGTAGGATGCCCACGAGTCCTCGGCAAGGCTCCTTGCCGAAAATACCCTGAAGCCCCGGCAAGCCTCTTGCCGAGGGATACTCACAGAGGCCTCGACAAGACCCTTGCCGGGGATAGAAACAAGACTGTGGCAAGCCCATGCTGCCCTATCGTCGCCCGAGCTCAGCGGCCGACCTGCCATCCTAGGCAGGCACCCACGTGGCGATACGTGGTCCCTGGTCCAGCTAATCCAGCACCTGTGTGGTGGCATGCAGATCTTCGTGAAGACCCTACCACCGCGCCACCTCAGCTACCTGCCCCGCTGGCTTGGACGCGCGTTGCGACCAGACGGAGCGGCCATGGACGGGACGGGTTTCTTTTCCATCCCTGATAAAGCAAATAGACACCTAAGCAGCGCATTTAATGCATCTTGTCCGGTAATGGCGTGGGATAAGCCTATGCACTGTACCCCTTTCCACCCCCTGTGTGCCACTGTGGCAGCCCCTTTTGACTATAAAAGGAGGCCTGCGGCATACTGGGGAAGGATTCGGACCCTGGAAAACTAGACAGGCACCATAGCTAGCTCAAAAACTCAGGAACACTGGAATATACACCGAAGTAGGACTAGGGTATTATGGATCCTCGTGGCCCGAACCTGGGTAAACAATCATTGTGCTGACTCTTAGACCCGCTCTTTGCACAACCTCGCGCTCGCCAACCGTAGATGGGATTCCAGTGATCCCATAGGTGTCGTTTCGTACCGACACCTTTGGCGTGCCAGGTAGGGGGCGCAGTTGTGAAAATCTTTACTAGCAGTTAGTGTAGCGCTTCTTCATCGCCATGGCTCCTAAGAAGAAGACGATCACGGCGGTCGGTTCGTCTGGAGCCGAACGGCCCGTGCCGGCGCAGGCTGGTGACGGGGTGGTCGCGGATGGAAGCCGAGGCGCGACCCACGACCCACGAACACCCGTGTCGTTCCAGCAGCCGAAGCTTGGCAAGCGGCATCGTTCATGCGCGAGATGACGAGCCGCACACGACCAAGTCCAAGGGCGGAGCCGGGCCCCCCACAGGCGGCGCGAGGCCCTCCAAGAGCAGCGTCATACCACGCACGAGCGACGCGGCGACTTCCAAGACGCCGACGGCGCGTTCCTCCCAGGTCGTGCGAGATGAGCAGCGTTGGCACGCGGAGGACCCTGGGGGGCGCCGCAGAAAGAGCCCTACGCATCAGTCACGAGATGCAGAGGATCAGCATGCTTGCCGAGGCGCTGGCGAGGATGGCGTGCAGCTGCGGGACCGTGATAGAGCTCCTTCTAACATGGTTGGAACTCGCAGCGCGTCATGATCCACGCAGCTCTCCCCGCCACACACGTCGGAGGAAGCCTTAGCGCGCTCGCAGTTGCTACTCGACTTCCCTCCTGCTGCGGAGAAGCTCGACGATTGGAGAGCTACCGTCCTTAGCCTCGTTGCCATCGCCAAAAAAGATAAACCTCGGCCGGCGGGGCCTTCGGGGCGACGCTCTGTCGAGCCGCCGCACACCAGCGATGGAAGGACCGGAGGCGCCGCAGCCATGGTGCATTATCCTCCTCGCCAGCTACCATGTGTACCGGCCCGTCGGGACGATGCTTGCGATGACATATCCATAGCATCGTCCGACCCACAGACCCACCGTGATGAGCGCCAAGTTCTTCGAGAGCGTGCCCACGAGGACGCTCGAACCACCATCGAGTGCCGGCGCGAGGCACGCCACCAGTAGGACAGGCAACCAGGGCCCACTACAGACCACCCAGCACCGGGAGGCTCTCGTGGCTTACCTTACGAGGTAGGCGATCCAGCCTTTACCCGCGAGCTGCAGCGTTTCCAGTGGCCCACCCACCGCACCATGAAGCCCGATGTCGGTGAGAAGTACAATGGCAAGACTCACCCATAAGAGTTCCTCAGCATCTACACCATCACGATGCAGGCTGCTGGGGCGCGCAAGGACAAGGTGCTTGACAATTATTTCCCGTTGGCAGTTAAACCCAACGTCATGTCATGGTCGATGCACTTGCCTGCGGATTCTAGTTCTTCCTAGTCGGATTTGTGCCATGAGTTTGTTGGCGCTTATATGGGAGGCCACCAGGCTCATGGCCTAGCAAGCGATTTGCAAGTCATCCCCCAGAAGGAAGGTGAAAGCCTGCACAAGTACATACATAGGTTCAGCCGAGTGCAGTACAATATCCTAGACGTTCATCCTGCCGCCATCATCAGCGTGTTCCACCAGAATGTGCGCAACCCCAAGATGCGTGAGGAGCTGGCGATGAATAAAGTGAAGTATGTGGCCGAACTCTATGTTCTAGCCGACAGATGCGCTCAGGCTGAAGAGGGAAAGAAGTGCCCCGACGAAGATGCTAGTGTGGAAACCGGTTCCTCGGATGAAGACGTCGTCGCCCCGATGAAAAAGGGTCGACGCCACTATAGGAAACGCAAGGTCAAGGCTGTGCTTGCCGTCGAGGGATCCAATGACGCTGGCGCCGCAAAGAAAATGAAGGTAGACGACCCCGGCAAAGAAATCGTCGGGTGCGTCGCTTGCCGGGCCTTGGCAGCCACCGACAATCCAGGAAGCTCCGACAAGCAGTACTGCAAGATCCACCGCACCAAAGCCATGACCTCTAGAACTGAAGACAAGTCCAGCAGCTCGCAGAGAAGCAAAAGGCCGAGTACGAAAGGCGAGACAAGGAGAAAGGCCAAGATGGTGCTGAGGGATCTGGCCAGAAACGTGCCGGCCAGCCTGGCCGCCGTGGCAAAGATAACCAACAAGAACGGCCCGCCCGAGGCCGTGACAAGAAGCGAGAAGATGATGATCGAGATGAGGACGACGAGTCCGGCGAGCAAGAGTTCCAGAAGGCCACGGAGGCCATGTGCGTTGACAGCGGTGCGTCCTTGCACACCTCCGACCGCCAACTTAAATAGTGAGTGCGTGAGATCACAGCAGCGGAGCCATCGTTTGATGCCCAGAAGCCGCTAAGCTGGTCCAACACTCCTATCATCTTTGACGCTGAGGATCAACCTGACCGCATGACTGCAGTCGGGTGTTTGCCATTGTTGGTCTCACCAACAATACGCAACTTGATCTCGCCCGTCGTGATCAAAAGGCTGCAAATCCATGATGGAGACCTCGAGGAGACGGGCACGTTTCAAGGGGTCAACCCAGGAAGAAGTCAGCCCAAGGGTAAAATCACGCTTCTCGTGGCATTCGGGGGCGAGCTAAAGTACAAGACAGAGAGGATTGTTTTTGATGTTGCCGAGATCCCCTTGCCTTACAAAGGGATCCTCGGCCGCGCAGTATTATGCCTACAACATGCTGAAGATGCCTGGGACGATGTCCATCATAACCGTCCCCTCCGACAAGAAGGATGCGCTAATCTACGTTGATCAGCTTTACCGGGAGGCAGTTGTAGCAACTACCACCAAGGCACTTGCTCCTGCCACTGAAGCCCTGGGAGGAAAGATGACAAGAAAGGCCTCGCGCGCCTACTCCGGCAAGCGCTCCTATTTGGAATATAGTGCTCCCATCGAGAACATGCCAGAGAGCTCCACCGGCAAGGGCAAGAAATCTAGAGCTGCTCCACCAGAAACCTAGCGGGTGTCCATCAAGGAGGATGGCACGGGAGTGGCTTTCACCATAAGCTCCACCCTCGACAGCCAATAGGAGGACGTGCTCGTCACCTTCCTGCGGGCGAATGTCGACATGTTTGCATGTCAAGCGTCTGACATCCCCGGCATTCCCAGGTAGGTGATTGAGCACCATCTTCCTGTTTTCCCTCATGTGCGAACCATCAAGCAGAAGGTCAGGAAGCAATCTCTGGAGTGGCAAGAGTTCATCAGAGAGGAGACCAGGAAGTTAGAGGCAGCAGGCTTAGTGAGAGGAGTGCTGCATCCAACGTGGTTGCCCAATCCGGTGGTAGTGTGTAAGGCAAATGGGAAGTGGAGACTGTGTATTATTTACATAGACATCAATAAGGCTTGTCCAAAAGACCCTTTCCCATTGCCACGCATCAACCAGATTGTGGACTCCACGGCCGTATGTGACTTGTTATCATTCCTTGAGGCTTACTCAGGCTACCATCAGATCTTCATGTCGAGAGAAGATGAAGAGAAGATAGCGTTCATCACCCCATGTGGTACGTATTGTTTCATACGGATGCCTTTCGGGTTGAAGAGTGTTGGCTCAACATTTGCGAGATCAGTCCAGGTTGATTTTGAGCCTCAGCTACATAAAAATATGGAAGCTTATATGGATGATATATTGGTCAAAACCAAGGACAAAGCAATGCTCGTAAAAGATTTGGAAGAGACATTCACGAATATGTGCAAGATCAACCTTAAGCTCAACCCTGAGAAGTGCGTCTTCGGCGTCCCGTCTGGCAAGCTTCTCGATTTCTTCGTGTCACAACGTGGAACTGAGGCGAATCCTGACAAGATCAGGGCCATCAAGCAGATTGAAGCACCCAGGCGGATCAAGGACGTGCGTCGACTTGCTGGCTGCGTTGCCGCCATGGGCAGATTCATCTCCAAATCTGCCGAGCGCGCCCTCCCCTTTTTCAAGATTTTGAAAAAGGGGGGCCCAATGGAGTGGAGCCCTGAAGCCGAAGCGGCACAACAAGATTTGAAGAAATACCTCTCCTCTACGCCAATACTGGTCGCGCCTAAACCATAAGAGCCATTGCTGCTGTATTTAGCGGCAACGAATCAAGTCGTCAGTGCTGCGCTAGTGGCCCGGAGGGAGGTCAATACAGAAGCAACAACAACGACAGAACCTGATGCCACTGGGGATGAAGCGACGCAACCAGATGGAGTAATGCCGAAGAAGAAGATAATGCAGCACCCGGTTTACTTTGTCAGCTCCCTACTACAGGGTGCTAGGTCAAGGTACTCCAGCATGCATAAATTGCTCTTTGGCCTCCTTATGGCCTCGAGGAAGTTGTGTCATTACTTCCAAGCACATGAAATTACCGTCGTCACCCGCCTCCTGTTACAGCGGATATTTCATAACCCTGATGCGACTGGGAGGATTGTGGATTGGGCCCTGGAGCTGTCAAGCTTCGGTTTGAAATTTGAAAGCACTTCGATGATTCAAAGTAGAGTCTTGGCAGAGTTCGTTACAGAATGGACCTCAACGCCCGACGAAGAAATCCAGGGGACTACTCTCCCCGGCAAGGGTATGAGTCGTGACTTTATTATGTACTTTGACGGGGCTTTCTCGCTGCAAGGCGTCGATGGTGGTGTGCTGCTCGTTGCATCCACCGGAGAGCACCTTAAGTATGTGATCCAGATGTAGTTCCCCAGGGAGGTGTCAACGAACAACACTGTCGACTACGAGGGACTGCTTGCTGGTCTCAGGATCGCGGCGGACCTCAGGATCAAGAAGCTCATCCTTAGAGGCGCTTCGCAGCTTGTCGTCAGGCAAGTGAACAAAGATTACCAGAGCCCGTTGATGCAAGCCTACGTGGATGATGTGAGTAAACTGGAGAACGACATCGCCGACTACTTGTCGAAATGCGCCGCCCTCAAACTACATGTGGAACCAGGTACCTTTGTGCTCCGATTATTTCAGCCATCTGTTGAACCATCAACTGAGCAGAACAAGCGAAGGAAATCATGCCCCGACTGGTACTTTCCTGCTGAACTTTTAGGTGTGGCCGGCAAAGGTGTTGCCGGGGACGCTGAGCCTGCCATGGGGCGACAGACTCCGCTAGGGCATCAATCCCTGGCTATAGAGGCAATAGCTCTCGTGGGAGAGGAAATGCCTTTGGTCCTTGCCTTTGAGCCCCAGGCTCTGGCATGGGCGCCACATACCGTCCAATTCCTCCAGACCTGGGAACTTCCTAAGGGGCAGGAAGAAGCGGAGAAAGTAGCCCGTCGGTCCGCCATGTACCTGTTTGTCGACGAAGTCATGTACAGAAATGGCCGAATGGTGTGAAATTGAAGTGCATTCCCCAGGAGGAAGGGCTGGAGCTGTTGGCAGAGATACAAGGAGGCATATGTGGCTCCCACATAGGGTCAAGGGCCCTTGGCGACAAGGCATTCCGGCCAGGTTTCTTTTGGCCCACTGCCCTCCAGGATGCAGCAACACTGGTAACCAAGTGTGAAGTGTGTCAGTTCCCTTCAAAGAAACTTCATCAACCAGCTCAAGCTCTCCAAACAATCCCTCTTTCTTGGCCATTCTCGGTCTGGGGGCTCGACATACTGGGCCCTTTCCCCCGTGCTGTCGGGGGCTATGAGTACTTGTACGTTGCAATTGACAAGTTCACAAAGTGAACGGAGGTGGAAGCAGTAAGAAAGGTGACGGTGCAATCAGCCATCAAGTTCCACAAAGGCCTGGTCTGCCGTTTCGGGATACCAAACAGAGTCATCACCGACAACGGCATGCAGTTCACAAGCCACTCCTTCATGCAATATCTTCAAGATCTCAGTAGCATGGTCTGTTTTGCTTCCAGCGCACCCTCGAAGCAACGGCCAGGAAGAGAGGGCAAATGCTGAAGTACTGCGGGGCCTCCGGACAAGGACTTTTGATAGGCTACACAAGTGCGGAAGGTCCTGGATTGATGAATTGCCGGCGGTTCTTTGGTCAATCAGGACGACACCATATCGAGCCACCGGCCAGACACCCTTCTCCCTCGTTTATGAGCGGAAGCAGTTCTCCCCACAGAACTCACATACAAGTCACCCTGAGTGCTCACTTATGTTGAGCTTGAGCAAGAGGGACTGCAGCAAGATGACGCAACGCTCCTTGAGGAAGATCGTCTTCGGGCGGCTGTGCGAGCAGCGCGCTACCAGCAAGCCTTGTGTAGCTATCATAGCCGCAAGGTTCATGCCCAAAGCTTTGAGGAAGGCGACCTTGTTCTTTGTCACGTTCAGTCGGCCAAGAATTCCAACATGTTGACACCAAAGTGGGAAGGCCCTTATCCGGTAATACGAGTCACCAGGCCTGGCGCAGTCAGCCTGGAGACCAAAGATGGTATCCCAGTGAGTAACTCCTGGAACATCGAACATCTTCGCAAGTTTTACCCGTAAGGCGCGGTTGTCGGGCCTCCCAACAAGCCACTCATTTGTACAAGCCTTGCTGGCAAGGCATGTAACCCTTCGTACAAAGCCAGGCGCAGACCCTGAGCATAAATAAATGAAGCCCTGGCGCCCTAAGTTTTAGCATGCATGCTAGGTTGAGTCTCTTTCTCTGTTAGGGTTGATAGTGCTTAGCGACGGCTAACTCCTGGCATTGAGGTCGAGTTTGCGTCTCTCTGTTTTCTTTCCATCCCCTTGTTCGCGGGATCCATGGCGTCCTTGATGAACCATTTGGAAGAAAGGGGGCGGGCCGACGCTCTGACCCCAGCAAAAATGCGGTTGTCGGGGGCTGCACGACCAAGGGTCAAGCCACGGCAAGACAAGGTTGCCAGGAGCTACCGGACTAGATAAGTCTTTCATCCCCCGCTGATTTCTTCCGTATGAAACTTCAGCGTACAAGGCTTCGTTCGTTCTTATACCATGATGCTCCCTTTTTCTCCCTGTGTCCATAAAGCTTTGGCTTGGACCGGGGCTTGGTAGTAGTGCGATGGGAAGGGAGCGGACGAAGGGCCTAACCCTATCATGCTCCCACTTCCGCCAAGGGCGCGAGTACAGTTATGGAGCGGGGAGCGGAACGGCAAGGCTTGTTGCCGGGACACGTTTATCTTAAGATAACAAGGATCCGTTCCTTGGTGTGGCTTCTGCCCACGCACGAAGAAACCCGACAGGCACTCTTCTTTTTATCAATACGTTGTAAACAAATACAATTCGTACGGGATGCATATATAAGGCGAGGGTGTTATGAGATTTTAAATCTTGCAAAGGCCCATAGGCTTAAAAATTAAAAAGAGATAAGTGCCCGTAATCCCTTTCTTGTCCCTCTCCTCGGGAAATGGAACAGGATGGCGAAGGGCAAAAGGAGCGCCTAGGCGAAGCACAAGAAGCAGAAAGCACCAAGAGAACATCCCGGCGGCCGTCCCAAAGGAGGCTGGCGATTATGGCACTTGGAGAAGAGCCGAAAGATGGGGCAGCGGGCCGCCAATGCACGGGTTAACGCCCGCATACTCCGACATGACGACCGTCGCCCACCTTCTTCGCCTTCTCCTGCCACCCAACGCCAGCCGCCCAAGGAGGTGACGCCGAGAAGTTCGAGGGGCTGGCGGTGCAATTGTTGGTGCTGTCGGCACCGCCCAGGGATGGTGTATCCGCCGCCTAGTCGGACCTGTCATCCTCCCGCCTGCTGCCCTCGTCATCGCTGTCGCTGTCCTCCCCATCGCTCTCGCTCGCGGAGGAGTTTTCATCGTCGATCAAGCTCTCGGCACAGAACCCTAGCCTGTGTCTCGAGCGCCCGAAGACATTGACGGAGAGCAGATCGCTCTCCGCTAGCCTGAAGTAGAGGACGTGCCCCTTCACCAAGGAGTGGGCACGCGTGAAGGTCTTCCACCCCCAGCGGAGGTGCGTCACGTGTGGGGTGGCAAACTTGGTGTTCACCCACATGGCGCCATGGAAACACCCCTCCATGTGAAGCGTCAGCCTCGATGGCTGATTGACCTCCAGCACCCTTGCGAACGCTTCAGGAAGGCGGAGGCGATTGCGCAGCGGCTGCAAGCTGAACTCTGGCGCCGTGTCCCTGACATGGCCGTGTGGTGAGGCAGGAGGTGTCGACGAAGGAGATGAAGACGGATATGATGACTGCGCGGGTGTCCCCCAACCTCGTCTGCTTCTTCCTCGACCGCCTCGCCGACCAAGACACCGGTCGACGCTTCTGCCTCCAGCATGCCCCTCATCTTGGACATCCGGCTCCTCTTTGACCGCCACTGCCCTCTGATAGGGAGACGACCTGGTCACTTCTGCGGAGGCACGGCCACGACCACGCCCTCTCGGCATATCTTGGGGAGGGAAGGAATCGAACAGGAAGAAGATGAGTGGAGGGGTGAGAAGCGCCATTCCTCTCCTCCCCACTTTATAAAAGGGCAACCACCCAAATCAACCAGTCCAAACGCCGGAGGCACAGGGAAACAAGACCGATCCGCTACTCAAATCAGCGGTGCCCGGCCCCCCTCGTTGTTAATACTCGCGCCCTCTGCGTCCGTAGTTTGCCCTCCCCAATGCATGAGGGGTACGTGGTGGACGGATTGGGAATCGGATGACGTGTTGTATGACCATTTCGCGCCCCGTGATCGTGGGGCGACCCGAATCAACTTAGTAAATGAGCCGCGCCCACACGACTTCCTCTATTCTTTATGAGGAGGGCCCGGACCGCCTCTTTACTATTTTTGGAACCACGAGATGACGCGAGCATGCCGTGATCACCCCACGCATGATCCCCACGGTAGCACAGATCGTGGGGAAGCGCAACCACCGGAGGAGTTACTGCGGTAAAAAGAATCCAACCTTATTGCGCGCGCACCGTTCTTGGCCTAGCCTAACAACGCATTGCACTTATGAATGGCCCAGGCCCAGGGGCTCCTATCGGTGTACAAAAGTAGGGGCGCTCTTTTTACCCCTTACTTGTGCACATGCAGTCAGAGCCACTCCTGTGACCAAACATAACAGAGCAGAGGAGGGAAGCCAGAGACGTAGAGTTGCCAGAACAACGCCAAGAGGGTGGCACGAGAAGACCAAGCAAGGAGATAGGCTCTCCCCCGACAAGGACCCTTGCCGGGGCAGCCCGCGCGCCACCCGCAAGAGCTCTTGCCGGGGCGATTCACCCAAACACGTCCGTCACGGCCAATCTTTAGACTAAGAACTCCGTCATCAATAGCATTGGAACAAAGGCTCGAGAAGCACCCACGTGATGGCATGCAGATCTTTGTGAAGACAAAGATCTATGACCCCCAAGAGAAGAACTAGAAGACACGTCGATCACAAGGCTCCTTGCCGAGGATGCCCACGAGGCCCCGGCAAAGCTCCTTGCCGAAGATACCCCGAAGCCCCGGCAAGCCTCTTGCCTAGGGACACTCACAGAGGCCCCGACAAGACCCTTGCCGAGGACAGACACAAGACTATGGCAAGCCCCTACCGCCCTATCGTCACCCCAGCTCGGCGGCCGACCTGCCAGCCCAGGAAGGCACCCACGTGGCGATACGTGGTCCCTGGTCTTGCTAATCAAACACCTGCGTGGTGGCATGCAGATCTTTGTGAAGACCCTACCACCGCGCCACCTCAGTTGCCTGCCCCGCTGGCCTGGACGCGCGTCGCGACCAGACGGGACGGCCATGGACAGGACAGGCTTCTTTTCCATCCCCGATAAAGCAAATAGACACCTAAGCAGCGCATTTAATGCGTCTTGTCCCGTAATGGCGTGGATAAGCCTATGCATTGTACACATTTCCACCTCCTGTGTGTCACTATGGCAGCCCCTTTAGACTATAAAAGGAGAAGGATTCGGACCCTGGAAAGCTAGACACGCACCATAGCTAGCTCAAGAACTCAAGAACACTCGAATATACACCAAAGCAGGACTGGGGTATTAGGTATCCTCACGGCCCGAACCTGGGTGAACTATCGCTGTGCTGACTCTTAGACCCGCTATTTGCACAACCTTGCGCCTGCCAACCGTAGAAGGGATTCCAGTGATCCCATAGGTGTCGTTTCGTACCGATAATTTGATGTTTGGGTATTTTATTACATGGGACCTTTTCCTTCCTCAAATGGGTATACACATATTTTGGTTGCTATTGATTATGTTACTAGATGGGTAGAGGCTATTCCAACTAGGAGTGCTGATCACAACACCTCTATTAAAATGCTTAAGGAAGTTATTTTCCCAAGGTTTGGAGTCCCTAGATATTTAATGACTGATGGCGGTTCACACTTTATTCATGGTGCTTTCTGTAAAATGCTTGCTAAGTATGATGTTAACCATAGAATTGCTTTAACGTATCATCCTCAGTCTTGTTGTCAAGTTGAAGTTAGCAATAGAGAAATATAATTAATTTTGCACAACACTGTCAATAGGTCCAGGAAGAATTGGTCTAAGAAATTACATGATGCACATTGGGCTTATAGAAAACCATATAAAAATCCTATGGGTATGTCTCCTTATAAAATGGTTTATGGAAAAGCTTGTCATTTCCCTCTTGAGTTGGAACATAAAGCATACTGGGCAATTAAACAAGTCAATTATGATTTCAAACTTGCTGGCGAAATGAGGTTATATGATATTAGGTCATTAGATGAATGGAGAACCCAAGCTTATGAAAAAGCGAAGTTATTCAAAGAAAAAGTTAAAAGATGGTATGACAAAAGAATCCAAAGCGTGAGTTTAAAATCGAAGAATATGTTCTTTTGTACAACTCTCGTTTCAGATTTTTTTCAGTGAAGCTCCTCTCGAAATGGGAAGGCCCATATGTCATCGCGGAGGTTTACCGGTCTGGTGCCAACAAAATTAATAATTTTGAAGGTACTAACCTGAAGATTGTCAATGGGCAACAAATAAAGCATTATATCTCAGGTACGCCCATTAATGTTGAAAGTAATATTATCCAAACTTTGACACCGGAACACTCCAGAATCATGAAAATAAGGAGGTATGTGATACGGTAAGTAAACGAACTCCGAATAATCCACGAAAATATTTTCTATCAGTTTTGGAATACTTTAAAATTTTGGAAATAAAGAAACTTCCAAGAAGGTGCCCCTGGTGAGCACAATACACCAGGGCGCGCCAGGCGTGCCCAGGTGGGTTGTGCCCACGTCGGGCACCTTCCGTACTCTGTTTTTCCACTGCTTGCTTGTTTCCCAAGATAAAAATTCTATATATACTCCCCGAACCTGTTGACCACCGTATCACGGAGAAATCATCTGTTTTATTTTCTTGCTGTTTTCGGTTAGATCTACCAAGCTAGACATCATGTGTTCCTCCTCCTCCAACCCGATGGAAGAAGATGCTTGGCTGAGGAAGATCAATCTGAACAGTGAAGATCTCATAGAGGCTGTGAATGGGGACAAAGACAAGAAGGTTGTCGGTGAACAAGCATCACCAACAGAGGAGGAAGAAGAAGATATCCTTAAACCCTATTATGCTCTTCTTACCCCTACGGAAATTTTAGCCTTTCGGATCATTGAAATGGTTTATTTACAGAATAAATATCTCACTCACGAAAATATTATGTATCAAGAGCATATCACCTATCTCCAGAGCGTCATTCGTTTGTTGGAGAATCTCTTGATCCTTAAGGATAGGATCGTTTCTTCATCACCATCACCTTCTTCACCACCAAAGGAGTTTTGAGTATCGGGTATGGGCACTCCCCTTGGCTTCCGCCAAGCTTGGGGGAGGTGCCCCGGTATCCTATCTTCCCACTATCTTTTTTCTTTTACTTATTTTAGTTCAATCTTTTTGCTTTAGATGAAATAAAGTTTAATTTGATCCTATTCTTTTCGAGAGTTTGCTTAGTGATATATCCTTGTTAACATGTGCATGTCATATAATAAAGTTTAGATTGATTTTTTTTTTCTTTCTTTACTTTCATACTGCAAATAAAGAAAAGAAATAAGGGAAATAAATAAATCAATAAGATCGTATACTGATCCTATGGTAAGTGACAGCACCACATAAGGAAAAGTATAAGTAGTGAATTTTATTAGAGATTGACAAAGATAGCATTGGTCAATGATGCAACTCATGAAAGAATTAATATAGGAAGAGAAGATTCACATATACTATCCTAGAAATCTTTTATGATTGTTAGCCCCCATCAAAATATTATATGCCAGAATTGTTGATGTTGGACAACTAAGACTACTTAATTATGTATGTTTGTTCGTATTCACATAGAAGTCCTATTGTCATAGATCCATTAACATGTGGTGCTTGCCAAATATCTCTTCTAGCCAAAAATTCTGCATTAAGTAGAGATACTACTTGTGCATCCAAAAACCATTAAACCAAAACCTTTTCGAGAGTCCACCATACCTACCTATGGATTGAGTAAGATCCTTCAAGTAAGTTGTCATCGGTGCAAAAAGGCAATAAAAATTGCTTCTAAAATGTGAGATCATTTAGTATCAGAGAAAATTGAGCGTCGTACGAACTTCGATGACAAAGAATAAAAGTGGAAGACTACATAATAAAGGTTTTCATCTTATGGGGCAATACAACGTGACTTTCTCTTACACTAAGGGATCGAGCATGCAAACAAATAAGCGCATGGCAACCTCTGCTTCCCTGTGCGACGGGCCTTTCTTTTACCTTTATGCAAAGTGTCAAAGTTTTCCCTCTTTCCTCTTTTATTTTTATCCTTAGGAAAGCATCATGCGGTGAGGAAAGATCTAGGCACATATGTCAAGTTGGATATGGGTGACATGAGTTATTATTGTTGCCATCACCCTTGAGGTGAGTGTGTTTGGAGGCGAAACTATAAGCTCCTATCTTTCTATGTGTCTGGTCAAAATGTTATGCTCATGTGTATGCGGTGAGTGTTAGCAATCATAGAAGACTGTATGATGGTTGAATATGTGGACTTGCCTAAAGGCTCCGATACATGACCCTTCCTAACAAGATGATGAATTGTGGTTGCAAAAGTTGACCAAGAACATAGTTTGTTGGTTTCTAATAGAGTTTATGCTTCATACTTCGATTATGTGATGAACAATTACTTATTCATGTGAAGTATATGTTGCAAGTTCAATGATAAAAGTCATATGTTTAATTTTATTGTTGTTATAATCATAATCACGATGCTCTATGTCTGTATTTTGTTTTTATTGACACCACTTTCTCAAAGCATGTGGACATGTTTTTTGATTTTGGTTTTCGCTTGAGGACAAGCAAGGTCTAAGCTTGGGAGAGTTGATACGTCCATTCTGCAACATGTTTTCTTACTGTTATTTATAATGTTTTTATCCATAATAATGCTTTTTGGGGTAATTCTAATGCCTCTTCTCTCATAATTTGCAAGGAACGTACCAAGAGGGAGAATTCCGGCAGCTGGAAATCTGGACCTGAAAAGGCTACGTCAGGCCACCTATTCTACACAACTCCAAATGAGCTCAAACTCCACGAGGATTGTTTATGGAAGATTTAAGAAATATTGGAGCCAATAAACACCAGAGGTGGGCCACCAGGTGGCCACAATCCACCTCGATGCGCCAGGCGCCTCTGGCGCGCCCTAGTGGGTTGTGGGCTCCTCGGCCCACCTCCGGTGCCCATCTTCTGGTATATAAGTGACTTTGATCTAGAAAAAAGGAAGATATGGTTTGTGGGATGGAACACCGCCGTCTCGAGGCGGAACTTGGGCAGGAGCACTTCCCTCCTGGAGGGGGAAATGATCGTCATCATCATCACCAACCACTCTAGCATCTTGGGGAGAGCAATATCCATCAACATCTTCGCCAACACCATCTCATCTCAAACCCTAGTTCATCTCTTGTGTTCAATCTCTTTACCAGAACTATAGATTATTGCTAGGGGGTCACTAGTAGTGTTGATTACATCTTGTAGTTGATTACTATATGGTTTATTTGGTGGAAGATTATATGTTCTGATCCATTATGCATATTAATGCCCCTCTGATATTGAGCATGTTCATCACTTGTGAGTAGTTAATTTGTTCTTGAGGTCACGGGAGATATCATGTTGCAAGTAATCATGTCAATTTGATATGTGTTCGATATTTTGATAGTATGTATGTTGTGATTCCCTTAGTGGTGTCATGTGAACGTCGACTACATGACACTTCACCATATGTGGGCCTAAGGGAATGCATTGTGAAGTACTAAATGGATGGTGGTTTGCGACAGTGATAGAAACTTAAACCCCTATTTAGGAAGTATTCCATAAGGAACCGATTGGATCCTAGTGTTTAATGCTATAATTAGAATTTATTCTTAATACTTTTCTCGTAGTTGCGGATGCTTGCGGGAGTGTTAATAATAAGTAGGAGGTTTGTTCAAGTAAGAACATCACCTAAGCACCAGTCCACCCACAAATCACATTATCTAAGTAGCGAACACAAATCAAACCAACATGATGAAAGTGACTAGATGAAATTATCGTGTACCCTCAAGAACGCTTTGATTACTATAAGATATTTTTTTGGCCTGTCCTTTGCCTCATAAGGATTGAGCTACCTTGCTACATACTTGTTACATTTGTCGTTACTTGCTCGTTACCAATTACCTTGCAATCAAACTATTCGCTACTTATAATTTCAGCACTTGCACACACTACTTTGCTGAAAACTACTTGTCATTTCCTTCTGCTCCTCGTTGGGTTCGACACTCATACTTATCGAAAAGACCTACAACTGATCCCCTATACTTGTGGGTCATCAAGGCTATTTTCTGGCGCCATTCCCAGGGAGCGAAGTGCCTTTGGTAAGGAAACATTCATATAGTGTGCTGAAATTTATTGTCAGTTGTCACGATGGAAAACAATCATTTCAGGGGTTTGTTCGGGGTATCTTCACCTCGTCCGGAACCAAAATTAGCTAACTGTCAACTCGTTGTAACTACTGAAAATATTGAATATGAAATTCCTTTGGGTATGATAGAACAACTGCTAGCTAATCCTTATGCTGGAGCTGGAACCAAACATCCTGATATGCACTTGATATAGGTGGAACAAATTTTGTGGATTGTTTAAGCTTGCAGGTCTACCCATTCATAAAGTTATGAAAAAGGTTTTTCCATTAACCTTGAAGGAAAAAGCATTGGCATGGTATAGGCTATGCGATGATATTGGATCATGGAATTGGAATCGTTTGAAATTGGAGTTCCACAAAAAAATTATCCTATGCACCTAGTTCTTTGTTATTGGAATTATATATATAATTTTTGGCCTCGTGATGGAGAACGTATTGCTCTAGATTGGGGGAGGCTTAAGTCAATGTTATATTCATGCCCCAAGCATGAGCTCTCAAGAGAAATTATTATCCAAAATTTTTATGCTCGTCTTTCTCATAATGATCAGACCATGTTTGATACTTTTTGTGCTGGTTCTTTTATGAAGAAGACTATTGAATTCCTGTGGGATCTTTTGGAAAGAATTAAACGCAACTCTGAAGATTGGGAACTCGACGAAGGTAAAGAGGCAGATATTAAACTTGAGTATGATTGTGTTAAACCTTTTATGGATACCGATACTTTTCAAAAATATAGCACTAAATATCGACTTGACTCTGAGATAGTAGCATCCTTTTGTGAATCATTTTCTACCCATCACTACTAGAAAAAAGGATGTTAGTGGCGTACCTATTTTGGCTATTAATGGCGCACTATAGTTGTGCCACTATTATCACGCCATTAGTAACTCTTAGTATCACATATAGTAAAGGCGCACCTATAGTGCGCCATTACTATCTGACTTAGTAATGGCGCAGCACATAGAAGTGCGCCATTACTAACATTTTTTTTCAAAAACAAAAATTCGGAATTTTTTCCCAAAAAAAATTCAGATTTTTTTTCCGTTTTTTTCTTAATCTCGGGTCACTACGGCATAATCTCAAGTGAATATGCTTAATTTCAAGTCAGATCGCACTCCGTGGTCAAACTTCCCAGAAGGTCACCCATCCTCACACTACTCCAGCCCTAGCACGCTTAACTTATCAGTTCTATCTAACCCCAGCACCAGCTCAGTTAACAGCACTTGTTGATATATCTATGATACCAATCCTATTAAACCTTGTTCATGTCTAGGACTTTGTTCATGTTAATGAGCCTGATGTAATTTTGAAAAACTATTTCAAACTTCCCGGTCATATTACGTATCATATTTTGAACATGTTTTCCAAAAACAAAATCGAAACCAATTTTTTTGCTGTTACTAGTGGCGCACCAAGCAAATGGTGCGGCATTACTAAGTTTGAATTTTTTACCATTTTCCACCCCTCTAGATCTTAAAAGCCCCGTATCTTTTATTCTATTAGGTTTTTGGGGATTCTAAAAATCTTCAACATAGTTCGCCGGTTGAATTCGGATGTAACGTTTCGAGTAGATGATTTTTCATATAAAAAACTTTTTAATCCGAGTTCGTATGCAAAAGTTATGCCCATTTTACTAAATTCCAGAGAGATTTTGCAAATAAAGTCGAAATTCATATTTGTAAATTTTCCCAACAACTAGACCACATATCACATGGGAAACTTATTTTCTTTTAGTTTTTGACATTTCCATAATTTTTTTAAACTGAAAAGGCGGTCCACGGTGGAGGGGTTGCATTTGGTGAAATTTTTGAAAGTTAGTAATGGCGCACCTTCACAAAGTGCGCCATTACTATGTTTATGACTGGGTCAAACTTAGTAATGGCGCACTTTGTATAGGTGCGCTATTACTATGTTTGACATAGTAATGGCGCACCTATGCAAAGTGCGCCATTACTAAGTTTGACCAAGGTTTGACCCAGTCATACACATAGTTATGGCGCACTTTGTAAAGGTGCATCATTACTATGTCAACTTAGTAATGGCGAACCTATACAAAGTGCGCCATTACTATGTGTATGACTGGGTCAAACCTTGGTCAAACTTAGTAATGGCACACTTTTCACCTGGTGCGCCATTACTGTTTTTGGTTACTAATGACACACCTACACATGGTGCGCCATTACTATTTAGTAATGGCGCACCACCTCTATCGTGCGCCATTAGTGTCCATATTGGCTATAGCTGTTTTTCTAATAGTGCATGTTGAACTCCCTAAATAAAAGTGGTTTAAATATCAACCACCTATTAAACAAGAAATTAAAGAACCGGTACCAGTTAAGGAAGAAACTATACTTTATAATGTTGATCCATTTGTTCCTTCTGTTTATATTGAAAAAACACATTTCTCTATTATGATAAAGGAACACGCTAAAGTTTCAACCATGGTTAACAAAAGTTATATTAGAACACCTAAACCAGATGAGCAAATTAAAGTAGAGCCTAATATTGCTATGGTAAAGAATCTCTTGGAAGAAAATGTAGATGGGCATGTTATTTGCTTGAATGAAGAGGCTGCTAAAATTGCCAAACCTGATAAAAGGGATAAACAGAGACTAGTTGTGGGCATGCATGTTATTTCAGTTAAAATAGGAGATCATCGCTATCATGGTTTATGTGGCGTAGGTGCTACTGTGAGTGTTGTTCCCTACTCTTTATACCAAGAGTTATGAATGACATAGCACCTGCAGAAATAGAAGACATTGATGTCACTATTAAACCTGCTAATAGAGATACCATATCACCAATTGGGATTGTTAGGGACGTTGAAGTCTTGTGTGGGAAAATATAATACCCTGCTGATATTCTTGTCCTTGGTTCCACACAAGATGACGTATGTCCCGTTATATTTGGTATACCTTTCTTGAACACCGTTAATGCTCAAATAGATTGTCAGAAGCAAATTGTCGGTGTTAGTTTTGGTGATGAGTCTCATGAATTTAATTTTTCCAAGTTTAGTAGGAATCTTCATGAAAAAGAATTGCCTACTAAGGATGAATTTTTCTAAGTTCTATTGTTGTTCCACCTACTGATCCTTTAGAACAGTATTTGCTAGACCATGAAAATGATTTACATATGCATGAAAGGGATGAAATAGATAAAAATTTCTTTGAACAACGTCCTCTACTTAAACACAATCTGCCTATTAAAACTATTAGAGGTCCTCCTTCACCTAAAGGTGATCCTGTGTTTGAATTAAAACAATTGCGAGACACTTTGAAATATGTTTATCTTGAAGAAAATAAAATATATCCTATTATTATTAGTGCTGACCTTTCAGGTAATGAAGAAGAAATATTATTGAAGGTTGTGAGGAAGCACCAAGCTGTTATTGGATATAGTCTTCATGATTTGAAGGGCATTAGTCCCACTCTATGTCAGCACAAAATTAATATGGAACTTGATGCTAAACCAGTTGCTGATCACCAACATTTGTTAAATCCCAAGATGAAAGAAGTGGTAAGAACGGAAATACTAAAACTTCTGGAAGAAGGTATAATCTATCCTATAGCTGATAGTAGATGGGTAAGTCCTGTTCATTGTGTCCCTAAGAAAGGAGGTATAACGGTTGTTCCCAATGACAAGAATGAACTTATTCCACAAAGAATTGTTATAGGCTATAGAATAGTAATTGATTTTAGAAAATTAAACAAAGCAACCAGAAAAGATCATTACCCTTTGCCTTTTATTGATCAAATGCTTGAAAGACTATCTAAGCACACACATTTTTGCTTCCTTGATGGATATTCTGGCTTTCACAAATATTTGTTTCTCAACCTGATCAAGAAAAAACCACTTTTACTTGTCCTTTTGAAACCTATGCTTATAGATGTATGCCTTTTGGTTTATCTAATGCACCTGCTACCTTTCAAAGATGCATGATGGCTATATTCTCTGACTTTTGTGAAAAGATTGTTGAGGTTTTCACGGATGACTTCTCTGTTTATGGAAAGTCTTTTGATGATTGTTTAAGCACTCTTGAGCGAGTTTTGCACAGATGTGAACAAACAAATCTCATCTTGAATTGGGAGAAGTGCCACTTTATAGTTACGTTGTCATGGGTCATAAAATTTCTGAAAGAGGTATTGAAGTGGACCAAGCTAAGGTTGATGAAATTGAGAAAATGACATGTCCTAAGGACAACAAAAGTATTCGTAGTTTCTTAGGTCATGTTGGTTTCTATAGGAGATTTATCAAAGACTTTTTGAAAATTTCTAGGCCTCTTACTAGTCTCTTGCAAAAGGATATTCCATTTGTTCTTGATGATGGTTGTCTCGAAGCCTCTGAAACACTTAACAAAGCCTTAATATTTGCACCTATTGTTCAACCACCTGATTGGAACTTACCTTTTGAAATTATGTGTGATGCTAGCAACTATGTTGTTGGTGCTGTTCTAGGACAAAGAGTTGATAAGAAATTGAATTTTATTCATTATGCTAGTAAAACTCTAGATAGTGCTCAAAGAAATTATGCTACTACTGAAAAGAAATTCTTAGTAGTGGTGTTTGCTTGTGATAAATTTAGACCTTATATAGTTGATTCTAAAGTAACTATTCACACAGACCATGTTTGTTAGGGAAACGACACCTATGGGATCCCGGGGACCCATAATATGATTTGGCCGGGCGTACTGATGCACGAAGAGTAGGTCTAGTCGATCAACGCGTGGGAATTTTTACCTAGGTTTGGGCCGCAAATGATGTGTAAAACCCTTGTCCTGCTTGTCTGTGTCTATCTTGTGTTCTTAAGCTCTTGAACTAGCTACTATGCGTGCCTTGTCCAAAAATTCCGAATCCTCCCACAGTATGCCTCGGGCCTCCTTTTATATGGAAAGGGGTCGCCATAGTGGCACACAGGAGGTGGAAAGTATCTATAGTGTACAAGTTTATCTCTTGACATCATAGGACACACATTTAATGCGCCGCCTATGTGTCCTCTAGCTTTATTGGGGACGGCAGCAGAGCTTGTCCCGCCCGTCGCCACCTCGCCTTACCCCGACACGTGTCCAAGCTGACGAGCCATGCAGCGCCACGCTGGCTGGCTGGTTGTTGTGCTAGTGCGATGGCAGGGTCTTCACGAAGATCTGCATGCCACCACATAGGTGCTTGACCAGTTGGCCTAGAAGCTGCATGCTACCACGCAGGCGCTTGTCCAATTGGTGGGTGTGGGCCTGACTATGGCCCGCAGACGCCCCCGGCAAGGGTCTTGCCGGGGTGTCATGGCTGTCCCCAGCAAAGATCTTGCAGGGGGTCTTCGGTCGTCCCCGGCAAGGCTCTTGCCGGGGTCTTCGTCTTCTGGTCCTTGTCTAGGCCCGCAGGCCTTTGGTCTCACAAATATATGCATGCTACCACGCAGGAGCTCCTGAATCTTTGGTCTATACATTGTTGATGGTGTCAGAGCTCCCATGCCCAAGGGTGGCGGCCTTACTGGTGTTGGGCAAGTTTCCCGGGCAATACTCTTGGCGGGGCTATGTAGGCCACCCCAGCAAGGGTGTTGCCGGGGGAAGTGCACCTTGCCCCTTTATTGTGCATGCCTCTGTCTTGAGTGTGCCCCTGTCAGTCTTGTACTTTTCCATCCTCTGCCCCGCCAAGCATGGCCGCAGGTGTGGCTACAACTGCGCGTGCACAAGTAAAGGGGTACAAAAAAGCCCCTACTTTTGTGCACAGATAATTCTGCTATTAAATATCTTATGGAAAAGAAAGATGCTAAGCCTAGACATATTCATTGGGTTCTCTTATTGCAAGAATTTGATCTACATATCATTGATAGAAAAGGAGCTGAGAACCCCGTAGCCGATAACTTGTCTAGGCTTGAAAATGTGCTTGATGACCCACTACATATTGATGAAAAGTTTTCCAAATGAGCAGTTAGCAACAATAAATGTTTCTCATAGTACTCCTTGGTATGCTGACTGTGCTAATTACATTGTTGCTAAATATTTGCCACCTAGCTTTACATACCAACAAAAGAAATATTCTTCTATGATTTAGGACATTACTTTTGGGATGACCCACGCCTTAATAAATAAGGAGTAGACGGTATTATTAGATGTTGTGTACCTGATCATGAACAGGGACAAATCCTACGGAAATGTCACTCCGAGGCTTATGGAGGGCATCATGCTGGAGATAGAACTGCTCACAAGGTATTGTAATCTTGATTTTATTGGCCTACTCTCTTCAAGGATGCGCGTAAGTTTGTCTCATCTTGTGATTAATGCCAAAGAATATGTAATATCGGTAAGCGTCAAGAAATACCTATGAATTTTTCACTTGTTGTTCAACCATTTGATGTTTCGGGGTTTGATTACATGGGACCTTTTCCTTCCTCTAATTTGTATACACATATTTTGGTTGCTATTGATTATGTTACTAAATGGGTACAAGCTATTCCAACTAGTAGTGCTGATCACAACACCTCTATTAAAATTCTTAAGGAAGTTATTTTCCCGAGTTTGGAGAACCTAGATGTTTAATGACTGATGGTGGTTCACACTTTATTCATGGTGCTTTCCGTAAAATGCTTTCTAAGTATGATGTTAACCATAGAATTGCATCACCCTATCATCCTCAGTCTATTGGTCAAGTTGAACTTAGCAATAGGGAACTAAAAATAATTTTGCAGAAGACTGTCAACAGGTCCAGGAAGAATTGGTCTAAGAAATTAGATGATGCACTTTGGGCTTATAGAACACCATATAAAAATCCTATGGGTATGTCTCCTTATAAAATGGTTTATGGAAAAGCTGGTCATTTGCCTCTTGAGTTAGAACACAAAGCATATTGGGCAGTTAAAGAACCCAATTGTGATTTCAAACTTGCTGGTGAAAAGAGGTTATTTGATATTAGCTCATTAGATGAATGGAGAACCCAAGCTTATGAAAAGGAAAAGTTATTCAAAGAAAAAGTTAAAAGATGGCATGACAAAAGAATCCAAAAGCCCGAGTTTAAAATTAGAGAATACGTTTTTTTGTATAAGTCTCGTTTCAGATTTTTTGCACGGAAGTTCCTCTCGAAATGGGAAGGCCCGTATGTCATCGAGGAGGTTTACCGGTCTGGTGCCATCAAAATAAATAATTCCGAAGGTATTAACCTGAATATTGTCAATGGGCAACGAATAAAGTATTATATCTCAGGTATGCCCATTAATGTTGAAGTAATATTATCCAAACTTTGACACCATAAGAGCACATAAAAGAGTCCTTACGGAACACTCCAGAATTGTGAAAATAAGGAGGTACGTGATACAGTAAGTAAACGAACTCCGAAAAATCCATCAAAATATTTTCTTTCAGTTTTGGAATTTTTTAAAATTTTGGAAATAAAGAAACTTCCAGGAAGCGTCACCTGGTGAGGAAAAAACACCAGGGTGCGTCAGGCATGCCTGGCGCGCCCAGGTGGGTTGTGCTGACCTCGGGCACCTTCGGAACTCTGTTTTTCCACTATTTTCATGTTTCCCAAGATAAAAATTATGTATATACTCCCCGAACCTATTAACCACCATATCACGGAGATATCTTCTGTTTTCTTTTCTTGCTATTTTCAGTCAGATCTACCAAGCTAGACGTCATGTCTTCCTTGTCCTCCAACCCGATGCAAGAAGAAGCTTGGCTGATGAAGATCGAGCTAAAGAGGGAAGATCTCATAGAGGCTGCGAATGGTTACAAAGACAAGAAGGCTATCGGCGAGCAAGCATTGTCAATAGAGGTGGAAGAAGAAGATATCCTTAAACCATATTATGATCTTCTTACCCCTATTGAAATTTCGTCCTTTGGGATCTTCGAAATGGCTAGTGTACAGAATAAATATCTCACTTGCGAAAATATTCTGTATCAAGAGCATATCACCTATCTCTGGAGCGTCATCCGTCCGTTGGAGAATCTCTTGATCCTTAAGGATAGGATCGTTTCTTCATCACCATCACCGTTTTGACCACCAAAGGAGGATTGATTATCTGGTATAGGCACTCCCCTTGGCTTCCGCCAAGCTTGGGGGAGGTGCCCCGATATCGTATCATCCCACTATGTTTTTGCTTTTACTTATTGTAAGTGCATCTAGTTCCCCTTACTGATTTTGGTGTATTGAAGACTTATAGACTTATTGTAAGTGCATCTAGTGCCCCTTACTGATTTCGGTGCATCTAGTGCACATAGGTCTATAAGTCTATGAGGAGTTTGATATTTATAGATAAATTCAATCCCTAAAAATGAACGTCTTCAACAGAAGACTTTGGATTTCTAAAGACTTTCTGAAGATTTTGAAAGTGAAGAAATTGGTGTGACCTTGAAGACTCGGATAATCATGCGAGGATTATGAAGCATGAAGACTTTTGTTTTAATAGTTTCATTTTCTCTTTCTTGAGTCATAGGAAACACCGTACTGTTAAAGGGGGGCGAGGAAAAACTAAGTAAACATATTTACAAGTAATGCTCAACTCAGAGCCTACACTACCCAATCCTTTCGAGTGAAGCCATTGGAAATCTCAAAAAGATAAGTCTATTTCTTCAGTGACAGAGACACGGTTCTTCTGGTCTCTGAGGAATTTGATCTGACTGAGGAGTTAGGATTTTGCCAGTGAGGATTTCCAACAAGTGAGGAACATGATAGTCCTATGGAATTTGACACTCAACATTCCGACCGTTGCTGTACTATGCGCCAGCTGTCCTAAAATATCCACCTACCTAACGGTCATATAATTTAAGGTCATTTATGTCTTATCATGTCGGGATGCTCCCTAGGCTATAAATAGCCGCCCCCCTCTACCACTAGCTGGTTGGCTGCTCCGAGAGAAACTGACACTTGTCATTAGAGGAACCCGTCCTTCGAGGACTTTGAGTGAAAATCATCAAGTGATGAAAAACCAAAAACCCAAACACCTAAAACCCCAAAGTGATTGAGCATCACTAACGAGATTGTTCCTGTGTCGAACCGACACTTGTTACCTTTGAAGACTGTGATCTTCCGGACGGTTAGGCGTCAATGGTCTAGAGCATCCAAGAGGAATTGTGGATCGCTGGGTGACCAAGTTTGTGAAGGTTTGGAAGTCCCATGTGAAGACTTACCACGAGTGATTGGGCGAGGACTTTGTGGCCTTAGCTCAAGGAGAATTTGGTGAGGACTTGGTGTTCTAGACTGTGTGTCCGGGACTGTGTGTCCTCAGGTTTAAGTACCTAGCCGCTCCAACCAGACGTACAACTGTCACAGCAGTTGGAACTGGTTTACCAAATCATTGTCTTCATCAAGCTTACTGGTTCTATTTCCTCAACTCTTCCATTTACTCATTATTGTGTTGTTGAACTTGATCTGTACTGTTTGAAGACTTTGATTGAAGACTTACTTATTTTCCTCAACCCTATTTCTTCAGTCATAAGTCCTCAGCCTGCTTATCCTGTTTACACGCTACCTATACTATGTTCTTGTTTTTCATTTCATCATGATGACCATGCTACTGTCTTGCACCTGAGTATTTTTCCGCTGCTAAGTACTTTGTCACTTTTGAAATTCCTCATTTAGAAATTCTTGATAGACGAATTTATAAAAATCGCCTATTCACCCCCCCTCTAGTCGATATAACGCACTTTCAATTTGTATCAGAGCAAGGTACTCCCTTGTTCTGTGTGATTTTGGTTTAATCGCCTGGAATTTTAGTTATGTCGACTGCAGGTATGATCAAAGTCTCGGCTGGGTGTCCTACCTTTTATGGGACGGACCACCCCTACTGGAAGAATAAGATGTGCATGCATCTTGAGGCAATTGACAATGATCTATGGTACATTGTTGAAAATGGTGTTCGCTCTGTTACTCCTTCCTTGAATGCTGGTGATGTGAAGAGATTCAAGCAAATCGACTCTCAAGCGAAGAATATCATATGTGGCCATCTGATCAAAGGGCAGTATGGCAGAGTGAGTGCTTTGAAACTGCGAAGCTCATCGGGGACAGAGTGTCCAAGGTCAACGAAGGAGTCTCAAATCAACGTGACTCTCAAGTTGATGTTCTTCGTAATCACTTCAACCGCTTCAAGAGACTTGACAATGAAAATGTTCAGCAAACCTTCGATCGCCTCACTGATATCTCAAACGAGCTACAAGCACTTGGTGCTATAGACATCACTGGCTATGAGGTGGTGAAGAAACTGCTGACATCACTTGACTCCTCATTCGACACTTTGGCACTCATGATTCAAGAGCGTGGAGACTACAAGTCACTTGATCCTGCTGATATTCTGGAGAGGCTAAATACTCATGAGTTCCAGCTTGCTGAAAAGAGAGATCTCTATGGTCCAAACTATAGTAGATCTCGTGCACTGAAGGCCAAAACAATTTCCTCATCTGAAGGAGAAGAATCTGACGGCACCCTTGGTGATCCTGAGGAACTGAGCTAGTAGCTAGCTATGCTCGTGAGAATATTTCAGAAGTTCTCTAGATGTGGTCGCTTTGTGAAATCTTCATGAGCTGGTGACATAAGATCATATTCTTCATATCGTGATCCCAAGAATAGGACGTGCCACAAATGCAAGAAACCTGGTCACATTATCAATGATTGTCCTTAGTGGGAAAAGGAATCAAAGAAGAAGAAATACAAGGACTACAGTTCAGATGACTCGAAGAAGAAGAAGAAGAAGTCTTCAAAATCCTCATCATCAAAATCCTCAAAGTCTTCCTCGAACAAGAAGAGAAGTTCCAGGAAAGCTCGGGCATTCATTAGCAAGGAAATGGACTCAGCTGAATCTGAAGAAAATAAGGAAGAGGAGGAATCCGAGGAATCAGAATCTGGTGTGGCAAGCCTTGCTCTCGCTACCGCTTTCGTCAGCAAGCCCATCTTCAACACTGAAGAAAAAGACTTCCCCGACGCAGCTGACGACGACAACGATGACTACTCTCCCACCTATTGCTTCATGGCAAAAGGTGCCAAGGTACTCAACCGTTCTGTGTCTGAGTCTAGTGAAGATGAATCTGATGAAAACATCAAACCTAGCTATTCCAAACTTGCTAAAATTGCCATAAAACAACAAAAAGCTTTTGACAAGGTTCAAAATATGCTAGAAAGAAGTGATGATTTGTTGGGTGAAAAAATGGATCGATCTAAAATCTTGACTGAAAATCTTCAGAGACTTCAGTCCTAGTATGATAACCTTCAGGACAATCATAACGCTCTCTTATCTGATCATGAGAAGCTTTCCTATGAAATTCTTCAAAGAAAGCAAGATCTTGAGAAGCTAAGGGGGAGTAATGAAGATCTACAGAAGGAACGCGATTCATTGCTTGATCAACAGATCAGCGCTGCTCGAGAGGAATTCATTCCCCCATGCCTTAAATGCATTGAACGTGAAACTGCAAATTCTTCACCTGAAAGTTCAAATGCTTTTACTGTTACAAATTCTTCAACTGTCTCTGTGGTGACAATTTCCTCAACTAAGGAAAACATCGATGCAACTGATGAAAATGCAGGGTTGCAGGAATTGTATCTGACAGGCATGTACAAAATCCTCAAAGGTTATTAGACTCTTTGTGATGTGCTTAAAAAGCAGATTCTGAACACGAACCCTAGGAAAGAGGTTATTGCCTTTGAGAGGAAACTCAATGATGATGGGACCTACTGGAAACATGTGCAGTATCCCAAAACCTCATGGGTTGCTGCAAAATGACCTCCAGTAGATCCATCTACCTTATCTGGCTTTACTTGTGAAACTTCACTTTCTTCTAATGAGTCATTTGACTCCAACTATAAATTGTTCAAAAATTAGAATCGTAAAGTATTTGCTAGATATGTTGGAACTAACTGTAGGAATGCCCCCCCTATGAAGAAAATCTGGGTATCTAAGAGAGCACCTTGAAAATCTTCAAGTGAATGTCCTCATGACATCTCATGTGAGGAATAGGAACCCCGGATCAAATTCTTCATATGGATCAAAATCTTCAGATGGATCCAAGTCCTCATATGGACCAAATTCCTCAAGTGGATCAACTTCCTCATATGATCATCATCGTGCTAACACATCTGTTTCACAGGGAAAGAAGGATTGTGAATATGTTCATTATTCTTCAAATCATTATGTTCATAAGTCCTCAAAGAATTTCTCTGCTTACTCATATTCATACTCTAACCCCTCTCCTGTGAAACGAAGTGCACTTGCTTCAATGCCACAATTGTCATTTGGTGCTCGTCGAATGATGAACTCTTTACCACCCCTCCAAATGTGGGTGGTAAAGAAAAAGAACTAATCTCTTATGCAGGTTCAGGTCTCCAGACGAACTTATACGTCTGAGGAGTTTGCTGGAGACCTGAAAATTGCTTGAAAGGACGCAAGCTAATCATGCAAAAAGGATTCACTCATTACCACATCATCATTCTTCATATATTGTTCTTACTAATGAAATTCATTCTGATGAAATTGATGTCATATTCTTCACAATGAAGCATATGAATTATAAGATGTACTAATTCTTCTACAACATGACTCTCTCAAAGCTACTGAGTGGGTCCTCGACAGTGGATGCACAAATCACATGACCAGTGACAAGAACCTACTGATGGACTCTGCCCTATCTCCGTCTCACCTAAAGCATGTCACCAACGCTGACAAAGGGAAAAGCAAGGTATTGGGTCTAGTTAAGGATGCAATCTCAAAAGATCGACACATGGCAAAGTCATGCTTGTCGAGTCTCTTGGATTCAACCTCATGTCTGTCTCAATGCTTTGTGACCTTGATATGCTTGTTTTCTTTGGCAAATATAGCTGTGTTGTTGTCATGGAATCTGACAGATCCGAAGTCTTCGAAGGCTTTAGGAAAGGAGACTTGTATATTGTTGATTTCTCTACAGGACCACAGCCTGCCACATGCCTACTTGCAAAAGCTTCAGAGGGAGGGCTATGGCATCGACGACTCGGTCATGCTGGCATGAGGAACATGCTCACGCTTGTGAAGAAGAAGCATATCCTTGGAACTGAGGGTGTCAAATTCCTCAAAGATCATCTCTGTGGGGCTTGTGAAGCTGAAAAGATGACCAAATCCAAGCATCCCTCTAAGACTATCATGACTACCACTCGTCCATTTGAATTACTTCACATGGATCTTTTCGGCCCTACACATTACTCTGCATTCACTAATGCAGCATTGCTTTATAGCTTTTTCATTGTTGATGACTATTCTCGTTATACATTGGTGCATATCATCACATTTAAGCATGAAGTGCAGGAAATCTTCAAGCGATTTTCCTCAAGGGCCTCGACGAATTTCGATGTGAAGATCAAGCATATCTGGAGTGACAATGGGGCCGAGTTCAAGAACACTGGTGTTGATGACTATCTTGATGAACTTGGTATTACTCATGAGCTGTCAGCCCCATACACTCCTCAGCAAAATGGCGTTGTGGAGCGCAAGAACATGACTCTTGTTGAGATGGCTTGCACCATACTTGATGAATACAAGACGCCTCTCAGGTTCTGGCCTAAAGCTATCAACACTGCGTGCCATATCATCAACAGGGTATATCTTCACAAATTCTTCAAGAAAACTTCATATGAACTACTCACTGACAAGAAACCCAATGTGAGTTATCTCAAAGTCTTCGGTGCTAAATGCTGGGTTAGAGATCATCATCACAATTCCAAATTTGCACCGAAAGCACATGAAGGTTTTATGCTTGGTTACAGAAAGGACTCGCACACCTACAAAATCTTCATAAATCATCTTCACAAGATTGTTGAGACTGTAGATGTGCGGTTCGATGAATCTAATGGCTCGCAAAGAGAGCACCTGCCTTCTGTGTCAGGTGAAAAACCTCCTGAGGAATACATAAAGTTCAAAGTTAGTGAAGATATCATCCCCACTGAAGAATTAGCTGAAGAAGTCATTCCTGACAATGACGAAAATCATCCCGGTGCTCCTGAAGAAACTGCTGCTGAAGAAAATGCTTAGCCAGAACAAAGTCGTCAACCAGGCTCATCCTCGTGTCGCAAAAGAAGTGTAGATCGAGAAAATCATCGACGACATCATTGCACCAGGTCCTCTCACACGCAAGAGCTTAACACTTATGTAACATTTGTGGGCACTTTGCTTTTGTCTCTATCACAGAGCCCACCAAAGTTGATGAGGCATTTCTAGAACCTGAGTGGATTCAAGCTATGCAGGAGCAATTGTATCAATTCGAACTCAACCATGTGTGGGAACTCGACAATCGACCAGATCCTCGGAAGCACAATATCATCGGTGCCAAATGGATCTATCGAAACAAACAAGATGAAAATGGCGTTGTCGTGAGGAATAAGGCTCGTCTCGTAGCTCAGGGCTACACACAATGATGAATTTGGCTACATATGCATGAAGAATATTAAATGTCCATGATGGGAGAGATGAAATTCTTCCTAGGCCTTCAAATTTGTCAACAACCAAATGGTTTCTTCATATCTCAAGAGAAATACCTCAAGGACGTTCTAAGGAAATTCGGCATGCAAGATTGCAAAGGCGTCAAAATCCCTATGCCCACAAATGGCCATTTGTGCATTGATGAAAATGGTAAAGACTTTGATCAAAAGGTATACCTCTCCATGATTGGCTCTTTATTTTATCTATGTGCATCTAGGCCAGATATTATGATTAGTGTTTGCATGTGTGCCCGATTTCAAGCTACACCAAAGGAATCACACCATAAGGCTATGAAGCATATTCTTCGATATCTAGCTCACACTCCAAAACTTGGATTATGGTATATCAAGGGCTCTGATTTTGATCTCATTGGATATTCTGACTCTGACTATGCTGGCGATTGAGTGGATCGCAAGTCAACATCCGGCACATTCCATTTCCTAGGACAATCCTTAGTTTGTTGGTCCTCGAAGAAGCAGAACTGTGTGTCACTCTCCAGTGATGAAGCTGAGTACATAGCTGCTGGGTCTTGCTGTGCTCAATTACTATGGATGAAACAAGCCCTCAAGGACTATGGCGTCAACATGAAGAATGTGCCACTCTACTGTGACAATGAGAGTACCATCATGATTGCTCACAACCCAGTTCAGCACTCAAGGACAAAGCACATTTAGATCCATCATCATTTTCTTCATGATCATGTCTTCAAGGGCGACATCTCCATCAACCACGTGAAGACTGAAGACCAGCTGGCAGATATCTTCACTAAGCCCTTGGATGAGAAGAAATTTTGTAAGTTGCAGTGTGAGATAAATATCTTAGAATCTTCAAATGTTCTTTGAGAAGGACAAGCATCCTAACACTTATGCAAAATTGATGACTTTGATGCGCAACATACGAAGTAACGTTTTTCTTCAATAAATGAAGACTACCCTCTAAGCATGAAGAAACTGATTCTCGGAGCCCTACGACAATTGTACGAGGTGTCTGAAATCATCATTCTTATACGGTGGGTTACGCCACCAACAAATGTTGAAAATCTTCAATTTGAGTTTTTCTTAACTTTTTTTTAAATTCCTCATTTTTTCAAATTCTTCAACTTTGCAAATGTCTTCACTCATTCCGTTGTTGTTCTTCATTGACTATATATATAGTCCTCTACAACATTCACTTATTGCTATTTCTACAAAATTGTTTTTCTGCTAAGTGAACGTGATCGGACCCTTCCCCCTCTATGCTATACTCAACCTAATCTATTCACAATTTCTTCATATGCGTTCTATTTGAAACTTGTTCAAAATCTTCACTGTGTCCTTGAATGCTAAAGAATTTGTGAACGCAAAGTTAAAATATTTCCTATCTGAATTTTTGGCTTTGCCGCTTGTCGATGTACAAAAGTATGGGCTCTCTTTTTTACCGCTTACTGGTGCACGGGCAGTCAGAGCCGCGCCTACGACCACGCATAACCAAGCATAGGAGGGAAGCCAGAGACGCGGAGTTGCCAGAACAACGCCAATACAATGGCACGAGATGACCAAGCAAGGAGATAGGCTCTGCCCCGACAAGGAATCTCGCTGGGGCGGCCTGCGTGCCCCCGGCAACACCTCTTGCCGGGGCGATTCACACAAACGCCTCCGTCGTGGCCGACCTTGAGCATAAGAACTCCTTCATCAACAACATTGGTGCCAAGCCTCGGGAATCGCCCACGTGATGGCATGCAGATCATTGTGAAGACAAAGGTCTATGACTCCCAAGATAAGAACCAGAGGACACGGCGATCGCAAGGCCCCTTGCCGAGGATGCCCACGAGGCCTCGGCAAGGCTCCCTGCCGAAGACACCCCGGAATCCCGGCAAGCCTCTTGCCGAGGGACACTCGCAGAGGCCCCGGAAAGACCCTTGTTGGGAACAGAAGCGAGACTGCAGCAAGCCCTTGCCGCCCCGTAGCCACCCCAGCTCGGCGGCCGACACGCTGGCCCAGGCAGGCAGCCACGTGGTGATACGTGGTTCCTGGGCCAACTAATCAAGCACCTGTGTGGTGGCATGGAGATCTTGTGAAGACCCTACCACCATGCCACCCTAGCTACCTGCCTCGCTGGCCTGGACGCGCGTCGCGACCAAACGGAGCGGCCATGGACATGACGGGCTTCTTTTCCGTCCCCGATAAAGCAAATAGACACCTAAGCAGCGCATTTAATGCGTCTTGTCCCGTAATGGCAGAGGATAAGCCTATGCACTGTACACCTTTCCACCTCCTGTGTGCCACTGTGGCAGCCCCTTTGGACTATAAAAGGAGGTCCGCGGCATACTGGAGAAGGATTCGGACTCTGAAAAGCGAGACAGGACCGTAGCTAGCACAAGAAGTCGAGAACACTTGAATATACACCAAAGCGGGTGCCAAACGTAGAAGGGATTCCAGTGATCCCATAGGTGTTGTTTCGTACCGACATGATAGAGCTCCTTCTAACATGTTTAGAAGTCGTAGCGTGATGATCCACGCAGCTCTCCTCGCCACCCACGCCGGCAGAGGCCTTAGCGCGCGCAGTTGCTCCTCGACTTCCCTCCTGCTGCAGAGAAGATCGACCAGTGGAGAGCTACCGTTCATAGCCTCGTTGCCATCACCAACAAAGACGAACCACGACCGGCGGGGCCCTCGAGCCGACGCTCTATTGAGCCTCCACACGCCACCTATGGACGGACCGGAGGCGCCGCAGCCATGGTGCATTCTCCTCCTCCTCGCCAGCTAGCATGTGTACCGACCCGTCGGGACGACGCTTGCGATGACATATCCATAGCGTCGTCCGACCCACTAATCCACCTTGATCAGTGCCAAGTTCTTCGAGAGCGTGCCCACGAGGACGCACGAACCATCATCGAGCGCCGGTGCGAGGCATGCCACCAGTCGGATAGGCGGGCAGGGCCCACTAGGGACCACCCAGCACCAGGAGGCTCTGGAGGCTTACCTTACGAGGTATGCTGTGCCGCCTTTACCCGCGAGCTGTGGCATTTCCAATGGCCCACCCACCACACCTTCAAGCCTGACGTCGGTGAGAAGTGCAATGGCAAGAATCACCCGTCAGGGTTCCTCAGAATCTACACCATCGCGATGCAGGCTGCTGCGGCGCGCGACGACAATGTGCTTGCCAATTATTTCCCGTTGGCACTTAAACCCAACGTCATGTCATGGTTGATGCACTTGCCGGCAGATTCCATTTCTTCCTGGTTGGATTTGTGCCATGAGTTCATTGGCGCTTTTACAGGAGGCCACCAGGCTCATGGCCAAGCAAGTGATTTGCATGTCATCCCCCAGAAGGAAGGTGAATGCCTGCGCAAGTACATACAGAGGTTCAGCCGAGTGCAGTACAACATCCCAGACGTTCATCATGCCACCATCATCAGCGCGTACCACCATAATGTGCGCAAACGCAAGATGCATGAGGAGCTGGCGATGAATAAATTCAACGATGTGGCCGAACTCTACGTTCTAGCCGACAGATGCCCTCGGGCTAAAAAGGTAAGTAAGTACCCCGGCAAAGACGCCGATGTGGAAACCGGTTCCTCGGACGAAGACGCCGTCGCCCTGACGAAAAAGGGTCGACGCCACAATAGGAAATACATAAGAAAGATTGTGCTTGCCGTCGATGGATCCGATGACACCGGCGCCGCCAAGAAAACCAAGGCGGACGACCCCGACAAAGAAATCGCCGGGTGTGTCGCCTGCCGGGCCTTGGCAGCCGCCGATAAGCCGGGAAGCTCCAATTAGCAGTACTGCAAGATCCACCACACCAAAGGCCATGACCTCCAGAACTTCCGACAAGTCGAGCAGCTCGCGAAGAATTAAAAGGCAGAGTATGAAAAGCGAGGCAAGGAGAAAGGCCAAGATGGTGCTGCGGAATCTGGCAAGAAACGTGGCGGCCAGCCTGGCTGCCGTGGCAAAGATAACCAACAAGAGCGGCCCGCCCATGGCCGTGACAAGAAGCGGGAAGATGATGTTCATGATGAGGACGATGAGTCCGGCGAGCAAGAGTTCCAAAAGGCCACGGAGGCTATGTGCGTCGATGGTGGTGCCTCCCTGCACACCTCTCTCTGCCAACTCAAACAGTGGGCGCGTGAGATCACAGCAGTGGAGCCATTGTTCGATGCCCAGAAGCCGCTGAGGTGGTCCAGCACTCCTATCTTCTTTGACGCCGAGGATCACCCTTATCGCACGACTGCGGTCGGGTGTTTGCCATTGTTGGTCTCACCAACAATACGCAACCTCAAGGTGACGAAGATTCTAGTTGATGGCGGGGCCGGCCTGAACTTGATCTCGCCCGTCGTGACCAAAAGGTTGCAAATGCCTGATAGAGACCTCGAGGAGATGGGCACATTTCAAACGGTCAACCTAGGAAGAAGTCGACCCAAGGGTAAAATCACACTGCCCATGACATTCGGGGGCGAGCTAAACTACAGGACGGAGAGGATTGTTTTTTATGTTGTCGAGATCCCCTTGCCTTACAACGGGATCCTCGGCCGCCCAGCGTTGGCCAAATTCATGGCGGCGGCGCATTACGCCTACAACACGCTGAAGATGCCTGGGCCGGTGTCCATCATCACCGTTCCCTCTGACAGGAAGGATGCGCTGATCTGCATTGATCAGCTTTACCGGGAGGCAGTTGCAGCAGCTTCCGCCAAGGCACTTGCTCCTTCCACGGAAGCCCTAGAGGAAAAGAAGACCGGTAAGGCCTCTCGTGCCTATTCCGGCAAGTGCTCCTCTTCGGAGTGCAGTGCTCCCATTGAGAACAAGCTAGAGAGCTCGACCAGCAAGAGCAAGAAATCCAGAGCTGCTCCACCAGAGACCAAGCGGGTGTCCGTCAAGGAGGATGGCACGGAAGGGGCTTTCACCATAAGCTCCACCCTCGGCAGCAAACAGGAATACGCGCCTGTCACCTTCCTGCGGGCGAATGTCGACGTGTTTGCATGGTAAGAGTCTGACATCACCGGCGTTCCCAGGGAGGTGATTGAGCACCATCTTGTTGTCTGCCCTCATGCGCGACCCGTCATGCAGAAGGTCAGGAAGCAAGCTCTCGAGCGACAAGAGTTCATCAGAGAGGAGACCAGGAAGTTAGAGGCAGTCGGCTTAGTGAGAGGAGTACTCCATCCAACGTGGTTGGCCAATCCGGTGGTGGTGCGTAAGGCAAATGGGAAGTGGGGACTGTGTATTGATTACACAGACATCAATAAGGCTTGTCCAAAAGACCCTTTCCCATTGCCACACATCGACCAGATTGTGGACTCCACAACCTGATGTGACTTGTTATCATTCCTCGATGCTTACTCAGGCTACCACCAGATCTTCATGATGAGAGAAGATGAAGAGAATACATCATTCATCACCCCATGTGGTACGTATTGTTTCATACGGATGCCTTTCGGGTTGAAGAGTGCTGGCTCAAAATTTGCAAGATCAGTCCAGACAAGATCAAGGCCATAGTGGAAGCTTATATGGATGATATAGTGGTTAAAACCAAGGACAAAGCAACGCTCGTGCAAGATTTGGAAGAGACGTTCACGAATCTATGCAAGATCAACCTTAAGCTGAACCCTGAGAAGTGTGTCTTCGGCGTCCCGTCCGACAAGCTTCTCGGTTCCTTTGTGTCGCAGCGTGGAATTGAGGCGAATCCAGACAAGATCAAGGCCATCGAGCAGAATGAAGCATCCAGACAAGATCAAGGATGTGCGTCGGCTTGCTGGCCGCGTTGCCACCATGGGCAGATTCCTCTCCAAATCTGCCGAGCGCGCCCTCCCCTTTTTTCAAGATTTTAAAAAAGGCGGACCGAATGGAGTGGACTCTAGAAGCTGAAGCGGCACTTCAAGATTTGAAGAAATACCTTTCCTCTACGCCAATACTAGTCGCGCCTAAACCACAAGAGTCGTTGCTGCTGTATTTAGCGGCAACGAATCAAGTGGTCAATGCTGCTCTAGTGGCCCAGAGGGAGGTCAATACGGAAGCGATAGCGACCACAGAACCTGATGCCACTACGGCCGAAGTGAGGCAACCAGATGGAGTGATGCAGAAGAAGAATATGATGTAGCACCCGGTTTACTTTGTCAGCTCCCTACTACACGGGGCTAGGTCGAGGTACTCCGGCATGCAGAAATTGCTCTTAGGCCTCCTTATGGCCTCGAGGAAGCTGCGTCATTACGTCCAAGCACATGAAATTACCGTCGTCACCCGCCTCCCGTTGCAGCGGATATTGCATAACCCAGGTGCGACTGGGAGGATTGTGGAGTGGGCCCTGGAGCTGTCAAGCTTCGGTTTCAAATTTGAAAGCACTTCGATGATTCAGAGTAGAGTCTTGGCAGAGTTCGTTGCAGAATGGACCTCAACGCCCGACGAAGAGATCTAGGAGACTACTCTCCCCGACAAGGATACTAGCCGTGACTGGATTATGTACTTTGACTGGCTTTCTTGCTGCAAGGCGCTGGTGCTGGTGTGCTGCTCGTTGCACCAACCGGATAGCATCTCAAGTATGTGATCCAAATGCTCTTCCCCAGGGAGGTGTCAACGAACAACACTGCCGAGTACGAGGGACTGCTTGCTGGTCTCAGAATCGCGGCGGACCTCGGGATCAAGAAGCTCATCGTCAGAGGCGATTCACAGCTTTTCGTTAGGCAAGTGAACAAAGATTACCAGAGCCCATTGATGCAATCCTACGTGGATGAAGTGAGGAAACTCGAGGAGCGTTTTGACGGTATACAAGCAGAACATGTCCCCCGAAGTGAGAAAGACATCGTCGACTACTTGTCGAAATGCGCCGCCCTCAAACTACCTGTGGAACTAGGTACCTTTGTGCTCCGATTAATTCAGCCATCTGTTGAACCATCAACTGAGCAGAGTAAGCGAAGGAAATCCGGTCCAGGCAAGTACTTTCCTGCCGAACCCGCAGGGGTGGCCGGCAAAGGTGTTGTCGGGGACACTGAGCCTGCCGTGGGGCGACGGACTCCGGCAGGGCATCAAGCCCTGGCCATGGAGGCAATAGCCCCCATGGCAGAGGAAATGCATTTGGCCCTTGCCGTCGAGCCCCAGGCTCCGGCATGGGCACAACATACCGTCCAATTCCTCCAAACCTGGGAACTTCCTGAGGAGCAGGAAGAAGCAAAGAAAGTAGCCCGTCGGTCCGCCATGTACCAGTTCATCGACGACGTCATGTACAAAATAAGACCGAATGACGTGAAATTGAAGTGCATCCCTGCGAGGAAGGACTGGAGCTGTTGGCAGAGATTCATGGAGGCACATGTGGCTCCCACATAGGGTCAAGGGCCCTTGCCGGCAAGACATTCCGGCAAGGTTTCTTCTGGCCCACTGCCCTCCAGGATGCAACGAAACTAGTAACTAAGTGTGAAGCTTGTCAGTTCCATTCAAAGAAACTTCATCAACCAGGTCAAGCTCTCCAAACAATCCCTCTCTCTTGGCCATACTCGGTCTGGGGGCTCGTCATATTGGGCCCTTTTCCCCATGATGTCGGGGGCTTCGAGTACTTGTACGTAGCAATCGACAAGTTCACAAAGTGGCCGGAGGTGGAAGCAGTGAGAAAGGTGACATGACAATCGGCCGTCAAATTCTTCAGGGGCCTGGTCTACCGTTTTTGTGTACCAAACAGAATTATCGCCGACAACAATATGCAATTCACAAGAAATACCTTCATGCAATATATTCAAGACCTCGGCAGCAAGGTCTGTCTTGCTTCTATTGCGCATCCTCGAAGCAACGGCCAAGCAGAACGGACAAATGCTGAAGTACTGTGGGGCCTCCGGACAAGGACTTTTGAGAGGCTACACAAGTGCGGAAGGCGCAGGATTGATGAATTGCCGGCTGTTCTTTGGTCAATCAGGACGATACCAAATTGAGCCACTGACCAGACACCCTTCTCCCTTGTTTACGGGGCGAAAGCAGTTCTCCCCATGGAACTCACATACGGGTCACCCCGAGTGCTCGCTTATGATGAGCTTGAGCAAGAGCGACTACGGAAAGATAACGCATTGCTCGTCGAGGAAGATCGTCTTCGGGCGGATGTGCGAGCCGCGTGCTACCAGCAAGCCTTGCGCCGCTATCACAGCCGCAAGGTTCATGCCCGAAGCTATGAGGAAGGCGACCTTTTTCTTCAGCGCGTTCTGTCGACCAAGAATTCCAACAAGTCGACGCCGAAGTGGGAAGGCCCTTATCGGGTAATACGAGTCACCAAGCCTAGCGCAATCCGCCTGGAGACCGAAGATACTATTCTAGTGAGGAACTCCTAGAACATTGAACATCTTCACAAGTTTTACCCGTAAGGCGTGGTTGCCGGGCCTCCTGGCAAGCCAGTCCTTTGTACAAGCCTTGCCGGCAAGGCATGTAACCCTTCGTACAAAGCCAGGCGCAGACCATGAGCATAAATAAATGAAGTGCTAGCGCCCTAAGTTTTAGCATGCATGCTAGGTTGAGTCTCTTTCTCTGTTAGGGTTGATAGTGCTTAACGGCGGCAAACCCCTAGCATAGAGGTCGAGTTTGTGTCTCTCTGTTTCATTTCCGTCCTCTTGTTCGCAGGATCCGTGGACGTCCTTGCTAAACCGTTTGGAAGAAAGGGGGACAACGCTCCAACCCCGGCATAATCGAGGCTGCCGTGAGCTGCACGACCAAGGGTCGAGCCATGACAAGACGAGGTTGCCGGGAGATATAGGACCAGATAAGTCTTTCATCCCCTACTCCTTCCTTTCCGTATGAAACTTGGATGTATGAGGCTTCGTTCGCTCTTATGCCATCATGCTCCCTTTTTCCCTGTATCCACCAGGCTCTGTCTTGGACCGGGGCTTGGTAGTAGTGTGATGGGAAGGGAGCAAGCGAAGGGCGTAACCCTACACTGTTACTATTTCCACCAAGGGCGCGAATACAGTTATGGGGCGGGGAAGGAACGGCAAGGCTTGTTGCTGGGACACGTTGCTTATCTTAAGATAACAAGGATCCGTTCCTTGGTGTGGCTCTTGCCCGCGCACGAATGAACCCGGCAAACACCCTTCTCTTCATTAATACGTTGTAAACAAGTACAATTCGTACGGAATGCATACATAAAGCGAGGGGGTTACGAGATTTTAAATCTTATAATGGCCCGTAGGCTTAAAAACTAAAAAGAGATAAGATGCCCGTAAACCTTTTCTTCTCCCTCTCCTCAGGAAATTGAACAAGGTGGCGAAGGGCAAAAGGAGCGCCTAGGTGAAGCGCGAGCAGCAGAAAGCACCAAGAGAACATCCCGGCGGCCGTCCCAAAGAAGGCTGACGATGATGGGGCAGGGAGAAGAGCCAAAAGATGGGGCAGCGGGCCGGTAATGCGCGGTTTGACACCCGCGTACTACGACATGACGACCGCCGCCCATCTTATTCGCCTTCTCCGGCCTCCCAACGCCATACGACCAAGGAGGTGCCCAGAGAAGTTCGAGGGGATGTCGGTGCAGATGATGGTGCTGCCAGCACCGCCCAGAGACGGTGTATCCGCCGCCAAGTCGGACATGTCATCCTCCCGCCCGCTGCCCTCGTCATCGCTTCCGCTGTCCTCCCTATCACTCTCGCTCGGGGAGGAGTTTTCGTCGTCGGTCGAGCTCTCCACACAGCACCCTAGCCTATGTCCCGAGCGCCCGAAGACTTTGATAGAGAGCAGATCGCTCTTCGCTAGTGTGAAGCAGAGGACGTGCCCCTTCACCAAGAATTGGGAACGCGTGAAGGTCTTCCACCCCGGTGGAGGAGCATCACTTGAGGGGTGGGAAACTTGGTGTTCACCCACATGGAGCCATGGCAACACCCCTCCATGTGAAGCCTCAGCCTCGATGGCTGATCGACCTCTAGCACCCTCGCGAACGCTTCAGGAAGGCGGAGGCGATTGCGTGGCGGCTCGCGCAGTTGTAAGATGAAATCCGACGCCATGTCGCTGACATGGCCGCGTGGGGAGGCAAAAGGAGACGACGAAGGAGATGAAGACAGAGATGATGACAGCACGGGCGTCCCCCGACCTCTTCCGCCTCTACTTCCAGCATGCCCCTCATCTTGGGCATCCGGCTCCTCTTGGACCACCGCTGCCCTCAGATGGGAAGACGTCCTGGTCGCTTCCGCGGAGGCACGGGCACGACCATGCCCTCTCGGCATACCTTCGTGAGGGAAGGAATCAAATAGGAAGAAGATGAGTGGAGGGGTGAGAAGCGTCGTTCCTATCCTCGCTCTTTATAGAAGGGCGACTTCTTGAATCAACCAGTCGAAACGTCAGAGGCACAAGGAAACATGACCGACCCGCTGCTCCAATCAGCGGCGCCCGGTCCCCCCTCGGCGTTAATTACCGCGCCCTCTTCGTCCGCCGCTTGCCCTCCCCAATGCATAAGGGGTATGTGGTGGGCGGGTCAGGAATCGAATGACACATGGTATGACTGTTTCACGCCCCGTGATCGTGGAGCGACCCAAGTTCACTTATTAAATGAGCCGCGCCCTCGCGACTTCCTCTAATCTTTATGAGGGGGCGCAAACTGCCTCTTTACTATTTTTTTGGAACCACGAGATGACGCGAGCGCGCTGCGATCACCCCATGCACGACCCACCCAAGTTAGCACAGATCATGGGGACGCGCAACCACCGGAGGAGTTACTGCGATCAAAACAATCCAAGCCTACTGCGCGCGTACCGTTCTGGGCCTAGCCCAACAACGCGCTGCGCTTATGAATGGCCCATGCCCGGGGGCTCATGCCAGTGTACAAAAGTAGGGGCTCTCCTTTTTACCCCTTACCGGTGCACGGGCAGTCACAGCTGCGCCTATGACCATGCATACCCAAGCAGAGGAGGGAAGCTAGAGACACAGAGTTGCTAGAACAACGCCAAGACGATGGGACGAGAAGACCAAGCAATGAGGCAGGCTCTCCCCCGACAAGGACTCTTGATGGGGCGGCCTGCGCGCCCCTGGCAAGGGCTCTTGCCGGGGCGATTCACCCAAACGCCTCTGTCGCGGCTGACCTTCAGCCTAAGAACTCCGTCATCAACAACATTGGAGCAAAGGCTCGGGAATCGCCCACGTGATGGCATGCAGATCTTTGTGAAGACAAATGTTTATGACTCCCAAGATAAGAACTAGAGGACAAAGCGATCGCGAGGCTCCTTACCGAGGACGCCCATGAGGCCCCGGCAAGGCTCCCTGCCGAAGACACCCCGGAACCCCGGCAAGCCCCTTGCCGAGGGACACTCGCAGAGGCCCTGGAAAGACCATTGCCGAGAACAAAAGTGAGACTGCGGCAAGCCCTTGCCGGACCGTTGCCGCTCCAACTCGGTGGCCGACCCGCTGGCCCAGGCAGGCACCCACGTGGCGATATGTGGTTCTTGGGCCAACTAATCAAGCACCTGCGTGGTGGCATCCATATCTTCGTGAAGACCCTACCACCACGCCACCTCAGCTGCCTGCCTTGCTGGCCTGGACGCGCGTCGCGACCATGGACGTGACGCGCTTCTTTTCCCTCCGTGATAAAGCAAATAGACGACTAAGCAGCGCATTTAATGTGTCTTGTCCCGTAATGGCATAAGATAAGCCTATGCACTGTACACCTTTCCACGTCATGTGTGCCACTGTGGTAGCCCCTTCGGACTATAAAAGGAGGCTCGCGGCATAATGGAGAAGGATTTGGATTCTGAAAAGCTAAACAGGACCGTAGCTAGCTCAAGAACTCAAGAACACTCAAATATACACCAAAGCAGGACTAGGGTATTACGCATCCTCACGGCCCGAACCTGGGTAAACGATCGATGTGCTGACTCTTAGACTCGCTCTTTGCACAACTTCGCATCCGCCAACCGTAGAAGGGATTCCAGTGATCCCATAGGTGTCGTTTCGTACTGACCCCGCTCAAACCTGTTCCACATTCCACTGAAAGAATTATCTATTCACCCACGATCTCGCACGATCTCCACCTCTTGGTACGTGGGTGACACATGTCCCACGGATGAGAAGGGTCAGGGGCACGTTCGTCCATTTTCCTCGGATGGACGGTTTTTCACAGTGGCTATATATACCCCATCTCCCTCCTCTAGTTAGTTTTACTCCTCTCGACCTCCAAACCCTAGCTCGAGCTCTCTAGACCTTAGCCCCGCCGCTACTTACATCATCGCTGGTGAGGAAGAGCTTCACTACCTCGACCTCGTCGCCGTCGTACCCACGTCGGACGTGGATTTCTTCACCCCGCCACCGCTGTAGTTGTCTTCTTCTTCCAAGTAAGGGTGTGGAAGATATGAATTGACGAGCTTCAAATCCACTTTTCATAGTTCGTCGTATTCTTCGTCAAGGGTAATTAAATGTTACTTTCACTACCCTTGTCAATTCCAGTGATTCTTAAAAGTCCTCAAAAAGGTGTTTATTCTTCAATCTTCACACTCTAAACACCTCACACAATATATGTTCTTGATCTGTTTCTCTCAGCAACATTTTTCCGTAAAGACTCCTCAATTTTGTGGATTTGCAATTTGCACAACTCTGGAACCTAAGTCAAAGAACGCTTAGTGAAATTCTTCAAGAAACGTCTTGTCAAATTCCTCAGACTTGTTCCTTTTGCGAAAACTGTTGAGAATGCATATGACCTCTTCAAATTGTTCGCACCTATACTCTGTTCACAGGTACAAATGTCTGCTGCTGAATCTCTAGGTTCTCATCAACTTAACTCATTTGAAGCATTCCTCGAAGAAAAAATGCATACCTCCTCAGAGAACTAAATAGTTCAAAATCCTCAGGTGAAGAAAATGGCTGATGGCAAGAAACCTCAGACGTGAGGGAAGAAATTGAAAGTATACACTGCTTTTGAGATCCCTGATGACATCTATGAATAATACTGCACACCTGATGAAGCCATGCATGGCAAAGAGACCAAGAATCAGCACAAGGTGCGCATTCATAGGATAGAAAGAAGATGGGCTATAGAATGGAGGGAATATCGCTATGTCCCACCCAAGTACATGAAGAAATTTGCTGTACACCCTCCATGCCCAAGACCTCCAATGGCACAAGGCCAAGTTGCTGATCCCTCTAGCATAAGAAGAGGTGAAGAATTTCCCAAGGAATGGGCCAAGCGTCAAGCCAAGTTGACTGGGATGGCTAAGGAGGTTGTGAGGAAATTCAATGAAGACACTGCTTCTACTACTGCTGAAGCCTCAGCTAGCAAGCCCAAAAAGGTTATGCCCAAGAAACCTGCTCGCAGGCCAAGCACCTCAGATATGCCCTCACGGTCAGTTCCTCCAGCTCCTCCAGCTCCATCAAAGTCCTCAGCACCTCTACATCTCGCCACATGCCAAAGGACAACTGGCATCTCTATTGGCTCAGGAGCCTATGCTTGTTCTTCAGCTCCTCTGAATTCCTCAATTGTCCCCACTCTATTGAAATCGAAGGTCACTGCTGGACGTGGCCCTAGACCAAGTCCTCCCAAGAAGCAAGTCGCTTTCCATGTGCCGTCAGGTGATGACAAAGCTGATGATGAGGAACTCGCCTAAATCATCAGAGACAAACAGGAAAGGGCCGCTAGAGCCAACGAAAGCACTGTGCCATTGATGTTGGATCCCAAAGTGATCCTTGACTTCATTGACCTATGGCACAAGGACCCCAACACTGCTTTGCCTGAGATGAACCTCACTTCTGGTCAAAATCATATGCTGGCCACTTTTATTGGTGAAGAAAAGTGGAAATTTGAACAGGCCAGAAAAGCAAAGAAGGACCAGTACAAGAAGGAAATACTGTTGAAGAATAACATCGTGAATATGTCTTCTGAGAAACTTGTGAAGCTACAATCTAAAATAAAAACCCTCAATGATGAATTTGAAACCTATCGTGCTGATTGGTTGGGAACCAAAGTCAGATTCATGAATCTGACCAAGGGATTTACCTCAAAAGTTGCAGCACCAACGCAACTTGAAATTCCTCATGGTGAAGCATCTGCTCAGCCCACTAAAGAACATGCCAGTACTGCTGATAAAAATCAGGCTACTAAGGAAACTGAAGTGACCAGGGCTGATGACTCCATTCCAGCTTCTGAAGAAATTGCTAGGGCAACCACTAGTGTTGCGCTTGAGGAACAAGCCAGGAAAACTGCAATCGTTGTGCCTGAGGAAACTGCACCAATTACCTCTGCTCCTCCTGCACCAACACCAAGTTCAGTTCTTCCTTCTTCCTCAGAAGTGAGGAAAACAAAGGCTACGGAACAAACAGTAGTGAAGAAAAGGAAAGCATATGCTTCTTCAGAGTCTGTCGCACAAAAAGAAAATGAAGAAATTGACTAGTTATGTGGAAAATCCCATTGATGTTATTCCTCTCTCAAGCATGCCATCAAAGGAAATCATACCTTTTGGCAAAGAATATGTGATCCCAAGTGAATCATATGAAGATGTTCCTTCTGCAGCTTCTTAAGAGCAGTTGGACGAAGAAATTGAAGTGGATAATATCCCTTCAACCCCAGTGATCTCATCGCCAATGCCCCAGTTCACAGCTGAAGAGGCATGCATTCAAGAAATGAGCGACAATGATGAAGATGTGGACATTGGGAGCACAACTCATGTGCTGAACGATGACTTTTGGGACAATATGCACCCAAATTCTCCATTGTTTACACCGCTGCAGCAAATTCCTCAGTCCCCATAGCATATGTCAGGACCGGTTTTTCGGGGTATTAATTTCCCCAAAAGTGGCCCTTGTGCTCATCAGCCCCAAGATTACTGTTAGCTGATGAGTCACCACTTGATACAAAAAGTCCAAGCAAAAAAAATACAAAATATGTAGTACATGACCATTCTGGTCTTTAAGTACAACACAAGGTTTCTAGTGGATGATGGCGGAAGCGGTCTGTAACACGTCGATGTCGGTGGGACTCCATTTCCCACGGGAACAGCTGACCAGGTTAACTCCTATCTTCGCGAGTCTGCTATCACCGTTGCGTAGGCTCCGGGGCGGTCGTCGCAATGCTCCTCTCCGTGCGAGAAATCTGGCCAAGACAATAGCCAGGGACAAGCCAGTGAGTACTTGGAATGTACTCGCAAACATTACGAACGTGGGTGCAATATAACAGAGGATAATCATGCTCAGAAATATTCGATGACCACAAAGTGAGTTACGAAATGATAATCCATGATGCAAGCAGGTTATCCATATAAATATGACTGTGCACTCAAGTAGTGATAAAAAAGATAAATAAATAGCAATCATGCCACAGTCGGGCGTCTGAGCGACACCACGTAAAGGGCTTATAAATAAACGAAATAGCAAGCATGCCACAGTCGGGCATCTGAGCGACACCACATAATGGGCTTATAAATAAAAGAAAAGACAAGCAAGCCACAGTCGGGCGTCTGAGCGACACCACATAAAGGGCATATAAATAAAGGAAATAGCAAGCATGCCACAGTCGGGCGTCTGAGCGACACCACATAAAGGGCTTATAAATAAAAGAAATGACAAGCATGCCACAGTCGGGCGTCTGAGCGACACCACATAAAGGGCTTATAAATAAAAGGAATAGCAAGAGAATATCCAGGAGGTAGAACTGTCCCAGGGGATATTAAACAATTCAAATGACATAAATGGTTAGTCCATAATCATAGTAACAGTCATCATAGGTCAAAAGTTATCATCCAGGTTCTGTTTCAGTAGTTTCTCCTCCAAAGACCGACACTTGACCCATCCCAAACTGTAGTCCTAACCTAGGGACATGACTATTCGAATAGATTTAATCTCTGCAGAGAGTGTACTCTTTACCCACGAACAACGGATTCCTTTAGTCCATCGGGACTAATTCTGTCTACGGTCTTTTAATTTGACAACACACCTGACCGCACACACCAGCCTAACTTACTGGTGTTGGGAATCACCCACGACTCTCGTTAAGCCAAACTCTAAGTGGGGAGGCTGCAACCTCGACTAGCATGGGATCACAAAATTTATAACGCGCGCACACTGGGGAAGCTACCCCCTTCGGCTCCAACCGAAAACACCCATGCCCCCGGACCAGGTGGCATGCCTACGGGATGCAGCCGGTATCTTCCACCATGGCCTCTCTGTACGGTGTGTGCTAGAACAAGGTTCGACAATTTACTGAACCGTACCCTACCTGTGGCAGGGACAAGTGGTAGCACGAAACAAGTATGGGGTTACTGGAATAAGACTCGATCTATGGTCGACTTAGGAGGCTCAAGCATCACTTGTATGATTAGCATAACCAATATATTCCATAACAACAGTCGGAATCACCACCCGTCATGCCTCACCAAGCCATACCGGACTCCACTGTCCCGACGAGAAACTAGTGACAAGCTCGTGTCTACACAAGACAACGACTTTCACGGCTTTCTTTCGTTAGGCATGGAAGGCACACGAGGGGGATCATCGTCATGCATATTAATTTTTTCAAAGCAAGGAATCTACATCATGCACTCATGGGTATGATCATATCGTCACATATGAAAATGAATGCATCCATATCGAGGTGATGTTGTAATCGTATCAACGACACCCACAAGTATTAGAACAGGGTTCAAAAATGCTTGCCTTCAGTTGCGGAGATGTAAAGTGCATTCCAAAACTTTTGAAAGTTTTCTCCCTCTTCAAAATCCTATTTGAGAGAATATGATATTAACACATAGCTTCAAAACAGCACAAAAGAGTTGTCTGGAAAATTTTCAAATAAATATGAAAATAAACTAGACCGAATTTGAGGAACAACAGAAAAAGAATCAAGTTAGTTGGACTTATATTCAAAAAGTTGTAGCCAGTGAAAGTTCTGTTTTTTAATAAAAACCAGAAAAGAATACCATTCGCGGAAGAATACGCTTTCGAGACGGGGAAATGTACTTTGGGATTCTGCGCTTTTACTTAAACTAGCGCGGGCCGGTGCTGGGTCGCTGACAGTGGGTCCCTCGGGGCCACTGGTCAGGTTTGACCAGTCATAGTGCCTTCTTCCTCCTCGGTTTCGCGCGGGGCGGGGCTCCGGCGATCGCCGTCGATGAGCCGCTGCTCCTAGAGGGGTCCCGAGGGCGGGGATGGATCTCCCAGTCTGGGGCTGTCCTCTCGGTAGTCACTAGGTCGGCGGGGGTATAGGAAGTCGCCGGCGGTGAGCTCCGCGGCGGAGGTGGCATCGGGTGGAATTGGGGGTCTCGGCTAGGGCGGTTTCTGGTCGCATTTGAGAGCATGGGCAGCTCCACATGAGCAAGGGGAGTCTGACGGTGGTGCTGGATGGGTGAGGAAAGGCCTGTATTCTGCGGATGGAGCTGTGATGCGGTGGCGGCCGTACTGGCCGGAGACGAGGAAAATAGCTCTTCCCCTATCAATTGTTGACCACGGGGGCTGTAGGGAGGTGGCTTGAGGTCGCCTGAGTGCTCGGACGAGCTCAGGGGCCTCCTTTATATAGTGCTCGAGGTCGGTTCCGTGGCGGCCGCAGATAAGCTTGGCGAACCGACGTTCTGTAGCAAGTGGGGCGTGTGGCGATGGCTGGTGGGGTTCGGCAGGTCGAGTGGATGAGAACGGGCTGTTCCAGGGGCAGCTGGCGCGCTGGGGTGGCTTGGGCGGCGCCGTCCATGGTAGAGGCTCACTGTGGCTGCTGGCGTGCTGCCAAAGGGCTCTGACGGCGGCGCTGTAGGGCGCCAGAGTGGCTTGGAGGCTTCCGGCGAGTGGACGTGAGCGAGATGTGGCCCTTCGGACAAGCGGAGGCCAAGGGACAGGACAAGGCAACTCGGTGCATGCGTGTGCAAAACGTGCGCTCTGGGCGCGCCCTGAGCACGCACACTAGGTGCTCGACAAAAAGCCAGAGCCAGCCAGGAGGCTCCAATCCATATGGGGTTTAACACGGTGGGGTTATATGCTAGGTTAGTGCTAAGAGACATGCTTGTTAGTCCATTGGAGTAACTTCCTAATGTAAGTCCAAAAGTGTGCCAAAACTGGCCATGCTCCTAACCTGTTTGATGAAATGCCAGAGGCATCTATGCATCTCTTGGGTTGGTCCAACTCTCCAGACCAATGCCTCTTTAGGTGTAGGAGATGAAGACAAGGTTAGTTGGGCAAAACTAGAAACTTGCAAGTGTAAGTCTTTGAGAAAATCAATTCTGGACAGAAACTAAAAGGTATTATTACATGGACCAAAAATGATCCAAATGGCCCAATCTCCTGGACTTAAGGATTTCGTTGGGAGGACAACAAGCAGGAGAAAATTCATGGTTAAAAGAGCAAGTTAAAATAGGGCTGCAGTAGAAAATGTCAATCTGGACTAGAGAGCAAAAGTGGATGTTTTGCTCAACTTTTTTCAAAGAACACCAAAGGGTTTTTGTATAAAAGTGATGTAGGGACTTCACATGCCATCCCTACATTTTTGTGGAATTTTTGAATTAATCTATCAAAGGGTTGTAGTGCAAATAGAGCTTTAGAACTAATGAAAAATCACTTTAAGTGATAAAGCTTGGAGGAAAAATAATAATAATGCAAATGAACCCACTGATAGAAAAATTGTCTTTCTTGGGTAGGGCAAACAAGTCCAAATGACATGTCTGAAAAGTTTTCTCTGGGGAAAAAAAATCTCCATAAGTTCCAAAGGAAAAGTGGTTCTGAAACCAAAGAAAATCCAGAGAATGAAAGGTTTAAACTCCTGGTAAGAATTTTGATTTATAGATCAACATCAAAAATTTTGGGGTGTTACAACACTACCCCCCTTAAAAAAATTTCGACCTCGAGATTTGCTAAAAGTTGTTATGAAAATAACTTCTACTGTCACAAAATGATTTCACCAAAGATAAGCCATCCTGCTCATGCAATAAAAAGCGGCTACAGTGAATGGGCAATAAGTGGTGTAAACTGCAGTGTGAAGTACTGGCGCTGCGTGAAAAAAATCTACGGTCGGGGAAAACGAGATATTTCTACTCTTGGCTATAGTAAATTTAGAAATAAATCCTTTCTAAATTATAAAATACGCTGGTCGGACCCGAGAGCACAGTGCTCTCTCTGGCTGACAGGTGGGCCCGGGGCCCACTTTAGTCTCTTCTTCTACCTCTGGCTCTCTCTTCTCCCTCTTCCTCGCGCGCTTTCCCGCGCTTTCTCTACTGCCGACGTCTAGCGCGTAGGACATCTAGGCCGTACTACAGTAGTGCGCGGCGTGCTAGCTGCCGGTGCAGCGTGCACTCACCTCGCGGGCCAGTGCGTTGTCGGCACTGCTCGCGGATTCGCCTCCGAACACCGGCGGTCGAGCGATGGGCAGTGCTGGTGGACTCCGCTCACCGTACACCGATCTCGAGCTATAAAATGACCGAGGTGCTCCTTCTTCCGCACACCTGGCCTCGCTTCTTCTTCTCCTTCCCTCTCCTCCATTTGTGTTAGTCGGAGCTCGGGACGAGGCTCTAATGGCGGAGGTGATGCCGGACTGGTGCATGATCCTAGTGTGCGGAGGGTTGGCGGCATTGCTGGGGTTATCCGTGCTCTTGTGCACGATGATCCTCGACGATCGTCGTGATGCTGCTGCTCGAGTGCTAGCTCTTCGCGGCGGCGGCGACCATGAGGATTAGGCGTGGGTGCCAGGCGTTATCGGCTGTCAGTATGCGGACGGCAACTTGTGCCTGAATAAATTTCCCACAAGTTTCTCCTCAGGAGACTGTGTTGCGCTAGAGAGGTGATCAATTAGGTGTAACAGGTGCACGTGGATTTGCAACTTAATGTACTGTGTGGAGTGGCTGGAGTTGTAAGTCTGCTGTTGTTGTGCTGCGTGAAAAATCTAGGTTATGCAGAGATATATGTCGCAACAACTCAGGGAAACCGAGAGCGAAAAAAATAGTTAAAAACAAGAATTATCAGCAGTAAAAACTACTCCATAAATTGAAATCAAATCTATATATATAGACACACAATTCTAGGATAACACGCACAAGTGGCAACTCATAAATAAACACTAGGACAACCGACATAGCAGTGACGTCTAAAATTGGAACGGTAAATGGACAGGGTCCTGGGAAAATGTCTCCGGTGCTGGAGCACATTCTTCTTCTATCGGAGGGAGCGGGTTGACTAGTCGATGAATGTGCTTCACCTGCCCGGGCCTCAGTGGTCTTCCGATGGCGATCTGAGGATTTAAATAAGGGAGGCTCTGGAGATAACCCATTACTCGCTGGGTAAAACGCTCTTGCGCGATGACATACTGCGTAAGATTGGCCAGCACTGGGTCTCTCTTAATCCGCCCACCAGGAAAAGACGCTGCTTCTCCGGGCACTGCACGGCTCTGGTCGTAATAATAGCCCCATTTGCTAGCGTAGGGCGCCGTGAATCGAATGCGAGCAAGCGCTTCATACGCGGCAGCTTCTATGGCCATCTGCGGGGTCGGCATAGATTTCCCCATGAAGGAAACCTCGGTTGGGTCTTGGTTTGGGTTTGCGGGAGGGATGTGCACTATTGCCCAATATTTCGAGGTGGATGGTGTGATCCTCGATTTGAGCAGCTCATACTAGGGTGGACGGGTAGCACTCATCATACTGCAGGTAAAATCTCACAATATCTTAATGAAACTACCTGGGGAGGCGTCTGGGGTTCTCAGATAAATACTAGGAATTGGCATGGCGAAGGAAATGGCTGTGAGCGTAGTGCACCAGGTGAGGGATGCTTGGCAAGGTCATGATGTGGCCTTTTATATAGCAACTGGGCTGGGTTATTAACTCATGGTGAGGGGCAGCTATTTTGTCGGTTCCGCTTTATGGGGTCGGGGTCAATGCTACAGATACAGACGTCTCGCAGAGTGACGTGTTTATTGTAGGAGTTGTCGGTGTGGTTCTTTGGAAGTTACACCCGGGATTCAAAAATGCATTCATACACCGACATATTTATGCATGGCTGCTATAAGGATAAGGGTGCACAAGCAAACAATATATACATATGGAAATACAGATCACACCACAACAGGGCGTGGATAAGATAAGGCTTGGTATTATTTGAGTGATCTAATCAACCTCGTTTATATCTAAGCGGCCTTGCCTTGTGGATGCCGAGGCTTCTCCAAGGGCTTCACTCTCGGTGTTGGCTGGAGGTGGCTGAGGGGCTGCAGGGTCGGGGCAGTGATGATGACCCTCGCGGGGATTGTTGGCCACAATCCCGTTGGAGCGCGGCCCAAACAGGCGACGCATCAACTCTGGGGACACCAAGGCATTTTCGTCAATGACCGGGGTAGACCTTAAGGACTCGATCGGTTGTCCGAACAACACGATTGGGTTGTCGGTGCCGGACTCATCTCCTCCTCTTGCCGGGGCTCAGCGAACCAGTTCTCCATGAGCTGTGATCAGATCAAGGGTGATCTGATCAAATAGTTCCTCTAGTGCACTAACATAGCGTACCAAATGCAATAATGCAGGATCTGTCTCGTGGTCTCCGTTGGTAACCCTGGGTGTCCTACCATACCCATCACGACTGGGATAGTAGTAGAATGAGCGACAGTTAACTTTGGGCGACAAGTGCCTTAGTTGAACTATAGCCTCTCGAGAAGCTAGTTGTATGGCTTGTGGCTCAAAGGAAGTTGTCCTTCCGGTGAACCTATAGGGCCGTTCTGGCGACAGACCCCTACCGTAGATGTGCACAGTGGCCCAGAATTGACGGCTCTCACCGCTCAGGGACCCTTGGTACACAACATATTCTGGGGGCTCCTCTAATGCAAAGGCACGTCGGGTGAGGTTTGCGAGCACGGTCACAAAACCTCCAAGGTTGGTTGCTGTGGTTTCATTGTGAACAATGGGTCCTGGCATTTAAGCTCGGTCTGGGGGTAGAGGCTGTGCTGTGCTGGGTTGAGTCTAGCATGCCCTTTTTTATAGGAAAGGGAATGGAGTCTTCCTTCGCACGCTTGCGGAGGAAACTATTTAGGTGTCGGTCATTGGCGTGTGATCGACGGGCTAGGCTGAAAGGTTGGGCACCGACTGCCAAAGGTGTCGGTCCACTGTGTGGCTATCTTACGCGAGAAGCTTGGCCGAGGTTAGGATATGGTTTGGTGGGGTGGTTAACTTAGGTTTTTCGACCTAGCTAAGATAGGATTAGCCAATGGTCAGCCTAGCTCTGATACCAAGGTTGTCAGGACCGGTTTTTGGGGTATTAATTTCCCCAAAAGTGGACCTTGTGCTCATCAGCCCAGGATTACTGTTAGCTGATGAGTCACCACTACAAGACCATTCTGGTCTTTAAGAACAACACAAGGTTTCTAGTGGCTGATGGCAGAAGCGGTGTGTAACACGTCGATGTCTGTGGGACTCCATTTCCCACGGGAACAGCTGACCAGGTTAACTCCTATCTTCGCGAGTCTGCTATCACCGTTGTGTAGGTTCCGGGGCGGTCGTCGCAACGATCCTCTCCATGCGAGAAATCTGGCAAAGACAATAGCCAGGGACAAGCCAGTGAGTACTTGGAATGAACTCGCAAACATTATTAACGCGAGTGCAATATAACATAGGATAATCATGCTCAGAAATATTCGATGATCACAAAGTGAGTTACGAAATGATAATCCATGATGCAAGCAGGTTATCCATATAAATATGATTGTGCACTCAAGGAGTGATAAAAAAGATAAATAAATAGCAATCATGCCACAGTCAGGCGTCTGAGCGACACCACATAAAGGGCTTATAAATAAATGAAATAGCAAGCAGGCCACAGTCGGGCGTCTGAGCGACACCACATAAAGTGCTTATAAATAAAATAAAAGACAAGCATGCCATAGTCGGGCGTCCGAGCGACACCACATAAAGGACTTATAAATAAATGAAATAGCAAGCATGCCACAGTCGGGCGTATTAGCGACACCACATAAAAGGCTTATAAATAAAATAAATGACAAGCATGCCATAGTCGGGCGTCTGAGCGACACCACATAAAGGGCTTATAAATAAAACGAATATGAAGAGAATATCCAGGAGGTAGAACCGTTCCAGGGCATATTCAGCATTTCAAATGACATAAATGGTTAGTCCATAATCATAGTAACAGTCATCGTAGGTCACAAGTTATAATCGAGGTTTTGTTTCAGTAGTTTTTCCTCCGAAGACCGACACTAAGACCGACACTTGACCCATCCCAAACTGTAGTCCTAACCCAGGGACACGGCTATTCGAATAGATTTAATCTCTGCAGAGAGTGTACTCTTTACCCACGAACAACGGATTCTTTTAGTCCATCAGGACTAATTTCGTCTACGATCTTTCAATTTGACAACACACCTGACCGCACACACCAGCCTAACTTACCGGTGTCGGGAATCACCCACGACTCTCGTTAAGCCAAACTCTAAGTGGGGAGGCTGCAACCTCGACTAGCATGGGATCACAAAATTTATAACGCGCGCACACTGGGGAAGCTACCCCCTTCGGCTCCAACCGAAAACACCCATGCCCCCGGACCAGGTGGCATGCCTACTGGATGCAGCCGGTATCTTCCACCATGGCCTCTCTGTACGGTGTGTGCTAGAACAAGGGTCGACAATTTACTGAATCGTACCCTACCTGTGGCAGGGTCAAGTGGTAGCACGAAACAAGTATGGGGTTACTGGAATAAGACCGATCTACGGTAGACTTAGGAGGCTCAAGCATCACTTGTATGATTAGCATAACCAAATATTCCAAAACAACAGTCGGAATAACCACCCGTCATGCGTCACCAAGCCATACCGGACTCCACCGTCCCGACGAGGAACTAGTGAAATGCTCATGTCTACTCAAGACAGCAACTTTCACGGCTTTCTTTCGTTAGGCATGGAAGGCACACGAGGGGGATCATCGTCATGCATATTAATTTTTTTCACAGCAAGGAATCTACATCATGCGCTCATGGGTATGATCATATCGTCACATAGGAAAATGAATGCATCCATATCGAGGTGACGTTGTAATCGTATCAACGACACCCACAAGTATTTGACCAGGGTTCAAAAATGCTTGCCTTCAGTAGCGGAGATGTAAAGTGCATTCCAAAACTTTTGAAAGTTTTCTCCCTCTTCAAAATCCTATTTAAGAGAATATGAAATTAACACATAGCTTCAAAACAGCACAAAAGAGTTGTCTGGAAAATTTTCAAACAAATATGAAAATAAACTAGACCAAATTTGAGGAACAACAGAAAAAGAATCAAGTCATTTGGACTTATATTATAAAAGTTGTAGCTAGTCAAAGTTCTGTTTTTAAATAAAAACCAGAAAAGAAAATGATTCGGGGAAGAATACGCTTTCGAGACGGGGAAATGTACTTCGGGATTCTGCGCTTTCACTTAAACCAGCGCAGGCCGGTGCGGGGTCGCTGACAGTGGGTCCCTTGGGCCCATGGGTCAGGTTTGACCGGTGATAGAGCCTTCTTCCTCCTTTGTTTGGCGTGGTGCGAGGCTCCGGCGATCGCCGTCGACGAGCCACGGCTCCTTGAGGGGCCCCGAGGGCGGGGATGGATCCGCCAGTCTGAGGCGGTCCTCCCGGTAGTCACTAGGTCGGCGGGGGTATAGGGAGTCATCGGCGGTGAGCTCCACAGCGGAGGTGGCCTCGGGTGGAATTGGGGGTCTCGGCTACGGTGGTTTCTGGTCGCATTTGAGAGCATGGGCAGCTCCGCACGAGCAAGGGGAGTCTGACGGTGGTGCTGGATGGGCGAGGAAAGGCCTGTATGCTGCGGATGGAGCTGGGATGCGGCGGCGGCCGAACTGGCCGGAGACGAGGAAGATAGCTCTTCCCCTATCAATTGCTGACCACGGGGTCTGTAGGGAGGTCGCTTGAGGTCGCCTGAGTGCACGGACGAGCTCGGGGGCCTCCTTTATATAGTGCTCGAGGTCGGTTCCGCGGTGGCCGGAGATAAGCTCGGCGAACCGACGTTATATAGCAAGAGGGGCGCGTGGCGATGGCTGGCGGGGTCCGGCAGGTCGAGTGGATGAGAACGGGTTGTTCCAGGGGAAGCTGGAGCGCTGGGGTGGCTTGGGCGGCGCCGTCCATGGCAGAGGCTCACTGTGGCCGCCCGCGTGCTGCCAAATGGCTCTGACGGCGGCGCTGTAGGGCGTCAGAGAGGCTTGGAGGCTTCTGACGAGTGGACGTGAGCGAGATGTGGCCCTGCGGACCAGCGGAGGCCAGGGGATAGGACGCGGCGACACGGTTCGTGCGCGTGCAAAACGTGTGCTCTGGGCGCGCCCAGAGCACGCACACTAGGTGCTCGACAAAAAACCAGAGCCTGCCAGGAGGCTCCAATCCATATGGGGTTTAACAGGGTGGGGTTATATGCCAGGTTAGTGCTAAGAGACATGCTGGTTAGGCCATTGGATTAACTTCCTAATGTAAGTCCAGAAGTGTGCCAAAACTGGCCATGCTCCTAACCTGTTTGATGAAATGCCAAATGCATCTAGGCATCTCTTGGGTTGGTCCAACTCTCCAGACCAATGCCTCTTTAGGTGTAGGAGATGAAGACAAGGATAGTTGGGCAAAACTAGAAACTTGCAAGTGTAACAAGGATAGTTATCCAAATGGCTCAATCTCCTGGACTTAAGGGTTTTGTTGGGAGGACAACAAGCAGGAGAAAATTCATGGTTAAAAGAGCAAGTTAAAATAGGACTGCAGTAGAAAATGTCAATCTGGACCAGAGAGCAAAAGAGGATGTTTTGCTCAACTTTTTCAAAGAACACCAAAGTGTTTTTGTATAAAAGTGATGTAGGGACTTCACATGCCATCCCTAAATTTTGGTGGAATTTTTGAATAAATCTATCAAAGGGTTTAGTGCAAATAGAGCTTTAAAACTAATGAAAAATCACTTTAAGTGATAAAGCTTGGAGGCAAAATAACAATAATGCAAATGAACCCACTGATAGAAGAATTGTCTTTCTTGGATAGGGCAATAAGTCCAAATTACATATCTGAAAAGTGATCACCAGGGAAAAAAAATCTCCATATGTTCAAAAGGAAAAGTGGTTCTGAAACCACAGAAAATCCAGAGAATGAAAGGTTTAAACTCCTGGTAAGAATTTTGATTTATAGATCAAGGTCAAAAATTTTGGGGTGTTACACCACACTGAAGTTCATACGGGCTCTGAAGAACCTCACACCACTCCCTCCGTCCATGAAAAATTCCAGCCACTAGTGCTGATGAAAAAGCTCATGAAGAAATTCTAGCCACTAGTGCTGATGTTAAAGCTGCTGAAGAAATGAAGTCTCCAATTGCAGCTCAAGCAGGAACAAAAATTCCTCAGTCTGTGATTCCCGAGGCTGTGATGAAATTGCCTTGCAATCCTCAGCCCAAGCTTAAGGTTCCATTCTCTAAAAAGCAAAAATTCAAGGCTGATGACTTTTTCCACGAGCATGTGTTCTTCACTGACTTCAATCCATATGACTCTGCTAGTCTTAGAAGGAAGCATTTCTGGACTGCGAGCCAACCCAACTTCTATTCCTCACTGCTTTTTGGAAAGTACAAGGTCTTCGACCATGAGCATATTCGTCATGTGGATATGAAATCCTTGCATTGCTTCACACCGGCCTCAGCGCTCTCTTCGATGCTGGATTGCCCTCATTCTGCACTGACATGTGCGACTAGAATGAAGAGCTCATTCTTCAGTTCTATGCAATAATGCACATCACCGGAAAAGCTGAAGATGTGAGCTCTTGGGTGCTGGACTGGATGACAGAAAATACTCAATTCAAAGCACCGACCTCTGAATTGCTTTAGGCCCTGCCTCTGAGTCCTCCCCTTGAAGGTGCATGGTGTGTATACCATGAACCTGAACTCACTGATAACTATATGCAAGTATTGATGATACTGATAAAGCTTGATCAATCACCAAGAACCAAATTCCTCGTGAATGAATTGCTATATGTGCCTCGGCCTATCTATCGAATTCTAACTAAGACCTTGAGTCCAATCAAAGGCCACGGCTCAAATGATGAAGAAATCGTTGGCATCATGAAGAATCAGCTATTCTATATCATGCATGGGATCCCCATCAACTATCATGTTTTCTTCATGAGGACTCGGGAAAATGTGGCACTGTCTCCTTTCAATCTGAAGCCTTATGCTCCCTGGATCATGAGATTCATCAGCACAAGGTCTTCTATTGATTACAAGGCTGACTTTCAATCTCAGCTATCTGCCTCCACTTGAAGTCCTCAAACGGACATATTCTTTAGTTGATGGAAAAGGAAAATTGCAATCATTGATGAAGGCATTCGTCCATTGGATGGTCAAATCCGCAAAGCCGCATCTTACTCTACCAATGATGACTCTGCCACACATGACTCTGCCGCCAATGCTTCAAAGCAAAATCCTCAATGCATAGCTCCAAGGGTGATGACTAATCGTGAGCTTCTCCTCAGTCTTCATCAGAAGGTCGATCGCAACCATAAATGGGTCGAGAGGCAGTTTGGTTCAATTCTTCACAACATGACTGCGACATATAATGAAGTGAAAAAGAACCATTACTACCTCCATGAAGTTTTCAATCACACCTGGGTTGTTATGTCTAACCTCTATCGTGAAGAAGATCTGAAGCAAATGGGCATCAAGAAAGAATTTGAATGGTCTCAGCCTCCGGCGCAGAAATTCAAGAAAGTCAAAGTCCCTTCCTTGGTGTCCAGCTCATATTCTTCATCCCACGAGACGGACGAGTATGAAGATTTGGACGACACTGCGGCAAGCCCTGCTCCAAGGACCGACCCCAACAACACTAGCGCTCCTCCATTGTCTTCGTGATATTCTTGAGGGGCGTTAGTCCTCATTTTTCATCCCTTTTGGTCATTCGATGACAAAGGGGGAGAAATTTGAATTAGTCTTCAAGCAGGTCTTTATATAGGTGCGTTTTTTTGCTAAGTTACAACTCTCGTTCTTTGAAGACTTTGTTGGATCGAGTTGTAGACATAAACCCGATGGTGGTCTGATAGTTTCGCTATGTTCTTCTGCATGCTAATTCCACATATATGTTAATGCACGCATGTTGAATTACACCAGTCACCATATTTCATCATGCATTTCAAATTCTTCAAATCATATGTTAAATGCGTGTATGAATTACAAGATATAGGGGGAGATCTCCATGATACTACTCTTCAAATGTGCATTGCTTCAAAAGCAAATTCCTCACTATGCACATCTTCAGGGGGGGTTCTTCTATATCTTGCAATCGGATTCCTCAATATCAGTCTTTACACTTCATATGTTTATCCCCGTTGAAAACTTAACCTATATTGTCATCAATCACCAAAAAGGGAGAGATTGTAAGTGCATCTAGTGCCCCTTAGTGATTTTGGTGTATTGAAGACTTATTGGTTAAGGGACTATTGCGTTTGTGAGTGTACACAGGTCTATAAGTCTATGAGGAGTTTGATATTTACTGAGAAAGTCGACCCCTAAACATGAATGTCTTCAACTGAACACTTTGAATTTCTGAAGACATTCTGAAGATTTTGAAAGTGAAGAAATTGGTGTGACCTTGAAGACTCGGATAATCATGCGAGGATTATTAAGCGTGAAGACTTTTGTTTTCCTAGTTTCATTTTCTCTTTCTTGAGTCGTAGGAAATACCGTACTGTTAAAGGGGGTTGAGGAAAAACTAAGGAAACTTATTTCCAAATGATGCTCAACTCAAAGCCTACACTACCCAATCCTTTTGAGTGAAGCCATTGAAATCTCATACAGTTTAGTCAATTTCATCAGTGACAGAGATGCAATTCTTCTGGTCTCTGAGGAATTTGTTCTGACATAGGAGTTAGGATTTTTCCAGTGCGGATTTCCTACAAGTGAGGAACATGACAGCCCTAAGGAATTTGATACACAACATTTCGACCGTTGATGTGCTATGCGCCAGCTATCCCAAAATATCCACCTACCTAACGGTCATATAAATTAAGGGCATTTATGTCTTATCATGTCAGGATGCTCCTTAGGCTATAAATAGCCACCCCCCTCAACCACTAGCTGGTTGCCTGCTCCAAGAGAAACTGACACTTGTCATTATAGCAACCCATCCTACGAGGACTTTGAGCGAAAATCATCAAGTGAGGAAAAACCCAAAAACAAAACACCTAAAACCCCAAAGTGATTGAGCATCACTAAAGAGATTGTTCAAGTGCGGAACCGACGCTTGTTACCTTTGAAGACGGTGATCTTCCAGACGGTTAGGCATCAATGGTCTAGAGCATCCAAGAGGAATTGTGGATCAAGTTTGTGAAGGTTTGGAAGTCACCTGTGAAGACTTACCACGAGTGACTGGGCGAGGACTGTGTGGCCTTAGCTCAAGGAGAATACGGTGAGGACTTGGTGTCCTGGACTGTGTGTTCGGGATTGGGTGTCCGGGACTGTGTGTCCTCAGGTTTAAATACCTAGCCGCTCCAACCAGACGTACAACTGTCACAACAGTTGGAACTGGTTTACCAAATCATTGTCTTCATCAAGCTTACTGGTTCTATTTCCTCAACTCTTGCATTTACTCATTGATGTGTTGTTGAACTTGATATGTACTTTTTGTATACTTTGGCTAAAGACTTTCTCATTTTCCTCAACCCTATTTCTTCAGTCATAAGTCCTCAGCCTGCTTATCATGTTTACACGCTACCTATACTCTGTGCTTGCTTTTCGTTTCATCATGATGACCATGCTACTGTATTGCACCTGAGTATCTTTTCCGTTGCTAAGTAGTTCGTCACTTAGGAAATTCCTCGGTTAGAATTTCTTCAGAGAGGAATTTATAAAAATCGCCTATTCACCCCCCTCTAGTCGATATAACGCACTTTCACTTATTTTAGTTCTAAATTTTTGCTTTAGATGAAATAAAGTTTAGTTCAATCCATTCTATTCAAGAGTTTGCTTAGTGATCTATCCTTGTTACCATGTGCAAGTTATATAATAAAGTTTAGATTGAATTTTTGCTTTCTTTACTTTCGTGCTGCAAATAAAGAAAAGAAATAAGGGAAAGAAATAAATCAATAAGATCATATACTAATCTGATGGTAGGTGACAGAACCACATAAGGAAAAGTATAAGTAGAGAATTTTATTAGATTGACAAACATAGCATTGGTCAATGATGCAACTCATGAAAGAATTAATAAAGGAAGAGGAGATTCACATATAAATATACTATCCTAGAAATCCGTTATGATTTGTGAGCCCCCATCAAAATATTATATGCCAAAATTGTTGACGTTGGACAAGGAAGACAACTTAATCATTTATGTTTGTTCATATTCACATAGAAGTCATATTGTCATAGATCATTTAACATGTGGTGCTTGCCCAATATCTCTTCTAGACGAAAATTCCGCATTTAGTAGAGATACTACTTGTGCATTCGAAAACCCTTAAACCAAAACCTTTTTCCAGAGTCCACCATACCTACCTATGGATTGAGTAAGATCCTTCAAGTATGTTGTCATCGGTGAAAAAAGGAAATAAAAATTGCTTCTAAATATGTGAGATCATTTAGTGTAAGAGAAAATTTAGCGTTGTACGAACTTGGATTACAAAGAATAAAAGCGACCGACTGCATAATAAAAGTTTTCATCTTAAGGGGCAATACAACGTGACATTCTCTTGCACTAACGGATTGAGCATGCAAACAAATAAGCGCATGGCAACCTTTGCTTCCCTCGACGAAGGGCCTTTCTTTAAATTTTATGCAAATAGTCAAAGTTTCCCTCTTTCCTCTTTTATTTTTATCCTTAGGCGAGCATCATGTGGTGAGGAAAGATCTAGGCACATATGTCCAGTTGGAAATGGGTGACATGAGTTATTATTGTTGACATCACCCTTGAGGTGAGTATGTTTGGAGGTGAAACTATAAGCCCCTATCTTTCTATGTGTCCGGTTGAAATGTTTTGCTCATGTGTATGCGGTGAGTGTTAGCAATCATAGAAGACTATACGATGGTCGAATTTGTGGACTTGCCTAAAGGCTCCTATACTTGACCCTTCCTGAAAAGATGATGAATTGTAGTTGCAAAATTTGACCAAGAACATAGTTTATTGGTTTTAATAAAGTTTATGCTTCATACTTTGATTATGTGATGAACTATTACTTATTCATGTGATGTATATGTTGCAAGTTCAATGATGAAAGTCCTATGCTTAATTTTATTGTTGTTATAATAGTCAACATGATACTTCTAAGTCCGTATTTTGTTTTTATCGACACCTCTCTCTCAAAGCATGTGGACATGTTTTTCGAATTCAGTTTTCGCTTGAGGACAAGCGAGGTCTATGCTTGGGGGACTTGATATGTCCATTTTGCATCATGTTTTCTTACTGTTATTTATAATGTTTTTATCCATAATAATTCTTTTTGGAGTAATTCTGATGCCTTTTCTCTCATAATTTGCAAGGAACGCACCAAGAGGGAGAATTCCCCAGTTGGAAATCCGGATTTGAAAAAGCTACGTCAGGCCACCTATTATGCACAACTACAATTGATATGAAACTCCACGAGGATATTTTATGGAATATTTAAGAAATACTGGAGCCGATAAACATCTAAGGGGGGCTACCAGGAAGGCAGAACCCACCTGGGCATTGCAGGCCCCCTGGCGCGCCCTGGTGGGTTGTGGCCTCCTCGGCCCACCTCCAGTGCCCATCTTCTAGTATATAAGTGAATTTGGCCTAAAAAATGAAGAGAAGGTTTTCGGCAGGAGCACTTTTGCCCCTCCGGTGGAGCAATTCCACCGGGGGAACTTCCCTCCAAGAGGGGGAAATCATCATCATCATCATCGCCAACCACTCTCCCATCTCGGGGAGGGCAATCTCCATCAACATCTTCACCAACACCATCTCATCTCAAACCCTAGGTCATCTCTTGTGTTCGATCTTTTTACCGGAACTATAGATTGTTGCTAGGGGGTGACTTGTAGTGTTGATTACATCTTGTAGTTGATTACTGTATGGTTTATTTGGTGGAATATTATATGTTCAGATCCCTTATGCATATTAATGCCCCTCTGATATTGATCATGTTCATCACTTGTGAGTAGTTACCATTGTTCTTGAGGTCACTGGAGAAATCATGTTGCAAATAATCATGTAAATTTGATATGTGTTCGATATTTTGATAGTATGTATGTTGTGATTCCCTCAGTGGTGTCATGTGAACGTCGACTAGATGACACTTCACCATATTTGGGCCTAAGGGAATGCATTGTGGAGTAGTAAATAGTTGGTGGGTTGTGAGAGTGTCAGAAACAAAAACCCCAGTTTATGCACTATTCCTTAAGGGACCGATTGGATCCTAGAGTTTAATGTTATGGTTAGAATTTATTCTTAATACTTTCTCGTAGTTGCGGATGCTTGTGGGAGGGTTAATCATAAGTAGTAGGTTTGTTCAACTAAGAACAGCACCTAAGCACCGGTCCACCCACATATGAAATTATCAAAGCAGCGAACACAAATCAAACCAACATGATTAAAGTGACTATATGAAATTCCCGTGTACCATCAAGAACGCTTTCCTTACTGTAAGAGACTGTTTTCGCCTGTCCTTTGCCTCAAAAGGGTTGGGCAACCTTGCGCCATACTTCTCACAATTGTCGTTACTTGCTCATTTCATATTACCTTTCTATCAAACTATTCGCTACTTACAATTTTAGTACTTGTAGACACTACCTTGCTGAAAACTACTTGTCATTTCCTTCTCCACCTCGTTGGGTTCAACACTCTTACTTATCAAAAAGAGCTACATTGGATCCCCTATACTTGTCGGTCATCAACCTCCATCACGGTCCTAGCCCCGGCGGCACTCCGGCGCCACCAGGAGAGGGGAGGGAGAGCCCCACTCCTCCTTCTTTTTCCTTGGCCTCCTCCCTAGGTGGAAGGAGGGTTCCCCCTCTGGTCCATGGTTTCCATTGCTGTGGAGTGGCGAGAGCCCCTCCGAGATTGGATCTGTCTCTCTATCCTCTTCTGTTTCGCATTCCCAGATCTGGGCGAAAACCGTTTCTTATATTCTAGGAGATTCGTAACTCCGATTGCGCTAATATTTTAAAACGATTTTTTTCGGATATAATCCTCCTTGCACCCGAAGTAGAGCTAAAACTATCGTACGAGGTGAGCACAGCCCATCACCATGAGCCAGTCCCCCCTGGCGCGCCCTGGTGTCTTGTGGGCTGTGTGGGTCTCCATTTGCAGTGATTCCAACTCCCAAAAATCACATATATTCTAAAATAATTCTCCGGAAATATTTATTGCATTTGGAATTCGTTTGATATGGATTTCCTGTGCTACAAAAAACAGGAACTAGCACTAGGCACTGGATCAATAGGTTAGTCCAATAAATCATATAAAAAGTTGCGAAAATATGTGAAAGTTCTATAATATTGGCATGAAGCAATCGAAAAGTATAGATACGACGAAGACGTATCAGTATCCCCAAGCTTAATTCCTGCTCGTCCTCGAGTAGGTAAATGATAAAAAAATAACTTTTGACGTGGAATGCTACCTAGCATAAACTTGATCATATATCTAGTCATGGTATGAATATTAAGATATGAGTGATTCAAAGCAATAGTCTATGATTTGATATAAAGACATCAATACTCGGGCATCCCAACAAACAATCATGTCTTTCAGAATATCAAATGATAAATAACGTTATCCCTACAAAATCATATAGTATTGTCATGCTCTACCTTCCCAGCTCAAAGTATAAATCATGTACTACCTAGGTGTCAGCCAAGCAATTGGTTCATACTTTTTAACGCGCTTCAGCAATTTCAACTCACGCAATACATGAGCACAAGCCACGGATACAACAATATATGTGGAATAGAACACGGTGGTAGTGTACAAAAGAAGGGAAGAAAGTCTCTCATCTACTAGGCAAACTAATGGACTATGGAGATGTCCAACAATCAATATCAATGTGAGGAGTAGGGATTTCCATGCAACGGATGCACTCAGAGCTATAACTGTATGAAAGCTCAACATGAAAACTAAGTGGGTGTGTATCTAATCCTATAATGAAAAATTCCCACTAGTATTTGAAAGTGACAACATAGGAGACTCTCCATATTAAAAACATGGTGGTACTTTGAAGCACAATTGTGGAACTAGCATGCCCCTTCTCTCTTTATTTGTTTTTTTCTTTTTTTTCTTTGTTTCTTTGTTTCTTTTACTTTTTTTACTTTATCTTTTTTATATGATTTTTCTCATTGTCCGGAGTCTCATCCCGACTTGTGTGGGAATCATAGTCTCCATCATCCTTTCCTTACCTGGACATGCTCTAATAATGGATAATGATAATCACGACACTTCTTTTACATATAACTCAAAGGAAATAAAAATTACAACTCGATACCTATAACATAGTATAACTCTAAATAAATGCCTCTCACAATTTACCAGGATGTGCAATGATCTGGCATAGCATAGATATCACAAAACAGACAAGCCATGAAAATATCGTGCTAGTTGTCTTACAATCATGTAAAGTAATATGAAAATGAATGCTAAAGTCAACTCTATGATGGAAGTCCATGTCAATATATCTCGGAATGGTAATGGAAATGCCATAATAGGTAGGTATGGTGGCTGTTTTGAGGAAGTTGTAATAAAGTTCATGCACCCTCAAAAGAGGCGCGGCACAAGAGAGGCTAGCAATTATGAAAGGGTGAGAGCGCCTATAATCCATCCACTCACATTAGTCATAAGGAACTCACATGCTCCTAGGGGGGAGGTTGGTAGGAGTTAACCATTGCGCCCCCGACCTTCACACAAAGATAGACAATCGAGTCTAAGTTGTGCTCCAACTTCCCGGCATAACGAGAGACTATACGTGCATGCTTCGGGAATCACAAACCTTAACATCAATATCTTATTAAACACGATCATCTACTAGTACCTCCCACATATTATCATCTCTATATCGCAAAACTATTGCAAGGAATCAAACATATCATATTCAGTGATCCAGAAGTTTTATGTAGGATTTTTATGACTAACCATTGAATTAATCAATTGCTATTGACCCTCTAATTAGATATAAGTGACGCATGAGAGTTTAATTCTTTCTACAAATGATAGTGCTCTAACAAATATAAGTGAAGAAATAGAGCCTTCTACGAACATCGGTTTTCTATGTGAAGAGAATTATGCAATCCAAACTTCACAAGATATAAGTGAAGCGCATGAAGCATTCTATAAAGCCATACTCAAAAGATATAAGGGAAGTGCAAAGAGAATTCTACAAATTGTCCAAGGACTATCTCATACAAGCATGGTGCATTATTAAAAGAAAAAGAAAAAGCATATGACGCTCCAAGAATTTACGCATATCATGTGAACAAAACGAATCCGAAAACATACCGATACTTGTTGAAGAAAGATGGGATGCCTTCAGGGGCATCAACAATCTTAGACGCTTGAGTCTCCTTAAATATTTACTTGGGGTGCCTTGGGCATCCCCAAACTTGAGATCTTGCCTCTCCTCCTTCTCCTCACATTAAGAAATCCTCATTCTTCGAACATTTCATCCACACAAAACTCAGCAAAAAGCTCATGAGATCCATTAGTATCATAATGCAAATCCCTAATTTAAGTACTGTTGCAAACCAATTCGTATTTTTTGCATTTTTGCTACTGCATTATAGCTTCCCCAGGTCTTATACCACCGATAGAATCGATAGTTTCATCAAAACAAGCAAAACAATGCATCAAAAACATAATTTTCTTAAATAGGACAGTCTGTAGAAATCTGAACATTCACCATACTTCTCTAACTCTCAAACTTCCGAAATGATAGGAAAAAATAAACAATTTGTATATCAAGACTGTGCAAACTGTTGCATAAGCTTTCGACGTTCCAGTAAAAAAGTAAAATTGCACGCTACAACCAAGGTTTTTGTTTTTACACCGCACAAACAACAAGCAATCTAATCTTTACCTAATAATAAAGAAAATTAGGTTTCTGTCGTCCGTCATGAAAATTACCCCCGAAGTTGCGAATAATTACCCACCAATGCCACCCGTAAGTCAAAGAAGAATTTATTTTTTCCAAAGTCTGCGCCGTGCTGAGTTGTTTTATCAAGAAAATACCCATATATTCTACAAACAAGCAAGTAGTCCTAGTGGCGGAGGCATGTCTCTTCCACATGGGAGACCAGGGATCGATCCCCAGGTTCGCCTGATTTTTGCGGCCTTTCATTTTTGTTGCGCACCTCCCTAGTGTGCGTTCATGGGCCAGCCCGCAGGGCTTGACGCCCCTGTTTTTTTCTTTTATCTTTTCTTTGTCTATCCTTCTTTAAATTAATCCAAGAATTCCAAATTTTAAAACATTACAAATTTATCCTTTTTGCTGCACACCTCCTCCCAACTGCGCGTTCATGGGCCGTCTTGCAGGGCGTGACGCCCCTAATTTTTTCGTCTTTGGTCTTTTCTTTTTATTTTTTCATTTCTTTTTGTGTTTGTCCTTCTGTAAATTAACTGGAGAATTCCAAATTTCAAAATGTTCTGAATTTTGAAAAACATGTTCGAGAAATTAAAAAATGTTTGTGAATTCAAAAATATGTGGAAAATCATAAAATTTCCAAAGATTCAAAAAATATTAGTGATTTTACAAAACTGTTCATAAATTATAATAAAATCACAATTTTTTAAAAAAAAATGGAAATAAAACCATGTTCATGATTTTTAAAAAGTAATCATGTATTCAATACAAATTCGTGAATATGAAAAAATTGTTCGTGAAATTTTAGAAAAAATTCAAAAAGCTCAAAAAAGTGTGACTCTATGGTCGATGAGATTTGTTTTAAAAGGTTTTAAAGTGTGTCGTGCAGTGGTAAGCTCATTGCCTTGGGATTTACCACGTCGAATACAATGCGATCACATAGGCATCGTGTCCATCATTAGCGAGGGTTGGAAGAAAGATAATTGGCAACATGGAGAGTCACTGTGTTAAAATGGATGACTCTCATATGTCCGGGTATTGAGTCATACTTATTTGGCTAGCATGTAAATTTTTCCTCTCTCCCGTTGCAACGCACGGGCATGTTTGCTAGTCATCCTAAAGGAAACTCTTGGCACATTATTTTTATAATATAATGGATTTGTACAAGGGGGTAATTATTTTTGTTGAAAAGTTTCTGTAATTAAGATTCACAAAGTTTCCATGGGCAAGGACACAGTTCAAGGCTAGCTCCCACTTTCACAATGCTCCTCCCTATCACTTTCACTTTTCCTTTTGTGGAAATTTTAGGTTCCCAACTTAATTTTTCTGTTTTTAAAATTCATAAAAGCACTCAACATAAATAAATGAATCTTTTTCTTTAAACTTCCTTGATTTCTCCCCGGCAGCGCCTTCTTTAGAGCCATTAAGATAGGCATAAAGTGCTCAAGTAATGAATCCACCCAGATCCCAAGGTATACCAAAGCCAATTTTAATTAGCAATGATTTGGCATTTAGTAGTGAGCACAAAGAAAAATATATCAATCAATGACAAAGTCTAACTCTCTTCCTATGCATCGGCATGTCATAAAAGAATAATTCATGCACATCAAGTAAAGGCCAATGCATAGTATAAGCATGTTCTTGCAACTTTCTCGTGTTGAAAACATAGAGAGGCGGAGATGTAGTTCCTCTCTCATAATAATTGCAAGTAGGAGCAGCAAGCACATGCATATTATATTCATCAAAATCATCATGTGCAACGGTAAAAGGCAACCCATTAATGTAATCATTAATAAGTGCAAACTTCTCCGATATAGTGTAGTTGGGAGAATTCAAAAAGATAATTGGACAATCATGTGTGGGTGCAATAGCAACAATTTCATGTTTAACATAAGGAACTATAGAAAGTTCATATCCATAAGCATAATTTGTATTGGCATCTTGGCCACAAGCATAGCAAGCATCATCAAAAAGGGATATTTTAAATGAATCAACGGGATCATAGCAATCATCATAGCATTCATCCTTCGGTAAGCATGAAGTGAGATTAATCATGTATGAGTTGAGGGGTTACTCTCTACAAAAGGTGGGCATCGATAGCTAATCCGTTCTTCCTCCTTTTGTTCATCACTCTCCTCCTCATCTTTTTCATCTGATGAGCTCACAATGTCATCAATTTCTTCTTCCATAGACTCCTGCAAAAAATTAATCTCTTCTTTGATAGCAGAGAAGTTCTTAATATATGGCTTAATATAAGCATTGGAAACATAGTTATCATAGCAATATTTACGTATGTCAAAAATTTCATATTTTTAAAGAGTAGCATCATACTTTTCAATCAAACAAACAATTTCATTAGCACCCTTACAAGCAACAAATTCTTCAGTTTTTTCACCATCATAATAATTAAAAACATGTTTGGCATAAGTAGATGTGGTTCCATTATCACTAAAATCACATTGGTAGGGAAGATGTTTCTTAGGTTCCTTAGAACAATAAGTAAAATCATATATTTCACATAAATTCCAAGCATAGCACTGCAAATTATTAATATGAATTGCTGCAGGCTCGGGGCTTTTTTCTCAGGTGAATGCGTCAATGGTTGAGCGCTCTATTGTCCCTAAAGAATGCGTCATGACTGAGCGCACTTGAGTTGTCGGGGCTTTTTCTCACGTGAATGCGTCACTGGCTGAGCGCTCTATTGTCCCTAGAGAATGCGCCAGGACTGAGCACACTTGAGACATCGTGGAGATCTTTGTCATCTCTGTTCTTGTGCACCATGCCTATGTCATGGAGGTAGGTGAAGGCAGTTTTACGCGAAATCAAACTTGAGTGTTCTGTTATCATACCTTTCTTGTGGATGTAGGTTTGCTATATCATATTGTCTGATTTGCCAATACATTAAATGTATTGACCCTTTGTGGCTGCAACTTATCATGTTGCAGGTTTTTTCGATAATCATTCAGATATAGTAGGGTCACGAGTCTTCACTCGACATTTTATCCAGTGGGCATTGATGGCACTCATCATTTGCTTATGCTACTTTTCCGCTGTTATTATTGAGTAAGTTAGCTATGTGCTATTCAGGTTGTAATACTTTGTAAATTCTGGATCATATGTTATATTAAATGATGCACGTGTTATTTCATATTCATATGTACGGTGTGTGCCAGCGAGTCGATCCAGGGACTAGCACGGTAAGCACACAGACATCGAATCTTATCAGGTTCAGGTCATTACAGATGGTATCAGAGAAGTGTGTTGACTGTAGGTCGTGACCCTGCAAAATGGATTAGAAAAGCCATAGGAGTGAAAACTAGCTTTCCAACTTAGTTTCTACTTGTTAGTTCATACTTTGGTACTCATATCTTTTCTTTTCATGTATAGATGACCCCTGTAGTTATGGTAGCATTATTGGAGGAGTATTACTTGACAGACCACCAGTACTAATTTGTGTCTGATAAATGATTTGCGGTAGTATGATGAGATCATATCCCTTGTGGATATGACCTTACCTGTAGGTTTTTCTTGTGTTGCATGACATGTTATATGTTTGGTTGGTCATTGCTTTCTGTGTTGTCATATTTCGTGGATTGTTTGTATTATGCAATTGGGTGCTTTGATGTGATTACTTTAGGATAGTTTTGGGTGACTTTTGTGAATTGTGTGAACATAGTATTTATTTTGTTAGTTATGTTGGAGTTTTGTTGCTAGCATGAGCATATGGGTAGTGTTTTTCCCTTAGGTCCTAATTCTGTCTATGTCCTAATCTCTGCTACAACCCAGTGATGAGTTCAAGTTTAACCACATAAGCCAGGATCCACGAAGAAGCAAGCACAATATTGCTAACAGAAGAACCCTGGAGGAAGCTATAGTTCAATGGCATATGTTTTATAGTATCTGACGAAAACCTGAGAATTGACATGAATGATAGACGTTTTGTCTGGCATGCAGAACCAATGGACTATCCGAACCTAGTTCGAGAACAAGAGAATTTTTTGCAATACTTGTGAGGTTTCCCGAGTGTTAGAATGCAATATTTTACAAACTATATACAAGGTAATGATTTGGGTGCGGAATGAATTGATCACCATGCCAATTTACTCTTAATATTAGCTTTTGTTATATGGGATGGTAATCTAGAGTGACGACGTTGTCAAGCCTGAAACTTAGAATTGTATGATGCTTGATCCCTTGTAAAGGAAACCATGTTGCCAATAGTAGGTTGTACGATGAGAATAAACCTATACTCTTTTCTACAAGAACCATTCTTGATGACTACCATGAGAGTATCGATATTTGTTTAGTACTAGCGTAATACCTTTCACCATGAAGGCCCATGATTTGGAAGACCACTTCTTTGCAAAGGATCCATTCATGATCAAAAAGTAGTGTATGACTTATATTTGGAGGATGTCATTGACGGAGCAATACTTTTGAAGACCGGTGACTCTTATTGTAAGGGTGGTAGTACCCCACACTCTTGATTGGATAATCAATACTCAAGAAGAATCCCGAACATAACATTTTCTTTCTAACCAACTAGAATTTAAGGGTGGTAGATTTGTAACATCCCAAAATTTCGAATCTTGGAATGTTAACTATTTAAATGGAATTTATTTGAAACTTACTTGCATTGCTTGTTGTTAGTAATTTTTCACTAGGATTTGAAACTTTTGGAGTTTAAACAAATATTAAAACCAGAGGGAATAAAATGACTTTCCCAATTATGCATTTGGTTATTATTTTGGGTTTGAGAATATTCATAATATTTGCAATTCAAATATGAGAGAAGATCACATGACTTCCTCAAAGAATGATATTGGTGGATGATTTAATATTCTCTTATTTTGGTTTCAAAATTTAAAAAAATCCAACATTTTTTTAGAGAAGGTAATATTACACCTTCACAGTTAAAAATAGTTGGAAATTCTTGAAATGTTATTAGCATTTTTCTCTGAAGTTGAAAATTATTTTTGAATATTTTATAAGTGTCAAAGTAAAGTTATGAAAATACTATATGTATATTATTTATGTATTTGGGACTGGAAAATTTTCATTGAGCTCTATATAACTCTTTGTATTTTATTTTGTTTTTTCTGGGATTGTTAGGAGAAAATTTGCAATGTTAAACAAACCAAATAGATTTCCTGACATTTTAAAAAAGAAAGCTACTCTAGCCAGCAATTGTTCTGGTGCGGCCCATGTCCTAGCCACTGCACGCGCGCGCGTCAGCGAGCAGCGCAGCTGGCAAGTCCAGCAGCGGCAGTGCCCCAACTTTGTATTTTTCTCTTTTCTTCTACACCCGCTGACACCCCTGGCCCACTTGTCATCTTCCTGGCTGAGTCATGTTCCTCACAAACAGTAGCCTGTCGAACAAAGGCAAGATTGAATCAATCGATTTGATCGATCCCTAACCCTTTCTCCCAACCAAGTACCCCTAGCGACTCGCCTAAACCCTGGCCCGCTGTCCCGATCTTGCCGGACTTCCGCCGGCCGAAGCTTCTATGTCACGACCTAGGGGTCAGCCAGGTTCGTCGATGGCGAGAGAAGGTAGAGCAAGAGCTTAGAGAGTGAGCAAGAGGGGATAAGGAACTAGGAGAAGGCAGCGAGGGGAGGAAGAGGAGCATGTGGCTCAGAATAGTTAATTTCAAATTTCTCGATGCCTATCCACTATGGCTCAACCCGCTTATATACACACCAGTGAAATTCAAACGCACCAGCGTACTGGTGCTACCGCCTTCTTGCTTCCATTGCGCCTGCCCGCCTTGGCGACTCCTGGCGTGAGCACAGCGGTGCTTACAGTACCCGTCCCTAAAGAACTATCTTGTCCCCAAGCTGGTGCACTGGGATAACGCTCTTTGATAACTTCATAATCCTCCCAGGTAGTCGATGATGCATCGACTATAGCCCACTTGATCAACACTTGCAAGTGAAATGCATTCCCTTTCTAGACCAAACACGATCCAGAATTACTTCAGGAAACAGTCCGGGCTGCGACAGGTCGAGGGGTTTAGGCAACTGAGAAAATACTGGAGTATGGTCTAGAACATGCCCTTTGAGCTGAGAAACATGGAATACAAGATGGACCAAACTGCCTCAAGGTAATTCCAGTCGATAGGGAGCTGCCCTGATCTTGCCCAGCACCTTGTACGGACCAAAGTATTTGAGTGCAAGCTTTGGACAAGGATGATTTACCACAGTGGACTGTGCATACGGCTGCAGTCGAAGGTAGACCATTTCTCCCACTGTAAATACTCGTTCTGACCGTTTTCTATCAGCAAAGTGTTTGTACTTACATTGAGCTCGAGCCAAGTTGTCCTTCATCATTGATGTGTGGCTAGCATGTTCAAAAAACCATATATGTACCTCATTGTTCAGTGAAGTGGAGGAACCTATCAACTGTCCCAGGTTCGCTTCGTTGCCATACAATGCTTTGTAGGGAGTGCAACCCAATGAGGTGTGGTAGGATGTGTTGTACCAAAACTCTGCTTGAGATAACCAAGTCTCCCATTTTGCTGGAACATCATGCACTTCACAACAAAGGTACATCTCCAAACACTGATTAACCCGCTCGGTTTGCCCATCCGTCTGTGCATGGTAAGCTGTACTCATGTGCAGTTCAGTACCCCATACCCTGAACAACTCTCTCCAGAAGGCGCTGGTAAAGATTTTGTCTCTATCTGACACAATAACTAGAGGTAGTCCATGCTGTTTTACTATATTGTTGAGGAATACTTTTTCTACAGAAGCAGCAGTAAACGGTTGTTTCAGAGCTAGAAAGTGACTTACTTTTGTAAGATTATCAACCACCACCAATATTGCATTATAGCCTTCAGATTTAGGCAATCCTTATATGAAATCCATACAGATTGCCTACCATAGCTTGTCAGGTATAGGTAGGGGTTGCAACATTCCAGGAGTTTTACGAAGCTCAGGTTTTCCTTGCTGACAAATGGCACATTGTTTAACAAAGTTTCCACATTTGTTTTTAACCCCTGCCAACTGAAAAATTGCTCCACCCGATGATAAGTAGGAAGAATGCCTAAGTGACTCCCTATAGGACTGGAATGAAAAGCTTGTATTAACTTGGTTTGCAATCCAGCATTTGCTCCTATCCATAATCTCCCCTCATGTTTGAGTAAACCATCTTCTAACTGAAACCCAGGGCTTGCAGCCCCATCCACATGTAACTTTCGAAGAAGTGTTTGAGCAGCTGGATCCATAGTATATGAATTCAAAATTTCCTGGATCCATACTGGTTTGCTGGAGGAGACTTCTTGTACAGCAAACAAATGTGCTACTCTAGACAGTGCATCACCTACAGTGTTCTCCACTCCTTTCTTATATTGGATAGTGAACTGGAGACCTACCAACTTAGTCATAGCTTCTCCTTGCAGATCTGAAGTTAGGTTTTGATCTCCCATGTGACACAAGCTCTGATGATTAGTCTTGATGACAAATGGTGCTCTAGACAAGTAGGAACTCCGCCTGTCAATAGCCATTATTATAGCCAAAAACTCATCTCATAGATAGATGTATACTGACTAGCTTTACCCAAGGCCTTTCCATAAAATGCAACTGGATGGCCCTCTTGAGTTAGCACAGCTCCAATTCAAGTGTTCAAGGCATCAGTTTCCACTATGAATGTTTTATGGAAATCAGGTTGAACTAGAATTGGAGTAGTTGTCATTGCTTGCTTGAGCAACTGAAAAGCTTGTTGAGCTGATTCAGACCACACAAAGGCTTGTTTCTTGAGGAAATCAGTAAGTGGTTTAGCCAGCAGTCCATAATTTCTCACAAACTTACTGTAATAGCCAGTCAGCCCCAAAAATCCCCTCAACTCAGTGATAGTGGATGGTACTGGCCATTGTAACATAGCTTCTATTTTAGCTGGGTCAGTGGCTACTCCTTTGTCAGGAATGATATGCCCCAAATATTACATGGACTGCTGAGAATGGTACACTTGCTCTTCTTTACAAATGGCTCATGCTCTTTCAGAATGACAAATACTGACTGCAGGTGCTCGAAATGTTCCTCGAAAGTGTGGCTAAACACCAAAATGTCATCCATAAAGACCAACACATATTTTCTATTAGGCCCTGTAAATATAAAGTTCATTACACACTGAAAGGTGCCAGGAGCTGTGGCCAACCCAAAAGGAACAACTCTGAATTGAAACTGTCCATGATGTGTTTTGAAAGCAGTTTGGAACTCATCTTCCTCTTTCATTCCGATCTATTGATAGCCAGCCCAGAGATCAAGTTTAGAGAACCATTTAGTGCCCCATAACTCATCCAGTAACTCATCAATCACTGGCAGAGCAAACTTATTCTTGATTGTCAATGCACTGAGCCTCCTATAATCCACACAAAATCTCCATATTCCATTTTTCTTCTTTACCAACAGTACAGGAGAAGCAAAAGAGCTAATACTAGGTGTGATCAGTCCATTTTATAACATTTCTGACACTTGTTTTTCTATTTCATCCTTTTGTTGTGGAGAATATCTGTATGGTTGACAGTTTACTGGTACAACATCAGGAACAAGATGAATGGCATGATCAAATTGTGTGTGAGGTGGCAGTGTCTTGGGTTCCTAAAATACAGTCTGATTTTTATCGAACACATGTTGTACAGTAGGAGGAATGTCAACAACAGGTGCCATCACTATGTGATTTAGTATGGCAGTAGCCCATACATCATTTCCTTTTTCCCATTTCAGTAATTGGTCCACTGACACTTCCTTCAGTACTACCTACTGCACAGGTAACACTCCGTGCAGTTTGATCTCCTTTCCTTCATGTTGGGATTGTATCCACTTTTCTGCCCAATGACATTTCATGACTCCTCACTGTTCCAACCAATCCATGCCTAAAATGATATCATGCCCTCTCAGAGGAAACATTTGCATTTGATTAGTGCAACTGTGCCCTTGCAACCACCAAGTCAATTGAGGGACAATCTCTGTACACTGCACCATGTGGCCATTAGCTACCTTAACTTGAAGTGGAACTGGTAACTTCTTGGTAGTGACTGAAATCCTGCTTAGCAGTGACTGGTCTAGAAAAGCAAGGGTACTGCCTGAGTCAATCAGAAAAAGCACAACTTGATTGCCCACTAAGGCCCTCAACTGAATTGTTTTTGGGTGTTGTGCCCCTGATAAAGCAGTGGATGAAATAGTAGCACATTCCTGAGGTACTCCAGTGATTAAGGCATCCAAAATTGCATCAGATATAGCCTCATGTGGGTCTACTACTTCAGTTGCTTTTAGTTGACCTGTTGGAGTTGCAGGCTGACTACATAATTGTCCAGGAAGAAATTTATCTCCACATTTGTAGCGTAGGCCATTTGCACGCCTATACTCTTTGAGTTGTTTGGCCTTCCACAATTCACCCTTGGCCAGTTGAGGATTGGAATCACCCTTGGGATATGAGCTTCGAAAGGAACTGGTCTTTGTAACCTTGCTCTGTGACACCAGTTCTTCCTCAGTGACGCATACAATGCTGCCATTTGCACTATACTAGGTATCTGAAACTCCACTGCAGGCCCGAGCTCATCCTTGAGACCTAGTATGAACCGTGTAACCAGGAAAATTTCACTGGTTGTAGGTTCATACAGCCGCAGAGTGTACACAAGTTGCAGAAATTGCTGCTTATATTCCTCCACGGTGTCCACCTGTTTCAACAACATCAACTCTTTCATATTCTGCCTGTATACATCCACGTCAAACTCTAGATAATCGCCTGGCAAAACTGTTCCCAAGTATGAAACTCTCTAGACTGTTTGAACGCCTGATACCAACGAGCCGCATTATCAGACAAATACAGAGAAGCAAATGTGACCTTGAAACTGTCTGGTATATGATATAGCCTGAAAAAAGCATCACATTTGTCCAACCAGATCCGCACATCTGTGGCATCGAACTTAAGGAAATCAATTTTGGGAATCCACTGCCTCTTGCCTATGCTCTCATCCACAACAGGAATCATATGATGTTGTCGAACATGAAACACTTCAAGTACCTGAATTGGCCGTGGAGGTGGACGACCGACTGACTGCAACCTTGCGCCAAGGATGCCATCGGAAACCTCAGAAGCGGTCGGAGATGAAACCTCAGGCGCTCCATGTTGCTTCCTCACCTGCGCCGCATGGGCTTGACTCTGCTGCACTTGACCCAGGGTGTTGCAGGAGAGATCCACCTAGACCTATACCTAATCGAGACGAGCGGCCTGCTCGCTCAGCTTGGCGTCGATGGCTTCTAACTGTGCAGATTCCGTCAACAGCGGCAAGCTTGCTCTGCGCGGCATGGAGCTTAGCGAATTCCTTGAGCATCCTTTCCCCGAACACCTCCATCTCGTCTGCGATGAAGCGCGACTGCGGATTGGGCCTGAATGTCGTCGTGGTCACTGATTTTCCCTGAATCAACCCACCCCAGGTCAGGAATTACACAGATCGAACCCTAGGGTGATCTGCTACTGCCGCCTCAGATTTGCTGGGCATGAGACGGGAAAAAAATTTGGGCGTGGCACGGAGGAGAGGATCGACGGCTCTGTTACCAGATTGTCACGACCTAGGGGTCGGCCAGGTTCGTCGACGGCGAGAGAAGGTAGAGTAAGAGCTCAGAGAGCGAGCAAGAGGGGATAAGGAACTAGGAGAAGGCAGCGAGAGGAGGAAGAAGAGCCTGACGCTCAGAATAGTTCATTTCAAATTTCTCGATGACTATCCACTATGGCTCGACTCGCTTATATACCACCAGTCAAATTCAAATGCATCCGCGTACTGGTGCCGCCGCCTTCTTGCTTCCCTTGCGCCTGCCCGCCTTGGCAACTCCTGCCGTGAGCACAGCGGTGCTTACATTCTGCCGCTGGGTTGATTTCGTTTCTACAGAATGTTCCCAGCACCTCCTTTAACAACTGACTTCTTTGCCTTGACTTCCACTCTCTGCCTAACCATCTATCTCGCGCGGAGACACATCCATATGAGCGCAGGAACCTCGACTAGAAGCTATAGCCGCCATCGCCACTCCAGCCGATCTCCACTATTCCAGGAGCAAGTCTCGACCGTTCCCGAAGAGGTTTTCGAGTTCGTCGTCTCGGTATGCACGCCATGTCTTCTTTCGCGAGCTCTGGTAACCTCTCCAGCGAGCGCATGCTCGAAGTTTGAGCCGCACCGCCCCCGTCCTGTTCAACACCGGCGGCCACCTCCCGTCGGATCTTGAGTTCTGGCAAAACCCTTGAGGTTCGAACACTAGGGTGCGCGTGAAGATCTCTCCTTCCACCCTAGCTTCCCTAATTGCCAATTCCTAACCCTAGCTCATCGAACTCGAAGAACAAGGGACACAAAGGTTTATACTGGTTCGGGCCACCGTTGTGGTGTAATAGAGGGGAAGAACCGCCACCTGAGGAGAAGTGTTCTTGCGCTCGGATGAGCTTGCTGGTGTGTTCCTGGTATCTCTTTTCTTCGTCCCCCCTTCTCTATGGTGGTGGCTAGTCCTATTTATAGTGGCCCGGGTCCTCATCCCAAATATTGAGCAGGAAGGGATCCCACAACGGCCAAGTTTTAAGGGGGACAACTAGTACAATCTATCCTGACAAAATGTGGTCTTCGCCTGCCAAACGCTCTGGTGGTGACGCCGAAGTGGGCTCCGGGATGACCTTCGCTCTGTAGTCCTACAGGTCTTGGTCTTCTTGCACCGATATGGAAACCTTTGCCTGATGCATCGGGAATCCTCGCCTGCGCCAGCCCCTTTAGCACCAAATAGGATATCGGCATCCTGTGCCCGCTGGCGACCGCCTGGCGTTTATCGTCATGGCTCACATCATGAGGACCTCGTGAGGTGCCCCTTGCCTTGATATCCCCGCTCCTCGGGAGCTAGCCTAGTGAGCCGCCCCAGGGGAGGTCTTGCGTTGCCTGCCTCACGAGGCTCGGCCCCTCGCGAGGGTCTTGAGTAGTTGCTGACGAGGTTGGGCCATACTAGGACGTTGGATGAGCCACACTCCGGGCCGCAGGCAGGCAATTCTGGGTACCTGTTCGCACACGAACACGTCACGTGTACCCTGGATGCCGGGGGTGATGCATCGCCGCTCACGTCTAAGGAGTCTCACCGGAAGCCTGATTCGCAAGTCGACTAGCGAGAGCTTTTGAGGACCCGAAACCCCACACTCCTGGGAGGGACCCCATCGGGGAGTGCGGCAGCTATGGTCTGCCCTAGGTCGGTCAATCCGCCCATAGAGCCTCGGTATTCGCAGCTCTCCAACACGAAGAACAACGAATAACGAGGGAAAGACAAAACGTAGATGAAAAAGTAGTAGATGTGTTTTTTGCGCTTATGTGTTGTTCAATCGGCCGTCACCTCTCATCTATTTATGAGGCGGCTGGACTTCCCGTACAAGAAAAGTACAAAAAATTCCATCCAAAACGTCAAAAACCCTAACCTAACTCGGACATGAACCTTTGGTAATTTACCGAATCAACTCAATCTCACCAATTGGTTGGTTTCGGTCCCACCGAGTGAATGCTGCCAACTCTCTGTATCCTTTTTGTATTTTTTCGGATCAACTCGGTCTCACCGATTTGTTTGCTTCGGTCAGTGAACAATGCCAGCTATGGTAATTTTGCGGACCAACTTGGTCTCACCGATCAAATCAACTCGGTCGGTCCGAAATGACTGTCCAACTTATGTTTCTGACCTTATTTTTGCTCCACATGTTGCATACAAACTCGGATTAAGATAATTTTTATATCAGAATCAACCGATTCGACGATATGCACAACTTTCGCGTTGAAACTTTTCCCTTAAGAGGCTATCTAATTGAGTTTATAGCAACTTTATAATCTGATGTCGATATGAGCATCTCTGAACATGTCATAACTTTTGCATCCGAGCTCCATTTTAGACCACCTTCATATCCATCTCGATCTTCTTAAAGAGAGCCATTCAGAGGGGACCTCCAATCATAAGTTTGAATTAGTCTTGATGTAGCCTATGCTAATTTTATGACCGTGCCACTTTTGAGCGTCAACACATGCATCCTGTTTTTCGGCATAGCTAGCGCGCCAAAAAATAACTTGTACGAATTTTGTTCTAAGGACGATGTCAACACTACATCGGCCATTTATATGTTCTTAGGATGATAAGTATATATCGGCCATGTTTATGCTAAGGGCGATAGTTATTTATCGGCCGTTGCCTATCTAGGCTTCTTGCCACACACTTGGGTGATACTTCTTTAAATATTTTCCATTGAGAGCTCGAGGTAATAATGCCCCTTGTATGGATTCCATTAAATATGAATTTCCAGGAACCACTCTTGTAATCCTAATAGGACCTTCCCAACCTGGAGACCACTTCCCGAATTGTCTGTCTTCCGAACCAATTGGTAGAATCACTTTCCACACGAGATCGCCAACTTGAAAAGTCTTCACCTTGACAATTTTTTGTAAGCTCTTGCCACCCTCAACTTATCTCGCTCTAGGTCCTCTAAAGCAGCCAAACGTTTATCGACAACTTCATCAATATTATCCATCTTCAAGTTATAAAAGTCCACCGCCGATAAATCATTTTGTTTGGAAATTCTCAAAGCATTCAAATTCACTTCCACTAGTAAAACAGCCTATTGACCATATACGAGCTCATATGGAGTTACCTTTGTAGCACCATGCCTTGAGATTTTGTGTGCCCACAAAGCTTCGGATAGTAGCTCATGACATGTCCTTGGATTATCCTCAATCTTCTTCTTGATGAGCTTGATTAATATTTTATTGCTAGACTCAACTTGTCCATTGGCTTGGGCATAATATGGAGAGGAATTGAGCAACTTTGTCTTATATGATTCAGCAAATTCTCTAACTTGATGTGACATAAAGGATGAACCTTGGTCTGTAATTAATGTTTGAGGAATGCTGAATCTATGAATAATGTGCTCAATTATGAATTGAATTACCTCTGTATGATTCACATTTTTGAGTGGTATTGCTTCAGACCATTTAGTGAAATAATCAGTCGCCACCAACACGAGCCGATGCCCTATTGAAGAAGAAGGATGAATCTCTCCAATAAAGTCTAATCCCCATCCTCTAAAAGGAGACAGCTTGATAATAGGATGTAACATAGCAGCGGGAGCTAACTGAATATCACCAAACGTTTGACAAGCTTCACTTCCTTTAAAATACCAGAAGCAATCATTAACCATTGTCGGCCAATAAAACCCAGCTCATCATATTAACCATTTCATCTTGGGAGTCAACTGATGAGTGCCACAAATACCTTCATGGACCTCTCCCATAGCAACTCACGCTTGGTCCTCGTCCAAGCACTTTAAAAGAACATCATCAACCGTTCGGCGATAGAGACCATCATCTCTCATTGTGTATTTGAAAGCCATATGCCGAACAGTCCTGCCTACCCTCTTACTAGGTTCACACAAATAATCAATTATGGGTTTCCTCCAATCTTGATTTTCTCCTGCATTAAATATTTCATTAGTCTTGTTGGCAAGACTAGACATCGGCCTTTGACAAATATGAAACATGCCAAGATCAACATGATAGCCGGATGCTTGTTGTGCCAACTCACTTGCTCTCCAATTGTCATGTCTAGATATATGAGCAACGCTAAAATAATCGAAAGTAGAAATTATATCTAGACATTTATCAAGATAAAATTTAAGTGATTCGTCAAAACATTGAAAGACTTTGGATATTTGTTGCACTACTAATAACGAATCACCAAAAGCCTCAATATGTGTAGAATCTATGGCAAGCAACAATTCTAAGCCGAATAACAATGCGTCATATTCAGCTTGATTATTTGTGCAAAATATTCTAAGCGGCGTGAGGCTTCAAAAATAGCACCATGAGGGGATATATAAACAATACCAACACCTTGGCCATTGCTACAAACTGAACCATCAAAATATAATCTCCATGGTACAAACGAGACAAGATTTATATGAATATCATGCTTTTCATCAATCCGATGCTCAAAAATAAAATTAGCAATGATTTGGCCTTTCATGGATTTCAGAGATTCATAATCCAAATCATATTCAATTAAAGCATAAGCCCACTTGCCAATTCTACCACTAAGAATTGGCCTATGCAACATGTACTTGATGACATCGGTTTGACAAGCTATAATGCAAGTACTAGGCACTAGATAATGTCTGAATTTTGTACAAGCATAATATAAGCATAAACATAATTTCCCAATAAATGTATACCTTGTCTTGGCGTCCAATAAGCGTCGGCTCAAATAAGTAATAGCATGCTCCTTTCCTTCGGTCTCTTGAGTCAAAACAGCACCAATAACACCTTCCTTCGCCACAATATAAAGCTTAAAGGGCTCTCTATGTTTGGGAGCTTTCAAGACCGGAGGAGTGCACAAATAACTTTTTATCATATCAAATGCTTCTTGCTGTTTAGCCCCCCATGTAAAATTGGCATTGTCCTTTAACCAAAGGATGGGAGTGAATGGATCAGCCTTCCTTGACAAGTTGGCTATGAATATCCTTAAATAATTGACTTTGCCAAGGAACTTTTGCATATCTCTCTTGCATGTTGGAGCCTCAACCTTTTGTATAGTTTCTACCTTTTTGGGATCAATATCTATGCCATCTTGATGAATAATGAAACCCAAAAACTTTCCAACCGACACACTAAAAGCACACTTCAAAGGATTCATCTTTAGTCCATATTTTTTCATTCTCTCAAAAGCTAAGCGCGAATCGGCTAGATGAGATTCAAAAGCATCCGATTTGAAAACAATATCATCAATATAAACCTCAAGTATAACACAAGCAAATCATGAAAAATTAAATTCATAGCCCTTTGATACGTGGCACCGGTGTTTTTTAAACCAAGGAAAACTGGACACCGGAAAGCTGTTTTGGACATGTCCTCTTCGGCCATAAAAATCTGGTTATACCCCACATTACCATCAAGAAAGCGAATGAACTTATGTCCAAAAGCATCATTAATAAGCATATCGGCTATTGGCATAGGATACTCATCTTTAGGTGTAGCTCTATTCAAATCTCTGAAATCAATGCACATCCTCAACTTGCCGGAGCCTTTCTTCTCTACTGGTACGATGTTAGAAATCCACTCGGCATACCTGCAAGGTCTAATAAAATTAGCTTTAAGCAAACGACCGATCTCTTCCTAGATTCGGCCATACTATTTTGGATTAAACTTTCTGGTCGATTGCTTGTATGGTCTAAAACCGGCCTTTATAGGTAAACGATGCTCCACTAGCTCTCGGCTTAAACCTGGCATCTCATGATATTCCCATGCAAAGCTACAAACGTATTCTTTCAATAGCTAGATCAACTTAGTTTTATGATCATCTCTTCAATTTTTGTTTACAAATGTCGGCCTAGGAATTGAACCATCTCCTATATTTATCTCTTCTAATGGATTGGCCGATGTAAAACCTTGTCCTAATTTATCCATATCATCTAACTCTTCTATGGACTCATACATATCGTTCTCATTGGACTGATATTCTACAAGACGCTTTTGTAACCACTCTGAGTTAGGATCCCTTTAAATACATCATACCTTGGAGCCGATTATTGCCAACCGGCTTTAAAGAAACAGGCACAAAACCACTTTCTGTGGCGCTAAGAAAATCAAATTCTGACAAGTCGTTCCCCGTCAAGAAAGTAGCATTGGGATGTTGCCAATCCACCGATGCATCGGTCAAAGCAACACAAGCCGAATTATCCGCATGAATGTCTTCTACTTCATCATCAACCCATTGAATTAAAAATTGGTGCATAGTAGTTGGCACGCATTGGTTTACATGAACCCAATCGCGGCCTAATATCACATTGCAGTTACCTTGCACCTCGGCGACAAAGAATGCGGTAGCCAATGTTTTGTTCCCACCATAAGCTCCACATACATTACAACTTTGGCTTCAGTTTTATATTTGCCTTCAAATCCATTAAGCACAATGTTGGTCTTTATTAACTCTTCATCACGTAGCCTGAATGTTTTGAAGATCGGATATGGCATAAGGTTCACCATAGCACCACCATCGATAAGCATTCTAGCAACCGGCGATCCATTAATATGACCTTTACAGAACAATGGCTTCAAGTGCGTCACCGGTTGTTTTGGCTTCTCGAATATAGCATTTGTAGGACCAAAATCTAGCAGAGCTATTTCCCCTTCTTCATCTATAGCACGAAATTCAGCGGGTAAGTAATACACCATATTGATATCCATACCTTCATGAACCGGTGTAGACTCATAATCAAGCATTTCATCTCCTTCCGCAAGCATGTCCACTGACTCCGAAATATCTCCAAGGGAAGAGGGAGTAGTAGGAAAAGTGGACGATGTAATAGTAGCCGTTGGTGGTGTAGGTGTTGCTATGATCAATGCAGAAGCTGCTATGTTTTCCTTTTGCTTTGGCCTCCACACTTGTTTTGGGGTTACCATGGGACGGCTTTCATTGAATAATTTATCCCTTAGCTTTTCTGCTTCTTGTTCCTCCTTCTCATGACTCCTCATGTGCTGCAATCTCCTTTTTTGCGCCTTGGTCAGACCGGAAGGACACCACTTAGCCTAAGTATGTTTCGGATCCCTCGACTTGGCCTTGCTTGTGCTAGCTTCATGATCATTAGCCATGGGGCCTTGCTGGACCGCAGCCACATTTTTTTAGAATCAGCCGGATTATCAACAATAATTGGCTCTTTGATTATTAATCCTTTAGTGCTTGTCATAATAGTTTCACCACTAGTACTCTTCTCCTTTTGCTTGCTAGGCTCTAAAATTTCAGCACTTGCTGATTTGGTAGGCCACACTTGCCTGCTGACCCCTTTTTGCTTATCTTGCATTGGCTGATTGACACTATTGTTCAAACGGCCTCGTGCAGGATAAGAAAGCCTCTCATATACGGGCCTCCTTGGTTCTGCCCAACCCGGATGAAAAGCATACGGGGCAATTGGGGGCTGCCCCCACCCTCCATTGAAGTCTCCCATGTAGTATGGCACATAAGGGGGTGGTGCCATCCATGGTCCCGGTGCCCATGACCCATATGGCCTTGCATGATGCTGAAATTCTTTCCGGGGAGGTGACCTTGAGCGCTTCAAATTTGACCAGTTAAAGCTAGAACCGGCCGCTTGATTGGCATACTTGGACAACTACATATCAAAAGTTGTCTTGATTTTCTTGCGCTGCACTTTAGCTTCATTCGTCTTCCACTTGCCAACCTCTGGATTCTTGGGCTTAACAAATTTTACATGAGTGTTCTCTTGCACTTGTGGTTGCCCTCCGAGTGTAGGATTCTTGATGGTGATCTTGATTATCTCCTTGCCATCAGGTTTCTTGGAAAGCACAACTTGTCTCCCCAAGACCTTATTGCTATCCTTATTTTTTCTGGGCTCACCAATGACAATATTATCCTTATTAGCTGATTTGGCTATGCTGGGCCGAATTAACATCTTCTTCCCCTCCAAATCCATGGTGTTCATTGGGAAATGCTGCTTATCAACATGCATCTCAGAAAAAATCAATTGTCCGTCATTAATGGCCGATTGTATCTGTCGTCGAAAAACATTACAATCATTAGTAGCATGAGAAAAAGAATTTTGATACTTGCAATAAGCGTGCCGTTTCAGCTCTTCAAATGGCCGTAAAGCATAAGATATTTTAATAATTTTCGTTTGCAATAAAGCATCAAATATTATATCACACTTAGCAATGTTGAAAGTAAGTTTCATCTCTTCATCACGATTCTTATGATTCGACTTTAAATCATTGCAAGTAAATGGTTTGGCCTTAGATGGCCAAATAAATTCAGTAGCATACATATCACCCCCATCATCCGAGTGACCACTATCATACTCAACCATATTCATCTTAGGACGATCAATTTTATATCTATGCACATCTTTAAGATATTTGCTTCGGCTTTCTTGAGCCAAAGCCCTTTGCAAGACTTGGTGGATATTTAAAAACTCATGTCCTTCTAGACTTTCTCTAATGCGAGTTCTCAAACCACCAAGCACAAGATCAGCCAAATTCCTCTTGGTCATCACCAAACTATAACATCGGTTTTTTGTGTCTCTAAATCTCTTGACGTAATGGGAGACCGATTCATCATGCTTTTGTCTAACCGATGTAAGATGTGACAACTTAATCTCATTATCACCACTATAGAAATGATCATGAAACTTTTGTTCCAAGTGAAACCATGTAGTAATAGAACCGGGTGGTGACACAGAAAACCACGAGAAAGCAGTACCAGTTAAAGATAAAGGAAAATAACGTACTCTCCACTCATCTTGTGAACTTGCCTCACCTAATTGTGCCAAGTACTGACTAACATGCTCCCAGGTGGTTTTTGTGCCCTCTCCATTGAACTTAACAAAATCTGGAATATTGTATCTCGTGGGGCATTGAATTGCATCAAACTATTCTAGATATGGCTTTTGGTAAATACGGTTCCTTGGTACCTCAACTCCAAAATTCTCCCGGAGCATCTTAGCCATCTCCTCTCTAAGATTAGCTAGACCATCATCCAAAGTGGACGATGAAGCTTGTGGCAGTAGCATAGGAGGAGTAGGGTTAGTAGCTACAAGTGTGTATTGTGGCAAGTATGCTGAATTGTAATTCAACAATGATTTAACAACGTTTGCACCAATAGGTAGGGTTTGGTTTGGCGTCAACACCGAACCTGGCATGCTCATGATAGGATTAATGGATGCAGCAACAATCTGATTTGTTTAGGTAGGGTAATAAGTCATCGGCATGGGAGGTGCCGATGAAATAGGTAAAGTCAAATTAAGGTTTCGCACGCTAGCAGCTATTCCACCATTACCACTAGATGATTGAGGTTTATTTTTCTGGGCATTAGTATTTTCTATGAAAGTTTGATAGACTAGATTGTTACCATCAGTAATACGACTCTCAATCTTAGCCCGCTGTTTAGGAGAAAAGGAAGTACTCATAGAGGGTTTAACATGCTAGGCCGGAAGAGGAGGGAACTTGATTTCTTCAATCGTAGTGATGTTGCCTTGACGATCCTTCTTGAACTTAGCAAGGAACTCCTGCATCTCCTTCTCTTCACACACCTTCTTGTACTCCACATAAGCTTGGCGATGTTCTGCTTATAATTCTTCAAAATTGGGCTTGATGATGTTATCAGCATCGACTTCAGATGGCTTAGGGATCTTATCACTAGTAGACACGATGGATGATGATGATGATTGCTCTTTATGTCCCCAGCGGAGTCGCCAAAAAGTGTGTTCGCACACGAACACGTCACGTGTACCCTCGATGCCGGGGATGATGCACCGCAACTCACGTCGAAGGAGTCTCACCGGAAGCGCGAATCGCAAGTCGACTGGAGAGAGCTTTTGAGGACCCGAAACCCCACACTCCTGGCAGGGACCCAGTCGGGGAGTGCGGTGGCTATGGGCTGCCCTAGGTCGGTCAAGCCGCCCCTAGAGCCTCAGTATTTGCAGCTCTCCAACACAAAGAACGACGAAGAACGAGGGAGCAAGAACGAGGGAGAGACAAAACGTAGACAAAAAAGTAGTAGATGTGTTTTTTGTGATTGCATGTTGTTCAATCGGCTGTCACATCACCTAAAAAATTCCATCCAAAATGTAAAAAACCCTAACCTAACTCGAACACGAACCTTTGGTAATTTCTCGAATCAACTCGATCTCATCGATTGGTTCGTTTCGGTCCCAGCGACTGAATGTCGCCAACTCTCTGTATCCTTTTTGTAATTTTCCGGACCAACTTGGTCTCACCGATTGGTTTGCTTCGGTCTCACTGAGTGAACATTGCCAACTTTCTGGTAATTTTTCGGACCAACTCGGTCTCACCGATCAAATCAACTCAGTCAGTCTAAAATAACTCTGCAGCTTCTGTTTCTGACTTTATTTTGGCTCCACATGTTGCATACGAACTAGGATTAAGATGATTTTTATATCAAAATCAACTAATTCGACGAGATGAACAACTTTTGTGTTGAAACTTTCACAAAAGAGGCCATCTTAACTGAGTTTATAGCAATTTTATAATCCGATGTCAATATGATCATCTCTGAACCTGTCATAACTTTTGTATCCGAGCTCCGTTTTAGACCACCTTCATATCCATCTCGATCTTCTTGAAGAGAGCCATTCAGAGGTGACCTCCAATCATAAATTAGTCTTGATGTAGCCTATGCTAATTAGTCTTGAGGCACGACGATTGATGGGACGTGGGCGTCTGCACTCCCCCACGCCGCCTCGGCTACTGCACGACTGATAAAAGGCAAGCGCGCACTCTAGTGCCTTCATTGCTTGCCTTCGCCTTACTCCAGATCCCCTTTCTTGCTCCTCCCCTCCAAGGCTTCAGATCTGCACCGTCTACCCCCCCGAGCTTGTATCTGATTCCGTCCGGCAAGGCGAAGGCTTCCGCTCTACCAGCCTGGCACGAGCCGACCCTGTGCATGCTTAGCGTCTCAGAGATGAATCACGCCATGGTGCTCCTGATGATGGCGGAGGACACCAACGAGAAGGGGAAGATGGCGATCCGAGCCGCCTCCGCCAAGCCGGAGGAATCAAAAAGTACCTTCTATCCCTTCTTTATGAGCAGTGTAGTTGTGGGGCTGGTCCCCCTTTCTCTGATTTCTTCCTCGTCGTCCTCAGCCACTACAAGTTGCATGCCCTTCATCTTCATCCCAATTCTGTCCTCCTCCTGTCAATCTTCACCTTCTACTACGAGGCATTCATTGGTGTGATGCCGTCTGTAGCACTGCTTCGCCACTTCTTCTATCTCCGGAACATGGGCAAGCTCTGTTCGGGGTGTGCCAACTTCGTCGCGACGAACGGGACCAACGCGATCTCGATGGCCGGGAAGAAGGCCGAGAATTTCAGGAACAAGTGGGTCATTGTGGACGCCAAGTGCTCCCATCCTCGGTTGGCTCTGCCGTTGGATATGCCCGAGTCAAGAGACAGGTGCCTCAGTGCGAAGCTCACCGAACCTCGGGCGGAGAAGGTGCTGGAGAACATGACTGCTGACTTGAAGCCTGATGACCCAGAGGCGGTGATGCTGATGGGCGCCATGATCGTCAAGGAATTCCTGGCCTGCCGTGTAGCTCCACTTCAGGCACACTCGTGCCCCTTGTGGACGCTCGGGGATGAGATGAACAACCTCCGACTGCGCCTCGACACCCTCTCCGACAAGCAGCTTGGGCAGCTCTCCGTCTCCTAGTCGGGGATGATATGGGGTATACACCTTCTACCCATGTCTCCTTATACCGCCGCCAGGGTGGGGCGACGGTGGCAGCCTCTATGCCCACCTTCGACGGGCGCGGGGTAGTGCCTCCGGCGACCCCTGAAGCTCATGTGGCAACTGATCCGGTGGAGCTGTCCCCAGGCGACTCCAACGGGGAAGAGGACTCAAAGGCAATCCAATGAGGGGGCCGAGGAGTCCTCCTCTCCATGCAAGGCCGACCTCCTTCGTGCCTTGCCTGATGACGACGACACCGACGACCACCCGGTGAAGGAGGCGACATCCCCAGCTAGGGAATTACGAGGTCTAAGCTCACCCCCTCGAAGAAGCCCCCAGCTAGGGTCCCGATGAAGGGCAGGTCGATGCTGATCTCGCGAGGTGATGCCTCGGCTTCCACACCTCCTGACGCAGCTGTTGTGGCCTTATCAGCGCCTGAGTCGCCGGTAGTGAGGCCCCCGGGCTCCGTGCGGAAGAGGCCGCGGGGTTACACCGTCGTGGATCAGCAAGTACCTTGGCCTGATCTTGTTTCCTCCCTTGATTATGTTGCTAGTTCCTAACACCTTCCCTTGTATTTCCAGGCCAACGCCGGTGGTGAAGAAGAAGAAGGAGGAGGCGACCGCGTCAAAGGCCCAGTGGTCCGTCGTGACCTCACCTTCTCCTGCCTAGGTGTCCTTGCGAGGCCTAACGAACAAACCTCAGGATTGGATGGCCTACTTGGTCAGGCCGGCCCCATAGGCTCTCACCTCTATCTTGTCTGCGGGAGTCTCCAGGTCCTAGGAGGCCTTGAGCACGCCGCAACATCCTACTCCAGCTGTGCCGCTAGCTCGCGGCCCTCTCGCTTTTTCCAGCGACCTAAAGGATGCTTTTTCCGCACTGACGCAGCTTCAGAATGATCTTTAGGGCGCTGACCATCGTGTGGTGGCAGGGTGCTTGGAGCTGGTCTTGGGCTGGTTGGACTCCAACGTGTCTGTCCAGGATGCGCTGAGCCAAGTCGTGGCGGCTTCCGAAGAGAACAAGCAGGCTGCCGAGAAGACCACAGCCACCCACGAGGCGTTGCTAGGAGACGTGCAGTTCGTCAAGGAGCGATGCCAGTCGTTGGAGACCGAACTGCAGACCATGCACAGCAAGTGCGCAGCGGAGGACAAGAAGATGAAGGCCCGAGAAGACGCCACGGCCAGCCGCGACGCTGAGTTGGAGAAGCTGGCGAAGGCGCGGGCTATAGAGAGCAACCGCCTGGATGAGTTGAGGCAGGTGACAGAAGTAGAGAATACCCAGCTGGAGGCCAAGGCGAGAGCTCTCACCGAGGACTGCGCGGCCTTCAAGTCCCTAGAGGAAAGGTCCTGCCAAGCGTTGAACGCACTCTACGAGAAGGGCTTGGAGAAGTCGCTGGTGACAGATGATGAAGGCCCCGCCCAGCTACTTATCTTGTTATGGCGCTCGAGGGTGTCGTCAATGAGATCGGCCCCATGGTGGAAGGGTAAGCCCAAGTATTGTCCTCCTCAGCACTGACGCGCGTCTTCAGCCACCTGCACCTTAGCGATCCCTCCGCCGACCTTGGTGCACTGCTTGGGCCTGTGGACGAAGAGTGCTGCGAGGCCGCTGTCGAAGTCGTGAGGGGGCAGGTGGAGGCCTTGCTGCAAAAGTTCCTCGCCATCGACCCTTCATCTCTAGCCAACTGCGCTACTGCCCCTGCTACCGAGGCCATCTCTGCATGGCTGGGCGGTGCTGCCGATGGAGAAGCGCTTCCTGGCTACGGTGCCCTGATACATCTCCAATGTATATATAATTTTTTATTGTTCCATGCTATTAGATTATCCTTCTAGGATGTTTTATGGGCTTTTATATACACTTTTATATGATTCTTCGGACTAACCTATTAACCCAGAGCCCAGTGCCAGTTTCTATTTTTCTCTTGTTTTAGAGTATCACAGAAAAGGAACATCAAATGGAGCCCAATTGACCTGAAACTCTATGGAGGTTAGTTTTGGACCAGAAGAAGCCTAGGAAGTGTCGGAGGGGGACCAGAAGGTTCCCGAGCTGCCCACGAGGGTAGGGGCGCCCCCTACCTCGTGGAAAGCCTGGAGGTCCCCTTTACTTGTCCCCGACTCCAACACCCTCTATATATACAGAAACCTCTAGAAAATAACCTAGATCGTGAGTTCCGCCGCCGAAAGCCTCTGTTGCCACCAAAAACCAATCTAGACCAGTTCCGACAACCTGACGGAGGGAGAATCGCTCTCTGATGGCCATCTTCATCATCTCGGCGCTCTCCATGACGAGGAGGGAGTATTTCACCCTCGGGGCTGAGGGTATGTATCAGTAGCTATGTGTTTGATCTCTCGCTCTCTCGTGTTCTTGAGATGGCATGAACTTGATGTATCGCGAGCTTTGCTATTATAGTGGGATCTTATGATGTTTCTCCCCCTCTAATCTCTTGTGATGAATTGAGTTTTCCCTTTGAAGATATCTTATCGGATTGAGTCTTTAAGGATTTGAGAACACTTGATGTATGTCTTGCATGTGCTTATCTGTGGTGACAATGAGATATCTCGTGATCCACTTGATGTATGTTTTGGTGATCAACTCACGGGTTCCGTGTCCTTGGGAATCTATGCATAGGGGTTGGCACACATTTTCGTCTTGACTCTCCGGTAGAAACATTGTGGCACTCTTTGAAGTTCCTTGTGTTGGTTGAATAGATTAATCTGAGATTGTGTGATGCATATCATATAATCATGCCCATGGATACTTGAGGTGACAATGGTGTATCTAGGTGACATTATGGTTTTGGTTGATTTCTATCTTAAGGTGTTATTCTAGTACGAACTCTTGAATAGATTAGATCAGAAAGAATAACTTTGAGGTGGTTTCGTTCCCTACCATGATATCTTCGCTTTTTCTCCGCTATTAGTGACTTTGGAGTGACTCTATGTTGCATGTTGAGGGATAGTTATATGATGCAGTTATGTTATTATTGTTGAGAGAACTTGCACTAGTGAAACTATGAACCCTAGGCCTTGTTTCCTAGCATTGCAATACCGTTTACGCTCACTTTTATCATTAGTTACCTTGCTGTTTTTATATTTTCAGATTACAAATACCTATATCTACCGTCCATATTGCACTTGTATCACCATCTCTTTGCCAAACTAGTGCACCTATACAATTTACCATTGTATTGGGTGTGTTGGGGACACAAGAGACTCTTTGTTATTAGGTTGTAGGGTTGTTTGAGAGAGACCATCTTCATCCTACACCTCCCACAGATTGATAAACCTTAGGTCGTCCACTTGAGGGAAATTTGCTACTGTCCTACAAACCTCTTTACTTGGAGGCCCAACAACGTCTACAAGAAGAAGGTTGCGTAGTAGACATCTTGCCCTGGGCTGAAGGAGGGGCCAGCTGGTGAGTGATGGTCCTCCTTCCTATCTTATTTTCCAGCGACATTTGATGTGCCTCGTGGAGGCGTTAAAACTTCTGTTTGATGCTTGAAGGACAATTTGGCTTGTAATAATTGCTAGCTATTCGTGGTTCCCTACCTATTTGCTTTGCTGTTCTACGTCGGCAGAGCCCGGTCCCGCGCGTACCTCAGCCGCCGCTAGCGTGTCCGGATCACTGGGACAAGACTAGGGAGTGAGGGCCTACGTGACTAGTTAGGCTCCTGAGTCGCGATGCTCAGGAGCCCCCTTGACATGCAAACAGTCTCTAGGAAGGAAGCGCAAAATAGGGCTTTAGCGTTCTACGTCAGCAAAGCCTGGCCTCGGGCGTACCTCAGCCACCGTTGGCTTGTCCGGATCACCAGGACAAGACCAAGGAGTGAGGGGCTACAGGACCAGTTAGGCCCTTGGGTCACGATACCAAAGGGTCCCCCTTGATGTACGAACAACCCTTAGAAGAGTAATGCGAGAGCCCGTCTTAGTGTTCTACGTCGATACGGCCCGGCCCCGTGCATACCTCAGCCGCCGTTGGCTCGTCCGGATCACTAGGACAAGACTAGGGAGCGAGGGGCTACATGTCCAGTTAGGCCCTTGGGTCGCGATGCCCAAGGGTCCCCCTTGATGTACGAACAAACCTCATACCTGTCCTCGCCGGGCTTTCGCTCGGGAGGGTTGCGACGACCAGGTCCGGGGGACCTGGTGGGGGTACGCTAGGCGTGGCCTGAGCGCAACCCCGTGCCCAGCCCCCTCGCGCTACCCTCCCAAGGGGAGTGCAACACGGTGGGGCTGGCCACCGAGCTGGGTGGCTCCCTGAGGTTAATGCAGCCGTGAGACCACCCCCAGTTGTTTATCACTAGCGTGGAGCATGGCGCTACCGTTCTTGCACGGGCATAGCCACTCCTCGACCGTGTCGACTACCAGCGCGGAGCATGGTGCTTCCACCGGGATGTGGGAAGGGACTCCCTACTGCGGAGAGCCCCTGGGGAATTTACAGCCCCGCCCTGACACGTGGCCTGCATGGTAGGGTTGGACGAGGTGTATCTCGGCACCCGTGAGACAACGCGGGACTCACGGGGCCCTACCTCAAGGCGGGTTGCGCCTGGTCTTGAGTGTGAGTGCTTGAGGTGATCCTGCAAGATGGTTAGGCAACCTGCGCTGAGTGAATCCCTCGAGGTCGCCACGTGAGAAAGCCAGACACCAACAACCCCAGGAGGTGATGTGAGCTGGGCCTGCCTGCCAGACAGAGCTCAGTCATTGGGTTTATTGACGCTGCAGGGACGGACCCGAGCACAGACGCCATGCCAGTCTTCTCATGCGGATGGCCTAATGAAAGACAACCGGCGCGCGGCTCCCGTAGCGACGAGGCACCGTGTCAAGCGCCCTTACCCGCCTGCTTGCATCCTGCTCATGCAACGGTGAGGCACCAAGGACCACATGAGATGACGTACATGGGGCTGGCCCGCGAGGCAAAGCTCGGCCGCTTGGATTTGGCGGCGCTGCAGGGACATACCCGAGCACAGACGCCTTGCATGTCCTTAATCATGACGCGGGTGCAAACAAGTTAGTGAGGTCGTACAACGTTCATGGCATCGAGGTGACGGTCAGGCAGGTAAATGATTTTAATGCAGGTGACAGAAAATGGTAGCGCTAGCTCAAACACGATGCAAGGACGATACATGCAACCGGGATGGATCCGCGCGGCCTGGGGATAATGCAGCCCGAGGGGGCGCCCCTAGCAAGGTAAGCTAAAGATACAAAGATGATACCCACCATAGGGACACACCCGTGCGGCCTGGGAATGATGTAGCCCGAAGGGCGCTCCCACCTAAATAAAACTGGAAGATGTCACCTGGCACAATTGCTGAGGTAGTGTTGCTGCAGCTGAAAACGCTTGGTGCAGATGCCGATCCCTACGCGCCGCTTGACTCAGGGACCTCGCGAGGCTCCGGAGGTTCCCATAGTTCGCAAAGAACTGAGGCCACTTCTACCAAGATCTTTTGATGCCTGGCCTCACGAGTCGCCAGGACCTCCCGCATGTGGCGCTGGTGCAGGGTCGCTTGGTTCAGCAAGCCGAAGGGCATGCGAACGTAGCTGTGAGGGGAGCCCTCACATCGGCCTGCCTGACAGGGCCAGTAGAGCTCCTAAGTCGCGATCCTGCTGAGTGCTGGGATGTTGACGCAGACGTGCAGCCCATCGCTCGAGCCTGGGGAGACAACTGCACTCCGGGGTGCCGGGCGGCGCTCGCCCCGTATTGCTCCTGGCACCTCCAAGTCTTCGATGGTCTGGCTGATGAATTCATGAGCGCTTGGTGCCTCATGCCTTAAGGCCACCGGAGGGAGGTGTGCAGCGAAGCGCGCCTCCACATGGTGCCCGAGTGCCTTCCTCGAGACATTGGCTAGGTCAGAGGCCCTCCAGAGGAGAGCCCCCGAGCCCAGCCTGAGGGGAGCGTCGGGCGTGTCTTCCTATGCGAGGGAGGGAGACGCCCCATCCCTGAGTGAAAATCCTGAGGTGCGGCCACCAGGTGCCGCAACTTCATGAGGCTCCAGGACGAGTAACTACTTCTTCTTCTTGTGGACGGCCTCAGGAGGGTAGGCGGTGCCATCGTTGTCTGGATCCTCGACCGCCGCTGCCTGGTAAGTACTCGAGTAAGCGCACTGCGTCCTTCTATTCACAAGCGACAACGATGATGCCCCCGCTTCCTGGCATCTTCAGGACATTGTAGCCGTGGTGAGTCACCGCCATGAACTTGGCCTGGGCCGGGTACCCGAGGATGGCGTTGTATGGGAGATGAATGTAGGCGACGTCGAAGTCGATGAGCTCGCTGTGGTAGTTTTCGCGCTTGCCAAAGGTGACAGGTAGGCGGACCGTCCCTATGGGGGTGGTGGAGCCGTCAGTCGCTCCGGAGAAAGGCTTGGTAGGTAGTAGCTAATTGTACGGTACTTGATGGCAATTGAATGTCTCGGCAGACAGGACATTAATCCATGCGCCACCATCGAGGAGGGTCTTGGTGACTTGAACGTTGCTGATGCTGGGTGAACAAAACATCGGGAGGGCGCCGGCCGTCGCCGTGCACTTGAGCTGGTCTGCTGAACTGAAGGTGATGGGGCACTTGTACCACCTGAGTAGGCGCGTGGCTTCGAGCTTGGGGAGAGCCGCATTCACTTCTCGGGCGAACTGCTTGAAGAGGCGTTGAGACGCCGGGGCCTACACTCCGCCGAAGATGCAAGCGATGGCGCGAGGCTCCTGGAAGCCCTAAGCCTCCTCTTCATGGTCGTAGTTCCTTCTTGGTGGTGATAGAGGAGGGAGACTAGCCTTGCCCTGGGGACGGTTCTCGTGAGGCTGGTCCCTCCAGGCACCCTCACGAGATTGCTCCCTCCATGCATCCTCACGAGGCTGATCGCACGAACGGTCCTCCTGAGGCTGGTCACACCACTCCTGGTGAGGGCCGCGATCGTCCCAGCGTCCCCCGGTTTGACTTCCCCCATAGCCGTAGCCATGGTTGCTGCGCTCGGGGCGTTGGCTGACACGTCCTTCGCGGAGGGTCTTGAGCTCTTGAGAGTCATGGGTGTTATGGTTGTGCATGTTGTGGAAGGTACAAAACGGACGGCTGTTTTTTGATGACTCTGGGTAGTCACGACAATGCTTCATCTCTAGCTCAGCCGCAAGCACTGCCACTCCCTTGCGCTATACATCCTTTCTCTTGGCCTTCATGTCTTTAGGATCAATAGCAGGGAGCTCGACGAGGGAGAGGCGCCCCTCCTCAGCTCTGGCGCACTTGGTCACGAGGTTGAACAACGCAAGGGACGTATAGAGATCTTCGGGGATGGCGAGCTCCTCCTTCATCTTGATGTCACGGACACCATCTGAGAACGCTGAAATGATGGCCTCGTCCGTGGCCTAGGGGATCTTGACGGGGACACTATTGAAGCGCTGGATGAACATTTGTAGGGTTTCTCCTGGTTGTTGCTTGATACGCCGCAGGTCACCCACGGCCGGGGGGAGGTCGCGCGTGACCTGGAAGTAGGCGATGAACCGCTCGTGCATCTCGCCCCAGGTGGAGATCGATCCCGCGGGTAGGTTCAGGAGCCACGAGCGCTGGAGAGCCCCCACTAGTGTTGACGAGCTCGGCGGTGCAGTCGAGCCATTCTTCGTAGAAGTCATTGACGGGGCGGTAGCGGAGGAGCTCATGTGCCATGAGAAATGCAGCCTGGGCGTCTGCGGGTCCACGGCGAGCGTGGGACGACGAGACCGCCAGGGTCAGTGACGGGGTCGCGGTGCGTCCGTCTCGCCACACGGAGGGGTGGAGAGACAAGGCCTGCTGCTCGTGTCACACTGGGCCGGTGGCGGCATTGGCAGCTGATCTACCACAAGAGTAGGGGATCTATTGTAGTCATTTCGATAAGTAAGAGTGTCAAACCCAACGAGGAGCGGAAGGAAATGATAGGCAGTTTTCAGTAAGGTATTTTCTGCAAGAACTGAAATTATCGGTAACAGATAGTTTTGTGATAAGATAGTTGGTAACAAGTAACAAATAGTAAAATTAAATAAGGTGCAGCAAGATGGCCCAATCCTTTTTGTAGCAAAGGACAAGCCTGGACAAACTCTTATATAAGGAAAAGCACTCCCAAGGACACATGGGAATTATCGTCAAGCTAGTTTTCATCACATTCCTATGATTCGCGATCGTTACTTTGATAATTTGGTATGTGGGTGGATCATTGCTTGGATACTGCCCTTACTTGGACAAGCATCCCACTTATGATTAACCTCTATTGCAAGCATCCGCAACTACAAAATAAGTATTAAGCTAAACCTAACGATAGCATGAAACATATGAATCTAAATCAGCCCCTTCCGAAGCAACGCATAAACAAGGGTTTAAGCTTCTGTCACTATAGCAACCCATCATCTACTTATTACTTCCCAATGCCTTCCTCCTCTAGGCCCAAACAATGGTGAAGTGTCATGTAGTCGACGTTCACATGACACCACTAGAGGAAAGAAAACATACATCTCATCAAAATATTGAACGAATACCAAATTCACATGACTACTTATAGCAAGACTTCTCCCATGTCCTCAGGAACAAACGTAACTACTCACAAAGCATATTCATGTTCATAATCAGCGGGGTATTAATATGCATAATCGATTTGTACATATGATCTTCCACCAAGTAAACCAACTAGCGTCAACTACAAGGAGTAATCATCACTACTAGCAACCTACACGTACCAATATGAGGTTTTGATACAAGGATTGGATAAAAGAGATGAACTAGGGTTTGAGAGGAGATAGTGCTGGTGAATATGTTGATGAAGACAAACCTCCCCAAGATGGGAGAGTTGTTGGTGATGATGGCGGTGACGATTTCCCCCTCCCGGAGGGAAGTATCCCATGCAGAATAGCTCCGCCGGAGCCCTAGATTGGTTCCGCCAAGGTTCCACCTCGAGACGGCGGCGCTTCGTCCCGAAAACCTCCTTATGGTTTTTTCCAGGTCAAAACACCTCATATAGCAGTAGATGGGCATCGGGGGGCTTCCAGGTGACCCACGAGGCAGGGGGCGCGCCCAGGGGGCGCCCCCCACCCTCGTGGACGGTGGGTGGCCCCCTCCTGTACTTCTTTCACCAGATATTTTTTATATTTTCCAAAACGGAGTTTCGTGGAGTTTCAGGGCTTTTGAGTTGTGCAGAATAGGTCTCCAATGTTTGCTCCTTTTCCAGCCCAGAATTGCACCTACCGACATTCTCCCTCTTCATGTAAACGTCGTAAAATAAGAGAGAAAAGGCATAAGTATTGTGACATATTGTGTAATAACAGCCCATAATGCAATAAATATCAATATAAAAGAATGATGCAAAATGGACGTATCAACTCCCCCAAGCTTAGACCTTGTTGGTCCTCAAGCGAAAGCCGATATCGAAAAATATGTCCACATGTTTAGAGATATATTGTCAATAAAATAAAATATGGACATGAGGGCATCACAATCATTCTTCTAACAGCAACATATATATATATATATATATATATATATATATATATATATATATATATATATATTGTCATATGATTCTTATGCTAAAGTTACAATCTATTCACAAAGTCAAGTATGAATCAGAAACTCTATTGGAAGCTAACAAACTATGATCTCGGTCATTGAAGCAATTGCAATTTATCATAACATCGGAAAGTGTCAATATTAGAGCTTTTCAGCAAGTCCACATACATAACTATCATTTAGTCTTTCAGAATTGCTCACACTCACGCAATACTTATGGGTATGGATTTTTAATCGGACAGAGAGAAAGATAGGGCTTATAGTGTTGCCTCCCAACCTTATACCTCAAGGGTAATGTCCACAGTAATAGATCATGATAGCTTCCATCCAAGTGGGTATATATATCTTTATGACACAATGTGCTTGCCAAAGGATAAAATGTAAAAAGGAAAGGTGAAGATCACCATGACTCTTATAAGGTAAGAACAATAGATAGGCTGTTCGCAGAGGGAAGCACAGGTTGTCATGTGCTTTTATGGTTGGATGTAGAAAATCTTAGCGCAAAAGAACGTCACTTTATATTGCCACTTGTGATATGGACCTTTATTATGCAGTCCGTCGCTTTTATTGCTTCCATATCACAAGGTCGAATAAAGTTTATTTTCTCCACACTAATAGATAACACATATTTTAGAGAGTTGCGACAATGACAACTTACTTGAAGGATCTTACTCAATCCGTAGGTAGATATGGTGGACTCAAATGGGAAAACTTGGTTTAAGGATGTATGGAAGCACAAGTAGTATCTCTACTTGGTGCAAAGAGTTTTGGCTAGAATGAGGGGGAAAGGCAAGCTCAACATGTTGGATGGTCCATGACAATATACTTTATTTCACATATAAGAAAACATAACCCATTATGTTGTCTTCCTTGTCCAACATCAACTATTTAGCATGTCATATTTTAATGAGTGCTCACAATCATAAAAGATGTCCAAGATAGTATATTTGTATGTGAAAACCTATCTTTCCTTATTACTTCCTATTAATTGCAATGATGACCAAAACTACGTTTGTCAACTCTCAACAACTTTTATTCATCATACTCTTTATATGTGAAGTCATTACTTTCCATAGGATCAATATGATCTCTTTGATACTTTTTATTCTTTCTTTTATCCTCTCATGATCATAGTGAGAAAGTCATGCCCTTGATTGAAAACTAATCTTTATTATATAGCTCACGGCTAGATCGTACTAAACTTTATTCTACTAGATCAGGATATTACCAAACGGAACGAACTAAGAAAAACGGTAAAGATAGCAGTGTGATGGTGATACGATATCGGGGCACCTCCCCCAAGCTTGGCAGTTGCCAAGGGGAGTGCCCATAACCATGTGATTATGACTCCGTCTTCGAAGGTGGTGATGATGGTGTTGGTAGCAGTGATGACGGAGTATCGTACATCGAGCGTAGGAGATCCTCCAACTTGCGGATAATACCCTTGAGTGTGGCGATAAGCTCCTTCAGGAAAATATTTTCACTTGTGAGATACTTGTTTTGTCTTTGAGCTAATTCAATCATCTTGAAAGCTTCAATCTTAGTTGAAGTAAAAAAAATTGGAAGGGGTTGAAGGATGTCTTCTTCTGCTACTGCCGGAGCCTGATCTTCCATACCCTTCTTGATCCTATTCTCCTTGTTGATATCCACATGTTTTTCTCTCTTCAGCTCTATCTTCATTAAGCAAGCATTGTGGCCACCATTGTTGCAGGAGGAGGATGACATGATGCCTGACCTTGTCAACTCTGGCAGAAAATAGCTCGAAACAAATGCAGAGGATTTTCGCATGGTGCGGTGGTCAAAACCTCCGGGAGATTATATAATGATTTTTTATCGACAGAACAAAGTAACGTGCAAGAAAACAGAGTCCGGAGGGCACATGGGGTGCCCAGGAGGTAGGGTGGCGCTCCCAGGGGGTAGGGCGCACCCTCCACCCTCGTGGACGCATCCTGTCCTGCCCGGAATGCTTCTTATTTTTCTATTTTTCTAAATATTCCAAGACGGAGAAAAATTGCCATTAGAACTATTTTGGAGTCGGTATACTTACCGTACCACATACCTCTTCCTTTTCGGAGTCAGAATCATTCCGGAAAGTATCCATTATGTACTCCTCCGGGGTTACGGTTTCAATAACATTGATTTCAACATTTATAGGATTACCTGAGATATAATGTTTGATTCCTTGATCGGTCACCACCTTTGGATTTGTGCCTTCATATTTGTTGATTTTTATGGCACCGGAACGATAGACCTCCTCGATAACGTAAGGACCTTCCCATTTCGAGAGAAGTTTTCCTGCAAAAAAATTTAAACGAGACTTGTATAGCAAGAAATAATCACCTACGTTAAACTCCCGCTTTTGTATCCTTTTGTCATGCCATCTTTTAACCTTTTCTTTAAACAGTTTGGCATTTTTGTAGGCATGGGTTCTCCATTCATGAAGCGAGCTAATGTCAAATAACCTCTTCTCACCAGCTAGTTTGAAATCATAATTGAGCTCTTTAATATTCCAATATGCCTTATGTTCTAGTTCGAGAGGTAAGTGACATGCTTTTCCATAGACCATTTTATCCGGAAACATGCCCATAGGATTTTTATATGGAGTTCTATAGGCCCATAATGCATCATCATGTTTCTTGGACCAATTCTTTCTAGATCTATTAACAGTCTTTTGCAAAATAAATTTTAGCTCCATATTACTTAATTCTACTTGACCACTAGACTGCGGGTGGTATGGGGATGCAATTCTATGATTAACATCATACTTAGCAAGCATCTTACGGAAAGCACCATGAGTAAAGTGTGAACCACCATCAGTCATTAAGTACCTAGGGACTCCAAACCTCGGAAAAATAATTTCTCTAAGCATCTTAATGGAGGTGTTGTGATCAGCACTACTAGTTGGAATAGCTTCTACCCACTTAGTAACGTTATCAAGAGCAACTAAAGTATGTGTATACCAATTAGAGGAAGGAAACGGTCCCATATAATCAAAGCCCCAGACATCAAATGGTTCCATAACAAGTGAATAATTCATAGGCATTTCTTGACGTCTAATAATATAACCTATTCTTTGAGATTCATCACAAGACAAGACAAACTTACGGGCATCCTTGAAGAGAGTAGTCCAATAAAAACCAGATTGCAGTACCTTATGTGCAGTTCTATATCCAGCATGGTGTCCTCCATAAGCCTCGGAGTGACACTTGCGTAGGATCTGTTCCTGTTCATGCTCAGGTACACAACATCTAATAATACCATATACTCCTTTATAAAGGTGTGGGTCATCCTAGAAATAATGTCTTAAATCATAAAAAAAAACATTTTCTTTTGCTGGTATGTGAAACTAGGTGGTATAAATTCAGCAACAATGTAATTAGCATAATCAGCATACCATGGAGCAATACGAGAAGCATTTATGACAGCTAATTGTTTATTAGGAAAGCTATCATCAATAAGTAGTGGGTCATCATGAATATTCTCTAACCTAGACAAGTTGTCTGCAACAGGGTTCTCAGCTCCCTTTCTATCAATAATATGCAAATCAAATTCTTGTAGCAGGAGAACCTATCTAATAAGTATAGGCTTAGCATCTTTCCTTTACATAAGATATTTAACAGTAGCATGATCAGTGTGAACAATTACTTTATAATCAACAATATAAGGTCTAAACTTATCACAAACAAATACAACTACTAAAAATTCTTTCTCATTAGTAGCATAATTTTTCTGGGCACTATCTAGAGTTTTACTAGCATATTGGATAACTTTTAATTTCTTATCAACTCTTTGTCCTAGAACAACGCCTACATCATAATCACTAGCATCGCACATAATTTCAACGGGTAAATTCCAGTCAGCAGGCTGGACAATAGGTGCAGAAATCAATGATTGCTTAAGTATTTCAAATGCTTCTACACAATCATCATCAAAGACAAAAGGGACATCTTTTTGTAAGAGATTAGTCAGAGGCCTAGAGATTTCGGAGAAGTCCTTAATGAACCTCCTATAAAACCCGGCATGACCAAGGAAACTTATTATACCTTTTATGTCCTTGGGACACGGCATCTTTTCAATAGCATCAACCTTAGCTTTATCAACTTCAATACCTCTTTCAGAAATTTTATGCCCCAAGACAATGCCTTCATTAACCATAAAGTGGCACTTTTCCCAATTCAAGACAAGATTAGTTTCTTCACATCTCTGCAAAAATCGATCAAGGTTGCTTAAGCAATCATCAAAAGAAGTTCCATAAACGGAAAAATCATCCATGAAAACCTCAACAATCTTTTCACAAAAACCAGAGAATATAGCCATCATGCATCTTTGAAAGGTAGCAGGTGCATTACGTAAACCAAAAGGCATATGTCTATAAGCAAAGGTATCAAAGGGACAAGTAAAAGTGGTATTTTCTTGATCCTCTTTGGACACAGGTATTTGAGAGAAACCAGAATAGCCATCTAGAAAGCAAAAATGAGTATGTTTGGATAACCTTTCTAGCATTTCATCAATAAAAGGTAAAGGGTAATGATCTTTCTTAGTAGCTTTATTTAATTTGCGGAAATCAATTACCATCATATAACCTGTAACAATTCTTTGCGGGATCAATTCATCTTTATCATTAGGAACAACAGTAATACCTCCCTTCTTAGTGACACAATGGATAGGGCTTACCCACTAACTATCAGCAACTAGATAAATTATACCTGCCTCTAGAAGCTTCAGTATTTCTATCCTTACCACATCTTTCATCCTAGGATTTAACCGTGGTTGATGATCAATAACCGATTTAGCGTCCTTTTCCAAATTTATCTTGTGTTGGCATAGAGTGGGACTAATGCCCTTAAGATCATAAAGAGTATATCCAATAGCAGCACGACGCTTCTTTAGAGTTTTCAATAATTTCCCTTCTTCCTGCTCTGAAAGGTTAGCACTAATAATAACAGGATATATCTTCTTTTCATCAAGATAAACATACTTAAGAGTATCAGGTAATGGTTTGAGTTCCAACATGGGATCACCCTTGGGTGGAGGAAGATCCCCTAGAATTTCAACAGGAAAGTGGTGTTTCAATAAGGGTCGTTCTCTCATTCATATACATATCATTTTCATGGTCTAGCAGATATTGTTCTAAGGGATCATTAGGAGGTACAGGAATAGAAGCAAGACCAATAATTTCATCCTTACTAGGCAATTCTTTATCATGGGGTTCTGTACGAAATTTAGCAAAGTTAAAATCATGAGACATATCTCCTAATAAAATAGTAATAATATCTTTTTCGCAGTCTATCTTAGCATTAACAGTATTCAAGAAGGGTCTACCAAATATAATGGGGCAAAAATCATCTTGTGGGGAACCAAGAACAAGAAAATCAGCAGGGTATTTATCTTTCCCACACAAGACTTCAACATCTCTAACAATCCCAACTGGTGAAATAGTGTCTCTATTGGCAAGCTTAATAGTAACATCAATACCTTCTAGCTTACCAGGTGCAATATCGTGCATAATTTCTTCATATAAGGAAATGGGTATTACACTCGCACTAGCACCTACATCACATAAACCATGATAGCAATGACCTCCTATTTTAACAGAAATAATTGGCATGCCTACAGTAGGTCTATGTTTATTCCTTGTATCGGGTCTGGTGATTCTAGCAGCTTCCTCATGGAGGTAAATAACATGCCCATCTATATTATCGACCAAGAGATGTTTAACCATAGCAGCACTAGGTTCAAATTTAATTTGCTCAGAGGGTGTAGGTGTTCTAGTATTACTCTTACAAACCATAGTTAAAGCTTTAGAATGATTATTTATTTTAAGAGGGAAAGGTGGTTTCTCAATATAGGCGGTAGGAACAATAGGCTCAACATTATAAGTGATAGTCTTTTCTTCAACTTTAACAGGTTCAACTTCTTTTACTTGAGGATTAAAAGAAATTGGATGCAAATCGGGATGCAATGTTACATCTCCTGTAAAGGGATTAACTAGCAGTTTCTCTATCATACCGGAAGGAATTTCAAAGCAAACATTTTCAGTATGTTCGGTAGGTTGAGGAGCAACTCCATCCTCTACTGGTTGGGGTGAAGATACCCCGAACAAGCCCCTCAAAGGATTAAGTTCCATAGTAACAAGTGACACTAAATTTCAGCACACTATATAAAATTTTCCTTACCAAATTTCACTTACCAAAGGCACTTCACTCCCCAGCAACAGCGCCAGAAAAGAGTTTTGATGACCCACAAGTGTAGGGGATCTATCGTAGTCCTTTCGATAAGTAAGAGTGTCGAACCCAATGAGGAGCAGAAGGAAATGATAGGCAGTTTTCAGTGAGGTATTTTCTGCAAGCACTGAAATTATCCGTAACAGATAGTTTTGTGATAAGATAGTTGGTAACAAGTAACAAACAGTAAAAGTAAATAAGGTGCAGCAAGATGGCCCAATCCTTTTTGTAGCAAAGGACAAGCCTGGACAAACTCTTATATAAGGAAAAGCACTCCCGAGGACACATGGGAATTATCGTCAAACTAGTTTTCATCACGTTCATATGATTCACGTTCGTTACTTTGATAATTTCGTATGTTGGTGGACCGGTGCTTGGGTACTGCCCTTACTTGGACAAGCATCCCACTTATGATTAACCTCTATTGCAAGCATCTGCAACTACAAAAGAAGTATTAAGGTAACCCTAACCATAGCTTCTGTCACTCTGGCAACCCATCATCTACTTATTACTTCCCAATGCCTTCCTCTAGGCCCAAACAATGGTGAAGTGTCATGTAGTCGACGTTCACATGAAACCACTAGAGGAAAGACAACATACATCTCATCAAAATATCGAACGAATACCAAATTCAAATCACTACTTATAGCAAGACTTCTCCCATCTCCTCAGGAACAAACGTAACTACTCACAAAGCATATTCTTGTTCATAATCAGAGGGGTATTAATATGCATAATTTATTTGAACATATGATCTTCCACCAAGTAAACCAACTAGCATCAACTACAAGGAGTAATCAACACTACTAGCAACCTACAGGTACCAATATGAGGTTTTGATACAAGGATTGGATACAAGAGATGAACTAGGTTTTCAGAGGAGATGTTGCTGGTGAATATGTTGATGAAGTCAAACCTCCCAAAGATGGGAGAGTTGTTGGTGATGACGGCGGTGATGATTTCCCCCTCCCGGAGGGAAGTATCCCCGGCAGAACAGCTGCGTCGGAGCCCTATATTGGTTCTGCCAAGGTTCCGCCTCGAGACGGCGGCGCTTCATCCCGAAAATGTCCTTATGATTTTTTCCAGGTCAAAACTCGTCATATAGCAGAAGATGGACATCGCGGGGCTACCGGGTGGCCCACAAGGCAGGGGGCGTGCTCCCACCCTCGTGGATGGTGGGTGGCCCCCTCCTGTAGTTCTTTCACCAGATATTTTTTATATTTTCCAAAACGGAGTTTCGTGGAGTTTTAGGGCTTTTTGAGTTGTGCAGAATATGTCTGCAATGTTTGCCCCTTTTCCAACCCAGAATTCCAACTGCCGACATTCTCCCTCTTCATGTAAACCTTGTAAAATAAGAGAGAAAAGGCATAAGTATTGTGACATAATGAGTAGTAACAACCCATAATGCAATAAATATCAATATAAAAGCATGATGCAAAATGGACGTATCAGCAGCAGGCGATGGAGAACGGCGAGCCGGTCCGCCGGCAGGAGCTGTTTGAGCGACGTGGCCGGCAAGGGCGGCACGCCGCTTAGCACGGGCTATGTGAGCGTCGGCCATGGGACAAGTGGGACGACAGAGCATGTTTCGACGGAAGGGAAGCTTCGGCACACCCCTACCTGGCATGCCAAATGTTAGATCTTGGGTTCTGACAAAACCCTTGAGGTGTGAACACTGGGGTGCGTGCGAAGATCTCTCCTTCCGCCCTATGTCACCTACTCGTCGATTCCTAAGCCTAGCTTGTCGAACTCAAAGAACAAGGGACCCAAAGGCTTATACTGGTTCAGGCCATCGTTGTGGTGTAATACCCTAATCGAGTGTGGTGTGGTGGATTGCCTTGAAGTCTGGGGAAGAACAAGTACAGGGGAAGAACCGCCTCCTAAGGAGACATGTTCTTCCGCTCGGATGAGCTTGCTGGTGTGTGCCAGGTTTCTCTTTTCTTCTTCCCCCCCCCCTCTCTATGGTGGTGGCTATTCCAATTTCTTGTGGCCCGGGTCCTCCTCCCAAATATTGAGCGGGAAGGGATCCCACAACGGCCAAGTTTCAAGGGGGACAACTAGTACAAGCTATCGTAACAAAGTTGGTCTTCCCCTGCCAAAGGCTCTGGTGGTGACGCCGCCGTGGGCTCCGTGATGACCTCCACTCTATTGTTCTACTGGTCTTGGTCTTGTTGCACCGATGTGGAAACCTTTAGCTGATGCCTCGGGACTCCTCGCATGCGCCTGCCCCTTCAGCACCAAAAAGAAAACTGGCATCCTGTGCCCGCTGGCGCTCGCTTGGTGTTGGTCGTCATGGCTCACGTCATGAGGACCTCGCGAGGTGCCCCTTGCCTTGATATCTCAGCTCCTGGGAAATATTTTGCTTCTGTTTTCAATTCAGATTTTCAACCAAATGTTCAAATTGCTATATCTTTTATTTTGTTTATCCAATTTAGGTAATTCCTTTTCCTATGCACTCACAAAAACCACCAATTTATGACAGTACCAACCTTACACATGTTTGCACTATTCAAATTTGACTTTGTTTAAATTTGAATTCAAACTTCCGGAGTCCATATCTTTCAAACCGTTGATCCAAATTAGTTGATTCTATTTTGCATTGTGATCCAACTAGCATGTAGAAGAGCTATACCAATTGATATGTTCTGTTAATTATATTTTTATATGAATTCCTTCCTGTTGACTATATTGGGTGTTATGTTGAATACAGTTTATTTATCGGTGCCTTCGTTATCGTATAGTTTTTCCGGAGTGTGAAGCGGATCAGAGTTGAGCGTTAGAGTACTTCGACAATGTTCAAGACAAGTTTGCACTTCTGATTGTTCCCATCCTATATTCTGCTATGCATGTGTGATTTCTACGCTATGACATGTGCTTGGGTTGATCTATATGTTCTCTGTTGTCATATTCTGATATTGATTGTATTGTGTGTTGGTGTGATCAACTTGCTATGGTAGATGGGTCATGTGTCGAGTGATGCATGGAACTGGTGAGTCTTTATAGCTGTAGGCTCGGGGCTTTTTCTCAAGTGAATGCGTGAACGGCTGAGCGCTCTATTGTCCCTAGAGAATGTGTGATGACTGAGCGCACTTGAGTTGTCGGGGCTTTTTCTCACGTGAATGTGTCACTGGCTGAGCACTCTATTGTCTCTAGAGAATGCGCTAGGACTGAGCACACTTGAGACATGTTGGAGATCTTTGCCGTCTATGTTAGTGTGCACCTTGCCTATGTCATGGAGGTAGGTGAAGGTAGCTTTACGCAAAATCAAACTTGAGTCATCTGTTATCATACCTTGCTTGTGGATGTAGGTTCGCCATATCATATTGTGTGATTTACCAATACATTTAATGTATTGACCCTTTGTGGATGCAACTTATCATGTTGCAGATTTTTCCGATGATCATTGAGATACAGTAGGGTCGCGAGTCTTCGCTCAACATTGTCTCTACTAGGCATTGATGGTACTCATCGTTTTCTTATGCTACTTTTCCAATGTTATTATTGAATAAGTTAACTATGTGCTATTCAGGTTGTAATACTTTGTAAATTATGGATCATACATTATATTAAATGATGCACTTGTTATTTGATATTCATATGTACTATGTGTGCTTGTGAGTCAATCCAGAGACTAGCACGGTAAGCATAGAGAAACCTAATCTTATTAGGTTCGGGTCGTTATAATCATATTTTTCGAGCCTGTCCGGAGTTCTGTCGCGACATATCGCGCTTTCTACGGGAGGACGCACTACGGCTGTCGTTGATTTATCACCATGCGAGGAGATCGGGCTCCATGGCGCGGAGGCATGGTAATAGACAGCCATTCCCATGATGGAGGTGGGGAAGATGGCGACCCGTCGTTTCCTCTCACTCCTTGCTGCTGATTGAGCAGTTCCGGTTTTGTTTTGATCATGTTTATGCCAATTTTCACAATACAACTATGTGATGTGATGATAAATTGACCCAAATTTGATGCATTTGTACACACAGTTTATGGCAAACTATGTGATGTGATGCTAATTTGCCCAAACTTTGTATGTGCAAATTTCATAGACACACATGCACGGTATTTTTAAAATTTGCCATGGAAAATTGATGCTAAACTCATATCATGATATTTTTAAATTTTCCATGGAAAAATTTCTTTTTCATTTAAATTGTTCGCCATAATTATCATTGGGCTTTGAAAGATGCCATGGAAAATTCTTCAATTTTTTTGCCATGGCAAAATGTACCTTCTCTTTATTGCCATGGGAAATTAACATTAGTTACCATGACAAGTTTACCTTTGTTGACCTGGCAAATTTAACTACACTGCAATGGAAATTATTCTTTTTTTCATAATTCTTTTTTTTCATAATTAGTTATGTTTTAACAAACACGACAAATTTCTCATACAACTATGGAACTTTTAATTAAAATACTATGGCAATTTTTATTATGAATCGTCCATGGCAATTTTTTCTATTAATAATTATTTTTTGTTCAATTTGCCTTGGAAAATTACCAACAATTGACATGGTGATTCTAGAATTTTTAATTCCAACCTTTTCATTTTAGTAAGTTCATCTAACATGGCAATATTACAATCTTCAATACCACCATCTTTCGTTTTGGTAAATAGTTTCCATGTCAATTTTACAAATGAATTTCCATAGACAATGGAAAATTGTTATTCAATTTTAGAGGTCATTTTGGCATGTCAATGCACCATTTTCTCTTTAAATTTAGTTAGTTTTTCTTGTATGCCAAATTTTGCGTGTGTGTGTGAGCTGCGCACTCATTTTTGTCATCGCAAAATTGTTTAGTAGATAGTTGTCATGGCAAATTGCTTTTAGTATAGATCGTTCTTCCCACTTCAATCCAAATATGTTGTCTAAATTCACCATGCATTCGAGATTTTTTTAGAGGTCCTTTTCCCATGTCAATGCACCATGTGTCAAAAAATTTGTTAGTTCTTTTTCGTACGACAAGTGGCATGTGTGAGTTGCCCACTCAATTTTGGTCATTTTATCTATAACAATCAATTATTGTTTTTTCAAAATTTCACAATGTTTATTTTTCAGGTTCTTCCATCTATGATTCATATCATTTTTGCAAGTCTTCAATTTTTATCATGTCTATTTTTACTTATTCATTAAATCCGACGTTCAAATCTATATATACATTTTTACGGCAAGAATTTGGTAACATACATTGGCAAAGCCTTTTCTTAAAAATGGCATGGAAACTCTTTTAATTGTGTATCACTTCAACAAATTCATTTCTCTTTCAACATGATTAAAAAATACTTTTTATGAGGCAATGGCAATTTAAGTTCTTGCATCATCGCATTTGAAGTTTTTGTCTTCACGGTAAAAAAATTCTTTTGCAACAATGGAAATGTAATTTATGGGTCTTGTCAATTTTTCGACACAATGGTAACAAATTAATTTATTTTCGATGGGACAATGACAATTCAATTGCATGCAGCATGCCAAATGTAGTTTATGGGTCATGACATTTTTTAATATATGAATACACTTTCATGGCAATTTTCTTACACAAATAATGGAAAATATAACTAAACCTACTGGAAATTTTTAATATGCACCATGACAATTTTTTATATAATTTGTGATATTTTACGTACACGAAAAATTTATCATAAACAACATAGCAAAAACAACTTTTTATGGTACTATGGCAAATTTACTTTATGGGTCATGGCAATTTTAGTGTATGCATCATGGCAAATTTTGTGCATGGACCATGGCAATTCTCATTTTTTTACACACCATGGAAAGTTTGCTTTCTGAACCATAGGAAACGACATAATAAATTTAGTGCATGGAGGTGGTAGCCAGGAAGTGGACCGACCTAGGTTAGTGCTCAGGCGCTTTGCCGCCATAAATGTAACCGTCGCACAGAAGCGGAAGCGGACATAGCTGCAAGAGGAGCATGCATCAACTTGTCAATGTGTATCTACTAGACCACCTGGTTGCTCCCGCGGGGCTGCTCACGACGGCATTCGGCACCATGGCTTGTCTCCTCCCTCGCGAGCTGCAGCTCACCTGTTCATCAGCAGGGTTGCTACTGCGGGAAGGCCCTCCTGAAGGCCGCCGTGGATGGCAACCTCGGCCAGCCCCAATTAGGTAGCATTTCTGTGACGCCCGAGACCGACGTCCCAGAAGATACCAGAAGATTCCCGAAGGTTCCAGATGTTCCGGGTTACCCGTGGGTTTCTTTTGAGCTTGTGTTATTTATTTTTTTGCATTGCATCATGTCATCATGCCATCATGTCATTCATCTTTGCATCTCAACCTAAATAATCCGTGTGGACCTTCGGTCCATTTAAATCGAGGGAAGGTGACTTCTCTTTATAACATATAAAAGCCTCCTAATAATTAGGGAGCTATATTAATAAATATTCCATTGCTTCGGAATCACCGTAACACACTTGCATATTTTCCCCATTGTCTTTTCACTTCGAGTTCACCTTCAAAATCTTGCCTATAATTCTTTCCGTTGTTTCGAGGCTCCTCCTTTTATCTAAACTCCTTTTATTGCAAGCTAAATGTTTTAGTTTGCACTTCCTTTTTTGTTGGAATTATTTTGTTGGGTTGGTTTATTCCGTAAAGCCTTACAAATGTCCATCATTTTATTCTTTTCTGTGGCTCTTTCTTTTTATTTTGCTCTCTCCCTCTTTTATTTCTGTTTAAGAAATAAAAAGAGGCCCAGCCTTCCCTCTCCTTCCCTCTTGGGCCTCCTCCATCCCTTCTGGCCCAGCTGGCATCAGGCCCAGCCGCCACCAGCCCGACTCCTCCTGGCGACCGAACCCTAGCGAGGCACCCCTTCTCCCGTCGCTCCCACCCCGCCGCCAGTTTTCCTCTCCCCTCGTCCCCTTCGTTTTTTTCCCGATATCCTCGCCCCGGCTCCCTCCGTTCCCTGCCGAGCCCGCAGGCGCAGCGGCCGGTCCCCCCGACCCCGAGCCGTCCCGTCGGCCAGGCCTCTGGCCTCCCCTTCGTCCACCGCTGGCCAGCGCCGCCTCGCCCTCTCGTCGGCCGGCCAGGAGCGCCTTCGACCAGCCTCGGGTGCCCGCGCCTCCGGCTCCCTTCTCCAGGCAGTGGCCCCGAGTCCCTCCTCTGCGCCCCTTCGTCCAGCGCCCGGACAGGGCCTCGTAGCCCCGAGCGCTGCCTCCTCCGCCCCGGCCCTGTCCAGCAGCCCGGCCGCCCCAAGCCCCTCGAGTTGCTGCGCCGTGGCCTCGTCGCCGTGCTGCCCTTGTTTTGCTGCTGTTGTAGTTTTGTTCCTTTTGTTTTGTTGCTGGTGATAACCTGAACAGAGAACGAACCGGCAAGACCGTCCGACGCTTGAACATCTACCAAACGCCCGTGTACACCTTCGAGTCGCCAACGACCCGACAAGTACCACTACATGTTCAAGTACCTCGACGACCGAACGGCTACGAGCTCGAGAACGACTACTCGGAGACCCAAGTACCACTACCGTCGCCCGAACGTCTACCGTCGCCGAGTACCACTACTTCCTCTACCGTCGCCCGAGTACAACTACCGCCGACGGAACAACTACTTCCCTCTACGACACGTGTACCACGACTCGCGAGAACGCCTTCTTCCTCTACGTCTCGAACCGTCCCGAAACATTTGTTTCGAAGGTATAACCCCGTCGATGACCCGTGTGATGCTTGCTTGTGTTGTATGAATGTCTCCCGTGTGTGCTTCGTGCCCGTTCCACCTTTTGTTGTGTTCCTCGGTTGCCTCGTCACCGACTCGTGGGAACCCGGTAACGGGATCGCCCCACCTTTCATCTCGTTTGACTCGCTTCGTCACCTTTTGCACCGGTCTCTCAACGAGTACCGGAACCGAGATGTTGCGTTGCACCATTTTCGGATCATGCCGTGGCACCCTTTCGTTCCACCACGGTAACAAATGCTTCATGTCTCTTTTAAGCCAACCTTTTGATAAAACTTGCATAAACTTGATCATGTCATCCGCATCATGTTAACAACATTATAATGTTTAATTGTTGTTTGCTTATAATTAATAAACATGCTCATGGGGATTTTCCGGATATGTTGTTGTTATTTTCCGGCCTCATTTAAAATGTCTTAATAGTGTAGTTTTATTATGCTTCACCTCTTGCATGTTAAAAAAAATTAATCTTGTCTTGTAATAAACAAGAGTCAACTAAATAAATTAAATGTGGTGTTCCGTCAATATGCAACCCGTTGCATATTGATCTCCACTTAACTTGTAGTATTTGTTTGTGCACTTGCCATGCCATGCATATTTAAACCGGACATGCATCATGCTTGCTTGTGCATCGTGACATGCTTATGCTTGGGTGTTTACCGTGTTGTTCTTTCTTTCCGGTTGCTTCTCTTGTTAGCTTCGGTTTCGTTCCGGAGTTGTGAGGATCCGCTCGACTGTTGCTCCGTCTTCTTCTTGGATCCGTTCTTCTTCCTCTGTGGAATCCCAGGCAAGATGACCGAACCCGGATACCATTACTATTTTTGCCTCTTGCTAGAGTATCGCTCTGTAGTATTTGCCTCGATGCCCATGTCTTTCTTGTCAGCCTCCTACTTGTAACCAATTGCCATGTTAACCACCCTACCTACGCAAACCGTTGCTTGGCTAAGTACGCTTCGCTCAGCCCCTCTTATAGCATTGTTAGTTGCAGGTGAAGATTGAAGATGCTTGCTTCATGTTGAAGTTTGGGTTGGGTTATATCACACTATATAAATGCTTAAAATGAAATCATCTATATACTGGCAGGGTGGAAGGCTAAGCCTTTTGCTTGGTGTTTTGTTCCACTCTTGCCGTTAGGAACCGTATAAACCGGTGTTATGTTCCTTGATTTTGCGTTCCTAACACGGTTGGGGTGTATGGGACCCCCTTGATAAACCGCTAAGTGCTAAGTCTTTTCCAGCAAGTCCCAACTTTTGGTACTATTTGCCTCATAATAACAACTTAATTAATTAATTAAATTTGCATAGAGGGTCGCTCCCTCGAGGATCCTTTATTTCTACATAGCAGGGGGGGCCAGTGCCGATGGTGTTGGTCCCAAACGGGGAGCCTGCGGGAACCGCCTTGGGGCAACCCGAGGTATTTGGGTCCTGTAGCTTCACCCATCCGGTCGTGTCCTGAGACCTAGATACGCGCGGCTACTATCAGGGTGTCGACACGCCGGGAGGATTTGCTGGATTAGCCTTACCTTAGTTCGGTTTAACTTGAGCACGGGATTCCGAGAATACTCGGGTCTTCCCAAATATGGAGTTGCGACTCCGCGGATCGTGGGCTTGTAATGGGTCAAGTTGGAACACCCCTGCAGGGTTTGAACTTTCGAAAGCCGTGCCCGCGGTTATGTGGCAGATGGGAGCTTGTTAATTCCGGTTGTAGAAAACTTGACACAATGTTTCCAATACACTACCTGCGTGTGTACCGTGACTGTCAATTTCCGAATAGGGATTCGGGAGTTGAACACGGTGGGGTTATGTTTGACCGGTTTTAGTTAGGATCACTTCGTGATCATCTTTCGACCGATGCACTTCTCTTCTCGCTCTCTTTTACGTAAGTTAGTGCTAGTTGCTGCTGCAGACTCTCTCTTGTTGTTCCTTCACCTCTTATTCTTTCTTCAGCCTTGTCCTCACCCAAGGCTTAAATAGTCTTGTTACCCGGGAACGGGATTGCTGAGTCCTCTGTGGCTCACAGTTACTTCACCACACCAGATGCAGGTTCAGCCGAGTTTGATGCAGGAGTTGGATCAGTTCTTCACCAGGAGCTCGATGAAGAGTTTGGCTGTTTGCTCGTGACGTTTCGATGTTCAGTAGTGGTTTCTACTAGGATTCGATCCTGACCTGTGGCTTTATGTTGTTTTGGTATCTTTCTTTTGGGTTCTTCACCCGTAGTCGGGTTGTGATGTTCTGATTGATGTTATGCTTATGTAATGTATTGTGTGAAGTGGCGAGTGTAAGCCAACTATCTCCTTTTGCATTTTAATCCCTCTTTTACATGAGTTGTGCAAAGATACCAAACTTGAGATCATTCTAGGATGGGCTTATACCTTTAAGTCGTGCCTCGACACGTAGGAGGTATAGTCCCATCCTGGGCATTACAAGTTGGTATTCAGAGCCTTCTCCGACCTAGAAGCCCCCACTGATTGATCGAATCGTTGACGGTTGAGTCTAGGCACACACTGAAAAACTTTTTGAGTCCTATATTATATCGGAGAATAGGATTTCTTTGCTTCTCATCCCCTTTCTCTCTGGTGAGGACTCCTGACGATTACTCTTTTCTCTTCTACTTTCAAAAATTGCACCAAATTTTTTTAGGATCCCGCGAGTATTCTGGGATTGTTTCGATGTTCTTGTGACAAGGATATTGTTCTCGATGCCTCCTGTTCCCGAGGAGTTGAGCTTCGGGGTATCATTGTAACAAGCATATCGCGGCAGTACTAAATACTTAAGACGGCCGACATCGAAAATCTCTCCTATACGGCCAGTGGCAAGATAACCCCGACATCACCCAGTACTGGGGAGGTAGTTCGAGAGTATTGCCATAGCTTGTTATAGTGGATGCTTTTCGAAGGTCCGAGGTAAACAGTTTTCCGAGAAAGACTGGTTATGTGTTGAAGGATGGATACACCTGGATGTAGGTTTAGAGTTGATTGCGCGGTGCTTCCCGTGTATCCCCAACACCTGATTGCATAACTGGAAACTTTCGGAAATCTATAGGTGGGTTCATCTAGTAGTTCTAGGCATTCTTCCAACGGATGCTCGATATGAAGTTTGGGGTTCTACATTGAGTGAAGTGGTTTTATGGACTTGTTCTGATCGGGAGTTGCATCTTAAAGGGTCCTTGGCTATGCTGATCCGGGGATTGCAAAACCCTTTTGTAACATGTTCCATGAGCTTTCAGCACGAAGATGTCGAACGAAGCTTCTATCTTGTATTTGTTCTATCTGTTCCTTGTTCCTTTTTATTTTTCCTTTTGTTCTCCAAGTGGCTTCTCGACAAGTGATGTACCTGCAGAATTCATCCGTTCAATTCTCTGTTCGGATGTTATTGTGAAGATCATGTTGCATATCTATCCTTTGTTCTTGTTTTGATTCTGGTATTCGAGTTGCTTCGATGTCAAATGTTGATTCCATAACCTTCCTAATTGGTGTTCTCATATTTCTATGGGAGTGCTAATTCCTCTTGATCATCAAGATGGCCATGTAAATTCTTTTCAACCGTTGTCCTTTTTGTTCATCCCAAGTTGTCTTTGTTTTCCCCACCCTCCCACCCTTCTTCTTCTCGGAGCTAGAAATTCTCAGATGAAGTATCCATTTATTCATGTGATATTCCTTCATTCTTTCCTTCAATGTTCTTATCCGGTGATTTATCGTGAAGATGCTCATGAGCTTCAAGTTCATCATTCTTTTGTTCTCTAATTCTTCCGGTGGATGTAATTCAAGATTTTGGTGTTGACCTTATCCTTGTCCTCATTTCACAATGCTTTTTTATTCCGGTGCCCCAATTATTCATTCTCCTCTTGTTATTCATATCCGGAGTGCTGAAGATTCATAATTCTATTCTTAATCCGTTCAAATTATTTTGAGCATTGTCTTCTTATTCAAGCCTTTTTAATTCAACCGGTGCAATATCTCTTAAGCAATCTATTCCCAACGGTGATTTCTTTGAGTGGGCCCTAACCCACAGGTCTTTCCAGGATCTTACCTGACTCTTCTTTCTCCGGAGAATTCTTTCAAAGTGTGACGTAAGAATGATTTCCATCAGTCACATGCCTTCTCCAAGATCGCTTTCAAATTCTTTTCTTCATTGGTTCAACCTTTTAATTCTTCATTCCGGAGTGCTCAACAATCCTTCATGCCATTTCTCGTCGTCTCCTCAGATTTTGAAGATCGGAGAAGAGTTTTCTATTAAATCTTGACCCGTCTTCTTGAAGATTTGTGGTTCTAGCTTCATGCCATCCTCATAGTTGTTTCGATTTTGAGGAATTCTTTTCTTACCGTCCGAAGCATTCTTGAATTCTTTTCTTTGTGATCCTCCGAAGGCCATCATTTCAGAATACTTCTTCGTTCTCAGTTTTCAACTTCGTCCTCCAATATTCTTCATTGATGTCTCTTCGTTCGTCTCCCTATTCTTACGGTGGTTCTTTCAAGATTTCTCTTCCGTTGTTATCGTGTTAATTCATTTGTTCTTTTCATAATCCTACCGGTGGTTCGTTGAATACTTATCCAAGCTTGTGCTAGATCTCTCTTTAATTTTTTCCAACGAGAATAAGTAGTATGCCAAATCCTTTGGTTGTCATCAATTTAATTGGTGAAGGATATGCATAACATAATTCTTATTCTTATTCCTTCAAGGTCATTTAATCTCTTGTTCCGGAGCTTGTTCATCATATCTTATCCTTGGTTCCAAGTTGTTCATCTTGTTTTCCGGAGCTCCATGTTATTTCAATTATCATTTCAAACTTCATCTAATTCATCTCAAGCCTTGAATCTTATTCTTTCATCTTTCACTTCTCATGCTTTCATTACCGGAGTTCTTCTTGGTGGTTCATCATGTTTTAATTCATCCTTGAAGTCTTCATCAAGATTCTTGTTGAAGCTCAAGCATTCTTCATCTTGCATTCCAATTGCAATTCTTTCTACCTTATCTTTTCGGATGGTGTTATGTCATTCTTGTCAATTTCCCTTCATGTTTCATGATTCACGAGTTTCAAGAATGAGATATTTAAAACCATCATTTTTTCCTTGTTCAAGAGATCTTTCCAACCTTCAATTTTATTCATTGGAGTAACCTTGGGTTGTATTTCACCTAAAAGCTTTCCCTAAGGATTGTTCATATTATGGTGCTTATAAATGACCCAAGTTCTTCATTATCATTCCGGTAAATAAGTTTTTCATCTCCTTGTTGATCTCAATCCAATCAATTGTTTCCGTAGTGGCTGATTGTCACCTCTTAATTTTGAGATGTTTTCCATAAGCCCACAACGAGCTTATTCGTTTCGTTGTTGATTTTTCCATCAACTCCGTTCAACACTTCTTCGTAAGGATGTTTTTCATATTCATTCGTGGGAGAAGATGTCATTTTTTTTTTATTCTCCATTCATTCTTTCATTGAACTATATGCTATTCTTTCATTCCGGAGGTTTGTGATATTGCTCTCTTTGACCATCATCTCGTTTTTATCGGGATCATGTTCTTTCCCTTGCTTATCATTTAACCGGAGTGTCGTATTCTTCATTCTAGTTCCCTCATCTTATCTAGTTTGCCTCTCTTTTCAACCGGAGTGCTGTCTGAAATCTTTCTTACCCCTTGGGCCATTCTTTCAATTGTTTCAGAAGCTATATGTTGTTCATTTCATCAAGTATCATTCCATCTCCTCAAGTTCTTGTTCAATTCCTTCCATTTTTAGATGGAGTGCTGCCGAAATTCTGTCATTCTTATTCCTTGGCTATACCGTTGCAGTTTCATATTCTTTTGGCCCGTGAGCTCTTGTTTCTTGTCTTTCAACCTACAAGGCTCTCGTGATGCCCCTTGTTCCTCTTTTCTAACGGAGTGTTTCATCTTCGTTCATCTCCGTTGCTTTCTTTCTTTCAACTTGTTTAACCTCTCAAGGTTCTTTGGTTTCACTCGTCTGTCAAAGAAGCAACTTTGTTTTACCTCTTCCTTTTCCGTTTTTACCCGGTGATATCTCTAGGATCTCGGGTCGAGATCCTCTGTTAGTGTGGGAGAGTTGTGACGCCCGAGACCGACGTCCCAGAAGATACCAGAAGATTCCCGAAGGTTCCAGATGTTCCGGGTTACCCGTGGGTTTCTTTTGAGCTTGTGTTATTTATTTTTTTGCATTGCATCATGTCATCATGCCATCATGTCATTCATCTTTGCATCTCAACCTAAATAATCCGTGTGGACCTTCGGTCCATTTAAATCGAGGGAAGGTGACTTCTCTTTATAACATATAAAAGCCTCCTAATAATTAGGGAGCTATATTAATAAATATTCCATTGCTTCGGAATCACCGTAACACACTTGCATATTTTCCCCATTGTCTTTTCACTTCGAGTTCACCTTCAAAATCTTGCCTATAATTCTTTCCGTTGTTTCGAGGCTCCTCCTTTTATCTAAACTCCTTTTATTGCAAGCTAAATGTTTTAGTTTGCACTTCCTTTTTTGTTGGAATTATTTTGTTGGGTTGGTTTATTCCGTAAAGCCTTACAAATGTCCATCATTTTATTCTTTTCTGTGGCTCTTTCTTTTTATTTTGCTCTCTCCCTCTTTTATTTCTGTTTAAGAAATAAAAAGAGGCCCAGCCTTCCCTCTCCTTCCCTCTTGGGCCTCCTCCATCCCTTCTGGCCCAGCTGGCATCAGGCCCAGCCGCCACCAGCCCGACTCCTCCTGGCGACCGAACCCTAGCGAGGCACCCCTTCTCCCGTCGCTCCC